>JAPQVY010000100.1:26492500-27150000 GCA_028535165.1 Quercus tomentella | reverse complement strand
AATCTACCCAAAATAAAATAAGACACTAAATCTACCAACCTAAGATTCTAATGTTCGGGGGCTAGGTTACAGGATAGGAAGGTGTTAGGCACCTACCCTGCCCAGACAGAGTCTAGTCTTCTAGACTTTAAATGACCTTTTAAATACCTATTAAAAAGTGACATGCACATTTTTGTGTCAATATTCCTAGATCTAAAGTTGGTTAACATGCAAAATCTTAGATCTATTGCACTTATGCAATGAGAAATCACATCTGAATTTTACTTGAGGGAAAAAGATTTTTAAGAGAAGTTTCAAATCAAGCAAAATGAATTTTTTGATTAAAAAATTCAAATCAAACAGAATGAATTCCCTTGTTATTTGATTATCCATTCTATTCCTATGCAGCCAAGCTTAATTTTGATAAAATCCAACAGCCAATTACATAAATTATTCAATTAATTTTAATTGTTGACCAATCAAAATTAATTTCAATTAATCACACGTAATCAGCCTCACCCATATACAATGCATGCAAACCGTGAAAACTTGATCTTGTGATATCTTTCAATTCGACGGTCTGATTTGGGAATTAAGCATATCGTCGCAACCATTAGAATCTCAAGATCATTTTTATGATATGTGATGAATGATTTAATGCATGGAATGCAACTACAATTTTTTGGGTATTTAAAACGGTCATTTCAGTCATCTTCCAAAATTAAATTATGGGTGCAAAATCGAGTGTCTACACCATGAATTTCTCATCATTTTCAGCTTAGGCATGCAACAAGGAGGCCTAAGATTAGGGAATTTCATTTTGGCTTTGTAGTTTATTGGATGCTAAGTCCATGGCATATTTGTTACCCTAGGCCCAAGGTTCTTTTTCAAGAGGCCTTTTGATTTGGGCTTATGGTAGCAATTAGGCTATGGTCTTATGAACCTTTCTAGTTAAGATATACCTTTGGATTTTGGGATAAGCTCTTATATGTGAAAACTTCTTTTCTTTTATCCTAATATCTTAGGGCATGCCATAACTTTTGGGTTATCCTCAAAAATTTTACATCTTTTATTTGTCCTTTAGAATTAAGTAAACACAAGATATATGGTTGAACAAACAAGAGATATAAAAGGGTATCCTTTCATGGATAGGATCTAGGATCTCTCTAAGTGTGGGTAGGCTCCCTAGAGTTAAAATGATAGATTAGTAGGTCACTCACAACTAGGTGGGCCATGATTCCAATCGAGAGCCTTTGTGGAACTTTGTGGATTGGTGGCAAACTGTTAACGTACTCAAAGCCCATTATAGGCAATGGCATAGATTATGAGTTTGTGGTGGGATGAACATCGAAAGACTTTGGCCCGAATGGAGCGTACTCATCTTTCCACTCTTCACCAATCGAGGTAAAAGGGACAAAAGAACCAAGTGAAATGCGTGCAACAAGTATTGAACAAGCCTTTATTAAGATTAAGAAATAGGACACATTGGAATCAAACTCTCTATCCCTAGTGGAGTCGCCACTATGGGCACAACGAGCCTTCGGTGTGGGGGAATACGCCTTGGTCGAGTGGACCAAGGCAGAGAAAAGAAACAGAGTCGCCACCTAGTTTAGGTCTAAGAACCATATATATAGCGCCCTTACGTGGAATGGCTGATCTTACTACCAGAGTATGGATTCAGAGTTTAGGTATGGAGATGGGAAGATGTTAGGCACCCAACCCTAACCGACCTGTGAGTCAGCTTTCACTCATTGTGTCTTACGTCTTAATCTCATTAAAGGCATGTTTAATATTGCATTCTATACTCACACATACACTAGTATACATCTAGCAATCAACACGGAATCAATCATCCCAAAAATACCCTAGCATACATCTATCATGCAACTCAAAGCATCATATCCAAGGCAGCAACCAAATAAATATGTCAATATCCAAAGCAAAAACATAGGCATGTTAAGGTCAAACAAACAATTTATCACATCCAAAGCAAAGCATTCACAAATATCATTCATGTTCACCAAGGCAAGATCAAGATCATATCTCGAACAAATGCATGTTCATGTGAATGCATGATTTACCTAACTTACCTATGCATTAATGCATTGTCATATCTTATGCATGTTAATGGCAAAACAAGGAAAACATAAAGAGGGAAACCCTAATCTAACGTGTTGAAGGCAAACAAACAAATAAAGAAAGAAGCGAGAACATATACACGTTAAAATAAGTTAGAACAAAGACAAATTGGTCAAATAAAATGAAGGAATAGAAGCAGAAAAGGTCGAATTAGGGTTTCTAGGCTTGAGTGGGAAACCCTAATCTAACGTGTTAAAGGCAAACAAACAAATAAAGAAAGAAGCGAGAACATATACACGTTAAAATAAGTTAGAACAAAGACAAATTGGTCAAATAAAATGAAGGAATAGAAGCAGAAAAGGTCGAATTAGGGTTTCTAGGCTTGAGTACACGTACACATACATATGGCCTACGTACACAGCCTAGCTGTATGCGTAGGCATACTTCAAGTATACGTACACATGCAGGAAGCAAGTGTATGCATGTAGGGCTAAAAACCCTAACCCAAAAACAGCAAGAACAAAGAATAGAGCAGAAACTTACAACAAAGAATTTAACAACCTAACTTTCTTTAAACGATAAAACAAAGAAAACCTAAGCTAAGCGAACATATTAAAACATAAATAAACAAGAAAAATAAGGAAAATAGAAAGATTAAAACAAGAAAAAGCAAAGAAATGAAAAAGAAAGCTTAGTGCTTCAAAAACAAAAGCTCTTTGGCTTGATTTTGACCAATCCCCTCAGTCAAATCTATTCACAATCAAACAAAATTGATTAATAAATTTCAAAACTTGAAAATCAGGACCAGAAAATGTGTCAATCAGAAGAAAATTGACTTGAGGATGTTTTGTGAAAAAGTCCCTCTTTGATTCACTATTTCTAGTGAATTTTAGGTTTTCCCTTAGAATTTTCTATGTGTTTTGAAAAGTCACCATGTATAGCTTTTTATATTGAGAAAATGGGGGTTTGGAACGACTCCCATACGATGTGGGATTCGTTCAAAATCTCAGCTTTAATGTAGAAAAACTTGCCTTTCATAGTTTCTGGAATCCTAGCTTGCATACGCATGCTCATGTATGTGTACGCATGCATGAAGCTTGCATACGTAGGTTTGGAGCATGCGTACGCATACACGTGTCCGCTTACACATGCCCTACGGTTTCCATGGCCTTTATTTTCCAAAAATAGATTATTTAGCTCATAAAAAGAGTTATATTTTCCATAAAAACCTTCCTTAAGTCAATTTAAGTCTGATCGGGCCCTCAACCAACCTTGGGCTTTAGAATTTTACCATCATTGGAGAATGGGGGTGCGAGTCGTAAGGGGTATAAAATGTGGTGTCTACAGCCATAGTATGAACATCCTAATGCAAACTGTATACACAGATACGAAACCCTGCCAGTGCGCCATAGCGCACCAAACGCGAAACTTTGCCGAATTTTCATTGTAAAAATGGGCCATCTTTCTTGCCATACTCTCACAGCGAAAGCTTGTAGAGAATAGTGTTTTGTGTGCTATGATGCACCTAAGGCGAAATGTCGCCAGATTTTCGTCATGAAAATTTGGCATCAATTCCAAATGTACTAGCAAAGCATTGATAAAGGTCACACCCCTTTCCAAAATCAAACCTTAAAACCCAATTCTTTTAAAGCTCCGAGAGCTAAGGCCAATAGTCTGCTTTTAACTGCCTATGTCTAAAACTAAAGATTTTACCAAAATAAAGGACTGTCTCAGGATAGGTGTTATGGGATGCCTAACACCTTCTCTACACGTTACCAGACTTCCAAACTCAAAAATCAATATTTTCTATCCATCTGTATTAGATTAGGAAAAATGGCATTTTTCTTAGCTTGGGATTGGTAATAAAATCAAATAAAGTAAGGTGACCAATCACACCTTAGAAAAAACCCAATAATTGGTGCCAACTTCACTTACCTTTGGTAATAATAGGTTAAAATTTACTCAATTTAGTCACACAAGAGGTTTTTACCCTCCTTTCATAGCAACTGAGCTCAACCCTCCGGCATAGGGGCACAAGCATCGCTGCGTAGGGTGGTCAACTGCCGTGAGGCATTGACAATATACTCAACAGGTTCTAACATAATGTTCAACTTTTGATGTTTGAAATTGTTTTGGAGTTTTGAGTTTTTATTCACATGTTTAACTCTTTCTGTTGAGGTTTGTGTCTTGGTATTAGGTTTTTAGTATTGCATGTTGCACAAAAACTACTTTTTTTGCTCTTCAATACCTTTTTCTACTTTTTTATTTGGTGAAGACTTTCCTTATCTTGAACAATTAATTGATTTCCAAAAAGATTTGAATTTTAAATAATTATTGACTTGAAGCTTTTAGGAAATTTCTTTACCATTTATGATTAGATGTCTTCCAGGATTTATCTTTGACTCTTTTAATTGCCTTATGAAGTTAAATTCTAGAATTAAAGAGAGATGAGAAAGGCAAATAAATATTTTAAAGCTTAATTAATAAAGGAACGAAAAGAAAAGTCTTAAAAGTATTTTTTTGGGTTTTATTGCATGAGTTGAAGAAAGAAAGGATAGATAAGAGACAAGGAAGACAATATGCAATTAAAAACAGACAAAATTAATAAGGAAGGAAAATAAACTTGCAACATTAATTACAAATAAAACCAAAAAAAAAAGAAAGAAAGAAAATCTAGGTTCTGCCCAGGCTTGCATATGTTGTAAGAAAGATGTGTACTCATCATTCTACAAGCGCACACACCTAAGCTTCAAACGGATTCCTAGCTAAAGAACCAAAACAAGAACCCTAGCCACCTAAAACCTACGTACACAGGGATAAGGATGCATATGCCAATCATTTCATGTGTATGCACCCTCAGACAAATTCCAGATTCTAAACAAAATTGCAAAAAACAAAATAAACAAAGATCATACAACATGCTATTGTACTTCAAACATCATGATGTTAATGAATTAAAACACAAAAGAAACAACATAAATATAAAACAAAATCAAGGGGGCAAATATGGATCATGGAAAAGATCCATATCTCCACCTTACAGCACTTGCAGTGATGTTGATGACCGACCCCTCAACTAAAATCAACTACCGTAGCTTTGTATGTGGATCAACGACTTGGAATGACTTGACTTAGGGTGTTTTGGATGAACCCTAAAGATGGTTAAGACAACAACTTAGATGTGACTCAATTGAAAGTTGGAATCCTAGTGAGTGAGAGATAACCTTCTAACAATTGAATGTTTAGAAGATCAACCGTAACTCACTAATTCTACCCTTCTAACCTTAAAATCAAGAACTTAATTTTCTAATGGTATTTCGACAGAGTTTCAATAGGCAAAAAAAATCTCTAGACTCTTTGGATGATGAAAACGGGAGTATTTGTAGGGGTATGGGGGTCTAGGGTTTGGTGGGATGTTTAGTTAGCTAGTTGATCAAGCAAGCCTACCTAGGATCTCACCAAAAAGGAAAATGTACTGATTTGAGGCTTCTATCCAAAAGATGTGTACACTAGAAATAGGGTGCGTACTACGCATCTTAAACCCCACATACACACATTTTGTAAGCCTCGAGGAGACTAGGCCAAAAATAGGCTTTTTGGCTTTGTTTTTGTGCCACACTTGGGTTTAGGCTTGGTTCTTTAGGTTCCACACATGGCTCTAATCATGTTGGTAGTGACTTAATTTCTCGTCATTGGAGTCAAGGACCTTTGGTAAAAGGTCGAAATGAAATGGGATGTTTACACTCATTAATTATGTGACTTACTAGCTCTGTCTTATCCCATTCTTTTACCAACCTATTTTAGAGTGGGCAACAATTTTTTTTAGACATGTTTTTGTTGCTAGAAATAGTTAGACAACTATTGATGGAGGCTAGACTTTTGAGATAGTGATCCTTAGGTGTTGTACATCCTAGAGGAGACTTGACTCACTCTTTTGAATCTAATAGTGGTGATGGCATTTATCTCTATTGGGAAAAGTTATTTACATGTAATTATTTTTGTGGCCAGTGGTTCTTGTAATTATTTGTAGAGCTTAAAATTAATTTGGGAGTATGTTTAATGAAATTATTATGAAAAATCCTTGATGATGGTGGGAATTCTTAGGATTAATTTGTCCCCCCCCCCCCCCCCCAAAAAAAAAAAAAAACCTCAAACGTCTGAGTAATATTGTATTACAATTGTTTTATTAAAATGAAACCAATGTAAGATATTTATAAGAGAATAAAATCTAGACTAATCTTGAATACAACAAATTAAACCATGGTTACATGATATGTTGTACAAGTAAAATTAGGATTACTATGCTTGTACACCAAGTAGGAGTCAGCATTGATTAGAATTGGGCTTGTTATCATTAACATGAACAATTACTCCTCTCCCTGCATCATGCAACAAAACAAAAATCTATTGACTGAAATATTACTATTATTATTAACAAGTCTTTTGTTAGTTACCAAACTAACAAAAGAGTACTTGTGAATGGCACTACATACTAATGTTTAATAACTAACTAAAAAAATCATCTTTGGGAAACTATGAATGATCAAACAACACCAGAATTAGATATCCCACTCAACCTCCTCCACAGGTAATTCATTCAAATTGAACTCTAATTTTTTGCAATTCTCAGTAGCGGAGGCAATGGGAAGCATATATTCAATCACATGATGATTGCTGCTGCGAACATGGTGTATATCACATATGCGAGCAGGGGCATCATCCTGGGTTAGGAAGTCCATAGTGCAAACTTTGCAAATATATGGACCAAGGGCCATGCAAATCTGTTGCTAGCATTGATCAAGTACTTCAATGTTATCCATGCACATGCTGTCAACGAAGTTGCTATGTCTTTCAATTGCACTACTCTTATAATAATTATCTCCATCATCTTCCAATTTGCTATGAATAAACTTTCGCTTCTTGATTGGGAGAAGCCAAGGGGTATGTGAGAGACCGGGGAAATTTGGGTGTTCTAAAAAAGAGATTTTTGGGTGCTTTTTCAAGACACCTCTCTTTTTGAGTAAGTGGTGTGGAGTTGCCACTTATTTTTTATACAAAAAAATAAGAAAAAATTAAATACAAATTATATGACTGAATTGTTCTATTCTCATTGATTGAATAAAAATACAAACTTAATAAATTGAGTATTACATGGTTTTGGGTCTTAGTTACAATCTACCCAAAAAAAAAAAAAAAAACACAAAACAAAGATAAAGCCTAGGTCTACCTATCCAAGGACACTAAATTCGGAGGTTAGGTAACAAAATGAGAATGTGTTAGGCACTCATTCCGCCCGGACAGAGTCTAGCCTTCTAGACTCTCATGACCAATGTACCCCTTTATGCATGATATGAATGATATGTTCCATACATGAGACATATAACTAAACTAAGTCACATAAGTCTATTTATGAATGCATCCTTTTCTTTTGAGAAAATTCAGATCTACCTTGTGATAAAATATATAAAAAATAAAAAATTGATTTGGTTTATAAAAAAAAATTAGATCTGCTTATGTATATGTAAAAAAAAATAGTTTTTGGTGAAGAAAAGTCAGATCTGAGTTTATTAAATAAAACAAAGCCTTTTGGTTTAAAAATATCATATCTATTTTTGAGAACTAAAAAAATTGGTTTTTGGTTTGTATGAAAAAAAATCAGATTTGTTTGTAATAAAAATTTTGGATTTGTAGAAAACCTTTAAAAAATCAGATCTAAAAAATAAAAAATAAAAATCTTTTTAGAAGAGGACTACACTCATGAAATAAATCTACTCTACTTGCATTAAACAAAATAATTAGAACAACATTACTTATGAATCAAACAAACAAAACATCACTACCTTTTTTTATTTCAAAATCTGCTATGTTTAAAAAAGTTCAGATTTGTATCTAAGGAAGATACAAATCAGTTTTAATGTAAAAAAAATTCAAATTTGCATCTAAGGAAGATGCAAATCAGTTTTTGTTTTGAAAAATTCAGATCTGCATCTTCCTTAGATGCAAATTTGAATTTTTTTACATTAAAATTGATTTGTATCTTCCTTAGATACAAATCTGAACTTTTTTAAACATAGCAGATTTTGAAATAAAAAAAAGGAAGTCTGCATCTAAGGAAGATGCAAATCAGTTTTTGTTTTGAAAAAATTCAAATCTGCATCTAAGGAAGATGCAAATAAGTTTTTATTTTTGAAAAACTAAGATCTACATCTAAGGAAGATGTAAATTAGTTTTTATCTTGAAAAAATTTAGATTTGCATCTAAGGAAGATGCAAATAAGTTTTTATTAGAAAAAAAAATTCAAATTCACATCTAATGAAGATGCAAATCAGTTTTTTTTTTATTTTTTACTTTTTTTTTTCCAGATTCACATCTAATGAAGATGCAAACCAGTTTTTGATCTTGAAAAAGATATAATGACAAGCAGATTATTGAAACAAAAAAAAAGATCATGACAATAAAAACATCAAGAACATGTTTCAATAAAAATATATTGACAATACATGGTAAGAGCATTTAAAAATTAAATTACAAGAAGATTTACACATGCTTCATCAAAATAAAAGAAACAGAAAAAAAAAAAAAAAAAAAAAAAAAAAAAAGAAAGAAAAAAAAAAAAGGTAAAGAAAGAACCACCTCTTGCACTGACATTCTCCTCTTCTTGAGGGAATATTTTAGGGTTCAAATAAATTTGTTCAATTATCTTTGAAACCTAAAATACCTTGCTTAAAAAATAGAAATTCTTAATGCTAGAGCCTCTAGAATGTCTTTAACGTAAGAGAGAAAATATTAGAAAAGTGATTCAGAAAAAAGGGGAAATCTAAGAGCGTGAAAAAGTGTCCTGAATTTTGAGATCCAGCGTCTATTTATAAAGGTTGGGAGGCTTGAAAAAATAGCTAGATGATCAAAATACGAACTGGGAAGCATCCTTATCTCTAAAAAATCGAAAAGGATGTGTTTCAGCTTAATCCAAATGCCCTCGGGCTAGGGCTCGATTTTGTGCCATTCGGCTCCTAGAGAGTGTTGAATGGGTGCCAGGCCCGTTTTCGAGTTTCAGTCCGTTTTGGACTCCTTTTTAAAAATTTTTGAACTGGGACTTGCACTTAGATGCGTTTTTAATCCACATTCTAAAAATTAAACTCTTTTCTGGATAATTTAGGTTTTTTCAGCAACAATTATCTTGTAAATAAATACTCTAAAAAAATCTTGATTATCCTCAATTTTGTAATTATCTGACTATCCCCTTTATTCCCATGCAAACAATCCTATTTTTGACACTAACTAACAATCAATCACAAAATTATTTAATTAATTTTTAATTGTTTAACCAATCATAATTAATTTAAATTAATCATGCATGCTTGATTCTACCTAGACATAATGCATGCTAACCGTGCAAACTTGATCATACGATATCTTTCAATCCGACTGTTCGATTTGGAAACCGGGCATACTGTCATGACCATTAGAATCTCAAGATCATTTTTATGATATGCAATGAACAAATTTAATGCATGTAATGAAATCATAATTTTTGGGTACATAAATGGTCACTCTAATCATCTTCCTCGATTAAATCATGGGTGTAAAATGGAGTGTCAATAGAACGCCCCTTATTGACAGAGCTTGGAAAGCAAATGTCAATGTAAAACAAAGACACTAATTTTAGTAGCCATGATTTAATTGAGGTTGAATTTTCAAAGATTACCTAGCCCTCGAACCTAAAATCTTGGAATATAGAACTAGTGCCTTGCCTTTTGACAAAAATGAAAATTATGAACACTTAACCTACTTGATAGCTGATGAATTTTGAAATGATTCTTGGTGATTGAGGTGACTAAATGTGGATAGTAACCAAAGGGCTTTTCTACCTCGGATTAGAATGGAAATTAACCAAGGGGCTTTTCAACCTCGGATCTTGAAGAAAGGTAACCAAGGGGCTTTTCTATCTCGGAACTGGAGCTGTGGCGATTAAGGGGCTTTTCGACCTCGATCTTGAAGAAAGGTAACCAAGGGGCTTTTCTACCTCAGAATCGGAACTATTATGACCAACGGGCTTTCAACCTCGTTCTTGAAGAAAGGTAACCAAGGGGCTTTTCTACCTTAGAACCAGACTATTGAAATGTCGATCAAAGGGCTTTTCTACTTCGATCTGGACTGTTGAAATGTCCATCAAAGGGCTGCTCTACTTTGATCTGAACTGTTGAAATGTCGATCAAAGGGCTTTTCTACTTTGATTGAAGCTGTTGAAACATCGATCAAAGGGCTTTTCTATTTCGATCAGAACTGTTGAAATGTCGATCAAAGGGGTTTTCTACTTCAATCTTGCTGTTGAAACGTCAATCAAAGGGCTTTTCTACTTCGATCTGAACTGTTGAAATGTCGATCAAAGGGCTTTTCTAGTTCAATCTGAACTGTTGAAATGTCGATCAAAAGGCTTTTCTACTTTGACCGTGCTGTTGCCTGCAAAAAGTCAACATTTTGGATTATGCTTTAAATGATGAGGTCTTTGTGGACCTGCTGTTTTTGATATGTGTGATTTCCATGTGTTCCTTCTTGATTTGGATATTACATTTTTATCAAGAAAACTTTGATTGATTTTTGTAGTTCTTTGAAAAAGATTTGATTTTTGAAACTTGAAGCTTGGAATTGGAAACTAGAAATTTTGAATTTGAATGAAATTTGAAAATTTGCCACTAGAGATTTTGAGACTTGAAACTTGGAATTTGAAACTTGAGGTTTTTGATTTTGATACTTGAAAACTTTGGAACTTAAAAATTTGGAATTTTGGAACTTGAAACTTGAGATTTTGAAAATTTGCAACTTGAAATTTCGAAATTTGAGATTTTGAAACTTGAAATTTTGAAACTTCTAATTTTGGAACATGGAATTTGAGATTTAGAATTTGAAATTTTGAATGTGGAATTTTGAACTTGGAAACGAAAATTTTGAATTGAAAATTTGGGGATTTGGGGTTTGAAATTTTGGAATTTGAAATTGAATCTTTTATCCTTAATCCACTCCAAAAAAATTATTGGAAATTGATATAACCTTTCTCTTCTTCATGATTTTTCTTAGAAAAAAAAAAAAAAAAGAAGGGTTTTTTTTTGGGAGTTGACTAAGTCAACTTAGTCAAACTAAGTTGACTCAGCAACTCAATTACTTTAAGTGTGGGGGGCCGAATTTTGGCCCCTATTTTTCTTGTCTTTTCCTTTTTGTTTTTTGCTTTCTCCTCCCTCCCCCTTTCTTCCACCATTGTTACTATTCACCTTCTTCTTCCACTTGATTTTTCTTCTTCACCCCAACATTTCCTCTCTAAAAAAATCACTTTCCTAAGCTTTGCAACCTTCCTTCACTCATCTCCCTCAATATTTTTTCAGATCCTTGTGTTTTTGGCCATTTTTTTTCATACCCATTTTTGTGAAACCATTTTCAAACTCCTCTTTTCTTTTGCATAAAATGTCATCCACCTCCAATGGGCCCTATTTTCTTACTTTCATGGAAAGAAATATCATCCATCACTTGAATGGGATGATGAGGAGGGGCTCCTTCAAGACCCCAAGACCCATGCTCCACATTCCCACATGGACTTCAATGTGAGTTTTTCTTTGTTTGGAAAAATGTTATTTCCATGCTTCATTGAAAGTTTGATGTTGAGATGTTGTCATTTTATTGTGTGCTCTTGTTGGAATTTGGGGCATTGTATGATTGATTATGTTGTAATCTTGGCTTTGGAGCATTTTTGAATTGTTGTATTTTTTGGTCACGGTGTAACTTGGACAATGTTGGTGGCTCATGAATTTTGGCAATGTTGGTAATTTGTGATGTTGTTGAATGAATTTTGGCTTGGATTTTGGGGGCATTGAAATTGTGAAAAATTTGTTGTGTGGATTTGGATGAATACATTCATGATATATGCAGGAAATTTTGTTGGCATGTATAAATTTTATTTCATGAACATGGCAAAATTTTGTGGGTATGGAAAACTTTTGTGAACACAGAAAAAATTTATGGGTATGAGATTTTGGCTATGGAAGTATTAATGTTGGATCATGGAAAATTTTTGTTGTGATTTGGAGCATGGAAATTTTTTGGTTATGATTTTGAGCATGGAAAATTTTTTTGGACATGTGATTTTGGTTGTGGCATTTTTTTTTTCTATTGAGCATGGAAAATTTTGTGGTGACGATTTTGGTTGTGGAAATATTTTTGTTGGGTATGTGAATTATGGCATGGTGAATTTTTGTTGGTTGTGGGTTTGTATTTTTGTTGGTGTGATTTTTTTTTTTTTTTTTTTTTTTGGTTTTGGTATGTGATGGAATTTTTGACATCTTGACGATGGGCTAAAGTTTTTTTTGCAGAATCTCAAGAGTCGAGGTAGCCTTGAAATGCCAAAAGGCATATGGGGAGTACTGTTTCCAGATACCAGGAACATTATCAATGAGGCCAACTTTCAGACCTTTTTCGAGGCTTTGTTGAATCAGGAAGCTCATGAGTACAAGGATCTCCAGTTACTCCTTACTTTGTTAGAGCGTTTTTGGGATACCACATGCACTTTCCATTTTCCGGGCATTGGTGAAGTGATGTTGACACCTTATGATTTCTCTGTCATCACTAACTTGAGATTGGGTGGTGAAAGAATCAGGGTCAATGATTTCCTTACTCCAAAGGAAATTAAGAAACTTTTAGGTGTAGTGCCTTCCACAATGAAGAGTAAAAATGTCCCCTTGATGTGACTGTTTCAGCATATTAAGGGCTGTAAAACTGTGGCATTGGGTACACGCATGTTCATGCTCCTCTTTATTATGACTTTCTTGTGTCCAGACTTAGGTAGTACTATGAACCTGCGTTTTTTGTGGAGCCTGAGAAATATTGAACAAATCAAGAATTATGACTGGGGTGGTATGGCTTATGCTACCCTTTTGCACTTCATGACTCAATTTTCCAGGCGTAGTCTCTCGAGCTTGGGCGGTGCTCCATTTGTCTGGCACGTGAGGTTTGGAACTTTTGGTTGTGTGAGGATTTTGTTTTGAAAATTGCTTTGGCTAGGTTGTAATGGTCCTCAAGTTCGGGAGGAGGTTGATGGTATTTATCCTAGATTTCTCCATTGGTTGCCCAAATACCGTTTGTCAACGCCCTCTAGGCATTCTTTGGAAATTTGGCGTATGTTAATTGACAATCTGACTATTGTTGATGTGAGTTTCTCTCCTTTTGTGAGGGGTCTTTGGTGTTTATTGTGGTTTGGTCTCCTTCTCATTTTGGGGTTCTTTGTGATTTTCAGATGTCTTTAAATCCTTGGATTGGATGTGAGGAGTATGTTGAATGTGTATGGGCTCTGGAACTGAATGGTCTCTAGGTGTTGTTTGAATGTGGGCATGGGAGGTACTGGTATCTTGGTGATCGGGTGTTGCCTCAAGTTCAACATGTGTACCCTCCTACAACAATTCTAATTCATCCTTTGTGAGAGACCAAGGAAAAATTAGGCTTCTCAAAAAAGAGAGATTTTTGGAGTGCTTTTTTTGACACCTCTCTTTTTGGGTAAGTGGTGTGGAGTCGCCACCTTTTTTTTTTTTTTTTTTTTTTTTTTTTTTTTTTTTTTTATAAATAAAAAAGAAAAAATAAATATATGATTGAATTGTTCTTTTCATTGATTGAATAAAAAAAATTACATAATTGAAAAATTATATAGCTTTGGGTCCTAGTTACAAACTACCAAATAATTACATGGCTTTTTGTCCTAGTTACATTTTACCCAAAATAAAATAAAGACAAGGCTAGATCTACTTATCCAAAGACCTAAATCCGGAGGCTAGGTTACAGAATGGGAAGATGTTAGGCATTCATTCCGCCTAGATAAAGTCTAGTCTTCTAGACTATTGTGACCTATGTACCTTTTTATGCATGTCATGAATGATATGTTGAACATGTGAAACAAAAATTAAATCACACAAATTTATTTATGAATGAAGTCTCTTCTTTTGAAAATAATCAAATCTGCTTTGGTGATGATAAAAATTTTGATTTTTGGTTTGTTAAAAATGCCAAATCTATTTTGTAATATGAAGAAAAAAGTGGTTTTAACTTTGTAAAAGATCAAATCTTATTTGTGATGATTAAAAAAAATGGTTTTTTGATAACTGATAAATCAGATCTATTTTTTGTATGCTTGAAAATATGGAAAAGATTTTTTTATGAAGAGAGTTTCACTCATAATATAAATTTATGCAACATGAATCAAATAAAGCAAACATAAACACAATCATGTTTAATCTTTTTCTGTTGATGTGGGCAGTGTGGCTTGAATTGCCAAAGCCCAATTTGGTCTTCTAAATCAAATACAAGTAGTATTAGGAAACCAAATACAACTAGGAATATAATTCCTAGTAATAGCCGACCTATAATATATATATATATATATATATTAGGTTTGGGTTGAACGAAAATACATAGAGAGAATTAGAGTAATTCCTAAAACCCTAGCAGTAGCCGCATAAGAAGAAGAATAGTGTTTTTTCTTGTCTTGTGTGTGAGAGAGAGTTAGGGTGTATTGGGATTTGGGTTTCTTGAGAGTGTTCTTGTGCACTATTGTATCTCCCTACTTTTATAGTGAAATTTCTCCGTCGTCTCCGTGGAGGTAGGCAGTTTGCCGAACCACGTAAATTCTTGTGTTCTTTGTGTGTGCTTGTTATTTAATTTCCGCTTATTTACTGTTATTGATTTGAGTCCTGGGGTGCTATCTGCACAACAAGTGGTATCAGAGCAAGGTTAGGATTCAATCCTTTGAATACAGTAAAGATGTCAAGCACAAAGTATGATGTAGAGAAGTTTTGTGGTAAGGGAAATTTTTCTCTTTGGCAAAGGCGGATGAAGGATCTCCTAATTCAACAAGGAGTTCACAAGGCCTTGCTTGGGAAGGAGAAGAAACCAGAAACGATGAAGGATGTAGAATGGGTAGAGATGGATGAGAAAGCAGCTAGCGCTATTCGTCTCAACCTAGGTGATGAGATCATTCACAACATCCTAGAAGCAAAGACCGCAAAGGAGGTTTGGGAAAAACTAGAAGGTTTTTATATGAGAAAGAATTTGACGAACAAGTTGTACGTGAAGAAGCAACTGTATAGTTTGCATATGAAGGAAGGTTTAGATCTGTTGGAGCATCTCAACACGTTTAACATGTTGAACACCCAACTGTCAAGTTTTGGGGTGAATTATGAGGATGAAGATAAAGCGTTACTCTTATTAGCGTCGCTTCCTACTTCTTTTGATCATCTAGTGACTACGTTGATGTACGGGAAAGAGACTATAGTACTCGAGGAGGTGACTAGTACTCTCTTGTCACACATAAAGATGAAGCAAGATGGTAATGGTTCTCAAGCTGATGGACTTATTGTAAAGTCTAAGTCAAGCAATAGAGGTAGAAGCAGGTCAAGAGGACGGAACTCCAACAGGAACAGATCACAGTCTAAATCATGTGCAAAGAAAGACGTAGAGTGCTTTTATTGTCACAAGAAAGGGCACTACAAGACTCAGTGTAAAGAGTTGAAAGAGCATTTAGAGGAGAAGAAGAATGGAAAGAAGCCCCTAGAATCAGCTAGTGTTGCTGAAGAAACATTAGATGATAGTGAAGTTGGTGCAGATTTACTTTCAGTCTCATCAAGTAACAATGTTCTATTGGAATCTTGGGTTTTAGATTCAGCAAGCTCATATCATATGACTCCAAAGAAAGATTGGTTTGACACGTATAAGCCTTACAACGGTGGTATGGTCCAAATGGGTAATGATGCTACATGCCCAGTTACTGGAATTGATACCGTGAAGATCAAGATGTTTGATGGAGTTGTGAGAGTTCTTAGTAATGTTAGGCATGTTCCAGATCTTAGAAAGAATTTAATTTCTTTAGGAGTATTAGATGATTTGGGCTATTCATACTCATCAAAGGATGGAATCATGAAGATTACCAAAGGTGCTTTGATGGTGATGAAGGGACAGAAAGTAAGCACGCTTTACAGATTGATTGGGAACATAGTTGTAGGAAGAGTTGCAGTCACCACTCCGGTGGAGTCCAGCACTGACGACCCAAAATTATGGCATATGCGACTTGGCCATATTGGTGAACGTGGTATGTTAGAGTTGCACAAGAGAAATTTATTAAAAGGGGTGAAGAAATGCAAGCTAGACTTCTGCAAGTATTGTGTGTATGGGAGGCAGCATAGAGTCAGTTTTAAGACAGGCTCTCATACAAGTAAGGGTGTTCTTGACTACATTCATTCAGATGTTTGGGGTCCAGTATGAGTTTCTTCTCATAGTGGTGCTCAGTATTTCGTCAGTTTCATTGATGACTACTCTAGAAAGGTATGGATTTATTTTATGAAGCATAAGTCTGATGTGTTTGGCATATTTAAAAGGTGGAAAGCACAGGTTGAGAATCAAACTGGCAGGAAAATAAAATACCTTAGAACAGATAATGGACTAGAGTATAGAGATAAAGAATTCATAAGATTTTGTGAATTAAAAGGCATTACTCGTCACTTCATAGTTAAAGGAACTCCACAGCAGAATGGGATTGCAGAGAGAATGAACAAAACCTTAGCAGAAAGAGCCAGATGCATGAGATTGAATACAAGGTTGCCTAAGGTGTTCTGGGCAGAGACAGTTAACACAGCAAGCTTCATTATTAATAGATCTCCATCATCAGCCATTGATTTCAAGATTCCAGAAGAGGTTTGGTCAGGTAAACCAGTTGATTATTCGAGTCTAAAAATCTTTGGTTGTCCAGCTTATGTGCATGTGCAGAGTGGAGAGCGTTCTAAATTGGATTCAAAGTCAAGAAAATGTGTATTTCTTGGTTTTGAAAAAGGTGTTAAAGGCTACAGGCTTTAGGATCCAATCTCAAAGAAAACGGTGACCAGCAGAGATGTCATATTTGATGAAGCCTTTATGTTGAAACAGAATCAAGCAGAGACATGTGATGATAGTCCACAAGAGAAATTAACTGTTGAGGTGGAGCTTGACGAGAATAGTTCACCTAATGATAAGGGTGATGTTGAGATTGATCCACAGCAGCAGCAAGAAGAGTCTTATTCAATTGCTAAAGGTAGAGAGAAGCAGGTTCACAAAGCACCACAGAGATATGGCTTTGAAGACATGGTTAGCTTTGCTCTCATAACTAGCAGTGGAGATCCATTGTCTTACAGGGATGTAGAAGAGATGGGGTCACTACAGAAGAATAAGACTTGGGAATCCTCTAATGTGTTGACAAAGTCAGTTCCAACAGACAAGTTCAAGAGCTACTTGGACTTGGTTGAAGTTTGCAGCTTGTGAGCCCTAAAGGGCTAAGGTGGAGGCGATGGAGGAGTTTGCTAGTGTAGCTTGATCAATTCAAGCCAAGGTGGAGATTTGTTGATGTGGGCCGTGTGGCTTGAATTGCCAAAGCCCAATTTGGTCTTCTAAATCAAATACAAGTAGTATTAGGAAATCGAATACAACTAGGAATATAATTCCTAGTAATAGCCGACCTATAATATATATATATATATATATATATTAGGTTTGGGTTGAATGAAAATACATAGAGAGAATTAGAGTAATTCCTAAAACCCTAGTAGCAGCCGAATAAGAAGAAGAATAGTGTTTTTTCTTGTCTTGTGTGTGAGAGAGAGTTAGGGTGTATTGGGATTTGGGTTTCTTGAGAGTGTTCTTGTGCACTATTGTATCTCCCTATTTTTATAGTGAAATTTCTCCGTCATCTCCGTGGAGGTAGGCAGTTTGCCGAACCACGTAAATTCTTGTGTTCTTTGTGTGTGCTTGTTATTTAATTTCCGCTTATTTACTGTTATTGATTTGAGTCCTGGGGTGCTATCTGCACAACATTTTCTTTGTTTCAAAATCTGCATATGTTAAAAAAAATCAGATATGTAACTAAGAAAGATACAAATCAGTTTTTGATTGAGAAAAATTTAGATCTGCATCTAAGATAAATATAGATTTGTTTTTTGATTGAGAAAAATTCAGATCTACATCTAAAAAAGATGCAGATCCGTTTTTTATTAAGAAAAATTTAGATCTACATCTAAGAAAGATGCAGATCTGTTTTTATTTTAAGAAAAAGAATTGTTCACACGCAGATTATTGGAATTAAGAAAAAGATCATAACAATTGTATAAAAAAACAAGATCATGTTTTGATAAAACAATGATTAATAATTCATGGATAAAGAAAAAGATACATCATCATAAACAAGAAGCATAAAAAAGGATAGGGTGAATGAAAACAACCTCTTGCATGAGCACTCCTTGTTCTTGAGAGATGTTTTAGGGTTCAAAGAAATTTATTCAATTATCTTTGAAACCTAAAAACCCTAATTTAAGCAGCAAATATCAGAGAGGATCAACAAATATCAGCAATTTGAGAGCCTCAAAACGTATGCCTCTCAGAGTGTAGAAAAAAAGGTGTTGAGTTTAGAAAAAAAGGTGTTGAGTTATGAGACCCAGCCTCTATTTATAGGGGGCTGGAAAACTCTAAAAAATAGCTTCGAAGTGTAGAATGCGAATCGTGACTCATCCTTATGCGAAAAGATCGAAAAAGGTGTGCCTTATCGTCACCCGAAGGCCGTTGGGCCAAAGCCCAAAAGGAGGAAATTCGGCCCTTTTAAAGTGTCATTTGGCACTCCAAAAGTGCCGAATGGTGCTTTTGGATGCTGAACACACTTTCGTGTTCAAGTGCTTTTTGGACTCTCCTTCTAGGGTTTTTTGATCTAGTCCTCGCATCTAGACGTGTTTTCATCCTTAGTCTATGATTTTTATCTCTTTTTTGGATAATTCAGGATTTTTTAGGAATAATTAATTGATTCTATCACTTTTCTCTTTCTCCCTTCTTGTTTTTATGTGTGCATTACTTGTGTTTTTGCTTTCAAGTTTTGAGTCGGTCTAGTTTTATGCTTTGCTTTGTTTAACATGTTTTTGTTTGTTTTTAGTTTTGTTTATTTTGTTTTTCATATATAAATAAAAATAAAAAATTGAAAAATCAGAAAAATACAAAATCAGTGTGTGTTGTGTGTACATTGGTACTTGTGTACCTTGGATGGCCATTGAAACAAAGTTTTCTAAACTTTGTATCTTTTGTAGCTTAGATGAGCATCTCTATGCACAACTAAGCAAGTGAGGTTTGTGGCTCGTGTTTGTGATGAGTAAGGTTAAGTGATCTCTTGTACTTAACACTCGTATCACTCTTTTTAATGGGAAGGACTAGAAAATCCTAAGAGAAAGACATAAATAACTATCTCACCACTGTTGCCCGCCAATCATGAAATGACATTTGTGTGCTTCGGCATAGCAAAATTGGAATGTCAAATGCTTAACATCATTAGGTATTTCTTTTCTCTCTCTTATATGCTCATGCATGATTTGCTTAAAAAGAAAAATATGCAAAGAAAAATAAAAAGCAAAAAGATCAAAATACTTTAAATATGATTGCAAGCGTGTATTCTAGGAGATGTGGGAGTTATAGGATGTACCTCGAAGGTGATAGTCCCCATCAAATAGTTATGATTGTGTGTGAGTTAAAAGTGATTTTCTCATATCTCAAATCTTCATAACATGTATACACTTATGCAATCTTGCGATATTTTTTACACACAACACGCAATATTCTTTGCTACTCTTGATACATGTGCAGGTACAATGTGATTTGGCCATCACAAGGTTTACATGTGTTAATGTATGCTCACTAAACTGTCCTAACTTGTTTTTGAAATATAAAATTGGTTAGACTTGTTTAGTGTGTGTGTGTGTGTGTGTGTGTGTGCATTTTGGGATCTTTGTGCTTAAAATTGTTGTTGAGAAATGTTTTTGAGAGTTTAAAATGTTGATTGGATCATTGGTTGAGTTGCATGCTTGATTGCATTCATATCTGTGTTTTTCGCTTCTTGAAAAACTATTTTTAGGCAACCTCGACACCTCCTCGACACCTAGCCTATCTATCGAGATATTAAGCTATTTCTTATCGCAATCTCGATAGCTATCTTGACAGCTGGTGGATCGATCGAGCTTCTTTTTAACTTTTGTTGAATTGTCCTTCGACAGCTCCTTGATAGCTTCATCTGTCTACGCCTTGTTTCCTCGACACCTATCTCGACACTTGTCTCGATATCTCTTGACACCTTTGTTTGTCGAGAATTACTGAACGTCTATAAATAAGTTTCAGCACAATCCGATCCTCATTTTCTCGATCTCTCTCGATCTATCTGCGCCTATTCACCTCCCAATCACTATCTTTTCTCTCAAAACCTTCAACCCATGTGATTTTCAGCCTTTCCTTACTTCAAATCACTTAGTATTATCTCTTTTTCTCTCATTATTCATGCATTTAGTCCTAGGTTTTGGGGTTTTTCAAAATTGTTAAGTGTTTATTGAAATTTTGTGATGGGTTTTTGTTTAAATGATCTTTTCACCTCATGCATTGCATCACACATACATTATAACTATATTTTCATGCATTTAAATGTGTGTTATATATGTTAAACTGATTGTGTGCTGGTAGGTTTGGATTGGGCTGAGCCCATGATGCTTTTTACTTTGCACGTCACATGCTCATGCATTTTCATGCATACGTACCTTACACTCAGTATATTTCTATATATTTGAACTGTTTGGAGCTTTTTCTGATTGTCTCTTTCTTCCCCCTTTCTCTCTTGTTTACATTAGTGCGTCAATGGCACCAAAATGTAAGTCTGCTTCGTCCCAGAACCCTTTGCGTTCTAGGGCCTCCACTTCATCTTCTTATCCTACCCCTTTTTCTATTTGGTTCTGTGATGAGGATGCCCGAAAGGACTTCTTGGAGAACTTTTCTCGACGAGGTGTTTATTCGGAACGCCGAGTCATTTTAGCGGACTTCGCCGACACTGATCTACCCGATGTCATTCATAGTCGGGGTTGGAAGTCACTGTGTGACATCCCGGTCACATGTCCTTCAGTGCTGATCCAGGAATTTTACTTCAACATGCATGGAATTGATTCTTCAGTACCTCTCTTTCATACTCGCATTCGAGGTACGCACATTGTTGTCACACCGGAGTTTGTATCCGATGTGCTCCGTGTTCCTAGGGTAGAGCATCCTGATTACCTCAGTTGTGAGCGTCTGAGGACTGTGTCCAAAGATGAGATGATTTCCACTTTCTGTGAGCACCCTTCTGATTGGGGTGATCGTTAGTTTACACCATGTAAGGCCTTTGCTAAAGGGCCTAGATTCACGAACATGGTGATGACTTCTGTTTTGCATCCACTCTCTCACTATAACTCTATCACAGTGCCTCGTGCTCGATTTTTGCTTTCTTTGTTAGAGCACCTTACTATAGATTTTCCTACACATTTCATTCTTTCTCTTATAGATGTGTATAGGGATACGGCTACCCGTGATAAGCTCATTTTCCCTTCAGCTATCACGCGGATTTTATGTCGTTTTCCTGTTCCTGTTCCCTCTTCCGACCACTTCCCCGTTATGTGTGCCATTGACAACGCTACCGTTAAACAGAGCGAGGCGTAGTTTCGATCGAGGCGGTCCAGTACGACAGCTCCTCCCACTCCTTCTACTCCATCCACATCCGCTCCCTCTTCTATGAGCGAAGTGACTCTAGAGGACATCATAACATAGCTTCAGCACATGGATGCTTGCCTCGACACTCTCAGTGATGAGTTGTGTCAGGTGAACACCCGTGTTGGACGCATTGCTCGATGTCAGGTTAAGATGGGTGGTTATACCATGCCTTCCACTCTTGTGGCCCCTACGGATGAGAGTGATGCTGATGATGCTAATTCTGATGATGAGGATGATGGCGATGCTAGCTCACCCAGCGATGACGAGATGTCTACTTGACACTCTTACCCTTTGTCACTCGTGACAAAAAGGGGGAGTAGTTTTCGTTATGAGAGTAGTCATACTTAGGGGGAGGGTTAGCATAGGAGATTTTTGTTAGGGGGAGAGTGCATATTGAGGGATGTAGTGAGGATTACTTGTATCTTTTTCTTTTCTTTGCTTTAGATACATTTATTCTTGTACCTTAGGCCTTGTGACCATTATTGACATACATTGTACTTATATTCTTTATATATTGATGTATGTTGTTTCACTTATCCTTGCATGTGTTGTTTCTTTTCTTTCTTTATACACATGGTTCTTATTAATTGTATGCAATCTATTATTTCTGTTTCACACAAAGATGCCTTGATGAGTTTTGTTTAAAGTGTTTCAGAAATACAAGTTGTCAAAGTCTACTTGCCATAAACTCTCTTCTTGCAAAGTTTTTCAAGAGTTTGTGTTAGGATAGATTTTATTGTATTCAACAAGTGAATATGAGTTAAGTGATTTATGACTTCTCTCATATATTCATTTGTTTGTTGTGGTTTTGTCACGGATTGCTAAAGGGGGAGATTGTTAGGACATATGTGATTCACTTATTAGGAACATATGTCACTATTTTATGTAATTGGCTAATCCTTTGACAAAACGCACTTTACTTGTATTTGGGTAGAACTAGGATGTGTTTAATACTTTAAGAAACTTTGTTTCAAGATCAAGTGTTGAAGCCATGCAAGTCTGTCCAAGATTCAAGCTGAAAAGTGCCTACCATTAAAGCTCAACAACTATCCATCTATCAAGCTTAAAAGAGCTGTTCAGCCTTGTGGCTCGATAGCATCTCGACAGATAGGGTATCTGTTGAGGTTCATGAAAAACATAATTTTAGTTCTGTTTTGACTTTAATTCGTGTTTATGTGTTTGGGCTTTATTTTCTCACAATCTTAGACATATAAAAGGATTATTTTAAGGGCCATCAAAGTGTTCACAAGTTGCAAAAGTGTTAAGCAAAATTTGTTCAAGCAATTTGTGATCGGAGACACAAAATTTGCCCTAGTTCATCATTCTTGTGAAGAAGTTGCTGTGTTTGTGCACTATAGGGTTTTGTGACCAAGCATCTTCTTGATCTTCTTCGTTGGGAGAACTGAAAAACTTTGCAACCAATAACCTTTTTTAGTTGGTGATTGAAGTTACGTACTGGGATCCGCGCAATTGGTTAGTCACGTACTGGGAGCCGTGCATCAAAAGGAGAAATTTTCACTACAGAACAAGTCCAATTGGGTATTGGGGTAAGGGTTCAACTGTAGGTTGGTATAAGGTGCTGAGTTTCCTTTACTTGTAACTGCTTGTTGTGATAATAGTGGAATTTCGAGAGTGGTGACCTTAAAATCACCCGGTGGGGTTTTTCCCGTGTTGGTTTTCCCTATTCGTAAACAAATCACCATGTCAATTTATTTTCCGCTGCATACTTAGTTTAATTGGTGATTTGTTTGTGCTACCGCACGTTTGCATGTTAATTTGATTAATTAATAAACTTGGCTAATTAATCAATTAATCTATCACAAGGGGTCAAGTCGTTTTTGGCCTATCACAAATGAAAAGTTTCTAAGATTTGTAATCATTTTCTTGTGGGAGGTCATATATGCTCATTTCTATAATTGAGATAGTCCACTTGACTTAGTACTAGTCGTGTATGACTTGATTTAATTGATCATTGAAGTTTCACTCTAGATTAAGGACTATTCCACATTTGATACACACACATAATACACAAGTCTATTGTTCAATGAATATCTATTTCATTTGTGTGATTGTACATGTTCAAATGTGATGTGTGTGTGCTCAACCATATGTGGATCAAAGCAAAAAGATTTTTGTTCTTTTTGTTTGTTTTTGGAAGTGATTTGTATCACGCATGTTTTTCAAAGTTTTTCAAATTGTTTTTTGTGTGAAAAACATGATTTTTGGGTGTTTTCATAACCTATTTCATGTGTAAGCTCAGCTGGGAGTTAAATGGTCAAATTCTCAAGTTTTTCAACTTTGGACAGAGAGTTTTGCGACTGTTTCATGACTATTTCGTGAGTAAGGCTTACCAGTGACATACTAGCAAGATACTAGCAAATTTTTTGCAGAAAGCTAACTAGCGAAAATTTTCAGATCAGCTTTTAATGTGCATTTTGTAGGTCATTTGTTTTAAACGTCTCCCATCCTCTCCCAAACCCCTATTTAATGTTTCTACATCAAAACCCAACTAAATTCAAGTGTTTTTCATTCCATTAACATCTCTAAGGTAATCTTTAACTCTTTTCATTGATTTTGATCCTTAGATTATGTTTTTGGGGGGTTTTATGTTCATAGTTGGGATTTCTCAAATGGGAGTTGGAAAACTTATTTTTTGTCAATCTTTTTTATTGGGCTTTGTTTTAAATGACAATTTTCTTTGGATGTTGGCCCCTTGTGGCAAAAATAACATGTATTTAGGGAAGATTTTCACATTTTCATACATGTGTAGTGTGTGCACTCTAAGTGTTTGATAAAATGCCCAAATGACATTTTCTCGTTGTTTTGGACTCCAATGAGTACCATATTTTGGGAATCACCATAATTATTCATGTTTATCATGTTTTGATCATTGATTGTGTGTTTTATACAGTTTGCCCCGTGAATGCTTGCTCTTGCATTAGTCATGTAACTCACATACACACTAGATGCACCTTTGCTGCACACACTTGATCACTCGACATGTTTTTACATTCACTCATGCTAGTTAAGTCTTTTTAGACCTTTTAGCACACATAACATGTTCTTGTGTCTATGTCATGCCTTGGTCCATATCATGTTCCATCATGCTTTGTAGTACACATAACATGTTCCCGTGAAAAAGGCATGTGAGTAGCACATGACTGGAAGCTAAAGAGTCGTGCTAGACTGTCATTTTCGCAAGTGTCTCATGGGTAAGGCCTTCCCACGAGGTAGTCACGAAACATTCTGCCTGGAGGATTTTTATGTGTGACTTTCTTACCCTTCACCCATACTATATATACCCTCATTTCCCACAAATGTAGATGAGGCTATTTAGAGAGAAAAACCCTAGATAGGTTTTCTACAACACACACACCCATCTTTTAGAGAGAGAGAGAGAGCTACCCATCCTTAGTGAGAAATCATTGTAGCTTCTTCTCCTTCCCTCTCCCATTGTCATACCTTGAGAGGAGATTTGTAACCAAACACAATCCACACCTAACCAGAGTGTAGAAAGTGTTTTGGAGCTTGGGAAGTTTTGGGGAATTGCCAAAAGAAGCTGATGTTGGCAAATGCAATCGGGCATATTGCGGGATCCGGAAAGCTAGACAAGACATGGTTCCAAGAAGCCTTGTTGGAGTAGGAGCTTGGAAGGCTTATGTGTGGGTAGATTAGGCTTGGAGGGTCTCTTGCTGACCCATGTATCCCAACTGATTATCTAGTGAATCGATTACCACTTGGAGGGCGACGGAGAGGTTTTACGCCGAGTACTTCGGTTTCCTCTTCAATAACACATCGGCGTGTTTGCATTCTCTCTTCTCTTACTCTTGTACTTTACTTTTATGTTTGTTGTTCATGTTTATGCACTAGAGTAGTATCTGTTGATTGAGCTTCATTTACTCTTGCTTTCGCACTTAGATGAGTTAGAGTAAAAGCAATCTAGCCGTAATTTTTAATTGGGGGTCTAAACAGCTCTTGTGTTTTTTAACACATTTTTGAGCTTTCAGGGAACAACGACAAAACTCACTCACACCTAAATCTAGAAGCTATGATGTAACCTGAAACACTTGCAAAAAACACATTAGACCCTTAAGGTAAATCAAGTGATAAAAGGACAAGTATAATGTAACAAGTAAATATCGATCAAGTAAACATGATGTGAAAACTGTGAGCAACTTGATTAAACACAAAATAGTCATATGGAAATGACTACAATGATCATATGAAAAAGAAAATGATCATCCAAACATGCAACCAATAAAGCACAATAGCATAAGGATGTATGCATATCCAACACAAAAGCACGATGCCATGAGAGCAGCAAAGCATAGATACTAAACATAACTCAAAACACCATAAACAACGAGAAACCAAGCATAAAGTAAAACCAATAAAACAAGGTTTTCTCATAAAAAATGTCTTATCCCCCTTAGTATATGCATCTCCCCTATGGCTTTCCCCCCTACAAATGTGCATGAGATAGAATTTCTCCCCCTGAGAATGTGCACATCAGTCTTATAGAAATGACGAAACACTCTAGTATACTCTCCCCCTTTTTGTCACGAATAGACAAATGAGTCAAGAGGAAGGAGGGAAAGAAAAGGAAACTACATCTACATCTCCATTTTAACACACACACATACATATATATATTCTAGTACCAGTCCTTCATTGAGGAATTTTATTAGTCATCTCATAAACAAACCCTCCCCCCTAAAAAATTCATGACTGTGGACACAAGCCCCTGTGACAAGCTTTTGGGTTTCCCCAACAACCATGGGAACTACGCCTTGGCCTATGGTGGATCATGGAGGAGGGTGTAAATAGAATCTCCATCTAGATTAGGTCTAGGAACCATAAATATAGCGCCCTTGTGGGTGAACTAATCTTTACCAAAGCACGTGTCTGGAATTTAAGTATAGGGATGGGAGGGTGTTAGGCACCCGACCCCACCCAACCCGTGGGTCGGCCTCCACTCATTGTGTTCCAAATCTTAATCTCATTGAAGGGCCTTTTGACATGTTATTCTAACTAACACACACTCTAACATGCATCTAAAGCATTCAATCACGGCATATCATCCATAAGCCTAGCATTCATCTATCAAAGCACAAGTGTATATCAACAAAGGCAACACACACAAGACAGATTAATCAAGCACATCAAAGCATCCAAGCGTTATCGACACTCAAATTGCAAGTTTTCATGAGAAGAGACTTATGTTTCCTAAAACCCTGAAAAGAATGATATGTCTAAAATAAAGCAAACACAAAACAAATTGGAAGTAGAAAATAAAAGACAAAATTGTAGATTTTCATTTATTCATTGGTTCTAGGGCATTTATGCTTCGAAGTTCTGTCTCCAAAAAAAAAAAAAAAAAAGTGATTAAAAAAAACAAAGCATATCAAATTAACCTTTTAAAATTGGGGAAAAAATAGTGGGAGAAAGAAAAGGTGCCCTATCGAGGTGAAGACCACAGACAATCTGTTGGGTTAAAATGAATTGACCCCTTGCAATTAATTAATTATCCAAGTTAATTAATTAGATCAAATTTCATGCAATAGCGTGGTAGCACAAACAAATCACCAAATTATCTAAATGTAGCAAAAAATAAATTTGACACAAGTAATTTGTTTATGAATGGGGAAAACTACCAAGGCAAAACCCCACTGGGTGATTTTAAGGTCACCACTCCTAAGAATCCACTATTATCAATTATAAGTGGTTACAAGTATAAGGAATCTTACCAAACCCTTTGGCCTATCTCGAAATACCAACCTACAGTTGAACCCTTACCCTAATACCTAATTGGACTTGTATTGTAGCGGCAATCTTTCCCTTGATACACGAATCCCAGTACATGACTAACTCTAGCAACTTGAAGAGGTTGTTGGCTGCAAAATTCTTCAGTTCAATAACGATGAAGATCAGGAAGCTCCTTGGTCACAAAACCTTTGGTGTAAAGACGCAGTAGCTTCTTCAGAAAGAATAATGAACTAGGGCACTTTCTACATGTATGACGGCCTTTTAAAATAAGCCTTATATATGTCTAGGGTTGTGAGAAAAGAAACCCTATATAAATATTTCAAGTTAGGCCGAAAATCAGATCTGGAAGTTTTGATTTTGTAAGTCTCGACAGAAACAACTTGTGTCGAGTTTTGACTATAAACCTCGATAGGAGTTTTTTTGTCAAGATTGCTGTCGAGATTTAATGAACGACTTTTCTTCACTTTTTTCTTGGTCAGATCTTCATATTTTTAACACTTGACTTGAATAACATGTTTCTTGAAGTCCTAGACCCATCCTAGATCTACGTAATTACAAGTGGAGTGCATTTTGACAAAGGATTAGTCAATTACATAAAATATGTCTCTAACACAATCCTCTCATCTTCCTTCTTCTTCTACTTCTCCTTCTACTCCTCTAAAACGAAGTGGCATCAGTTTCAAAGTTGTGAGGGAAATAAATTACATAGAGAGAAGAGCATAGAGATTTTTTTTTTTTTTTTTTTTTTTTTTTTTCCTTTTAGTTTTTTCTGAGAAGGAATATAAAGGGAGAAAAATTTTGTAACTACCTAGGAGTTAGAATGTTGTGCCAGTAGTTTAATCAATTGATTTTTAAGGCACATATATCTTTTATAGTAGTCCATGTGGTGTAATATGAAATGTGTAAGAATAAAAAATAATTTTAAAATTAAAGTAGATGAATATGTAAAGGCAAAATTTAGTGTAATGTTAAAACCGCCCATGATGAATGTGTAAAGTCAATAATCTTTATATATTTATATATATATATATATATATCATAAAAGTAGGAATAAAAAATAAATAAGAAAATAAATAATTGGTGGTGATTAATGTGATGATGAGGTGGTGCAAAAGGAGTTCAACAACAACAAATGCTACTCTTCTATTTTTAGATATATATATATATATATATATATATATATGTGTGTGTGTGTGTGTGTGTGCACGTGGAAAAAACAAGGGGAAATAAACATATCTTAATGATAATTTGATTGGAAAAAAAAAAAAAAAAAAAAAGATCTATTCTATCACCACAAAAAAAAGGTTTGGTGAAAGTCGTTACATGAGTAGAAACATGTGTTAGGTCAATAGATTGTAGGCGAGCAAACCATGAGATAAAGCTGGTATTAAGTGTGTTTTACTTTTTAGAGAGTTTTTGAAATCCAAGACTTATGCCTAGAACAACACAAGAAGAAAATTGTTTTTGAAATCTCAATACATAGTTCAAGAAGAAAGAAGTTTTTTAAATCTCAATATACATATCTATTGATTGGGATAAGTACAATGCATGTCTTGATACCTATTGTTTGATCAAGAATCATGGATATAAAGAAATCCAATTTGGGTCTATCAATTCATCCAATCTCTAAAATTTTATGCCCTACTTGATGAATCACTCGTTTATATAGAGTTTGCAAGAAACAAGTCTGTGGCTTTTGAGTTGCATGTGGTAAAATTGTATGTGGTATTGGGGGGAGCTATAGAATTAAGGATGATTCTACTATAGAACTTTGATTCTATTTAGTGGATCTGTTTCCTTGGAGGTTGGTGTTAAACCTCTAAAGAGTTTTTTCCATGTTGACCTTTTCTTTCCATAACCATTTTGCTTATTTTATTTACTTTTTGCATGTATTTGTTTACCAATATTGGTTTGTACTTATCAAAGCTAAGATAAATCTAATTAGATCTCAAATAGTAGTCTAATTTTATGTCATGTGTTCCATTCAATTTTCTTAATTTTGGTGCAACTATTTACTACACTACAAAAATCAAGTCTAATTTAATTTTCTTAATTTTCTGTGCTAAATGAGTTATCAAATGAGAAAACCATAGAATCAAAATTAAAAAACCATAAAAAAAATACCATTGTTGATTAATTATTATTATTATACAAATTAAATAGTGGTTAGACAAATTAAAGTTGAGAATTTCATGGATAACAATTTCAATGATTTTTTACATCTAATTCAAACAAAATTGTAATTATTTTACTAATAGCTATTTTATATTTTCAAATATACAAACATTATATATATATATATTAATTATATATAAATTTGGTAAAATTTTAATACTCATTTAATTATGCTTTTTTGTAAATGTATCTCATGCATATGTATTAGGTTACGAGCTAGTTAACCATAAATTGAACATCCCAAAATATTTGGTTAACTAATTTGTTGGTTTAAAATTGGTTAATTTCTAAAAATCAGGATCTAAATCTCCAACAACGTGTCTAGGAGAGATCGGTTCCACAAACAACAATTAAGCTGAGTTCCCAAGCATTGTTAGGCTCATAGGGAATCAAATTTACACCACAAGACTCAAAACTGTAAGTTTTGTGACATTGGATAATGACCAAGTAAAACAAAGATCATCTTTGCTCTCCTAAAGGTTAGGAGGTTCATACAATGCCTCAATGAGCTACCATCCCACAAGGGAGAGGTGCCAAGTATAAATACCTCATTTGCTCTACCATTTAGCTCCTACAATCAAACAAACAAACAAGATCCTTTGTTGAGTCACAAAATGGAAAACTCCAAGTACTTGTTTCTTCAAATTGCATGCTTCATCCTTTTGTTATCCTTGTCTCCTTCATATGCTCACAACAAGAGCCATGAAAGCACACCACCTCCTGCTGGTTCCCAAGCAAAAGTTGATTTCAAAGGTTGCTTCAATAAGGTTTATGCTTTCGGCGATTCAAACACAGACACTGGAAATGCTCACAACTTGGGTGATCTCAAATCCTTCATTAGCACTTTGTTCTCTCACGCTTGGTCCCCATATTGCTCATCAGAGAATTCAAAGTTATCTGGTTTTCGACTATCTAATGGCCGCTTAGTCATTGATTTCCTATGTGAAGCTCTCAACATACCCCACTTGTCAGCCTATAAAGGCTCTTCCGCAAACTTCTCAGGTGGTGCAAACTTTGCAGTAGCCGGATCAACGGCTCTTTCAAGTAATCTCTTCAGTCATTTCAATTTCAGTAATCCCCTTATGTGGAAACCAAATCCAGAGAGTATCTTAACTCAAATTGATTGGTTCCATAACTTTGTTGGGGAAAGAGAATGCCAGGGAAAAGATGAGGCTGCATGCAAATCAGAGCTTGGGAATGCTCTCTTTTGGATAGGTCAGATTGGTGGCAATGACTATGCTCGTCTTTTTGCCTCTTCCATTGGCCTTGCTATTGCCAATAAGCAATTCACAGAGCAAGCTGTTAATCACATCTGCACACTTGCATTGGTAAGCATTGATAAACTACCATTTATATCAAAAGCTTAAATTGATTAAAAAAAATGATGAATTTAATCATTTAACTATTATTCCAACAAGCATAATATTACAAAAAAAGAAAGAATGTAGCATATAGCCTTAACTTGTTAGAAGGAAAAAAAAAAGGATCTCAATGAGTTCTTCCAATCTAAACATTTGATCAAGACTCTTTTCACAAAATGGTGCATTGCATATATGAGAAAGGATGAATATTATGGTGAAGTTAATGTTGGAATAGTCATATTAAGCTTGCTTTCTTTTGATAGGGGCTATTGGACAAGGGTGCAAAGTTCCTTGTGGTTCAAGGGCTACCACCAATAGGGTGCCTTCCATTGCAATTAGCAACATCTCCCTCAAATGATCGTGATCAAAATGGGTGTTCAGCGAGTGCCAACTTAGTAATAAAGGGTCACAACAATCTTCTCCAGAAGAGGTTGGATGAAATTCGAACCCAATACAAAGATTCTATGATCCTATATATTGATTACTACAATGCATTCAAAACAATACTGGAAAAGCACACACAGTACCAGTTTGACGAACCCTTCAAGGCATGTTGTGGAACTGGGGGAGGACCATTCAACTATCAACCAAACCTCCTTTGTGGAGCTTTTGGCACCTCTAATTGCAAGAACTCCAGCACCCATATTAACTTTGACGGGGTCCACTTGACTGAAAATATGCATTTACACCTCTCTGATCTCTTCTTCAACCAAGGCTTTTGTACACCATCATTTGCAGATCTGATTAAGAAGAAGAAAGGCCAATATTAAAATGTCTGATATTGGCCTACCAGTTTTGTTTTTAGTAATAAATATCTGATGGCTGATGCCTAATGTTGCGAGGTAGATTAGTAGTAGGCTCCTAATGGTGGCATTCAGAGAGCTGGATAATATTTCTTGTTTCAAGATAGTTTACTGTCTTTTTACCTTATTATTGTTATTATTTAAATGTTACACAAGTACCTAGGGTCTTGAACCAGGACTTCACTTTTTACTATACACTTAGGGCCGGATCATCAGCTTTCATGGCTTGAGGCGATGATTTTAAATAAGGCATTTTTCATATTTAAATATTAGTAACAAATTTATCCATACATACTTTTTTAGATTGAATTTCTTTTTCAACTTTTTTATTTTTTATTTTTCATATGTGGACATTTATAATGAGCAAGTACTTATAAATAAATAAAACATGATTCATAATAGAAAATTATAATTTAACTAAAAAAACATCTTAAGCATGGAATAAAAAAACCAAGTTTACCAATAGCAAACTTGCAAATATACTAATAGGGGACTGCTTTATAATCTAAACTTGCACAATTAAAAATTAATTTATTACATTATTCAATAAATTAATATCACTAACAAAAAATGGATTTATGTGATATACATCAAATTAGCAATATGTGTGATAACTTATAAGTTATAAAGCAAAAGACCTGTACATCATGTGGCTAACTCTCTCAGTTGCTATGTGATAAGTTTATGAAGAGAATAGAAATAATAATAAAAGACTAGAAATAAAAGGGTGAGTGGGTAGCAATGTTATGCTCTGTCTCTTCTTTGTCTCTTTCCACTTCCATGATAAAACAAAATTTTAATAGCTTAACGAGAAAAAAGAAATGGAGCGAGAGCTTAAAGCTAAACTTGAAGGGAGAAAAGATTTGAAGCACAGCAAATTTCAAGCCACTGCAAAGAATTTTAATGGAGAGAATGACAAAGTTTCTAGCAATGAGTATAAAACTCTATGGTTTAAGTTTGATTTGTTTGGGCCTTTTTTATTTTAGTCTTTAGTTTTGCTTTGTTTAGTTATTGAGAGAGAAAGAGAGATTTTTTTGTTTGTGCAGTATGAGAGACTTAAGTGATACACTCTTAAACTCTCACATAAAGATTGAAATGTCAAGAGCACTGATCACCAAGAGTTTTTTTCCCCCTGTTTTTTCTTTGATATATATGAGAGATAACCAATTCTACTCCCACGAAAGGCTTTTATTTATTTATTTTTAATAAGAAATATAATTTGATGCATTGATTTATTTTTTGGCCTTAATTAATATTCTTATTGAGAAGAAAATATACTTATTGGTTCAAATTTGGGGCTTGTTCCACATGGGGCCCTTAGGCAATTGCATCTGTTACTAATTGGGTAGAGTCAGCCCTGGACAGGAGACTGTAATTTCTTTTGTACTTACTGAGATTGCTTACCAATATGTTATTAAAAAAAAAAAAAAAAAAGCATCCAGAGAATGTTACAATTGAAGGGAGGAGATGACGAACTGAGGGTGGGGAACTCAGAGCAAGACAACATAATGAATCTCTTGCAAAGCTTTTGCAAACATCTTTGGGTTGAAGTGATAGCTGGAGAAGACATATCTAGGCTCCAAAATCTACACCAATCATAGATAGTTTCAACTTTGGTAGATTTTATAATCTAATGGGATAACATGCCCCCCCCCCCCCCCCCCAAAAAAAAAAGCAGCTTGTTCTACATATTAAAATTTCACAAAAAAATAACAATGTAAAAGAAAGGTTCAATATCAATGGTTAGAGATTAAATTTGTTAGGGTCATATTTTTTTTATGTATTGGCATATCCTATGACAAAACGCACATTACTTGTAATTGGGTAGATCTAAGTGGGTTCAAGATTATCATGACAAGTGGTTTCATTGAAGACATAAAGATTGCTCAAGAAAAATTGAATTTGTAGGTCCCAATACCTTCGCAATATCTATCAATCTATCGAGATTTAATGAAACTCGATACGTCTCGATCTATTAACCTAATGGATTTCAGGATATAGCAAGCAACGTTTTATTCTAAAAGTCTATTTGTTTATGGGTTTGTATAATCCTAATAGGATTATGGGGGCCCAAAGTTTGTGTAAACCTAACAGAAATAGGAGAACTCATTAAAAGGCCCATTAAGCTCCTATATAAATAGGGAGGTAGGGAGAAAGAAAACCTTAATCCTAGATAGCTAACCCTAGAAATCTCCATAAGGTTTTCTTATAGAAACCCCAGACTCCTCCTATGGAAGAAAGAGATCTTGTTACGTCTATTGTGCGCCTTTGGGTTTTGTAACCAAGCAAAATCTCTAGCACCAAACATTGAAGATGTTATTGTTGTTTCTATGTGAAGCTGTCGCATTCATGCAAAGAAGTGAGTCACGTACTAGGATTCATGAAAAAAGGGAAGATGTCTTTACATGATTAAGTCCAATTGGATGTTGGAGTAAAAGTTCAACTGTAGGTTGGTATTTTTGGATAGTCTAGGGTGGTGGTAAGATTCTTGGAAGTGGTGACCTGAAAATCACCCGATGGGCTTTTTGTCTTGCGAAAGGCTTTCCCCATTTGTCAACAAATCACCATGTCAATTTAATTTTCACTGCACTTAGTTTATTTGGTGATTTGTATATGCCTCCACGATTTGCATGTAATTTGACCAAATTAATCAACTTCGATATTTGTCTTAATTAATCATGGTCAGTCTATAACCCAACAAAATTTAACCTCCTTGGTGAGCTAACATACCAAAATTTTAAATAAATGGAAAGATAGTCTAAGGTGGTGATAAAATTCTTTATACTTGTAACCAATTGATTCTTGATTAGTGATTCTTGGAAGTGGTGACTTGAAAATCACTCGATGGCCTTTTTGCCTTATGAGAGATTTCCCCATTTGTCAACAAATTACCGTGTCAATTTAATTTTTGCTGCGCACTTAGTTCATTTGGTGATTTGTATATGCCTCCACAATTTTCATGTAATTTGACCTAATTAATCAACTTCAATATTTGTCTTGATTAACCGTGGTCAATCTAAAAGCCAACAAAATTTAACCTCCTTGGTGAGCTAACATACCAAAATTTTAAATAAATGGAAACCACTGCTGCATCTCCTTGTTATTATATATATATATATTCCTGTACCACTCCTTCATTGAGGAATTTTTTCAGTCATGTCATATAAGAACCCTCCCCCCAAAAAAATTCATGACTGTGGGCGCAAGCCCTTGTGACAAGCTTTTAGGTTTCCCCAAAAATCGTGGGAAGTATGCTTTGGCCTTGGGTGGACCATGGCAGAGGGTGTAAATAGAGTCGCCACCTAGTAATGGACTAGGAACCATAAATATAGCACCCTTGTGGAGGGATTGATCTTTACTAGAGCACGTGTTCGGAGTTTAGTTATAGGGATGGGAAGGTCTTAGGCACCCAACCCCACCTGAACTGTGAGTTGGCCTTCACTCATTGTGTTCCAAATCTTAATCTCATTAAAGGGTCTTTTAACATGTGATTCCAACTCTCACACACTCTAACATGCTTCTAAAGCATTCAATCATGGCATATCATCCCCAAACCTAGCATTCATCTATCAAAGCACAAGTATATATCAACCAAGGTAGCACACATAAGACAAATTAATCAAGCACATCAAAGCATCCAAGCGATATCAACACTCAAATTGCAAGCTTTCTTGTGAAGAGACTTTTGTTTCCTGAAAACCATAAAAGAAAGATATATCTAAAATAAAGAAAACACAATACAAATTGGAAGTAGAAAGTAAAATGAAAATAAAAAAGAAATTGTAGATTTTGGTTTACGGATGGTTCAATGGTTCTAGGGCATTTATGCTTTGAAGTTCTATCTCCAAAACAGAACAAAACAATAAATTTAAAAAAAAAAAAAAAAATAGAGCATGTCAAATTAACCATTTAAAATAGGGGAAAATAGTGGGAGAAAGAAGAGGTGCCCTATCGGTGTGAAGACTACAAATAGTCCTCTCATTTTCCTTATTCTTCTACTTCTCCATCTACTCCTCTGAAATGAAGTGGTGTCAGTTTCAAAGTTGTGCAGGAAAAAAATTACAAAGAGAGAAGAGCAAAGAGATAATAAAAATAAATAAAATAAATAAATAAAGTTTTTTTTCCTTTTAGTTTTTTCTGGGAAGGAATACAAAGGTTGCAAAATTTGTCACTTCCTATAAGTCAAAACGTTGTATCTAGAGTTTAATCAATTGATTTTTAAGGCGCGTATATCTTTTATTGTAATCCATGTGGTGCAATAGGAAATGTGTAGGAATTAAAATTAAATTTTTAATTAAGGTAGATAAATATGTAAGGTTGAATTTATTCAATCATGTGTTGGTTTTATTCCGTGCCAAATTTGCTTGTAATTTAGCAATTAGATACCCTGTATTTAGGTAGGAATTATGTAAGGGTAATGTGTGAGAGAGTGTGAAGAAATCTCAAGAAGTGTGCAATTCAATAGAGTCTCACGACTGAATCTCGCGACTGGCAAGTGGCCAGAATGGCACACGTGTGAAGCATGCAGGGGGAGCTAAAGGGTCACGCCAACTGGAGCACTATAGGACTAAACTTCCAGTCTGGCCAGGTAGTTAGCTCGCGACTTGTTCCAGTCGCGAGGTCGAGTTGCTAGAATGCCCTGTTTGATGAAAATTGACCTTTCGCATTCCTTATACACCCTACTATAAATACCCTTATTCCCACGAAATGTAGAGAGCTTCCAGCGAAAATTTTGAGAGAGAAACCCTAGAGAAAAACAAGATTGACTCATCCACAATCTTCATCTTTTGATTCTCCAAATTCCTCTACTCTCACCCTCTCCATTGACATATCCTTGAGAGGTACACCAACCAAATCCTTATCTCACCATACCCATATCAGTGAAAAGGTATTTTGGTACTTGGGAAGCAGTTTAGAAGGGACCAATTCATTTTGGTGGATGCAATAGGCTATTGTGGGATCTGGTAAGCAAAAGAAGACAAGGTTCGGAGTAACCCTGTTGGAGCAAGAAGCTTGGAGGGCTTATGTGCACTGGGTAGATTAGGCTTGGAGGGTCTTTTTCAATTCATGTATCCCAACTTCATTCTCTAGTGGATTATTGACCGCTTGGAGGGCGGCAGAGAGGTTTTTGGCTGAGTACTTCGGATTCCTCTTCGATAACACATCGCTGTGTTATCTTTGTGTTTGCATCTTTCTTCCCTTTCTCTTTACCTTTTAATTACTGCTGTAATTGTGATTAATTATGGTTTAGAGTGTGTTACCTATTTGGTTATAGCTTATATTTCATATTCCGCACATATATTGTTGGATTATAAGCTTGTGTTGGTAGTTTTGTATTTGGGGATCTAAACATTCATAGGTGTTTTACACACTATTTGAACTTTCAAAATATGTAAAGGCAAATTAAATGTAATGTTAAAACCGCCCAAGATGAATGTGTAAAGTCAATAATCTATATACATACATACATATATATATATATATATATATATATATATATATATAGATGTTGAAAAAAAGGGGGGAAATAAACATATATTGATGATAATTTTATTGAAAAATAAAAATAGATCTCATATTCTATCACCCCAAAAAAAGGTTTTGGTGATAGTCGTTGCATGAGTAGAAACTTGTGTTAGGTCAGTAGATTTTAGGCTAGCAAACCAAGAGATAAAGTTGGTATTAAGTGTGTTTTACTTTTTAGAGAGTTTTTGAAGTCCAAGACTTATGCCTAGGACATCTCTAGAAGAAAGAAGTTTTTGAAATCTCAATACATAGCTCGATACAAATTGATTGGTTGAGATAAGTTCAATACATGTCTTGATACATATTGTTCGATCAACAATTACAGATACAAAATCCAATTTAGGTATTAATGCATCCAATCTCTAACATTTTTTGCCTTACTTGCTAGAATATATGAGGACTAAAAAGGACAACCAAATAAAGATTTTGATTGCTATGTTTTGCACATGCAGGGTTTTCGTAGCCAAGTTCTCACTCAGCAACAACCAAAGAAGATATTAGGATCGATGATCAAGGGTTGTAGTGAAAACCTTCAAGATGAATCTTCAAATTCTGATGGAGCATTCGTTTGCACAGAGTTTGCTAGAAAAGAGTCCAAGGATTTTGAGTTGCATGTGGTAAAATTGTAACTATTATTGGGGGGAACTATTGAATTAAAGATGATTCCATTATAGACCTTTGATTCTATTCAGTGGATCCATTTTCTTAGAGGTTGGAGGTAAAGAGTTTTTTCCATGTAGAACTTTTCTTTTCATAATCATATTGCTTATTTTATTTACTTTTTGCATTTATTTGTCTACCAATATTGGTTTGTACTTATCAAAGCTATTAGAAATCTAATTAGACCTCAAATAGGAGCCTAATTTTATGTTATGTGTTCCATTCAATTTTCTTAATTTTGGTGCAACTATTTACTACACTACAAAAATCGAGTCCAATTTAATTTTCATAATTTTTTATGATAAAGGAGTTATCAAATGAGAAAACCACAGAATTTAAATTAATAAACCTTAAAAAATCAACAACATTGATTAATTATCATCATCATCATTATTATTATTATTATTATTATTATTATACAAATTAAATAGTGCTTAGACAAATTAAAATTAAGAATTTAATGGATAAGAATTTCATTTTTTTTTATTTGCTTCAAATAAAACAGTATATATTTTATTAGTAGCTATTTTATATTTTGAAATATACAAACATTATATATATTATATATAAACTTCGTAAAATTTTAATACTCATTTAATAATGCTTATTTGTTAATATATCTCATGTATATGCATGAGGTTACAAGCTAGTTAACCATAAGTTGAACGTCCAACAATAATTGGTTAATTAATTTGCTGGCTTAAACGGTTAATTTCTAACAATACGAGTCTAAATCTCTAACAACATGTGTAGGAGAGATCGGTTACACAAACAACAATGAAGTTGAGTTCCCAAGCATTGTTAGGCTCATATAGAGTCAAATTTACACTAGAAGACACAAAACTGCAAGTTTTGTGACATTGGACAAAGACCAAGTAAAACAAAGATCATCTTTGCTCTCCTAAAGGTAGGGAGGTTCATACAATGCCTCAACAAGCAATCAACCCACAAGGGAGAGGCGCCAAGTATAAATACTTCATTTGCTCCACCATTTAGTTCCCACAATTGAACAGACAAACAAGATCCTTTGTTGAGTCATAAAATGGCAAACTCCAAGTACATGTTTCTTCAAATTTCATGCTTCATCCTTTTGTTATCCTTGTCTCCTACATATGCTGATAACAAGAGCCACAAAAGCACTCCACCTCCTGCTGGTTTCCAAGCAAGAGTTGATTTCAAAGGTTGCTTCAACAAGGTTTATGCTTTCGGTGATTCTAACACAGACACTGGAAATGCTTACTACTTGGGTGCTCTCAAATCCTTCATTAGCGATTTATTCTCTCAAGCTTGGTCCATATATTCCTCATCAAAGAGTTCAAACTTATCAGGTTATCGACTATCTAATGACCGCTTGGTCATTGATTTTTCAAGACACCTCTCTTTTTGAGTAAGTGGTGTGGAGTCGCCACTTATTTTTTATACCAAAAAATAAGAAAAAATTAAATACAAATTTATATGACTGAATTGTTCTATTCCCATTGATTGAATAAAAATACAGACTTAATAAATTGAGTATTACATGGTTTTGGGTCCTAGTTACAATCTACCCACAAAAAAAAAAAAAAAAAAAAAAAAAAAAAAAAAAACAAAGATAAAGCCTAGGTCTACCTATCCAAAGACACTAAATTCGGAGGTTAGGTTACAAAATGAGAATGTGTTAGGCACCCATTCCGCCCAGACAGAGTCTAGCCTTCTAGACTCTCATGACCAATGTACCCCTTTATGCATGATATGAATGATATGTTCCATACATGAGACATATAACTAAACTAAGTCACAAAAGTCTATTTATGAATGCATCCTTTTCTTTTGAGAAAATTCAGATTTGCCTTGTGATAAAATAAATAAATAAAATTGATTTGGTTTATAAAAAAATTAGATCTGTTTATGTATATGTGAAAAAAATAGTTTTTGGTGAAGAAAAGTCAGATCTGAGTTTATTAAATAAAACAAAACCTTTTGGTTTAAAAATATCATATCTGTTTTTTAGAACTAAAAAAATTGGTTTTTGGTTTGTATGAAAAAAAAATCAGATTTGTTTGTAATAAAAATTTTGGATTTGTAGAAAACCTTTAAAAAATCAGATCTAAAAAATAAAAAATAAAAATCTTTTTAGAAGAGGACTACACTCATGAAATAAATCGTCTACTTACATTAAACAAAATAATTAGAACAACATTACTTATGAATCAACCAAACAAAACATCACTACTTATGACTTCCTTTTTTTATTTCAAAATTTGCTATGTTTAAAAAAGTTCAGATTTGTATCTAAGGAAGATACGAATCAGTTTTAATGTAAAAAAAATTCAAATTTTCATCTAAGGAAGATTCAAATCAGTTTTTGTTTTGAAAAATTCAGATCTGCATCTTCCTTAGATGCAAATTTGAATTTTTTTACATTAAAATTGATCTGTATCTTCCTTAGATACAAATCTGAACTTTTTTAAACATAGCAAATTTTGAAATAAAAAAAGGAAAGTCTACATCTAAGGAAGATGCAAATCAGATTTTGTTTTGAAAAAATTCAGATCTGCATCTAAGAAAGATGCAAATAAGTTCTTATTTTTATAAAACTAAGATCTACATCTAAGGAAGATGTAAATAAGTTTTTATCTTGAAAAAATTTATATTTGCATCTAAGGAAGATGCAAATAAGTTTTTATTAGAAAAAAAATTCAAATTCACATCTAATGAACATGCAAATCAGTTTTTTTTTTTTTTTTTTTTTTTTTTTTTTTTTTTTTTTTTTTTTAAGATTCACATCTAATGAAGATGCAAACCAGTTTTTTATTTTGAAAAAGATATAATGACAAGTAGATTATTGAAAAAAAACAAAAAAACAAAAAAAAAAAAGATCATGACAATAAAAACATCAAGAACATGTTTCAACAAAGATATATTGACAATACATGGTAAGAGCTTTTAAAAATTAAAAAAGAAGATTTACACATGCTTCATCAAAATAAAAGAAACAAAAAAAAAGGTAAAGAAAGAACCACCTCTTGCACTAACGTTCTCTTCTTCTTGAGGGAATATTTTAGGGTTCAAAGAAATTTGTTCAATTATCTCTGAAACCTAATGCTAGAGCCTCTAGAACGTCTTTAACGTAAGAGAGAAAATATTAGAAAAGTGATTCAGAAAAAAGGGGAAATCTAAGAGCGTGAAAAAGTGTCCTGAATTTTGAGATCCAACGTCTATTTATAGAGGTTGGGAGGCTCGAAAAAATAGCTAGATGATCAGAATACGAACTAGGACGCATCCTTATCTCTAAAAAATCGAAAAGGATGTGTTTCAGCTTAATCTAAATGCCCTCGGGTTGGGGCTCGATTTGTGTCATTCGGCTCCTGGAGAGTGTCGAATGGGTGCCAAGCCTGCTTTCGAGTTTCAGTCTGTTTTGGACTCCTTTTTGAGATTTTTTGAACTGGGACTTGCACTTAGATGTGTTTTTAATCCATATTCTAAAAATTAAACTCTTTCCTGGATAATTTAGGTCTTTTCAACAACAATTATCTTGAAAATAAATACTCTAAAAAAATCTTGATTATCCTCAATTTTGTAATTATCTGACTATCCCCTTTATTCCCAAGCAAACAATCCTATTTTTGACACTAACTAACAATCAATCACAAAATTATTTAATTAATTTTAATTGTTTAACCAATCATAATTAATTTAAATTAATCATGCGTGGTTGATTCTACCTAGACATAATGCATGCTGACCGTGCAAACTTGATCATACGATATCTTTCGATCCGACGGTTCGATTTGGAAACCGGGCATACTGAATCTCAAGATCATTTTTATGATATGCAATGACCAAATTTAATGCATGTAATGCAATCATAATTTTTGGGTACATAAATGGTCACTCTAATCATCTTCCTCGATTAAATCATGGGTGCAAAATGGAGTGTCTATAGAATGCCCCTTATTGACAAAGCTTGGAAAGCGAATGTCAATGTAAAACAAAGACACTAATTTTAGCAGCCATGATTTAATTGAGGTTGAATTTTCAAAGATTACCTAGCCCTCGAACCTAAAATCTTGGAATATAGAACTAGTGCCTTGCCTTTTAAAAAAAATGAAAATTATGAACACTTGACCTACTTGATAGCTGATGAATTTTGAAATGATTCTTGATGATTGAGGGGACTAAATGTGGATAGTAACCAAAGGGCTTTTCTACCTCGGATTTGAATGGAAATTAACCAAGGGGCTTTTCAACCTCAGATCTTGAAGAAAGGTAGCCAAGGGGCTTTTCTATCTCGGAACCGGAGCTGTGGCGATTAAGGGGCTTTTTGACCTCGATCTTGAAGAAAGGTAACCAAGGGGCTTTTCTACCTTAGAACCGGAACTATTATGACCAACGGGCTTTCAACCTCGTTCTTGAAGAAAGGTAACCAAGGGGCTTTTCTACCTCAGAACCGGACTGTTGAAATGTCGATCAAAGGGCTTTTCTACTTTGATCGAAGCTGTTGAAACATCGATCAAAGGGCTTTTCTATTTCGATCAGAACTGTTGAAATGTCGATCAAAGGGATTTTCTACTTTGATCAAGCTGTTGCCTGCAAAAAGTCAACATTTGGGATTAGGCTTTAAATGATGAGGGCTTTGTGGTCCTGTTGGTTTTTGATATGTGTGATTTCCATTTGTTCCTTCTTGATTTGGATATTACATTTTTATCAAGAAAACTTTGATTGATTTTTGTAGTTCTTTGAAAAAGATTTGATTTTTGAAACTTGAAGCTTGGAATTGGAAACTAGAAATTTTGAATTTGAAACTTGAAATTTGAAAATTTGCCAATATAGATTTTGAGACTTGAAACATGGAATTTGAAACTGGAGGTTTTTAATTTTGATACTTGAAAACTTTGGAACTTAAAAATTTGGAATTTTGGAACTTGAAACTTGAGATTTTGAAAATTTGCAACTTGAAATTTTGAAACTTCTAATTTTGGAACATGGAATTTGAGATTTAGAATTTGAAATTTTGAATGTGGAATTTTGAACTTGGAAACGAAAATTTTGGATTGAAAATTTGGGAATTTGGGGTTTGAAATTTTGGAATTTGAAATTGAATCTTTTATCCTTAATCCACTCCAAAAAAATTATTGGAAATTGATATAACCTTTCTCTTCTTCATGATTTTTCTTAGAAAAAAAAAATAAAAAAAAGAATGGTTTTTTTTTGGGAGTTGACTAAGTCAACTTAGTCAAACTAAGTTGACTTAGCAACTCAATTACTTTAAGTGTGGGGGGCCAAATTTTGGCCCCTATTTTTCTTGTCTTTTCCTTTTTGTTTTTTGCTTTCTCCTCCCTCCCCCTTTCTTCCACCATTGTTACTATTCACCTTCTTCTTCCACTTGATTTTTCTTCTTCACCCCAACATTTCCTCTCTAAAAAAATCACTTTCCTAAGCTTTGCAACCTTCCTTCACTCATCTCCCTCAATATTTTTTCAAATCCTTGTGTTTTTTGCCATTTTTTTTCATACCCATTTTTGTGAAACCATTTTCAAACTCCTCTTTTCTTTTGCATAAAATGTCATCCACCTCCAATGGGCCCTATTTTCTTACTTTCATGGAAAGAAATATCATCCATCACTTGAATGGGATGATGAGGAGGGGCTCCTTCAAGACCCCAAGACCCATGCTCCACATTCCCACATGGACTTCAAGGTGAGTTTTTCTTTGTTTGGAAAAATGTTATTTCCATGCTTCATTGAAAGTTTGATGTTGAGATGTTGTCATTTTATTGTGTGCTCTTGTTGGAATTTGGGGCATTGTATGATTGATTATGTTGTAATCTTGGCTTTGGAGCATTTTTGAATTGTTGTATTTTTTGGTCACGGTGTAACTTGGACAATGTTGGTGGCTCATGAATTTTGGCAATGTTGGTAATTTGTGATGTTGTTGAATGAATTTTGGCTTGGATTTTGGGGGCATTGAAATTGTGAAAATTTTGTTGTGTGGATTTGGATGAATACATTCATGATATATGCAGGAAATTTTGTTGGCATGTGTAAATTTTATTTCATGAACATGGCAAAATTTTGTGGGTATGGAAAAATTTTGTGAACACAGAAAAATTTTATGGGTATGAGATTTTGGCTATGGAAGTATTAATGTTGGATCATGGAAAATTTTTGTTGTGATTTGGAGCATGGAAATTTTTTGGTTATGATTTTGAGCATGGAAAATTTTTTTGGACATGTGATTTTGGTTGTGGCATTTTTTTTTTTTCTATTGAGCATGGAAAATTTTGTGGTGATGATTTTGGTTGTGGAAATATTTTTGTTGGGTATGTGAATTATGGCATGGTGAATTTTTGTTGGTTGTGGGTTTGTATATTTGTTGGTGTTTTTTTTTTTTTTTTTTTTTTTTGGTATGTGATGGAATTTTTGACATCTTGGCGATGGGCTAAAGTTTTTTTTTACAGAATCTCAAGAGTCGAGGTAGCCTTGAAATGCCAAAAGGCATATGGGGAGTACTGTTTCCAGATACCAGGAACATTATCAATGAGGCCAGCTTTCAGACCTTTTTCGAGGCTTTGTTGAATCAGGAAGCCCATGAGTACAAGGATCTCCGGTTACTCCTTACTTTGTCAAAGCGTTTTTGGGATACCACGTGCACTTTCCATTTTCCAGGCATTGGTGAAGTGATGTTAACACCTTATGATTTCTCTGTCATCATCAACTTGAGATTGGGTGGTGAAAGAATCAGGGTCAATGATTTCCTTACTCCAAAGGAAATTAAGAAACTTTTAGGCGTAGTGCCTTGCACATTGAAAAGTAAAAATGTCCCTTTGATGTGGCTGTTTCAGCATATTAAAGGCTGTAAAATTGTGGCAATGGGTACACGCATGTTCATGCTCCTCTTTATTATGACTTTCTTGTGTCCAGACTTAGGTAGTACTGTGAACCTGCGTTATTTGTGGAGCCTAAGAAATATTGAACAAATCAAGAATTATGACTGGGTTGGTATGGCTTATGCTACCCTTTTGCACTTTATGACTCAATTTTCCAGGCATAGTCTCTCGAGCTTGGGCGGTGCTCCTTTGTCTGGCACGTGAGGTTTGGAACTTTTGGTTGTGTGTAGATTTTGTTTTGAGAATTGCTTTGGCTAGGTTGTAATGGTCCTCAAGTTCGGGAGGAGGTTGATGGTATTTATCCTAGATTTCTCCATTGGTTGCCCAAATACCGTTTGTCAATGCCCTCCAGGCATTCTTTGGAAATTTGGCGTATGTTGATTAACAATTTGACTATTGCTAATGTGAGTTTCTCTCTTTTTGTGAGGGGTCTTTGGTGTATATTGTGGTTTGGGCTCCTTCTCATTTTGGGGTTCTTTGTGATTTTCAGATGTCTTTAAATCCTTGGATTGGATGTGAGGAGTATGTTGAATGTGTACGGGCTCTGGAACTGAATGGTCACTAGGTGTTGTTTGAGTGTGGGCATGGGAGGTACTAGTATCTTGGTGATCGGGTGTTGCCTCAAGTTCAACATGTGTACCCTCCTACAACAATTCTAATTCATCCTTTGTGAGAGACCAAGGAAAAATTAGGCTTCTCAAAAAAGAAAGATTTTTGGAGTGCTTTTTATGACACCTCTCTTTTTGGGTAAGCGGTGTGAAGTCGCCACTTTTTTTTTTTAATAAAAAAAAATAAGAAAAAAATAAATACATGACTGAATTGTTCTTTTCATTGATTGAATAAAAAAAATTACATAATTGAAAAATTATATAGCTTTGGGTCCTAGTTACAAACTACCAAATAATTACATGGCTTTTTGTCCTAGTTACATTTTACCCAAAATAAAATAAAGACAAGGCTAGATCTACTTATCCAAAGACCTAAATCCGGAGGCTAGGTTATGGAATGGGAAGATGTTAGGCATCCATTCCGCCTAGATAAAGTCTAGTCTTCTAGACTATTGTGACCTATGTACCTTTTTATGCATGTCTTGAATGATATGTTGAACATGTGAAACAAAAATTAAATCACACAAATTTATTTATGAATGAAGTCTCTTCTTTTGAAAATAATCAAATCTGCTTTGGTGATGATAAAAATTTTGATTTTTGGTTGGTTAAAAATGCCAAATCTATTTTGTAATATGAAGAAAAAAGTGGTTTTAACTCTGTAAAAGATCAGATCTGTTTTGTGATGATTAAAAAAAATGGTTTTTTGATAACTGATAAATCAGATCTATTTTTTGTATGCTTGCAATTGAATTTATAAATATTGAAAAATAACACTTGGTATGAATTTCAAATTTAAAATGTATGTAACATTCAGTATGCTATCCATAAAAAAAAGTGTTGTCTTACAAATAGATTTTCTTTTAAGCCTATTCTAAACAACTAAAACTGTAACATCCGCTATGATGGAGAGAAATATTTCTAGCAATTGAAAAAAAAAATCTAGCTAAAGAGAATGGTGCGATCATCCTTCCTTGGAAGCAAATTGGTAGAGAAGCAAAATTGTTGTTCGTTTCACATTCTTCGTCTTAATACTTCTTCAACTAAAGAAATTGAACCAATGAACCTAAGTTTAAACAGGAAAAAAAATCAAAGAGATTTAGACATCAAATTTAGCACTAACTTTGATAAGACAATTTTGATTATAAAAATACAAACCAACCTCAAGAATATCTCATCATCTCCCAATCTAAATAAAACTTGCTTAATTTAATGTGCATGATATTGGATGACAAAATCTTTGGTTTATGCAACGGTGAAAGACTAATGATTCCATAATGACATAAGACTTGATATCTCATATTAAATTTTACCTTGAAACTACCCAAATACTAATCTAAGCCCATTTTTTCACTACTAAATAAACATTTCCAAGATGCATGATAATAAGAAAAAGTATGTAGTCATTTCCTTACCTTACATAGAATATAGAAGTACCTTTAAAATTCAAATGTAAATATAATGTAAAGTGATAAGTTCATCCTAGTTAAGTGGTAAATGAATTTAAATGTAAATATAAAAATTATGCTTGAGCTATGTGTTGGGTAAATACACTTTGGGAAGTGGAGCTATGCGGTTTTGGCTTAATTATCTGCCGTTTACTAATCTCTCTAATAATTTGCAAAAGTAAATATATTTAAAGCATTTACTAATTTGCTCAAAGCAAGAACCTACAAAAATAAGGAGATTCACAGAAACAAACTAACCTAAGTAAATAACTTAACACCGCATATAAACTTGAAACACACCGTATCTGAAACCTACCAATTTTGGCCTGTGGTAATGTAATGAAGATTTCATCTCTTAAATTAATTTTTTATTTCCTATAAAATCTATAAGTTGACAATTTGGAACACCAATCTACCATTCCTAGGAACCACAACGAATCAAACCATGAGACTACAGAACATTTGACAACAAAAAAGTTTAAAACCAAAAAATGTTTACAAATTTATGAAATAAAAAATCAAGTGAAAGAATTAATTTGAGGTATCATAATTCTTGCAAGGGTATGAAGGAACATATTCAAAGTTGAAATCAAAGAGATCTTTATTAACGTTTGTGATTAAGCCCAAGTTATTACCCCTTAAAGAATTAAAAAAGACAAGAACAAACTAACCTAAGTAAAAAAAAAAAAAAATTAAAAACCACATATAAGCTTGAAACACACCAATCTAAAACTTACATGACAATTTCAAATACCAAATCAACTTAATATAACAATACAATGTATTATAAAGTACATTATAATTCAACTGGGCAATGTACTTTAATTTAACTAATTGCTGAAATAACTAAAATTAGACTTTAAAATAAAACTTATATCATAAAAAATTGAAAGGCCCATACAAATGTTATAAGGAATAATAGAATCAATTTTAAAACTAAGATAACTATACCACCCTAAGTCTATCTTCATCTTGTGATAAAGACGAAAACACATCAGCTAAATTTTTTTATAATACAAATTGTTTACAAATATTAAGTATGAGTGTTTGGCTAAACTCTTCTTAATATGGAGAATCCATGAATACGTATAAGAAGTGTGACACATTTGTCCCATGCGATATTTTTCAATTAAACAAAACCTAACATCATAAGTTAATATCAAAACCATAAGTCTAGCTTAGATGCTGATTCGAATGCTGAATCAATTGCTGGTGTTACAACCTATGCTACCTTCTCTCCTGCTACTGGTGCTTATTTGATTGGGCATTGGAGTGCCATTACAGTGCTTTGTAGACGACATACAATAAGTTGTGTAAAGAAGCATCAAATATAGAGGGGGGGGGGGGGGGGGGGGGAGGGGGGAGAACTAATCAAGAATATTGATAAAAAATAAAAATAAAAAACTCAAATAGGGTCTACCAAGTACTCCAACCAACCACAAAAATTAGTAACAGCTCTCTAGGTGTCTCTTATGAAAGAAGAATTTAATTCTGTTTTAGGGGGAAAAAATACTGATCAAGCACCAAAAAAAAATAAAAGAACAAGAAGAAACTTGAGGAATATTAAGAGGAACAAACTACTTTCTATTCTTCTTAAATAGCATTTAAATTTACATATACAGAAATTGGGTTTTATGAAAATACTCCAGAATATGTAAAAAAATAAATAAATAAATTCAAATTCTATAATTAATTATTTCACTCAAAAACAGCAAAACACAACAATACCTATTTGGGACATACTTCTACCTGTTGGGGAATAAGTCATGGGAAGCCTAGTAAGCATTCCATTTCTTTACAATGAAATCCCAAATTTATTTTAATTGTAGTAATCTGTAAAACATAACAAATGCAAATATAATTTAATAGGCTTATTGTAAATTAAATCGAGAAAGACAGATTTAGAGAGACGAAAAAATCAAATCAAAACCTAATGTAACCCAAATACCTAAATAAAAATCAATCCAACCAAATTACTCAAAACTAATTCATATTTCATACCCAAAACTAAGAAAGAAATGTGGGGGGGGGGGGGGGGGAACTTTACCTGTAGTAGCTTAGATTCACACTCCCTCTCACTTTGTCGTCACACCACAAACCAACACTCACACCGAAATGAAAACAACACAGCCATTGTCAAATTCCAATGTACATAATGAAAGTTTTTCATAGAAACATACACTGATACACAGCTCTAGGAACTATATTAAATCTTTCGCTCTATGACTAATTATGTATCTTTAATAAGAAAAAGAAAGAAGCATAGATTTGATATTTTGAATGGAATCAAAAATATAATCAAGGGCCATATTGATGGAACAAAGGGTACCTAATGTTGGCCTCCATTTCTACCTCACCTTTAAACTGATTTTGAAGAAGTTTGAGTCAGCGGGATCTTGCGAACTGTATCTATGTCTCTCTCTATCTCTGTCTCTATATTTTTCTGTAGGGCAAAATTTCTGCTTTTATATACAGCTAGCCTAATACCTGTGCTATGCATGGGGTACCCTTCTATTCAAAGAAACCATCTCTAGATAGATGCTAAGATTTGAAAATATTTGACCCAATACACTAACATATTCCATAAAGTTTCAATTCCTATAAAAATCAAATGCCTTTATCTAAAATCTAAAATTTCCAAGCAAATAAAAGAATTCCTGAAATAATAAAAAAAAAGTAATAAATCAAGCTTCATCTAACTTTTGGCATGTAATAATAAAAAATCTATTCAAAATTTTCATGAAATCATAAAATTAAACATGATTATGGTTTTTTTCAACCCACATGTTGATGCTAATTGCATCAAGTTCACATGTAGAATGTAGGATGCTCCTTTCCTTCTTCCAGCTTCTACCTTTGCTTTATGGTCTCCATAATAATCCCAACATATATTATGGATAAGATACTCGGACAATTTTTATAAAGGAAAGGAAAAAATACTAACACTGTATATTAATATTGTACAACATAACTAAGCTCAACCATAATGAGCATCTCCTCCAATGCCTAAAAGCACTATCTTCCCTATCTTCAACACTACCAAACACTACAATAACAACCACCAAATTGATAACCTCTAAACAATTGCTCTCTCTATGACCACCTGAAATTTCTTTCACAGCTATTATCATTAATGTAACGCTTCTCTTATTTACATATGTACTTACTAACTATGATTTTTTTACGCACTAAAACAAAAGGCAAACAAATAAATATTTGAAGTAAAAATAAAAACTCTCAAAAGGGTTAACTAATTGGTGCCTTCATAGGACTTACCTCTGTGTTGCAAAATAAACAGGAAATGCAACAACAACACCCTGTAAAAGAGAACTGAACAAAGTAAGGCAAAATGACATATCTCACCATATAAATGACATTTGTAATAAGAAGACTGCCTGAAACATCATTAGTTCACGCTAAAATTTCATGATAATCTTTTAAAACAACTTTTTAAAAAATCAAAATATAATGCAGCAGAAAAACTACTTGGTAATATGGTATTTCTTTCATGGATCAATTTCGAGCGTGTAAAAACTCAAACCCAAATGCCGCATCTCACCTAAACGTTAAACCCAATGATTCAAGACAAAAGAAAACACCTTCCCTCCATCCTTTCAATAGTCACTACAACTGCCATATGATCTACTGCTTTGCTACTCTGCCCCATCTCTTCTCTGCAACATTATTTTGTAAAATCTGAAAGTTTAGAGTGTATAGCAATTTATAATGTTTTCTAAGTGAAATTATGGTTTTCTGGTTTTCTATATTGCAATCTGTTATGATTCTAGTTTCATAACATAATTGAGAGCACTAACATACCATACACAAAGAACACAATTGAAGGATGATTCTTTCATGGACCAATCTAATTACGATTCTAATATCATAACATGATTGAAAGCACTAATAGAGCATACACCGATACTACTTTTTTTTTCTTTTTTTTTTTGCAGGGATATCCAAGTGAGAGGAATTTAAAAAATAGGGCAATCATAGTAAGTCTAATTTGTATAAAATTTCACTACAGATTTCCATTGGCTTTTAAAAAGGGACCATTCAAAAACAACAGACCGAAAAAAAAATTTTAAAAATAAAACTTTGGTGCGGTTTTGATTATTAAAGATTTGTGTTTTGAGTGATAGAGCAAATTTTCATTTACACAAACTGAATAATCCCTTGAGTTATACTCTTTAAAGAAAAATAACAAATAACAAAGCATATATAATCACAACTTTCTTGGGAAAGAAACAGAGATGGAAAGCAAGAGAGAAAAAATGAGTTAGGGCAAGAAGGAAAGAACCAAACAAACAACATCAAAATCTGAAATCTACAAACCGTAACAGAAAATCCCAAAATATCAATGCAAATATCTAAATCTATACCTATCCAACCAAAATACCCAAAAACTAAGTCATATTAAATACCCAGATATAAGAAAGGGGAAAAAAATAACCGATGGCAGTTTCGGCGATCTGATGATGGCAGGTAAATGGCCTGATCGACGGAGTTAATGGCACTTAGATTTCTCTCCCTCGATATCAATTCCTGTCTTCTGAGTCTGGCAAGGGAACGGATGGCGGCGGAAAAACTGACAGTAATCGTGTTTTGATTTCTTATGCCCAATCGATGTACTCTTTACCATTCTGCCTCTTTCTCTTCTCTGTTTCTCTCTCCGTATCCCAGGCCTCATTGCCTCCCTCTACTTCTATCTCTATGTGTATCGTATTTCTCTGTCTCTCTCTCTCTGCTTCTTTCCCCGTTTCCTCGTCGCCTCTCTCTCTCTCTCTCTCTCTCTCTCTCTCTCTCTCATCGCCTCTATTTCTATTTCCGTGTATCCTTTAATTTTAACTGGTTATTTTTTTGTTATTTATAATGAAAGGTTTTAAACGGTGTCATAGTATTACCAAACAATATAATTTATTGCTTTTTAACTTATCCGTGGCAGCATTTTAAGGGGTTTTTTTTCCTAACGTGGCAGCACCTCCTTAAAGGCTTCTGCTAATATATATAGTATTAGATTTATGCAACATGAATCAAATAAAGCAAACATAAACACAATCATGTTTAATCTTTTTCTTTGTTTCAAAATTTGCATATGTTAAAAAAAATCAGATATGTAACTAAGAAAGATACAAATCAGTTTTTGATTGAGAAAAATTTAGATCTGCATCTAAGATAGATACAGATTTGTTTTTTGATTGAGAAAAATTCAGATCTACATCTAAAAAAGATGCAGATCCGTTTTTTATTAAGAAAAATTCAGATCTACATCTAAGAAAGATGCAGATCTGTTTTTATTTTAAGAAAAAGAATTGTTCACATGCAAATTATTGGAATTAAGAAAAAGATCATAACAATTGTATAAAAAACAAGATCATGCTTTAATAAAACAATGATTAATAATTCATGGATAAAGAAAAACATACATCATCATAAACAAGAAGCATAAAAAAGGATAGGGTGATTGAAAACAACCTTTTGCATGAGCACTCCTTGTTCTTGAGAGATGTTTTAGGGTTCAAAGAAATTTATTCAATTATCTTTGAAACCTAAAAACCCTAATTTAGGCAACAAATATCTGAAAGGATTAACAAATATCAGCAATTTGAGAGCCTCAAAATGTATGCCTCTTAAAGCGTAGAAAAAAAGGTGTTGAGTTATGAGACTCGGCCTCTATTTATAGGGGACTGGAAAACTCTAAAAAATAGCCTCCAAGTGTAGAATGCGAATCATGACTCATCCTTATGCGAAAAGATCGAAAAGGGTGTGCCTTTTCGTCACCTGAAGGCCGTTGGGCCAAAGCCCAAAAGGAGGAAATTCGACCCTTTTAAAGTGTCATTCGGCACTCCAAAAGTGCCGAATTGTGCTCTTGGATGCTGAACACACTTTCATGTTTGAGTGCATTTTGGACTCTCCTTCTAGGGTTTTTTGATCCGGTCCTTGCATCTAGATGTGTTTTCATCCTTAGTCTATGATTTTTATCTCTTTTCTGGATAATTCAGGATTTTTCAGGAATAATTATCTTATAGATAAATACTCTAAAATAAATCTTGATAAAGTTCAGATTATCCACAATATTTTTGTTATCTAATCATCCATTTTATTCCTATGCATACAATTCTATTTTAAACAATAATTATCAACCAATCAAGAATTATTTAATTAATTTTAATTGTCTAACCAATCAAAATTAATTTAAATTAATTGTGTGTGGTCGACCTTACCTAGACACAATGTATGTTGACTATGCAAACTTGATTATGCGATATCTTTCGATTCGGCGGTCTGATTTGGAAACTAGACACACCGTTGTGACCGTTAGAACCTCAAGATCATTTTTATGATATGCAATGAATAAATTGAAGCTTGTAATGCAATCACAAATTTATGCACGTAATGCAAGGACAAATTGATGCATGTAATACAATCATGATTTTTGAGGTACATGAATGGTTAGTCAAGTCATTCTCCTTGATTAAATCATGGGTGCAAAATTGAGTGTTTACATCCTTGTCCCTCCATTAGGTTGGCTGATCTGCTGACTAATGAAGATATTGCTCGAGCTCGAATTGGCCATGTTATTTAAGGGATACCAGGAAGTTACTCTGAATTTATTCAAACTCAATTGCAATGACGTTTGGCCGGCATTCCTATTGCCTCGGTATTTCCCTTCCCTCCTAAAGTCAAATTTTCATCTTGTATGTTCATCCTCCATATTTTGGCGTTGTGACGATATTTGCATGTTGGACTTTTAGGGTTCATCTTTTGAAGAAGAGGAAGAGGAATAAGAGATTCCTTCTCCTCACCATACTAGTAGCCCTTCTAGTTCTTTCATGGAGACTTATCCCCATTTTCCAGCATGACAATACGAAGTGATGAATCTTGATGGAACATATAGTTCCATGCCTTTGGATAGGCCAAAGCACACCATAAACGTCCCTTGGCCCAATCTAGTGTGCTCTTGAATTTTTAGCTCTTTGTCCTTATTTCTTCTTGGCTTATTGAATGGCTCATGATTTGGTAGATTTGTGCTTTAGGTTAATATTGATCTTGTGGAGGAAAGTATGCAGATGATCAAAGGCTTGCAACTGTTGGCTTGTACTCAGTCTTCCCGATATGTGATCAATGAAGCGAGCTGGGTATAAGATGATGCTTTCTGAGTATCTTTTGCTTGGACTTTTTCTGAATTTTTTCAGGTGAGTAGGATGGAGATGGCTGATTCCACTAGAAGATCTTTGGAGGAAAGGATCAGGAACCTTGAACTTGAGAACTGTCAGCATGATCCTCGATTCTATGCAAGTCAAGAGGGAAATACCAAGGGTGGCTCCTCTAGAGGTGGGTCAAGGAGATCTTCACACAAGTAGACCCGAAGTCCCAATGATGTTTGATTTGTATTTTTAATTTTTCCTGCAAAACAAAAAGAAGTGCTACTTAGGCAATCTAGTATTAATTTCCATTTTTAGCTCTTTGTCTTTGGAAATGCCTTTGATCATGTGGAAACTTTAAATGAGACAAGTTTAGAATTCACCTGATAAGGTCTTGTAGTACCAATTTAAACTTATCTTGATTGGCTCTGATGGAACTTGCACTTATTTAAATGAGGCGGAGCCGAATGTCCCTAGTTTAGGAATGAATGCATGACTTTTGGAAATCTTGAAATCTTGGTTTTTTTTTTTTTTAATGAAAAGATGATGATGATGGTCCCTCTTTCTTTTTTCTTTTTTTTGAAAATGAATGAGGCATGGTCGAATGCCCCTAGTTTGGGATGTAAACTCATGATCTTTGAAAAACCTTAATTTGATCAAATTTTTTTTGAAAATAGTGATGCAGATGATGATTTTTTTTTTTTTTTTTGAAAATAGATGAGTAAGGCATGTCTGAATGCCCCAGTTTAAACAATTTTTTTTTCCCAAGTGTTTAACAAGGTCAAAAACAGACCTAAAAAGTGTCTGAGAATGCAAAACAGTGCAAATGAGCTTTAGTAGGGTTGAGTGCCGAGTGGCACTTTGTCATGCCACCAAGCTTAGACTGTGGTGGGCTGACTCCTCACGTTTTTCTAATGCGTGTTTGCGTTCTCAGGTTTTTTGAAAAATATTTTCTTCATTTGTGACCATGATACACTTTCCTACTCAGCTACAAACTCTTTGAAACTTATTTAAACCTGATTAACAACTAAAGTAGCTTACATTAGTGATCTTTCTAGCAACAAATTTTTGCATCAAGGTTAGCAAAACACAATAATCACAAGCAAAAGTCATCAATGGCTAGCAATCAAAATTTTACTCATTCAATAATTCATGATATCAACAAATTGGATTGCAACTTTGATTTTAGTACCAAGACCAATTTTACGGCCTGTAAACTAGAGGGAATTAAGGCTTTGAGGAACATCAAAATCAAATGGGACTTCATGCTGCTGTAAAATTCTGGGATCCTAAAGATCACGTGTTCTGGTTTAAAACTACTGAACTCTACCCCACAATTGAAGAATTTTCCACTATTCTGGGCTATGATCCAAGCAAGAAATTTGTTGCAGTTTCCTGTGATCCCAGGCATAGGGAATCTTTGTGTGATGCTCTTGGTCTTCCTACTTCCATTACCAGTAGTATGGTTGAAGGACATATGGTGAATCTTTGTGTAATTCTTTCAAGGCTGATTAACAAATGCACTTATGCAGTGACTGACAATATGTAGAAAATTTTTGGCTTAGCTTTATACTTTGTGGGAAAATTTTTGCTTTGCTCTAGAAGGTATGGTTTTGCGGATGCTTGAGCCATAAGTGTTGTGAGTCAAATTAAGGATGGTGATAATCTTGTTTCTCTAATCTTGGCAGAAACTCTTCTAGGACTGGACTCTGTATTTGATGGTGGAGAGTCTCAAAATTTCCTTGGGAGTCCCTTGACTTTGTAGATATGGCTGATGGAACGACTGGATATGATTGCCAGGCCTATAGCTGGTAATTATGGTCCTAGTAGTCCAGTGCCTCAATTCGATGGAATTGCTATTGGTGGAAGTGCCCACCCCCTTTGTTGCAGTCTCCGAGATCAGATCATATTTTCCTAGTTGAATTAAGGGAAGCGACTTTCTACAAAGCTGACAGACTCTTGAGGCAATTCCAATATGAGCAAGGAATACCTAGTGGAAAAAGAAGAAAACCTTTCACTTCTATGGACACAAATCTTACTTCTATAAGGGACATGCTGTTGGGCTTGGAGATGGCTGACTGACTGGATCAGTCTTTTGTCAAGGTTCACTTTCATAGGATAACTACAGAATACTCTAACTGGTTGGTGGACAAGATTGCTGACAAAGAAGCTGACATTGTTGCTATGAGAAAGCAGTTTCTTAGAGATAATTGGGAAAAACGCGATGATGACCACTATGAATTTAAAAGAATGGACAAAGATGACAAGGTGCCTATCACAGAAGAAATCAATGTTCCACCAAAAGAGAAAAGACTGAAGACAAAATGACCACCTTATTTTTGGCTTTGAACGTGTTTATTTTAAAAGTTGATGTGAAACTCTTATGTTTAGGAATTAGTTAGGAGTTGCAGGTTAAGGATTCTGTTTAAGGTTTTAAGGGTTTGGTTTTTTGGATTTGGTTTAGAGCTTTGGTTTTTAGGGTTTGGGTATTTTGGATTTTGTGTACTGACATGGTTTAATGGAATGGTTGGATTTTGGGAGAAAAAAAAACTCTTTTTCTTAATGAGCCAATGGTGGGTTTGGGAAAGTTGTGACCGGACCAATGCATGGTTGCCTACGTACCCCCTTTGTAGAAGGATCAAGTCATCACGTAGTTCATTTATTTTTATTTGCCTTAACTTTTGCCTAGGCCGCCCTTTCTGGTTTTCAACCTAGCAGGCTCTCCAAAGATCAAAGAAGAAGTAGAGAAATAGTACAATGTGGGATTCCTGAGGGTGGTCAACTATCCAGAATGGTTAGTTAATGTGGTTCCAGTACCAAAAAATGATGGCAATGTCAGAATGTGTGTAGATTTTCGAGATTTGAATAAGGCCAACCCGAAAGATGACTTTCCATTGCCTCACATTGACGTCCTAGTTGACAACACAATGGGTCATGCTTTGTTATCGTTTATGGATGGATTTTCAAGATATAATCAGATTAAGATGGCTCTAGAAAATATGGAGAAAATTTCCTTTATTACACCATGGGGGACGTGCTATAAGGTCATGCCATTTGGCCTTAAAAATGCCGGTGCAACTTACCAATGTGCAGCCACTACTTTACTGCATGATTTGATCCACAAAGAAGTAGAGGTTTATGTTGATGACATGATAGTGAAGTCCAAAGAACATGAAGGGCACATACTGGCTTTAAGGAAGTTCTTTGAAAGAATCTGATTCTACAAGCTGCGGTTGAATCCAAAGAAGTGCACTTTCGAAGTCACATCCGGAAAACTGTTAGGGTTTATGGTAAGCTAGAGGGGAATAGAAGTTGATCCTGAGAAAATCAAGGCAATTGTAGAAATGAAACCTCCAAGAACTCAAAAGGAGATCTGAGGATTTCTAGGGAGGATACAGTACATCAGCAGGTTCATAGCCCAACTCACTATAACATATGAACCAATCTTCCGATTGCTCAAGAAGGAGGTCCCAACAGTGTGGAATGAACAATGCCAAGAAGTCTTTGAAAAGATCAAAAACTATCTGACGAAGCCACCAATACTTGTCCCACCAGTTCCTAAAAAGCCATTGTTGTTGTATCATACTACTACAGATACAGCAATGGGGGCTCTACTTGCTCAATACCTAGAAGAGATTAGAAAGGAGAATGCGATATACTACATCAGCAAGAAGATGTTGCCTTATGAAGAAAAGTATTCACCATTAGAGAAGACATGTGTAGTGCTTGTATGGGCAACCCGTAAACTTAGACATTATATGCTTGCCTACAAAGTTTTGTTGATTGCAAGAATTGATCCTTTGAAGTACTTAATGGAAAAACTTGTGCAAGATGGAAAGACTGCTAAATAGGTTTTGCTTCTGTTAGAATTTGATATTAAGTATGTGACTCAAAAATCTGTGAAGGAGAGAGCAATTGCCAATCACCTAGCCTATTGTTCACCAGAAGAAGCTGAAGAGATCTAAGGAGACTTTCCGGATGAAGACATCATGGGGATTGAAGTAGAATCGTGAAAGAGGTATTTTGATGGAGCAATAAATCAAAATGGAAGTGAAATTGGAGTTCTCTTAATCTCTCCAAAAGAGACACATTCCATTTTCTGGCAGACTTAACTTTCCTGCCACCAATAATGCCACTGAATATAAAGCTTGCATCATGGGGTTACAAGCAGTCCTAGGCCTTGGAGTAAGAGAATTGGAGGTATAAGGGGACTCAACATTAATTATCTCTTAGATACAAAATAAGTGGAAGATCAAAGAAGAAAGGTTGATGCCTTATCATCAATGTCTTTAGAAGTGAGCATCAAAATTCAACAAGATTCAATATCAGTATGTATCGAGAATGCAGAATCAAATTGTAGATGCTTTAGCAACCATGATGGATGGGCCAAAGGAAGATGAAGCTAGACCGATAGTGTTGGAACAAAAAGAAGAACCAGCCTACTGCATGACAATAGAAAAAGATGAGGAAAGGAATGGACAAGGTGAATGGTATTCAGACTTCCTACAATATCTCAAGGATGGGACATACCCGAAGTCTGCAAACAAGAATGATCAATTAACCATCTGGAGGTTGTCTACTAATTATATTATTTGTGGTGAACGGCTTTACAGAAGATCATATAATGGAATTCATCTCCTTTGCGTAACCGCTAAGGAAGCACAACAAATAATTGAAGAGGTTCATGAGTCAAGCTATGAGCCACATATGAATGCACACATGCTGTCAAGGAAGATAACGAGACAATATTTTTGACTAGGAGATTTTGAGCTACTTAGTGGAACTACTGTGGTATTGCCGCACTACCTATTAGGCATTGGCTTTTGTTTATTTGTTGTAGTATAAATTCATTGTATAGCATTTCTTTGGTCCAAAAATTTGTCTTTTTTACATGGAAATCAATATCAATTTTATTTGCATTACATTCTGATTTTAGTTGCTTAGGTTTTGCCTCTCTGTTGAGTTGATATATATTGAGATTGAGTAATGTATATTGTTATTTTCTGATTGAGTAATGAATAATTATGGTATAAGTATGAGTTGGACTCTGTTTTTGACAGCTTGCTAAATAAAATAAAATACAAGTTTGTATTTGCTTGAAATCTTGAATATGTGGATGTATTGATATTATTAAAAAAAAAAAAAAAAAAAAAAACAATTTTTTTAATACTTCAAACCAACCGCCAAAAAGGGCACCGCTATAGGTCGGAAAACCGACTCTAGGCGGTGTACATCGGTTCCAATTATGTAAAAACTGATCCCTATCGATTCGGTGATAAATTTGGGAAAAAACCATACCAATCAAACCATGCACACTTACGAGTCTCATGATTGTTAAATTTTAATCTTCATTTGGATGATTTAAGGTCATCTCTATTTGAGGTGTGTCACACTCACGCTACCTCATTTTTCCCTTATTATTCGAGTTTAGAGAAGAAAAAAAAATATTATTATTTCTTTGCCCATCTTTCAGTAAGAAGAATCAAATATGTGAAGAAGTCAGGGCTTGGTTGCTACAGCCAACTCAAAACAAGTACGAAAAGCGGTTAATATATGAATCAATGTATGATGCCCACTTTTTTTTTTCTTTTCTTTTTTTGAAAAAAAGAAATTGATCTAAGGTTATTACATTCGAGACATCTCTCCATGCTCAATACATATATACAAAACGGAAGAAGAAGAAGAAGAAGAAGAAGAAGGAAAGCTCACCCTAAACCAAATGCAGACTGAAGGATTCAATTAATGACTTCTTATTATCCTGCCAATTTGCAAATAACAAATGCATTATTATACATGCAACGTTAATATTATTGATTGTTGATAGGATAGGAGTATAAATAATTTAATAATTTAATAAATAGAGAAATTGAGATATATCTTGCCTTCCCAACCGAGACAGCTCAGGCTCTACCATTAGCATATCTTGCAGTGGTTTTACATTCATTTCACTGGAATTGGAACTGAAACATATAAATAATAATGAGGAAATTTCAAGCACGTTTTATATATTCAATTTTTTCTATATTGGGAAAGACAATAGATAATATAACAGTAAATATGCTCCTTTCTGAAGGAAGAAAAGAAAAGAATTATTTGCATCATATAAGAGTGATTGTGTCCGTCTAAGGTTATAACCTTACTCAATATTATTAATATTACATCATATTTCAAAAATTTAACCGTTGAATTGAGTGTTCTTTATACTCTTAATACACATGTCAAATTTTATGACAATTGAATATTATTTGTTATATAATCTATAAGATTATATTTTATGTATAATTTTAAACTACAAAAACTTGCAATTTAAAAAATTTATTGATGACATTGTTATTGATCGTTAATTTTCTAGAAATTTTACAAGTATGGAAGATATAAGAAGAAAATGTAATCCAATGGTGGATTTGTCAAAATTAACTTCTAATAAAAAGATATTGAGTAAGGTTGTAACCTTAAGGTACAACTAATTTTGTAGCTAAACTTTGTCCAGAATGTAATTACACCAACAACCCAATGTTTCAGCATCTAACTCTGTACAATCATATAATAATCCCATGAAAAGTAAAATGCAGTCAGAACAAATTGTTCCAACCCGAAATTATGCTGATTGTAAGAGAACTCAATGCTTTAACTCACTCCCTATTTATGCTTTTTGAAAACCCCAAACCAGTCAGTTTGGTCATTGTGTATGAATCATCATTTCATGAATCTGATTGAAGAGAGATCCTACATCAGAGACCCCCAACATGATTGTAATCATTAATCTAAAAGATTTTTTCTATAACTGCAGAGACATTTTCACAAGCAAGACAAGTTATCGAATGTTAGGTAACATGATAGGGACAAGACATTTTCACAACCAATTTTATAGCTAAACTTTGTTCATAATGTAATTAGACCAACAACCCAATGTTTCAGCATCTAATTCTATACAATCATATAATAATCCCATGAAAAGTAAAATGCAGTCAGAACAAATTGTTCCAACCCGAAATTATGCTGATTTTAAGAGGACTCAATGCTTTAACTCACTCCCCATTTACGATTTTTGAAAACCCCAAACCAGTCAGTTTGGTCATTGTGTATGAATCATCATTTCTTGAATCTGATTAAAGAGAGATCCTACATCAGATACACCCAACATGATTGTAATCATTAATCTAAAAGATTTTTTCTGTAACTGCAGAGACGTTTTCACAAGCAAGACAAGTTATTGAATGTTAGGTAACATGATAGGCATAAGAATATTTGAAAATTTTTGCATTTGAAAAGTTATGCAGCCAAATTGGTTTCTCTTATTCAAGTGATTGCTGATCCAATCATCTGAAAAACATATGAGAAAAATTTACTCAATTTTTCGTCTTCCAGAACTCCTCACTTACTCATGCAATAAGTTAGCAGATAAATAAAATTGACAATGCATCCTTATCTCCTCCATGAGAGGAATGCAAGTTTCCTGGAAAATCCAGAATATCATTAATGTAATTTAAAAGGTTGGAACCTCATCCTATTAAACTATTTATTCCAACTTCATACTTTCTGTGATGAGATCCATTTAAAGGTTGAGAATTGCTCACAAGAACTTAGTATAGTTAGCACTTTCCCCAATTAATTTTTAGTCTTCAGTATTTAGGGAACTCCATTAGAAGGGGTTACAGATTGTCCTAAAAATTCAGTCTTGTTTTCCTTTTTTTTTTTTTCTTTTTTTTTTTTTTCTTTTTTTCTTTTTGTTAATTTCATTGAAAAATCCAAAAGTTCTGTTCTTCTTTCTTTCACTTTCTTAATAAGTAAGATACCTTCTGATTCCTCATCTTTGCAGTTATGGAAGCCTTTCGGTTTATTGTGTTTGATTCCTAGTTTTGCACTTAGGAAATATGCTAAACAGTATTCTTGTAAGTACAGTTATATAACATAAATAAAAAGGAGAAGGAAAAGAGAATATGAACTGGATACCCATAAATTTGATCAAGGGAAATAAGCCTGTGGTGAAGAGTGTAATCACTGCCAACATAAGTCACAATTAAGTTGCCAGCATCAGGGTGAGGCCAGCTCCTTGAAGTAGGAAACCGGAGTATAAACGTCCCGGGCTCTTGAAGGCCCCTCGGACCTTGAAGTGAAGATTCTGCTTCTTCTTTTGTTATGAATCCTTCTATCCATTTAGGTGAAGTAGAACTCCACAATGCATTAATCCAGTCTCTAGATAGCGTGAAAGCTACCGGGTATAACCAGCACCACATCTTCTCAAAGTTCTCTTGGGCCAGATATTCTTGGCAACCAGCGATACTCCGCAGAAGCTCAAAGTCCTAAAATAAATAGAAAATCTGTAAATCTTTGGAGGCTGTTATTTTCATGTTATGACTTTACACTGACAATCAATCAAGGACTTTCTTCAGCAAACAAAAGCTATTTCTGGCTTTTATCAATTTAAATTCACATATAAGATAATGTTCTGACTTATTTATGATTGACATTTTTCAGTTCCCCCAAGTAGAAGATTGCCTGAATGTTCAATAACAGAAACTAAGTGTCATTATGAGTCCTGAAAATTTGAAAGCATCAGGTCCTACAGTAAACTAGAGGCCAAATCATCTTTAAAACATAAACCATAAATGTACAACACTTCAAGTTCATGTAAAACAAGAACATTATAATCATTTTCTACTGTTTTTCGTAGTTGAAGCTTTCTCACTAAATTTAATGTTCATTACCATTGCAAATTTTGATAGTGTCATAATTAGCAGGATGTGTTTGTCACCAATCCTTCAACTCAATCTTATGATACGATTGATAACATGTCTATACAACTTTTCTATTAAGTTCCATTGACCAACAAACAAAAGGTAACCAAACTCAAGATACAATACTAGAGAGGACAAACAATGACATTCAGTCGAGCTAAGGACATTCACAGAAATATGTTCATGCTTCATCGTTCATGATTACACTTACTGTCACCAAAAAATAATGAGCAAAGGCTACTTGCAACAAGCTGAAACCAGGTTGCTTAAAAATCAAAGAATCTTGAGAATTAAATGGAGATGAGCTTGCAAACTCAAATATCACATAACCCTCCAGTTGCAGACCAATCCTTTTTTAAGATGAGCACATGAACTAGAGCCAGTGTGATTTAGTACAAAACACTCTCAAAGGATTATACCAGAAAACAAAAAAAGTAAAATAAAAATAAACCTAAATGTCAACAATTAGGCGTTGGAAAAACTCCAATGTAATTTTAATCATCATAAACTAGTCTCTATTAAACATATTGATTAAGGAGGTGACTGAGAGAATGATTTTGGATAGGATAATATGAAATAGAAGAATACATGTTGTCAACCCCGATTACTTTGTTAAGAATTCATATTTTTGGCAATAAGGTTTTGTTGCTGTATAAATGTGTCATCATTGGAGTACAATAAGGCACTTATATAAATTACTAGGACTAAACCATAGTCTTAATTGACACGAAACTAATCTTGAGGGAAATTAAATAAAATGCTGATAAACTAATTAGCTAATAAGACCTAAAATAAAATCCAATGAATCATTACTAAAAATACAAATGACTTAAAAATTAAATAAAAATAAAATTTTCTTCACCCACCCTACATCAAAAGCCTGTTTAGTGTGTGTGTATATATACATATATATATACTTTTTTTTTTTTTTTTTAAGTAACATAAGAAATTTTATTAAGAAAAAAAGCCAACCAAGTACACTGGAAATGTACAATAATGGCACAAATCAAGAACCCGGATTACAATGATCAATAAGATCAGGTAGGGACAAATGAACAAGATGGCAAAACTAAACTCCAATCAAGGAGAGTACGGAAATAGAAAGATTTTATGTCAAGAATAGACCGTTCACAATCCTCAAAGCATCTAGCATTCCGCTCCCGTCGTAAGCACCGAAACAAACATTGTATATGCTAAATTACCAATTCTCCCAAAAGCTTAAACTATTAGAAAATAATAAATTTAATCATTTAACCATAATTCTAACACTCCCTCTCACGTGTGGGCCTAAACTCCCCTTAATAAGTGGGGCCTAACATGTGGGACTTTTTACATTTTAAATGGGAGGTAGAGTAAAACCAAAGATAGAACTTAGGATCTCCTGCTCTGATACCATGTTAAACTACCAATTCTCTCAAAAGTTTAAACTATTAGGAAATAATAAATTTAATCACTTAACCACAGAATATATAAGGAGAAGACTTTCCAGTTATAAACCAGTCCATTGCTAAGATGCATGAAGAATGCTGACCACGTTGCTTCACAAAAGAAGAAGCAAGAAAATGAACTGCACTGACTACATGTTACAAAATAGCAAAACCGAATTTTTTTACCCTCTGGAACACAGCATTTTAACAAAAACTGATCAATCTTGTTGAAAAGTCACTATATGTAGCACCAGTAAATTCATTGAGAGTGCGTGCGCGCGCATGCTAAGACATATATACAGGTGGTATATCCTATAATTTTTTATTTTTTTTATTTTTATAAAGTATCTTTGGGATTGAATATGTTATGGATTTTTTTTTTTAAATAAAAATTAAGATATTTTCCTCATCAATATCACCATAACTTCTCAATCCCTTACATGTTTGGACAATCAATTAAATAAATTCCCAATCAGGTGAGCTTCATTTTTTTTATTGGTAAAAGTTACATGTACCCAATGGGTCTTGAACTCACAACCTCACCCTCCACGCCTAGAACTTATAAGGGAGGAAGTGCCAGTTGAGCAAGCTCATTGGCTAGCCACATGTGCTTAATATTTAAAAAATCATGAAAATACATTGTGAGAGACAAAGGGGGTGGGGAAGGAAGGATAAGAAAAAGAAGAAGAAGCAACCTGTTGTGTGAGAGATCTAGAACTGCAACGAGCAATCTTCATAAAGTATTCTTCAATTTCAAAAACCGCATTCTCCCAACGAATGTAGTGGTTGTTTTGTGAAATCAAACTCCAAGCTTTTGTTCCTTCCTCTATCAATCTCTTTGCAATGCTAATTTGGTGCCTGAGAAAAGGACGTTACAAAATATAGAACTGGCAAGAGCTTGCAGTGGGTTGTAGCGGCCACTTGCTTTATCCAAAAATAAGCCCATTGGTATGGGAGAAGTCTTCCCCAATACATAGGTCAGAAATAAAGACATATGAAATGGTGCAAAGAATAACAAAGAATACATATAAATCCCTGGGTAAATTTGGACTTTGGCATAAGTTAGCTTCCTCAACTGAAAATAAGTGTTTGCTCCAACCTCTAGGGAAAAGCATGCACTTGTGCATCATTCAAATGAAACATGTTTACATAAGGTTTATAATACACTTGTATTATTCAAGTAAAAGAAGCAGCAGAAACTAGAAAACATTTACATAGTGCAGGAGCATGAAATGCTTGGTACTTCCATAGTCTCATCTTACTTATCAAAAAACTTCCAAAGTTCTTTTTTCTTAAATACTTTTGTTCATTATATAGCCCTCCCAGTCTCAAATCACAACAAGATGGAGCAAATTTTTGATCTTTTTACTATCATAACAGCAGATACATGAAATGTAAGGTAAAACGTAAACATGACAGCATAATTGTGATTTGAAAATTACACAGAAAACCTATGCCAGGTAAAAACCAGTGAGGTAGTAGTCAAACTTAAAGAGCATCCTTAATAAAGATGTCAGCAGACATCTCTATCACTAAAAGAATCGACAGAGAATCATCATGTCATATTACAATAATGCCCACTTGAACTACAATAAGAATACAGTCACTAACAAAAGAGCATTTTGTGATGAAGATGCCAGCATTATTTCATTAAAAAAGGTGACCACAAATCATCAAGCCAGATGGGATATTAAGATATGCTCACTTAAACTTCAATGTGAATACACTCACTGATAAAAGCATAGCATTTGTATATTAACTACCTGTGGTGCGAACATCCCGAATACAGAGACACCTGATGAGCGAATTCCAAAAGCTCATTGTCAGAAGCAGACATAGCAATCTCCTTGAGCATAAAAGACCTCTCAGTTAAGGCTGAGAGAGAGTATTTGAAAATGGTAACGTCTGATATTGGACTTTTTCCACTTGAAATACTCTTAAAAGGTGAATTTCTTTCTTCAGTACTCTCAGAATCAGAAAGCGAGTCATCTGCTTCTTCAAGGTTTTCAGGTCTCCCCTCCAAACTCCTCCCGAACTCATTCCCAACCTTTAAAGATACATGAGAATTATGAACATAAAGTTGATTAATCAAAGAAAATGTTTCCAGAACCTAGCATATAAGAATGGGAAGGGGAGCTGGGATCTAGCTTTTGCTAAAAAATACAAAAAGTATCATAAATAAAACCTATGTGCTAGGATAGAAATTGAAGCTCCATCTCCCATGTGACAGACCACAAAATTTTAGATCACTCTCAATAATTATATTAATCATCTTCATCATTTCTGCTCCAATATATAGGTATTCTAAAAGAATTAAAATGTTCCAGTTTCCTCCCTATCCTACAACTGATAGAACATAATTTTATGTTCTCAAATAAACAAATTCTTGTTTTAAATAAAAACATTTAAAAAAAAAAAAAAGGAACTATAACTGTTGAAGAAGGAAAGAGAACAATAATAGCAGAAAGAATGAGCAAGAAAAATCTTAGATACCCGCCCTCAAACTATTCATTACTTATGTAGGACAGGTGGTTACAATGGGATAGGGAATGTTATTAATGGTGGCAGCTGGTAGGTAAATTTAACCACATGAATATTACAGACTCTTCTAGAAGAGCACCACTCATACAACACATGAGTACAACCCATATTATATCTCTAATTCTCTAACAATAACCTTGAAATAAAATTAATATATTTTAAAGGAATAATGGATAAAGCTCCATGACATCTTAAATAGATCATGAAAGAATATGATGAAGTGAAAAGGTGTCAAATTATGTGGATTTTATTAGATTGGGTTGTTTGAGTGTGCGAGCATGTGTTGAGTCCCGTATTTATTAGATGAATCTTCGGTTTATAAGTGATTATGAAGAGCCCCAATTGTAACTTGACTAGTCATTTTAGGGTAAAAACGCATATGTAGCTTGCGCTTTCCTCTGTTTGTTAGAAATATGATGAAAATACACTTTTGGTCCCTGCATTTTGGGCCGATTCTTGTTTTGGTCCCTACTTTTTAGTTGCATCTACCTGAGTCCCTAAAAATGAAAAACCATGTCCATTTTGGTCCCTACCGTCAACCTACTAATAGAAAATTCATATATGGCAAACAAAGTGCATAGGTGGCATGTTAGATGCTGATGTGGCCAAGTATGGAGCTTACGTGGTAATTAAAATAATATTTTAAAATGCCACATCAGCATTTTATTTTATTTTATTTTATTAAAAAAACCACTTCAAAAAATTAATAAACAGGTAATGAAATAATTTTTTTTTTTTTTTTTTAACTTATATATATATATATATATATATATTTTTGCTTTTCATTTTTTTTTTTTTTTTGGAAGAACATTGTTCTTCTTCTTCCCCTTCTTCTCTAGAACATGAACTTCATGCTTCATGTTCTTCCCCAAATCAAGACAAACCCAACTCAACTGGCCAACCCACTCATAATCAATCTTAGCAAATTTTAATACATTCAACATTGAAACCTCTAGTAAATCAAACCCATAAAGCAAAGAAATAAACCCATTATCCCAGAAATTTTATTGGGAAAAAACACAAAAGAAGCCCAATAAAACATACAAATCCACATCCAAAAAAAAAAAACCCACAAACAAACCTAGAACATCAAGGGCAAAATCTCCATAATTATTACAATTTATCAACACACCAGAATAGAAAATTTGCCATAACCAAATACTCCTTCACATTCATCCATACAAGGTTCATAAGTCCAAGACCCACAACTTGTAAACACGAAACCATACTCACCATCCTTGACCCAAATCCGCCATCAACAACACTACCCCGCCAATCAAACCCATTTCCAAAACAGCAAACACCACCACCACCCCACCAATCAAACCCATTTCCCAAAACAGCAAACACCACCACCCTGCTGATGAAATCCATTTCCCAAAACAAAAATGCAAGCTTAGAAAGAAAGCCACTGCTGGGTTTCAGCCATGGGTTTAGAGAGAGAGAGAGTTAGTTTTTCGCCAATGGGTCTAGAGAGAGATAAAGTTTGAACCACTACCAGTTGAGAGAGAGAGAAGCTGTTCATGGTGGCTTACTTGGCACACGGAGAAGCCAAAGAAGAAGTAGAGAAGCCGAAGTCGAAGAGGGGTTCAGAGGTTCCTTCCCCTTGATATGCTCCAAACTGGCCTCATCTCAATCTCTCTCTCTCTCTCTAAACCCAAATCATGGTTCAATGGTTTAATCATAAAAATAAAAAATAAAAAAATAAAAAATAAAATCGTTTAAATTAAAAACAATTTCTGATTTAAGATTAAAAAAATTAATTTAATTAAATTTTTAAAAATTAGAAATTCAGAATTTTGTTTTAATTTTTGTGATTTTTTTATTTATTTAAATGCTAACATTGCATTTTTAAAAAATTAAATAAAATTTATTATTATTATTATTTTATTAGCCACGTCGGCATCTAACATGCCACCTATGCACTCTGTTTGCCACATACGAATTGACAGCAGGGAAAATGGACATGGTTTTTTGTTTTCAGGCAGGCGTGACTAAAAAGTAAGGACCAAAATAAGAACCGGCAAATGTAGGGACCAAAAGTGCATTTTCGCCTAGAAATAATACATAGCTAACTTGGTAATGCCGTTTTGTTCGAGGATACCGCAAGACAATATGGGCTCTAACGAGGGCATGAGAAATATAAGTGGGAGAGATTGTGATAACCCAAATTGTGTGAATTGGATTTTTTGAGTATGTGTTGTATGGTCATGTGTTGAGTCCCACATCGGGAGTGTACTAGGTGGATCTTGGGTTTATAAGTGATCACAAGGGGCCTCAACTGCAACTTGACTAGTCCTTTTGGAGCGTAAGCAAAGGAATGGCTAGCGCTTCCTCAGGTTGTTACAAATACATCTTTAATTCCCATGAATTGAAATCAAAAAGAATTGTTAGATGACATTCTTGTAAAAAGACACCATTTACAGTTTCAATGTTTTTTTATGGATTCATTTTGATGGACTGGGCTAAAGTGAAAGAAACTTGATTATGAAATTTTTGGAAACTCTGTTGAGCACAAACTCGAATGAATCATACAAGTACTTTTTGTGTGGATGTTAGTTCAATCGCATAAGATACAGTACTCATTCAGAGATAACTATGAAGGTTTACCAGATCAAAGATATACTATCAGTTCCTGTAAGGAAACTAGAGAGTACTCTTAAAGAAAATTAATCTACATCCAGTATAGATTGTGTGAATAAATATTAATAAGTGGGGAAGAAAAAATAAGCACAAAAAACAAAAACAAGATGATTTTAGTAGTTCGCTCAACTCAAATGTCTTGCCTGCTATTCCTGTTCAACCACTTCTGATTTGTTTCCTGAGTCGGTTAGTTTTTAGGGATTTCCTCTTATCATATGATCTAGCACACATTAAAATACTAGGGCTTTTCTCTCTGCCTTATGTTTTTCTGCATAAGGTAGTTTCTTGAATATATATCCTTATTACTTATCAAAAAAAAAAAAAAAGAAACACTTACTTGAAATCTCACTTATCAGATTCCATTGTGGCAATTTCTATTTCTATCATACAGAATAGAATAGAATCCAAGTGAAGTTGCGATTGGATCTATTCATTAAAAATAATTTTTTGCATTATAAAGACCTACAAATTTGAGAGACACTACCATAAAATTTATCTTATAGAGTGAAGTTTTTGGCCATCTTAGCCCATAGACATTGCCCCAAAGTTGAATAACATCATCTTGTGTTGATATATTTTATGTGCATGTTTACCTTTTATTTTCAACTTTTCAGTGCCACTGTAACCCCAGATTTTGGATCCCTTAGAGCTCTTTACTTTGAACTTGAATGCTTAATTACTCTATTGCTCAAAAGAAAATAAAAGAATACCCACTGTCATGTTTCACTTAGTGCGCGCACACACACACACATATATATATATCAAGAGAGAGAGAGAGTATGTTTTCATAACTATAGAATTCAAAGTATGAATCAGGAAGATCTGCAATTCCAAAAGGGCATCCAGGATAGCAAAACAGTAAGGTGTTATGATGTGTGGTAAAAGTAGGTTTAAGCCAGGAGTGATTTTAATGATTCATCGTAGCAACTATAAATACATAGAAAGGGGAAAAGGTCAGAAGTCCCTGAAAATGGCAAGCTATGATTATTTAGTACTTACATGGACTTGGTAATGAGAATTGACTACAAGTATTGTTTTAGGTGTCAGATTATTTGAATCTCCAAATCTTGGGATACATGGACACTTACGTACTTGTGGAACAATAATATAAAGTAATATATGAATTATGGGATGCAAGTTGGTATGACACAAACATTGGAAAATACATTTGAAAAAGAAGTTGATTACAATTATCTGAGTAACTTCTAGGAAACTATGAATACTCAGCAAAAAAATTAAGAATTTTTAAATCTTTTCCTCTGTTGAGAAGACAGGTCCGGTATGTATGCAATAACTTTTCCCTTCTTGTTTTATTTTATTACTTATATTTCCATTTGGCTGAAGTATCTAATCATTAAGATTGTTGGACAGATATAGCCAAAACTTTATAATGTCAAGTTCTGTAAGAGTATTTGCATACCATGAGCTTTCCATGTAGCAATAACACCATATTTTGCATGGTAAACATTCTAGCTAATTTTTTTTTTTTTTTTTTTTTGGGGGGGGGGGGGGGGGGGGGGGGAACCACTTTTAATGCCACAACATTTTTCTCTTCAATTAGTCTCTGATGCTCTATCAGGAAATGTTTAGTAAGTAAAATAACTAAACATAGGAGAGAGAGAGTACCCAGTAATACCTGATTAACTGTCCAGGGATGAGAGTTGCATTCCTCATCAGGTCTCTTCAAGTTAGGATCAGTCTCAAAGGTTGTAGATAGTTTATAATGTCCAGACCTAACCCGCTTTGATGATGAATAGGGTCTTGCTTCATATATGGAGCTGTGCTCAAGTTCTAAGGACCCTTCATCCACTCTAGATGACTGAGATATATTAACAGGATGGCAGGTAGAAGTTGATCTTTTCCACATCAGAGAGGACCCTCGAGCATTACGGCCCCGTGATATACAACGAATTGGAGGTGAGAATGCCTCAAAGAAAGGATAACTTCCACTTTTCAACATGTGAAATCTGATACGGAAAAGTCTATTATCACACTTGGATGAAAGCTGAAATTAAAAAGAAAAAGAAGTCATTGACAAGTTCCAGCAGTACACCACAACAACTGGCATGCACATGAATCTAAGACAAAATCTAATCTCTGATTAAGAGTAAAACTGGAATGTTTTTTCTATGTGTTTTCCTTTAACAAGAAAGGAACCGTTTCTGTTGTGTCATGCTCACAAATGTTAATTTAAGGTAACATTATCACCAAAGTCATTCAATAATATGAAATATTACTTGGCTTCCTGATAGACGATATCCTTCTCAACACTAATAGGTATAGATATTTCAACTTTTCCAGTATATTGACACATAGGCTCTTGCATGGGCTCCATATGCAAATGTGTGACTTCATCTCTTTACAATTAGGTACCCACTAGTTAAACCAGTTACTTTGGGACCATGCATACTTATATAGACTACTAAAACTAAACCCTAATTCTCATTGACTCAGGAAACCCTAATTCTAATTGACTTGGGAAATTAAATAAAATACTAACCTAATTAACTACTGATACCTAAAATAAAAATCTACATGACCAATAAAAATACAATTGACTTCCAAGATTACATGAACTAAATTTAAATAAATATTTCTTTGCGCTTCCCAAATCAGTTACCCACAATTGTGAACGATGATTTTCCCTTCATATCAAACCACTTCTTTACAAGCAACCTCAGCTTCATTGTGTAGAATATGAAAAGTGGAACTCAATGTATGAGTTTCTCAGTTTCCAACTAAACCATTAGAAGAGAGTGATTGAGTTTTGATACCAAATAAAGCATTGAGGACTGAGGAGCCATTAAAGCATGAGGTAGTAATGTGGTACCCCATGTACACGTCACACATTTTGATTGAAGAACCAGCTGAGTACAAAAAACCGTAAGTCCAAGAATTTTTTTTTCTTTTTCAGGTAAGGAGTTCAAGCATAAAGTTCGAACTACCCTTTTTTTAATTGCTGTTAATTTCCTTACGTGTTTTTAAATTGTTTTATGTTACGTTAACTTGAATGTGCATACTTTTTTCTTATGTAGAACAACATAAAACTGTTGGGTAATGTTTAAATTCTATACTTGGAATAATGTTTTTAGCTTATTAAGCTGCTTCACGTATGTAACTACATTTTGACAGTACATATTCTTTCCTGCCATTAAACTCAAAATGCTACAAAATGATTGATGAACCAGGAATAGAACATTCATTCAACTGGATAAAAACAAAACAATGCTAAAACAGTATTAACAACCAAGTTTTCCATGCAGACAAGCAAGTTGCTTATATATCTTCCTACCAGTTCTAGGGAAGAAAAACATTCTTAACACAAGAGGTGCTACAAGCAACATTTCACATACCTGAGATATCTTGAGCTTGAAGGATGCACGTCCCTGCAACATTTTACTTGGTCTTTCACAAGAAGCATATTCAATTCCATCATAGCTAGCCAAAAGAGGAGCTTCTGCATCGGTTGTGTTCTCCACAAGTGCCCCATTATCAGCATATAAAAGTGAAGCAACAACCTGTTAAGAGAAGCAATTTGTAAATACAAAAACCAAATTACTGTCAAAACCAACATAGAATAGTTGTGATTAATTGTATGATATGCAAAAGCCAGAGATATAAACCTCAACATCCTTATTTACAGGCTGGCCTGAGGCATTCAATAAAACAACATCCAGAGAAAAGTTCCGGCGACACGATGCCTGTAAACAGAGGCAATATAGATTAGAAGAAATCTGAAATAAAAGTAGATCATTACTTGAGAATAGACAATAACTTGTACAACATTGTGCTAGAAAGAGCATTTAAGAGAAGACAAAATCCTTTGACTTAGAAATACGAATATACGCTATTAAGAGAGGAAACTTGTTGAATTTAAATAAATATAGAAATTTATTATATGACATATGTAAGTAAGTGATATAATAATGGTTCATCACTTTTTAACAGCTTAAGTTTTTGTGATAATTTATCATGATATCAAAGTAAGGTAGTCCTAAATTAGAACCCTGTCTCCACTACACTTCCTATTTCAAAAAGTTAAAAATTTCCATGTGTTGGACCCCACATATTAAGGGAGATTCTAGACCCACACATGATGGGATTGTTAGAAAAATGGTTAAATGAATAAATTCACTCTTTCCTAACCACTTAAGCTTTTGGGCCAAGTGGTACTTCATCAATTTGATTAGAATTTTATTAGCAACTTTACACATGCACCCAGTGAATAATTAATATAACATATAGAGACACATTTTAACTCAAAAGGCCTAAGCCCAATGGGTATGTGCTTAATTATTTTATATTAACCATTTATTTTTCTCATTATTATTTAATGTGGGACTTTACTCACACATGTACACCCAAAAATCTCCCCTTCACATGTGAGTCTCTGCCTTTCTGTGGGCTTCAAGATCTCTCTATGGGCCGTGAACAAGTCCTACTTGCTCCCCCTTGCCTAATGGGCTTTTTCCTTCACTAGTGCATCATCCATGGGCCTCCACGTGTCAACTCCGCATGTCTTTTATCCTCCATGAGAACCTCACACCTCACCACTGTCTAGCACCATTGGCAATAATACTCCTTCGTTGGGCCTTTTTTTCAAGATCGTTTGAGTGGGCTTTATGGGCTTGCTTGGTGCAATATACCGTCCACACTCCAACAGTGAAAGGGACCCATCCCTGCTCCATTTGCAAGAGGGCTCCAAGTGCACACATCCCGTTCCTGCTCCAACTGCAAAAGGAACCTCGATAACCTTACCACCTTTTTGCCCCACACCATCATAGGCTCTAATACCACTTGTTGGGGGAGATAAACACCTTGGGGAGACTTCTTAAGTAGTTAATATAACATATAAAGATACATTTTAACCCAAAAGGCCTAAGGCTAATGGATATGTGCTCAATTATGTTATATTACCCACCCAAAAGCCCAATGAGGATTCAACTATGTATCCTCAACAAATTAATCAACTAATTGGGATCAGCCACGTGTATTCTTCTATTCTATTGTAGCCTATCCAAAATGAAACTTTTTGTTACTTCCTTAATTAACATGTCCTTTTTTAGTACATCTACAAGTGTCAAAGCTACAATTCAACTAACACTTACTATTCCTATAATAATGGGATGGAGGGTGAGGTCATGGATTCAAAATCCGCTAAAGTACATTTGCAACTTACCATTCAAAACAAAAGGGAAAAAAATAACAAAAAAACAAACTACTTCTACTAGTACTATTTTAAGTCTTCCTCTAAATCAAATCATGCTCTTCACCAATGCATCAATTTCATATGACATCTTTCCCTATATTTTCACTTATCCATCTTAACTGTAAATCAGAGTTTCCTTTTATGCACAAAAACTACAAAATTACATCAATACAAGTGATGGATCTAGATAATGATGGTCATATAATTAAAATGCTATCCTGTATGCATCCTGTGTACTGCAATTGCACCCCCTTTTTGTGCTTTCTTAATGAAATTTATTACTTATCAAAATAATATATATAAATATATATATATATATATATATATATATATATAAATTAAAAGGAGGGACATGTCAAAGGCTCAAAGCTAGAACATTTGGAACACAGTGGAGGCAACTCATATGCAGAGGGAATTTTATGGATCAATTTGATAATAGCCTAACAACAGTCATAGAAGATGAAGTAGGGATGAACTTAAGAAGCATCACAACAGAGATACAGCAAGTTTATACATCATAAATTATACTTTAAAAGAAAATTTAAAGAAATATCCATAAATGACTCATTTCAAACAATGAAAGATGATGCATATGACAGGATAACCAAGCAACATATAACGTAAAAGATCTTTCTAACCTTGCCACCAACAATACTCCAAACACCATCATCACCTACTTCAATTTCAGAGGCAGATGAATTATCGATAGATAATTTTAGAGGCACATCCTGGCATCGCATATGGTATTTGTCAAGTAAAAAGCAAACATACATAATTGTAGGCATTAAAAAACTAAAGCTGTGGCGCACCTTTCCCCAGTGGTCCTTAATAGATAAAGCTGGAGGTAAGACTTCAACATTGTGGACATAACCCTGCAGACTGTCACAGTGTCCACCAATATTAGCCAAGGCTAACTTCCCAAACCTACTTGTGGGCAAATCTTTGTTAATCAAGGAAGACAGTGACTTCTCCCCCACAATCTCTCCATCAATATTGAGCCGAACAAAATCAGTAGAAACCTGAAAAATACACATCAAAATAATTATCTCAATATACTTCATAAGAACACAGAATGTGTTCACAAATATTACTAGTGACATACACCTAAATTGCTTCATGGTGTACCTCATGAAGGAATGCTCAGGAACATCCTTAAGCCAAAAGTGCAATCACATTGTGAGGCTTCAATCATTGAAAACAAACTCTCTCTCAATGCTTTTGTTCTTCCACATTTTACGACTCTGATTTTCCTTTCTGACCATTGAGAGGTTTCTTCCTTCTCTCTCTCTCTCTCTCTCTTCTTATATTATTCTCTTCTTTATCTTGTTTTGTTTTCCATTTCATGTTCCTGTTTTCTCTATTATGTTCCTCTTTGATGGTGGGGCAAGGGGCATCTTATTCCTATTAAAACTTTCAGTCTATTACAACTTTTTTCCCAAATTTCAAATAATACATCAAGAATCATTCATTCCTTCTATTTATTAAATTTCCATATACAAACTATAGGTTTCTGTGGCTTTCCATGAATTTTAAGTTCCATGACATCTTTTTTTAGAAAAGGTATCCTACCTTTATTTTATTTCTTTCTCTTTTATGACAAAATGCTAAGCTAACAGGCCAAAGTATTTAATATTTTGGCTTTTTATTAGTTTGAACTCGTTAGTGACCATCTTTTGCAAGTATGTGTAAAATGTACATATCCCTCCTACCAAACAGTCACAATGAAGAATATTAATATCTTCTTTCCTCTCTTTTTTTCCCATCCTTTCATTTTCTTTCATTCCACCTTTTTTTCCCAAAAAAAGCCTAAATCTTACATCAATTATGCATCAAAGATGAAAATTCATAAACTCCATAACGTGGACAACCTTAAGATCCAAACAAAAGAACAACTTTTTTTTTTTTAAGTTACAGAGATATATGATAGAGAAAAACAAATGTCAAAGAAATAAAATTAGCACAGCAATTAAGAACATGGATGAAGTAACACCAATACAGTTCAGCTCCCTTTATTCCTATTGGCAGGAAAAACAATGTAGAAAACTATTACAATGTGATATATACCCCCTAAAAAATAAGAATAACAACAAAAACAAAAAATATTGCATACCTCACATCCAACATGAATCCACTTTTCATAAGGAAACTCAATTTCCATGGATGCATGTGGAGCTTCAAGCCAGGAAGTGGAATTTTCAGGATCAGGAGCTTCTTTGTGCAAGAGAAGCAATGGCAGAAGCATCATTCTCTTTTTTTCATCTAGAACAAGAAAAGGAGCACTACCAACACTATCTGAGTGCACCTGCATACTAAAGGGAATGTTATCCACCAATCCATTGACAGAGTTTCAAAAAATATACATAAATATAAATATAAACTACAAGATTAACAATTACAAGAGACATTAGAAAGGTATTGTCATAGGTGAACAATGGGAACGAGAAACCTTAACCCTTAAGGACAAAAACATCTCACAACATTGAGAGTATGAAATAATTTTATAATGTTGCAGACTGACACAGTTTGTAAAGAACTCTCAGGCCTCATCCTCACTCATATTTTCCACTCCTTTTAACAGAGATCATCTTAATATTTCAGAGGGTTATTCAGCTGCATACTAGTTGTAATAAACAGGTGGTTCGGAAAATTTTATAGGAATTAAAAGAACATTTTCCAATGCTTGTCAAGTACTAATAAACTATAGTACCATGAAATAGATTGCACACTAATTTTCACACACACACACACACACACACAAAACAGATAGAAATGAAAAGATATAGATTATCCTCCACGTGAGTATAAAAAATGTGATTCTACTCAGATATCTGATTTGATTCATTAATGGGAACAACGTAGCATTGACTAACTGATACAAGGCATGGGTACATAAGTTAATTTCAGAAGGAACAGCAATGAGCCCTACAATTAGTCCATACAAACAAAAACATTGAAGAAGCATGTAACACAGCTGACCAATAAAATCACAAATTCCATTAATAAATGGAGTAAGAATAATGGTTAAATGATTAATTTCGCCATTTCCTAATAGCTTAAGCTTTTGAAACTATCAAAAAATTCCCTGAGATCAAACCCTATCCCCACACTCTACCTCTCATTTAAAAGTTAAAAATCTCACATGTTGAGCCCCACTTATTAAGGGGGAGTCTGGGCATACATGTAAGGGGATTGTTAGAATAATAGGTAAATGATTAAATTCATTATTTTCATAACAGTTTAAATTTTAGGGAAAATTGGTAATTTATCACATGGAAACACACAAGATTTTGGACAATGTTCCACTCCAGCAGCTGATAATAGAGGTAACAAACTGCAAAAAATAAAAACCTTCAAACCCCAGTTGGGTATTTAATAAACGGGTACTACCTACAATAACCCTTTAACAAATTACACAAAAACGTGAAGAAACGACAAGTGATCATCAGAAAGAACCCACCCCAAAAAAAAAAAAACCCATCAATTGCACAAAAATGACAAACAACAATTTGGACTCTAAAAAAAAAGATAAATAAATAAAGAAAAGTAAAGTAAGAAAATAGGCAGTTAAGAAAAGACCTGTTGAATGATTGTAGCAGGGAATGAAGTGGAGGAGCTGATGAGGTAAACCCAAAAGCAAAGAGAGAAAGTAGTCCCTTCTTCTTCCTCCTCAATTTCCACTCTAAAATCCTTCAAAAGCGAGTACTCTCTACTTTCTATATCATTAACCATGATTTTGATTTTTCGATCTGATTAAAGATCAAACAAACCTCAACTCTCTAGACAAGAGTTGCCAAAAACCTTTCAACAAAAAATGAAATAAACCTTAAGCCCGCCAAACCCCAACTTCTCCCTCTCTCTCTCTCCCTCCCCGAAGAAGAAGAGCTAAAATTAAAAACACTCGTGTTTGGTGACGGCTGTTAATTAACGGTTAATACTACTGTACTGCGTTCTGGTTTGTTTGGTTTTTTTTTTTTTTTAAATAATAATTGGGTTAGGATCTACTCCTTTGCGGGTTTTAAGTGAATTCTAAGATAATCCAGTCAATCACAACCACCTCAGCTTTCCAAGTCTGATGGGAGAACTGATTTTACAAGTCATCCATTGAAAGGAAATATAGGATCTTTCTGTTAAAACCAAAAACTTATTTTCAAATTAAAAAAAAAAACATTTTAACAATAACCACTTTGGACCCATCAAAAAAAGAAAACCAATAACCACTTTGAAAAAAAAAAAAAAAAAAAACAAATACTCATCCACAATGCTACAATCTACAATGTTTATATGTTGTAGATTCCATTTAACTCAATTAATAAAGTCTCTAACGGTTGAATAAGACACTTGGGGTTCAATTTCCACCTACACCAAAAATCGATTGGTGTGTTGGTCTAATAATAATAAGCTATCATCAAGAGCAGATGCTATAAGTTGAAACTCTCACAAAAAAAAAAAAAAAATACAATGTTCGTATGTTATGGTTTAAATAAATATTAAAAGCTCTATGCTTTTATTATCAGAAAAATATATCAAAATTAATCATTGATTTCATTTATTTATTTATTATATTTGTAAGGGGCTAAAAATGAGTTTTTGGCCCATCATAACTTGACCAAGAAGGGATTGCGTTAAGGCCCAATACAACTAATTTATAGAGATGGATACTTTAGATCAACTCCCATCGCATTTGATAGTCCCAATTTAGTAATTTAGTAAAAAGGGAAATGACAAGAACAATTGTATAATTCAGGGGCTATATCTATGAGAACAAGAAAGATTCTTATGTAAATTTCTTCCTCGGGCTAGCCGAGGAGCAAAGGTTCTATTGATTGCAATTCTCGGATTTACAATGATAGCTTCCTCTTTCTCTATAGCTTTTATTTCTCTCTCTACTTTTTTCGATCCCCTTCTTAGAGGAGCTTCCTCCCTTTATATAGTTGCTAGGATTGCATCCCAGCCTTCCACTTTGACTGCTATGAATCCTTACTTGGATACTTGTCTCATCATTGTCTTACTGGTGGTGGTAGAGTAAGTTGCAAGTTGTAAGGACACCGTTCAAGGGCCATTTTGCCGTTAAATGTGGCAGACTGATTTGGTACAATGCATTTAATGTGGAGGTGATGGCCCCTATCATGTTGGTTCTAGGGTGGGACCCCCGTTTCTCGAGGGAAGTTTACTCATTAGCCTCTTAGGATGGAATACTCCCCTCTGTTGTCTTGTCTGGGTTGGGCCCAATCTAATTAATAGTGAAGCCTAATTACCTCTTCGGGATGTTTTCGTGCTACATGCCTCTACTTCTCGAGTTCCTCCCTCCCATAATAGCCCCCTTGAAACCTCACTCATTTTGACATTCAATGGAGTGGGGTTTTGGTGTGGGATGGGGTGTTGGCACATACAGATTGTGTTCCCACGTGGGAGTGTCTTTTCAACTGCCCTGGGCACATTCTTGATGCTTCAAAAACTATAACACTGTAATTAATGTTGAATGCGGCTATCTATCCCCTACGTTTTACTGCCAGATGGGGATCCTATGGCTCAAAATTCCCCTAGTAAATGAGCAGAAAAAATACCGCCCCTTTTTCACCCCTATATTAAGGGAAGTAAAGGTCATTCCTCTCACTTTTAGATAATTTTACTCCCAACTCAAAAAAGCTATCCGAGGAACCCAACTTCATTCCTTTGTAAGTTTTTCCACCCTTAGCGTAGTTGTTCTCCCTTTCTTTTATTCCCGTCTTCCCTCCCCTATTTTTTTTTTTTTTTTACTGCTATGGGTAGGTTTGCTATCTTAGTTGACACCCCCAAGGCTAGGGAGGCCTTCAAGGCTACGTACAACATTCCAATTGGTGTTACCATAACACACTATAAGTTAGGGGAGTGGTACCCCAAGAGACAAATCGGGGAGGCGGTTATCCCCATGATTGCCTTCATAAAAGGCGAGATGAGGATCCCTATGGGTAGGGTTATAAGGGACTTCCTAACTTTTTTTAGGCTCTGCCCTATCCAGTGTTCCCTAAACCTCTTTCGGGTATTAGGCAGCGTAGATCAGTTGAACGAAAAGATGGGCATTAATCTGACCCATCATAATGTCAACTGGGTATATAGTTGTCAGGATAGTAAGGACATGAGGTATTACCTTAGGACTAGAGTTCCCACGGTTAGGCTAATATCTTGTCTTCTCGAGACTAATAGAGGCATAGACGAGGATTTCCTGATCATTTCAAGAGACTAGCATGATGGGCAACATTGCCCTACTAGAAAGGAGACACTAGGTGGGGTGATTAGGGCTTAAGACATTAGCCATTCTTTAGCTAACGAAATGTCCCCCTCCCCCCCCCCCCCCCCCCTTTTGTTTTTTGTTTTTTTTTGGTTTCAATCTTAACCTTTCCTTCTTTAACTTTTTTGTAGATAAAGACTTTATTGCCAAGAATCGTAACTTGGTGAACTTCAAGGATCTTAACAAGATTTTAAATTCTAAGATCTTCCTCTACAAGGATAGTCAGCTTCGAGCCGCCCACGTCATTCTCGGTGTACTCTAATATCTACCTGTTTTTAGTCCTTAAAGCACGTGATCAAGGCCAAAGACCCTCGGCTAGTAAGGATCGATGTAGTTATTGAGGGGTTTCTCATAGATTCTCCTTTTAAAGGGACTTAAATAGTTGAGCTTACTGCCCAGCAGGTCGTAGAGCTCATCCAGGCCGAGGAAGAGCCCATACCTTTCGAAGAAGAGCAAGAGGAGGTGGCAAGGGAGCTTTCCTTTGTTAACCTTGAAAAGGATTTCAATGTCTTTAACCAGCTAGATCCGACCAAGCATTCCGAGACCAACTCTAGACCACAGGTCACAGCATAAGTCAATGCCAACCAAGGGATCACTGACATACCAGAAGGTATGGTTATCCAAAAGAACACTCCCAACCTGCTGGCACTATTGGAGTCCTATACTAGGGGTGCCACACCTAAAGTCCCGGTTGATCTAAGGCCTCCTACCCCTATTCCATCTCGAGCCTCTCCTACTAAGCTAAGTGAGAAGAAGAGAAAGACGGAGAGAACACCGAGTAAGGAGGTTTCAAAGAAGGGGGAGATCCAGACCCAAGTGGCTTAAGAGACTGGGAAGGGGTCCAAGTCTATGAGGACCCAACAAAAGAAGAGTGCCACTAAAGGTACGAACTTCGAGGTCATTGTTGATCGATGATTTAGGGTCCCTGCCTAGAACCTTGCATTGGTCCTTGATGGAGTCCCTCTCCCTTCAGACTCCTCCATTAAAGACTTCCATTAGGGAAGGGCTGGCTATGTGGCCAACTCAATCGAGTAGGCACGCCTTCTCCCCTAAGATATGATGGAGCTAAGGAACCTGCAGAAACACGAAGTGTTCCTACGAGAAGTTCGAGATAACTCTCTACTCATCATTTCTCTTTTCTTTTTTTCCTTTTTTTGACAGGCTATTCAAGTGTCTTATGTCGCTAAGGAATAGGTAGACCATGCCTTGGCCAATTCAAAGAAGAAGAGTCTCGCTGATTCATTGCAATAGGACTCAGGCCTTAGCTGAGAAGAAAGCCAAAGAAGCCCTCAACAAGCTGACTAAATCTAAGAAGGCAAAGAAAAGTGCTAAAATGGCTGTGGCTGGTTTTAAAAGGCAGGCAGAGGAGCAATGTAGCCAACTTCGGAAGGCAAAAGAGCAGTTAACTGTCGCTAGGGAGAATATTGAGGACCTGAAGAAGGAGTTAAAGGGTAAAGGAAAGGAGGCGTCAAAGGCCGAGCAGGCCGCTTATGAGCTGAGGCAGAAAGAGACCAAGGAAGGCCTTAAGTCTCATCTCACAGAGGTGTGCCAAGGGTTCTGCCTTCAAGTTTGGGCCGAAGCTCTAAACACTGCTTGAATGGACCCTTCCTTAGAGCTAAGGAACCCAGAGAGGGTTATCATCCCCCTTGCCCTTAGAAGCACGGCTAACTCTTCCACTCCCGAGACAAGTTTTGCTGCCCTAACCTCTCAACCTCCAGCTGAAGGTGGGAAAAGGAGCGCAACCATGGAGTAGGAGTTTAAAGAGTAGAAAGGACCATACATTTTTTGTAATAGGGCTTTTAGTTTTGTATTTAGCCTCAGTTATAGGGTTCCCTAACTTGTAACTCCTTCTCTTTTGACTAATGATATATATATACATATATATATATATATATTTTTTTTTTTTGCATGTTGTGTACGACTACTTTCATTCTTCTTTTCATATATGGTACTCACTTTTATGTAGTGTGTTGGGTACTTTAAAAATGGTTACAAGTTATTTTAATGCTCAACTGATTCAAGGAGTATAAATAGGACAGTAACATGCTTTACCTTGTAAATAATTAGCTAAGCTAAGGTTTAGGAGTCAGCTCTTTATCTGAACCTTGTATACTTTGGGTTAACCCTTAGAGTGTTTTTAAGAATTAATTTACCCAAGGCAGGTGACCCGAGGAGTCAAACCTAGTCGATGCTTTGTTTAACCCTTAGAGTATTTTTAAGAATTAATTTACCCAAGGCAGGTGACCCGAGGAGTCGAACCTAGCCGAGATTCTATTTAACCCTTAGTGTATTTTTAAGAATTAATTTATCCAAGGTATGTGACTTGAGGAGTTGAACCTAGTAGAGGTTCTATTTAACACTTAAAGTGTCTTTAAGAATTAATTTACCCAATGTAGATACCGTATTTTGTCCGCCCTTGATTTACGTGTTGGATCCTTAAAAATCCAAAAATATTAATTTTCCACCATAGGATCGCAGAAAGATCTAGATTGACATGGCACAACCTATTTGGGCATTGGAGCCCCCAAAATACATTTTTAAGTCAAAATGAACAAAATACCCCTAGTTAAACCTGGGTTGACAAAAAGTCAAAGTGGGTCAACATCACTCCAAAACCACTTTTTCATGTTCTTATGTCATACCCGAGCTATTAGGAGCTTTTTATTAAGTTTGACCAAGTTTGACTCGGAGTTGACTCTTGGGAGCCCTAGAAACCCTAATTTTGATTTGACCGATTGAACCGGTTGAAACTAGCACCATTGCAAGATTATTTTATTTCCTTTTCAACGACTATTCATGAGTCGAAATCGGAGTTAAAACGGTTGAGATATCTTGAAAATTGTGCTGGGCGCGTTAGCTCACTTCCTGAGTCCATAAATTTTTCTCCAATCGTTGGAATTTCATTTGATTTGGTGTTCTAGAAACTAGACATCTAGACCTTTTTAAGGACATCAAGATCAGCTTAATCAGAGTTCGGAAAGGCATTCAAATATGCGTCCGAAGTTGAACCAGGGAAAATGACAAATTGCTGATGTCAACATCAGCCTTGGTGCACCCTAAAGGGTCGTCGAAGCTAGCTAGCGGCCCTTTTGGGGCCGCCGACAGCTGAACAATCACAAATCCACTATAAATCCCCCCTGAACCCTAAAACAAAAAAAACAAAAGACAAAAAACAAAAAAAAAGAAGGAATTTTGGGCATTTTGGAAGAACTTCTGGGTAGATTCTCTTTCTTTCTCTCTCTAATTCTCTCCAAAAACACACACAAAAACCTTTGATTCTTTACTTTTCTCCAATAATCAAGAGGTAATGTTCTTGCTCTCATCTTCCTTTCCTTAGCGTTAGAACCTTGGATTTGAGGTTTAGGGTGTAGATGTAGCATTTTAGCTACTATCTACACCTATTTAATTTCCTAGCATTTATCTCTTGCTTTATCTTGCTTCTAGCATGTTTTATAGCTTTCTTAGCATGTCTACTTGTTTTATAACATCTTTTTTTGCTTTGATGTTGTTGGCCTAGCCTCCTTGTTTATGCTTAGATCAATGTGTTCATGTGCTTAAAGCTTTGTTTGGATGCTATGCCTAGTGTTTGGCTATGTCTTTATATCTCTCGCCTATGCCTTTTTCTTATGCTTTGGCTACTGGGTAGGATATGGATCTAGATCTTGTGGTCTAAGCCCATATCTATAAACCTAGGCCTATAGCGAAGGGTTTGGATTAGTTCCTTTATGCATGTGTTTGCTTTGCCATGTGTTTATGCTTTTGATCCATGCTTGTATGCTTAGATCTCGTTTTTTGCATCCTTGCCATGCTTCACATGTCTTGTTTCCCTTTGTAGGTTTGTGCTTTTTGGTCTTTGGGGCCTTCTTGTTTGTTTGATTAAATCCTCTTCCCTTTTGTGGCTTGTTTGGACTACCATGTGTGGGAATACATCCTAGTGATGTTGGTTTGCTTGCAGCTTACCCCTTTTTCCCTTTTTCCCTAGCTTTGCATATTAGGGTTTCTTATGTCAACCCCTTTGTGTGCCTTATAACATGTTTACCTTTCCCCTTTGTGTGATAACATGCTTTGCTTCCTTTGTGCTTGTTCCGCATGCTTTGTGCCATCTTGTTTGGCTTTCTTTGCTTTTTTTTGCATCCTTGCATCCTTTGTTTATATGCTTATGCATGTGTCCTTATGTGCTTGTTCATGTCATCAAGCTCAGTTCATACCCGTCTTTGTACACAAGATCCCAAGTCCCTTTTAGGAACTTTGCTTGATGGCACACATGTTGTCCATACTCCAATATGATGGAAACTTCAATATGATGGAACTACAGACACCAAATCCAAACCTACATTTATCCTTCTAGGACACTCTCTTTTGCCTGATAACATGTTTGTTTGATAACATGCTTGTTTGATAAGATGCTTGTTTGATAATACATTTGTTTGCCCTTTTGTGGGCTATATTTTGTTTGCTCGTGTTTTTCTTTTGGCTTGTCTATTGGCTTTATGTTTCTTTTGTCGTTGCATGTACACGCTTGGAGCAAGGGCACAACTTCCAAGAAGCAAGCTAAAAGGGCAAATGCAAGCTAGGAGAGGCAAGCCCAAAAAAGGGTAATGTTTAGTAGATTAGGAGGCTTAGCCTTCTCGAGTGGTTTCTTTCTCTCTCCTAGCCTTTTTTTTTGGAACCATGTATCTAGATTAGGCTTTTCTTTCCTGTACCTTGCTTGGGCTGTGTTGCTTGGGTATAGCAATGTTTTTTTATATTTCATGTACCTTACTGGGCCATACCTTTGGAACGTTGGCAATGTCTACTTTATCTTCCAACTCTGTGTGCTTGCATTATGCACGATGTATGTGTGCGTGTGTGTGTATATATATATATATATTTGCTTGTTTATGGGTGATCATGCACTTTGTACGATGGACTCCCATGGTTAGGGGAGCGACCCTCTCATAATTATGGGTGCTCTTGACCTTGTGGTGTGGGTATGCACTCAAGGCAACTGCCATATATGCATATTCATGCCATATTGTCTGCATGATCATCGCGGTGTGATTGTTCCAATCCATGTCAGCTAGTGACATTGGTTTCCCCGTGTATGCGACATGCATTAATATGTTTGATGCTTTGGTGGGTTTCGGCTTGCTTGAATATGAACATGTCGAAGCATGCCAAATACATAGGCACGAAACCTTGTCGGTGCGCCATAGCGCACCAAACATGAAACTCTGTCAGATTTTTGCCGTGAAAATGGGGCACCTTTGTTGCCATATTCTCACAACGAAAGCTTGGTAAGAATATCATTTTGTGTGCTATGATGCACCAGAGACAAAGCGCTGCCAGATTTTCACCACAAAAATAAGGCGAAATGCTACTGAATTTTCGTTGTGGAAATTTGGCAATGATCCTAAAAATCTCAAAGCCCAATACTGTTAAAGCCTCAAAAACTAATGCCAATAGTTTGTTTTTAACTACCAATGTCCAAAAATTAAGATTTTATCAAAACAAAAGACTGTCTTTGGACAGTGTTGTGGGGTGTCTAATACCTTCCCTACACGTAACCAAATTTCTAAACTCAAGAATCAAGATTTTTTACTTGTTCACATTAGATTAGGATAAACAACATTTTTCTTAGCCTAGGATTGGTAATAAAACCAAATAGAGTCAAGTGACCAATCACACCTTAGAAAAAACCCAATGATTGGTGGTGACTTCACTTACCTTTGTTAATAATAGTTTAAAATTGACTCATTCAAGTCACACACCAAAGGTCCTATACCCTCATTTCACAGCACCTGAGCTCGAAGAAGTCACCTCAAGGCGCGCAAGCATTGCCGCGATGAGTGGTCAACTGCTGCGAGGCATCAACACCTAAGGCAGTTGACCCAAGGAGTCGAACCCAGTTGAGATTCTGTTTAACCCTTAGAGTGTCTTTAAGAATTAATTTACCCAAGGTAGGTGACTCGAGAGTCAAATCTAGCCAAGGTTTTGTTTAACCCTTAGAATATTTTTAGAAATTAATTTACCCAAGGTAGGTGACCTGAGGAGTTAAACCTAGCCAAGGTTATGTATAACCCTTAGAGTGTCTTTAAGAATTAATTTACCCAAGGTAGGTGATCCGAGGAGTCGAACCCAGCTGAGGTTTTGTTTAACCTTTAGAGTGTCTTTAAGAATTAATTTACCCAAGGCAGGTGACCTGAGGAGTCAAACCTAGCCGAGGTTTTATTTAACCCTTAGAGTATTTTTAGGAATTAACTTGAAAGGGTTGGTCCTCCCTCTTTCAAACTCCCCAGGTTAACGTAGATGAGTTTAATAATAGCAGTAACACATCAACGTGCATCAAAATTAAATAAGGCATACCATGAATAAAGATAGTACTTCTTATTAATAGTAATATCTTCACAAGTTTTTTACATTCCATGGCCGGGGGAGTAAGTTCTTCTCCAAGTCTTCTAAGCAATAAGCCCCAATTCTTGCTACTGATGTAACCCGATAGGGCATTTCCCAATTGGGTCCAAACTTCCCCCATGCTAGATTCTTCTTACTCCCTATGACCCTTCTCAAGACTAGGTCCCCAGACACAAATGCTCTTCCCTTAATGCCTTGGTCGTATCCTTGTTTGAGCTTCTGCTGGTAATGGGCCAACTTGACAGTAGCAATTTCCCTCTTCTCCTCGATCAAGTCCAGGCTGGTAAAGAGGAGCTCCTCATTTTTGTTGCCATCAAACTGGTCGATTCTCATCGCTAGGAACCCTATCCCGAGGCGGACGACAACCTCATAACCATACATCATAGAAAAGGAGTTTCGCCAATTGATCTCTTCGGTGTGGTATGATATGCCTATAGAACATGGGGCAATTCGTCTACCCACTTGCCATTTGCCTTGTCCAACCTCTTTTTCAACCCATCCACTATAACTTTGTTGGTGGCCTCAGTCTGTTTATTGCTTTGGGGATAAGCAGGTGTAGAATACTTGTTCTTTATTCCCAATTCACAACAGTATCTTTGAAAGACTTTGCTATCGAATTGGAGGCCATTGTCTTATATGAGAGTATGAAGGACACCAAACCTTGTGACAAAATTCCTCTAAACAAACCTCTTCACGTCTTGATCTCAGATGTTTGAAAGGGGTTCCGCTTCGACCCATTTGGTAAATTAATCAATCCCAACAAGGAGCCATCTTTGGTTTCCAGTTGCTTTTGGAAATGGCTCGACAATATCCAATCCCCACTGTGCAAAAGGCCATGGACTGGAAATAGGGTTGAGAATCCCTCCTGCCTAATGAATGTTCGGGGCATACGTAATTGAGCTATTTATTGTTTTTGTTTGTTTATCCTTCTTCTTTAATTTCTAATTGCCCACATTCATTGTACCCTTTCTCATATGTCCATGTCTCCCTAAGCCCAAGGCTTTATTAGAGATGACCCTACTAGCCTACTAGCTACTCATGCATGCACAAAAGTGTTGGTTGGCACACACTTGTCCAAAGTTGGTGAGAGATAATATTCTTTACTAATGATAATAATAATAATGTGTGTGCTTTTGTTGCATTTCTTTTAGTAAATTTACGAATCTTATAGCATACCCCATTCATTTGGTTTAGATAATGTGACACCAAAGATTATTACTATTAGTTGTTATATTATATGTGCCTATAAAATTAAACCTAAAGATTGTATGTACGACCCCATATAACTAGGCTTGGACTAGCTTAGCTTAATAAAGCTAAACTCCTTAGGCTTATGTGCCTAAAAAAGGAGCCTATATACTCACTCTAATTCCGAAAATAGACCTCGTGGATCCTATTTTTGGGACAAATGATATCCCCATGATTACCAACTTGCAATTGGAGTATCTTAGGCATAACTAAGTGCTGTTAACAAAGTTTTATATTTGACAACAACCAAAATAAAAAAATAAAATAAATGAGAACGAGGGTCACACATTCATTTCATTAATTTTTTTTTTTAAGGACAATACTTTACTAAGAAACATTATTATAGATAAAAGATCTTGTCAATTTTCACCTAGAATCTATGGATTCCTTAAGTTGTTTCTGTTCCTTTTTGTTTATATTTTGTGTCTACTTCGTTACTGGAATGATAAAATTGTAGTGTTTGTGATTTCTTGAGTATTTATTATGTAGCTCACTAGGATGCCTTAGAACTTTATGAAGGTAGGGCAGAAGTATTACTGCCAGCAGTAATATGTGTTTATGTTTATATCAATTAAAACTTTGTCTTATGAGTCTTGGAAGCTTCAATGATGAGATAGTTCATTAATTTAAATTTGTGAAAATGGTGCTTCTAGGTTTTGCTTATTGAGATTTTTATTTTTATTTTTTAGGAAGTATGTTGCTTGATATTACCCTTTTCTCATATCTGCAAGCAATTACAATCTCATTTTCCTTTTCTTTTCTTTTTAATGTAGGCTGTTCAATTTTCCTTTATAGCAACATTTGTAGGCAGGCATTTGCCATCTAGCCAAGGGGAAAAAAGAAGGGTTATAGCCTCGTTTTTAAAATGTGGCTATAGCTATTCCCTATAGCCATCTTTTATAAATGTGGCTAGAGTATGTCCTATAGCTGCATTTCTAAAAACGCGGCCATTGGTCTTGGCCTATAGCCGCATTTGTAAAAATGCAGCTATAGACCCCTCAGACCTATAGTTACAGGTTTTAGACCACGGCTGAAAACGCGGCAAAAAAAAAAAAGCAGCTATAGGCCGAATTGACCTATAGCCATGTTTTTAGTAGCTATAACCGCATTTTTAAAACGCAGCTGTAGGACTTTTTTTTGTAGTGTTTCTCTTTCTCCTAACTACGCCGGCTGTAGGTCTCTCTTAGTCCCTCTCCTTCTCATGTGGTTCAGCCCTTGGATATTTGGAGATTTAAAGTTCAAGTGAGATGGGTAAAGTTTGTGGAGTAAATTGGCCAAAATAAAAGTTTAGGGGGGGTGTCATGACCACTCCCTTAAAGTTTTTTTTTTTTGAGGGTCCCCACTCCCTTAAAGTTTAGGAGGCGTATGAGTATTTTTCCCAAACTATTTCATTTTTTAATGTTTGGTAGCAACCTTAAATGTGTTAAAAAATAATCTCATAACTTCCTTTATTTAGCTTGCCATAAGATAAAGTTGTTTTCTAAAAAAATTTGGTGGAAAACAATTTCTAATAAATAAGCCATACTTTTTATATTGATCAAAGATAATTTTCCTTTAATTCAGTTTTTCTAATGCTAACAGACATGGGAAAACAAAGAAAACTATCTTAACCCAAAGGAATTATAGTTAAGTGTCCATTTTTGTTATGGGATTATCGTTAAGTGTCCACAAACTCTCATTTTGCTTTGCTTTGATGTTTTTGAATTAAAAGAAAAAAAATCCAACAAAATCTACGTTTCCTATTTTTTGGTTGTAGCTTTCATTTGCTAGATTGAAAATGTAAACCAAGTTTTCTCATATTCGGTTGAATGAAAACATTGAGTTTGTGATGGGTTTAATGTCTTTTCCTTATGTTTTTAGTTTACTTTGGCCTAGTTCTTTTTCTTTTTCTTTTTTTCCAAAATAATGATAATAATAATAACTAGTCCCTAACTTGTGCGATGCATGGGATAGTTAAATAAAAATTAAAAGTATATATTTTTCTTAAAGGTCTATGACTTGACTTAAAAAAATGTATAACTTGAAAATGAATGAAAATAAGTAATTTTTTGTTCAATATAATGGTTTAGAAAAATTCTTTTTCTTTTATATCATTGGTTCCACATAATACATTTCGGTGTGAGCTATACTATGGTGATGACTTCACACAATACTCAACTGCAATTAAATCTACTATCCACCACCAATATAATCTATGTTATCTTGATAGTAGATCTACAAATTGCATTTTTATATCCTCCATCATTTAGAAGGTAACTGAAGTAATGATTGTATGTAATGTATAAATTTTATTCTTTTACAATAAAAAATTATTAAAATAAAAATAAAATCTAATGTTCTGGATATTTTTTGAAATAGAATTTTAATTTTCTTCAAACTTAGTTAATAGAATTTATATTTTACCTAAAAGTGAACTATCACAATTAATGAGAATTTAACCATTTTTTTTGTAGAGGAAAGATAACCACAGGCCCAATTTTTATTTTATAGCATAGGATATTACAGTTAGATCCGTACCATATGTAATATGTTAATCTATTATGATAGTTCCATATAATATCCTAATACCTATCTAGATGAGTTTTCTCTTTAATGATGCCATAAAGGATGGAATTTAATAGAAGTCATTTAAGATCCAACGTATCCAGTAATTTTTTTATTTTTTTTAATGTAATTTCAAAAGTCTTTTCATTGTAAATTTTTTTAATCATAAAATAGACTCAATCTAAACTCTAAAGGAAAGTATTCGGAATGATCGCATTATTGATACTAAATCATGATGGTTGCAAATAGCAATATTATTATTCATGATTAATCGATGAACAATGAACCTGTGAATTGACAATTTAACAATTCAAATACCAAGTTTAAACTACAACAACACATATACAAAAGACTCAAAATATTGGAACATACTTCTTCTACCATTTTCATTATTCAATCAAAACCATAGTTTCAAAGATAATTCCAATTCAATTAAACCCATTACATACATACACATGAACATAAAGAATTCCCAAAATAAAAACAACAATCTCCAAAAGCCTCTGCCTAATACAATCATTTATTGTTTCTTCAGATTGTGCGTTCTTTAGTTCTTTTTCCTTTTATGTTTCATCAAACTTTTTCTAATTGACCAAAATATCTCTCATATATGTTAACATTAAACTTGATACGAAAATTCTACATACATTTTGTTTTGAAGGCACTCCAAGAACCAAAATCAATGCAAGAGACTGTACAACAGAGTGGTGTTGGAAGAATAATGCCAAAAAAAAAAACTATTTAAAATATAATATAGGGTTATGGATTCCTAATCAAATTTGGCTATATAATTTTTTTTAAAGGATGAATATGTTAGTAGAGTCCATTTGATATAAAATTTAAATCCTATTGAAATTAAAAATGATATATATTTGTTGAGTCTCATTTGATATAATTATGGAGTTTAAATCCTATTGAAATTTTAATTTCTAATTAACGTTAATATAAAAAAAAAAATGAAACAAAAAGAAGAGAAACAAAACGTGATTGATAGATATAAGGAAATATGATAGATTTTTTTTTAAAATGTCATTAAAGTAGAAATTATCAAATTAATGGAGATATATTCCGTTTTTTGGGATAGATTTATATTAATGGAGTTATTATATAGTTTGTTAGGATTATCTAAAAATTCCTTGATTAGGTGATAAATTAGGTCTCCTTGGTTGTATAGCACCAAACAACTAAATTTATTTTTTTTCAAAAGAAATTTAATAAATTTTCTGCAATTTGGTGCTCTAAAATTGAAAGAATTAAATCAAAATAAAAATTATAAATAAAAATGCTAATGTGGAAAATTGTGGAGAGATCAACCAAAAGTCAAAGGCTTTGGTTGTGTGTGTGTATATATATATATATATATATAGAGAGAGAGAGAGAGAGAGAGAGAGAGAGAACAATCTTATGTGGCAGTCTATGTGACATCCTAGGTAGTATCAATATTAATATTTAAAATATTATTGTTAACAACATTAGATTTTTTTTGTCATCCAGTACTTAACATTGTAGAGGTCTTTTATACTTCTGGGCTAAGGCTTTATGTAGTGGGTAAAAGAGTTGAGTCTAGCTCGTTATCTCTGTAGGATCTGCTCAGAGCCAGTCTGTGCACAAGAAAAGACACCCCTAAAAAAAGACAAGAAGCAATGGATGTGTATATATATATAAATGGGTTATAGTAGAAAAGTCAGTACGAATAGCATGTCAGTGATTAAGCATAGTTAGAGTGGTAGAATCAATATTTATAAACAAAGAGTCTCCACAGGAAGTGAGCTAAAGAGAGCCCAAGCCCCAAATTATACAACTTTATTATCGGATTAGGCCATAAAGTTGTACATTTTGGAGGAAGGGTCAGGATAGCTACTTTTCATTCAATGAAATTACAAAGAGTGGGTTTGTTACATGAGGGAGGGAATATATTTACCTATTGATGCATGTTGTTTCTACTGTATACATTTTTTTATCTTTCTAAGTCTTACTTCACTCTTTCTCTTTTCTCTTTTCTTTCCTATTCAACTCTCTGCTTTGATTGCCTAAGTCCCTATCTCCCTTCCTCTTATGGGTACTGTTCCTATTTATACACCAAATCAAGCTTCTCTGATTTCTCTCTTTTACCCTCATTGCTCACCAACTATTTTATCTGTTGCAAACACTCTTCAAAGGTCCCTTAATAAATTTTCTGCAATTTGGTGCTATAAAATTGAAATAATTAAATCAAAATAAAAAATAAAAATAAAAAATGCTAATGTGAAAAATTGTGCAGAGGTCAACTAAAAGTCAAAGGTTTCGGTTGTATATATATATATATATATATATATATAGAGAGAGAGAGAGAGAGAGAGAGATAACAATCTTATGTGGCAGTCTATGTGACATCCTAGGTAGTATCAGTATTAATATTTAAAATATTATTGTTAACAGCATTAGATTTTTTTGTCACCCAATACTTAACATTGTAGGGGTCTTTTATACTTCTGGGCTAGGGCTTTCTGCAATGGGTAGAAGAGTTGAGCCTAGCTCATTATTTTCGCAGGATCTGCTTAGAGCCAGTTTGTGCACAAGACAAGACACCCCTAAAAAAAGACAACAAGTAATGGATATGTGTGTGTGTGTGTGTGTGTATGGGTTATAGCAGAAAAGTCAGTACGAATAGCATGTTAGTGATTAAGCATAGTTAGAGTGGTAGAATCAATATTTATAAACAAAGAGTCTCCACAGGAAGTGAGCTAAAGAGAACCCAAGCCCCAACTTATACAACTTTATTATCAGATTAGGCCAAAAAGTTGTACATTTTGGAGGAAGGGTCAGGATAGCTACTTTTCATTTAATGAAATTACAAAGAGTGGGTTTGTTACATAAGGGAGGGAAAAGATTTGCCTATTGATGCATGCTGTTTCTGCTGTATACATTTTGTTTTGCCGTGTACCTCTTTCTCCCCTTTGAATAGTAAAACCTTGGGTCTCTTTCTACCAACCTCTCTAGCATGCATTCAATTGTCCCAGCCAGTTTACTACCTATATTGGGTAAAGATGCTTTCCTAACAGAGCACCTCCCAAAAGAGGTTTTGGCAGGATACCGGAAATAAGCTCTTTTCTTCCCTCCACCAAACCACACCCTTTTTGCAATCCTTTTGGTCGTGGGCCCACCTTCCTAGCATTAGCTAGGTTACAAGTTGGTGGTGCTCTGGCCATTACATCCTTACTTTCTTCCTTCACACCTTGTTTTCTTCTAGGAATGGCAAATGGGTCGGGTTTAAGGCAGGCTTCTGTATGCCCGACCCGCCACTCGCTACCCACCTTCCGAAACCCGAACCCACCCTGTTAACTAAACATGTTTGTTAACCCACAAACCCGCCTCGCCGGGCCCCCCCGTAAGCCTTGCTTCGCTATGCCACCTCAGGGCCCAATCTAAAGAGTAAAGCCCCTAATCCATGGCCCAATCCATGACCTAATCTTAAAAAAAAAAAAAAAAAAAAAAAATTTATGTTTTCCTGATTTCTCATACAATAATTTTAGATTTATGATTTTTCCTTTCAAAATCACAAACACAAATACAAATCCTATCACAAACACAGAAATCATAAATACAAACATAAACACAAACTCACATTTAACAATAAAATAAATTATAAATAATAAACATTCATTAATGAAATTAAAAAAAGTAAAACGTTGAGATTCACAGCTTTGGCAATGAGAAAGGAAATGAACCCAAAAGAAAAAAAAAATGGAGAACTATTGGCCTAAGCTCTCCTTCTCTAAGCTCTATCTCTTTCTCCTACTTGGCCTCTCTATATCTTAGACCACCAAGGCTCTATCTCGAATCATTATCGCCACCATCGGCGGTGTTTTCAACCATCAATCCCACCTCTAGGCCAAAGCCCAGGCCTGACCTCCACTCCTCTTCTTCGATCCAAACCTTTCTCTCCCTCTGAAACTCCATGGTCAACACGAACAAGAGCTCCTCCAATCATTGCCAAAGGGTCTCTCTACCTGTCTTGACCTAAACCTCACACATCTCTCTTTGATCTAACCTTTGTGCTTCCCCATGACAAACAACAACCACCACGTGATGAAAGTAAGGGTAAGGGTAAGGGTGAGGGTGACTGGGTGAAGGGCGATTGAGAGAAAAGAATTAAGAGAAAATCAGAGTGAGAGTGAGAGTGAGTGAGGGTGAGGTGAGGGGTGGCTGGATGTGTTAAGAGAGAATTAATAGAGTTAGTGTTAGGGTTTGTTATAAGCGATATATATATAGTTAGTTTTTTTTTTTTTTTTTTTTTTTTTTTTTTTTTTTTGTAATTTTACTTTTTGTCTACATGGGTCAGGTTCGAGGCAAGTATTACTAATACCTACACTCGACCCGTACTTGCTTTGGGTTGGATAATTAAAACCTAAACCCAACCCTAATGTTTCACGGGTCGGGTTGGATACCCGCGAGTCGTGGGGATTTTGCCATCCCTATTTTCATCCTTACCAACGCATTTTTTGCTGCTGTCATTTGGTTTTGTCCCTTCTCTTCTTCGTTCAGACAGAGGCTTCCCACTCATATTTATCCTTTGTAGAAGATGATGTGGGCTTACTAGGCTTGTCTCACTTCGTTTGACTGGGTTGGGCCCGTGGGTCTTTTAAGGCCCCTCCTTTTATTGCTTTCCATTAATTCCTGCCAAGTTGGCCTATTGGGCCTTTTGTCTTATTCCTTATTCCTTGGGCCTATTCAAGGCCCATTCTTACTTCTTGAAGAGGGCCATCTCACCGTGGCCGACTCTTCCACATTTAACATATACTGAAGTGGGTCAATGTGCCTTATTCCTTGTTCTTTTATGGACATTCCTTCTCCTTGAGCCCTTTCTTGGGCCATGCTTATTAACTTTCTGGGTCTTAGGGGGTGTGGCCCTATAGCTTTGCTTCTATTCTCTAATCTTTCATTTCTTTTTTCTTAGCTTGGTTTAGGCTTTTCAGCCGTTGGGTCTTTGTGCCCATAATTGTCAAAAATGGGTGGCAACAAATGTTAGAGACTATATTGACATAATATCAAAAGGTTAGGGACAAAAATGATAACTAAGCTTTTTTTTTCAATAAATAATTAAACCTTCTTAGAGCACTAGCATCTGGGATGCCGAAAAAGTTCTATTTTACACCCTTAAAATCTACTTTATCTATTTTACCATCTCATTTTACAACTCACCCAACATCCCAGTTTCTATTTTTACATACAACTTATTAAAATAATATAAACTACACCAACAAATAATATAAAAAACTCAATTCTCTCTCTCCTATTCACTGTTTGTCTTCACCATAGCCTTTTCTTTTATACCCATATCCATTCATGGATTCACTATAGCGAAACAACCCATAACCATAGCCACCATGGTACCACAACCACCAACAACAAATACCCAGCATCAAATGCACACCACCAATAAATACCCACCATCAAACACCCACCACCACCAATACCCATCATCAAACATCCACACAAAATACCCAACATCAAATACCCACTACCATCAAACTCCATTCATCAAACACCCACCACCATATACCCACCATAAAACACCCATCACTACCAATACCCACCATCAAACACACACCACCAACAAATACCCACCATCAAACACCCACACAAAATACCCACCACCATCAAACACCACCACCACAAATACCCACCATCAAACACCCACACCAAACACCTACCACCATTAATACCCACCATCAAACACCCACCACCATCAATACCCACTATCAAACTCCCACCACCATATACCCACCATCCATAGGCGAAGATAGGGAGGTGCCAAGGGGTGGCCATGGCCTCCCTTAGCTTTCGAAATTTTCCATTAATTTTCTTTTACATTTAGTAATAAATCTAAAAATTACACAAAAATGTATTCACCGGCCCCCCCTAAGAAAATTTTCTAACTTCGTCACTGCCACCATCAAACACCCACCACCACCAAACACCGACCATCAAACACCCATAAACACAACAATATCCACAAGATCAAAGAGAGAGAGAGAGAGAGAGAGAGAGAGAGAGAGAGAGGGAAATCTGAGAAATACCCATCGACCACCAGGTTTGCCGCCACCAAACTGTGAGTGTTGGTGGAGATGATGAGTAAGAAAATGAGAGAGGGAAGTCTGAGAAATAAAGTGAGGGGGGGGGGGGGGAGAAGAAAGCCACACATATAGAAAGAGAGAGAATGGAGAAAGAGAATTTTTTTTTTTTTTTAATCTAACAACCTGTTACAGTAAGGTTGTGTGTTTACAACCTTACTATTCACAGTTGCTAATCCAACAACCTGTTACAGTAACATGATTCATATGTGAATCATGTTAGGAACATATGTCAATGTAGAATTGGTAATCCTTTGACAAAACGCACTTTACTTGTATTTGGGTAGATCTAAGATGTGTTTAATACTTCAAGGAACAAGGTTTCAAGTTCAAGTATTAAAGCCATGCAAGTCTGTCCAAGAATCAAGTGAAGAAGTGCTGGATTTCAAAGCTTGACAACTAGTAGCTATCGAGGTTTAAAAGGCTATTTAAGCACGATGCTCGACAGCTGCTCGATAGATAGGGTATCTGTCAAAATTTAAGAAAATCAGTTTTTTAGATCTGATTTCACTCCAATCCATGAATAGATGTTTGGGCTTTCTTTTCTCACAACCCTAAACATATATAAGGATTGTTTTAAGGGTCGTCACAACTGATGCAACTCAATGCAAAAGTTTTTCACAAGTATATTATGAATCGGAGACATATGCCCTAGTTCATTTTTCTATTCAAGAAGTTGCTGTATTTGTACACCTTAGGGTTTTGTAATCAAGGAGCTTCGTGATCTTCATCATATTGATGAATTGAAAAACTTTACAGCTAACATCTTTCTCAAGTTGGTGAGTAAACCGCGTATTGGGATCCGCTCATCGAATTCGTTAGTCACGTACTGGGAGCCGTGCATTGAAAGGAGAGATTATCACTACAGAACAAGTCCAATTGGGTATTGGGGTTAGGGTTCAACTGTAGGTTAGTATAAGGTACTGGGATTCCTTTACTTGTAACTGCTTGTTGTGATAATAGTGGATTCTTGGGAGTGGTGATCTTAAAATTACCCAGTGGGGTTTTTGCGATTTTTCCTATTTGTAAACAAATCACCGTGTCAATTTATTTTCCACTGCATATTAATTTAGTTGGTGATTTGTTTGTGTTGCCACCCTTATTGCATGCTAATTGAATTAATTAATTAACTTGGCTAATTAATTGGTTAATTCATCACAAGGGATCAATACATTCTTGGCCTATCAAACCCTACTTTCAACTGCTTAATGACTTCTTCTTTGATCTTTAGAAGTCATTCGGTTCTCATACACCTCAACTTTTACTTAATGGGTACCATGTGAGCATAAGTATCAATGTGGTGTTGAGCTATCTCGAGATCGATGCTGGGCATATCTTTATAGGACCATGCAAACACTTCTTGAAATTCTATGAGAAGCTTTTTGAGATCTTTTCTTTCCTTTTCATTTAGGGTTGAGCCAATTTTAATTAAGCAAGGATTCTCATCGTTGCCCAAAGTAATAGTTTCAAAAGTTGGTTCCATAGGTTCAATTTTCTTTTCCAATTATTTATTAATTTTATTTTCAAATCTATTAGAATCATTTAAGTGCACAATTTCAATATTATGGGACATATCAAAATAAGCCAAATCAGAATTCATCTTATTGAAAATGTTGGGAAGTACATTGGAACTTGCATTACAAAATTTCTTTCAATCATTCTTAGAAAACCCAACCCAAGTCTAATTATTGAGGTGCCCCTCAGTAAGTACGATGAAGGTAGAAGGATCACTTGGCTCTTCATTGGTGATGGCAAACATGTCCCCCTCCATCTTTAGCATAGTCTCTGATGAGGTTTGGAAAATCAGTAGGCTGAATGCTCTGGGCTTCAACAGCGGTTGGATGACTTGAAAAGAAAGAAATGAACTATCGAAGGTGACCAGGATGAACCAACCAAGGACCCTCCGACGGTTAAATCAGTTTTCTCTCTATCTCAGGTATTCTAAGTGTAGAAATAGTGAAAAAGTACCTTGGGTTGATGGGGTTAGGTTCCTTTTATAGAGAGTTCTTGAGTGGGTCTATTTGTTAGGCTCCACCTCCATTATGGAAGATGTGTGGGTGTAGTGGGGGAGTTAGGATTTCGGGGAACTCACCCCCATGTCTTGGAATGGTGAAACGTGGTTCGATTACTTAGTGTGAGAGACTGCGAAAATTGGGGTTGCTATAAAAAAAGAGATTTAGGTGCTTTTAAGGGCACCCCTCTTTTTGGGTAAGTGGTGCGGAGTCGTCACTTATTTTTTTTATACAAAAAAATAAGAAAAAAAAACTAAATACAAAATACATGATCAAGATACTTCATTGTCATTTATTGAATAATGATAAATACAATCTTGGCAAATTAACCCTTACCATGCTTTGAGTCCTAGTTACAATCTATGTAAAAGAATACAAAGCTTTAGTTCCTAGTTACAATCTACCAAAAATAAAAAATAAGACACTAATCTACCTAACCAAAAACCTAAGTCTGGACAGAGTCTGGTCTTCCAAACTCTAATGACCAATATACCATTTTTGCATAATGTGAATGATATGTTGAACATACATGACAAACATTAACTGAAATTAATTTAAGTAAATTTATCTTATGAATGTATCCTCTATTTTAGAAAAATTCAGATATGTTTTGTGAATAAAAACAATTTGATTTGTAAAGAAAAATCAGATCTGTTTTTGAACATATCATAAAAAAAGGCTTTTGAAAAAAAAGGATTCACATTCATGAGATAAATTTATTTTACATGCATCACCTATATCACCTATTAAGAAAAAGAAAAGACTTCAACCTAAATTTTAATTTCTTCTTTTAAATTCCAAAATCTGCTATTTTGTGTCAAAGAAAACTTTCCTAAAACAAAATCATATTTGTATTTAATGAAAATACAGATCAATTTTGTGTTAAAAAAATCAGATTTGTATTTAATGAAAATACAGATAAGTTTTTCTATGTGTTAAAAAAAAATCAGATCTGTATTTAATGAAAATACAGATCAGTTTTATGTGGTAAAAAAAAATCAAATCTGTATTTAGGGTGTGTTTGGATACCGCTTATTTTGCTGAAAACTGAAAACAATAAAAAAATAATAAAAAAGTTACTGTTCACAATGAAAGTACTGTGCATTTGCCTTAATGCACTGTTTATGTCCCATGAACAGTGCAAGAGGCGCTGGTTCCAAAAAAAAGAGAAAAAAAAGGAGGAAAACGCAGACGCCAGCATTTTCATCCATATCCAAACCAACACTTAATGAAAATACAAATTAGTTTTATGTGTTAAAAAAATCAAATATTTATTTAATGAAAATACAGATAAGTTTTATGTGTTGAAAATCAAATCTAAAAAATTCAGATCAGTTTTGAGAGTTAAAAAAAAACCAGATCTGAAAAATGCAGATTTGTTTTGCATGTTTTAAAAAAATCTTTGGCAGTAGATTTTGAGATCAAAAGAAAAAATCACAATAGACAATCATCTAAGAACATATTTTAAAAAATAATTTAAACAAAACATGGCAATTATATCAAAGACCAAAAATAATAAAATATCCTAAACCTATTCATGCATCATCAATCAAAATTAATAAAGAAGACTAGAAAAATAAAAGAAATTAACTACCTCTTGCATGTGTGCTCTTCTTAGTGAAAGGATATTTTAGGATTCAAAGAAATTTATTCAACTCTTTGAAGCCTAAAATATTTTGCTTACATAAAAGAAATTCCTAAGGCAAGAGCCTCTAGAACGTCTTTAACATAAGGGAGAATTGAAAAGAAGAGAAGAACCAAAAAGAAGGGGGTCAGAAAGCGTGAAAAAGTGTGCTGAATTTTGAGAGGCATCCTCTATTTATAAGGGTGAGAATGCTTTGAAAAATTAGCTAAATGATCAAAATACGAACTAGGACGCATCCTTATCTCTAAAAAATCGAAAATGATAAAATTTATCTCAATCTAGGAGCCCTTAGGCCGAGTTGTGCATTTGTGCCAATCGACACTCCAAGAGTGACGAATGGCCCTCTTGGGTGCTGAATCTACGTTTGAGTTTTGGTCCACTTTGGACTCATTTTTTGAGGTTTTTTGAGCCAGGACTTGCACTTCGACATATTTTAATCCATATTCTAAAAATTAAACTCCTTTTCTGATAATTCAAGTCTTTTCAGTAACAATTATCTTGTAGATAAATACTCTAGAAAATCTTGATTATCCACAATTTTGTTGTTATCTGATTATCCTCCTTATTCCCATCATGCAAGCCTATTTTTGACACTAACTAACAACCAATCGCAAAATTATTTAATTAATTTTAATTGTCTAACCAATTAGAATTAATTTAAATTAATCATGCGTGGCCGGTTCCACAAAAAAAAAAAAAAAAATGCATGTAGACCATGCAAACTTGATCATGCGATATCTTTCAATCCGATGGTCTGATTTGGAAATCGGGCATATCTCCGCGACCGTTAGAATCTCAAGGTCATTTTTATGATATGCAATGAATGAATTAATGCATGAAATGCAACTATGATTTTTTTGGGTATATGAATGGTCATTCTAGCCATCCTCCTTGATTAAATTATAAGTGCAAAATCGAGTGTCTACAGATAGAGCTTGCAAAGCAAATGTCAATGTAAAACAAAGACAATGATTTTAGCAGCCATGATTTAATTGAGGTTGATTTTTCAAAGATTGTCTAGCCTTAGAACACAAAACTTTGGGACAACTGATAATTTGAAATGAATTCTTGACCTACTTGACAACTGATAAATTTGAAATGAATCTTGAAATCTGAGGTGACTGAGAGGCTTCTCTATCTCAGTCTGAATCTGGGTGGTCGATCAAGGGCTTCTCTACCTTGACTTGAATGGAAGGTTGATCAAGGGGTTTCTCTAGCTCGATCTGAATGGATGGTAATCAAGGGGCTTCTCTACCTCGGAACCTGGATTGTAGTGACCAAGGGGCTTCTTTACCTCGATCTTTGATGAAAGGTATCCAAGGGGCTTCTCTACCTCGAAACCTAGATTGTGGTGACCAAGGAGCTTTTCTACCTCAATCTTTGATGAAAGGTAACTAAGGGGCTTCTCTACCTCAAAACTTGGATTGTGGTCACCAAGGGGTTTCTCTACCTCGATCTTTGATGAAAGGTAACCAAGGGGCTTCTCTACCTCGGAACTTGGATTGTGGTGACCAAGGGGCTTCTCTACCTAAATCTTTGATGAAAGGTATCCAAAGGGCTTCTCTACCTCGGAACCTGGATTGTGGTGACCAAAGGGCTTCTCTACCTCAATCTTTGATGAAAGGTAACCAAGGGGCTTCTCTATCTCAGAACTTGGATTATGGGGACCAAAGGGCTTCTCTACCTCGATCTTTGATGAAAGGTAATCAAGGGGCTTCTCTACATCGGAACTTGGGTTGTGGCGACCAAGGGGCTTCTCTACCTTGATCTTTGATGAAAGGTAACCAAAAAGCTTGTCTACCTCAGAACCTAGATTGCGGCGACTAAAGGGCTTCTCTACCTCGATCTTTGATGAAAGGTAACCAAGGGGCTTTTCTACCTCGGAACCTGGATTGCGGCGACCAAGGGGCTTCTCTACCTTGTTCTTGAATTTTGCCTTAAAAAGATCAAAATTTTAAATTAGACTTTTGATGATGAGTGCTTTGTTGTTCTATTGTTTTGAGATGTGTGATCTTCATTTGTTCCTTCTTGATTTGAATTTTTTCATTTTTGACAAGAAAACTCGAATTAATTTTTGTAGTCCTTTGAAAAAGATTTTAACTTTGAAATTTGAGACTTGGAATTTGAAACTTGAAACTTAGAATTGAGAGTTTGAAACTTTTTCTTTTTTGAAAAATTGTATCCTAAGTTGACTCAGCAACTCAGGTGGTAAAACAAAAAGGGGGGGGGGGGGTGGGGTGGTGAATTTTTGGCCCCCATGTTTCTTGTCTCTTTTCTTTTTTTTGCTTCTTCCTTCCTCACTTTTCTCTCTTCCTCCATTGTCACCATTCATTCTCCCCTTCCACTTGCATTTTCTCCTTCACTACACCATTTCTTTTCTAAAAATCACTTTCCTAAGCTTCTCAACCTTCCTTCACTCATCTCCCTCAATATCTTTTTAGATCCTCGTGTTCTTGGCCATTTTTGCTACACACCCATTTTTGTGAAACCCATTTCCAAACTTCCCTTTTTCTTTTCATTACCAATGGCATCATCTTCCAATAGGCCTTCCTTTCTCACTTTTAATGGGAAAAAATACCACCCATATCTTGACTGGAATGATGAAGAGGGGCTTCTTCAGGACCCCAAGACCCATGTTGCACACTCTATGATGGACTTCAAGGTGAGTTTTTTTTTTTTTTGGGAAATTTGTTTGATTTCATGCTTCATTGAGAGTTTGGTGTTGAGACATCGTCATTTGGTTGTTGTTTGCTCTTGTTGGAATTTTGGACATTGTAGGGCTTGGTTGGAAATTCTTGTGATCATGTTGTAATCTTGGCCTTGGGGTATTTTTGAATTGTTGAACTATTTGGCATGGTGTAACTTGGACAATGTTAACAGCTCATGAATTTTGGCAATGTATGTCACGTGGTATTGTTGGATGAATTTAGACTTGAATTTTGGGGGCATTGAAGTTATGGAAATTTGTTGTGTAGGCTTGGTTGAACAAGTTCATTTTTGATGGATGTAGAAATTTGGTTGGAATGTGTGAAATTTTGGACATTGAAAATTTTTGTTGGACATAAATTTTTTCATGGAAAATTTTTGAGACATGTGATTTTTTTTTTTTTTTTTGGTCATGGAAATTTTTTTTTTTGGACATGTGATTTTGGTCATGGAAAATTTTTGTTGAGTACATAGCTTTGGAATGGAGAATTTTTGTTGGATATGTAACTTTGGTCATGAGAAAATTTTGTTGGACATGTGATTTCTATCATGGGAAACTTTGTTAGGGCGTGTAGTTTCTGGTCATGGAAAATTTTGTTGGGGCATGTAATTTTTCTTGAACCTCCTGATGATGGGTCAAACTTTGTTTTGCAGAACCTCAAAAGCCAAGGTAGCCTTCAGATGCTAAAAGGCATATGGGAAATATTGTCTCTAGATATCAGGAACGTCATTAATGATGCGGGCTTTCAGACTTTCTTTGAAGCATTATTGAATTAGGAGACTCATGAGTACAAGGATCTCTAGTTGCTCTTTACTTTGTCAAAATGGTTTTGGGATACCACGTGCACATTCCATTTTCAAGGCTTTGGTGAATTAATGTTGATACCTTACGACTTCTCTGTCATCACTGGCTTAAGATTGGGTGGTGAAAGAATCAAGTCAATGATTTTCTTACTCCAAAAGAGATTTAGAATCTTTTAGGCGTAGTGCCTTCAAAGTTGAAGAGTAAAAATGTCTCTTTGATGTGGCTGTATGAGAATATTGAGAGCTGTAAAACTGTGGCAATGGGTACACGCATCTTCATGCTCCTTTTCATTGGGACTTTCTTGTGTCCAGACTTGGGTAGTATTGTGAGCTTGCGCTATTTGTGGAGTCTATATTGACCAGGTCAAGAATTATGATTGGGATGGCATGGCTTACGCAACCCTCTTGCATTTTATGACTCAGCTTAGAAGCTGCGTCGTTTGTTTGGCAGGTGAGGTTCGAAATTTTTGGCTATGTGTGGGTTTTGGAAAGTTGTTTTGGCTATGTCATAATGATGTATGTTAATTTTTCAGGTTTGGATATATGAATATTTTGGGGTCGGTCCTCGAGTTCGGGAAGATGTTGATGGCATATACCATAGATTTCTTCATTAGTTGCCCAAATACCATTTGTCACCACTTTCCAAGCATTCTTTGGAAGTTTGGCGAATGGTGATTGACAATTTAACTGTTGTTGATGTGAGTTTTTTTTTTTTTTTTTTTTGTGTGCGTGGGATTCTGTGTTTAAGGATTTTTGTGATTTGATTGTGGTTTGGTATTCTTTTCATTTTGGGTTCTTTGTGATTTTTAGATGTCTTTGAATCCTTGGTTTGGATGTAAGGAGTATGCTGAGTGTGAATGGGCTCTAGAGCTGAATATTCATCAGGTGTTGTTTGAGTGTGGCCATGGGAGGTACTAGTATCTTGGCTATCGGGTGTTGGCTCAGGTTTAACTTGTGTATCCTCCTGTGACAATTATGGTTCCTTCTTGTCCCTCCATTCGGTTGGCTAACCTTCTAGCTAATGAAGAGATTGCTCGTGCTTGAATTGACCATGTTGTTTTAGGGACACCAGGGATTTATTTTGATTTCATTCAAACTTAATTACAAGGTTGTCTGGCTGGCATTCCATCTTGTATGCTCCTTTCCCATATTTACATTTTGTGATAATGTCTATATATTGCATTCTCAGGCTTCATCTTCTGAAGAAGAGGAAGAGGGAGAAGAGAATCCCCCCTCCTAGCCATGCTAGCAGCTTTTCTAGTTCTTTCCTGGAGACGTATCCTTACTTTCCTGCATGACAATATGAAGTGATGAATCCTGGTGGGTCATATAGCTCCATGACTTTAGATAGGCCAGAACATACCTTAAATGTCCCTTGGCCTAATCCGGTGTGTTCTTGAATCTTTAGTTCCTTGTTCTTGTTTCTTCTTGGCTCATTGAATTGCTCATGATCTGGTAAATTTGTGTTTCAAGTCGATGTTGATCTTGTGGAAGAAAGCATGTAGATGATCGGAGGTTTGCAACTAGTAGCAAGCACTCAGTCTTCCCAATATGTGATCAATGAAGAAAGCTGGGTATAGGATGATGCTTTCTGAGTGTCTTTGCTTGAACTTCCCTGATAATGGATCTAATACTTGTCTTTATTGATTTTTTAGGCGAGCCAAATGGCATTGGTTAATGCCAATGCAAGAGCCTTGGAGGAAAGGATCAGAAATCTTGAACTTCAAAACCGGCAACAAGAATCTCGATTTTATACAAGTCAAGAAGGAGATATTGAGGGTGGCTCCTCTAGAGGTGGGTCAAGGAGTCTTCGTGCAGGCGGACTCGGAGTCCCAATGATGCTTGACTTATGTTTTTTCTACAAGAACAAGATGAAACGTTTCTTAGACAAATTTGTATTAATCTTAGCTTTTAGCTCTTTGTCCTTTGAATTTTTTCTGATCTTGTTAAAACTTTAGATGAGACAAGTTTGGAATTCACCTGATGAAGTCTTGTGGTAACAATTTAAACTTATCTAACCAATTCCGATAGAATTTGCTCTTACTTGAATGAGGCACAGCTGAATGCCCCTAGTTTAAAGACTTGTGCATGATGACCCTTCATTCTTGAAAAGAATTATTATTATTATTATTATTTGAAAAGAATGAGTGATTTTTACTTGTTCCAGAAAGAGGGGATAAGGCATGGTTGAATGCCCCTAGAGAGATGAATACATGACTTTGAAAAATCTTGATTTGATTTTTTTTTTCTCTCCTTTTGAAAACGGTGATGCAGGTGACCTTTTTTTTTTTTACAAAAGGACAAGGCATGCCTGAATGCCCCAGTTTGACAAAAAAAAAAAGACTGTTAAATAGAGTAAAAAACAAATCTGAAAAGTGCCCAAAAACACAAAACATGATAAGTGAGCCTAGGTAGAGTTGCGTGCCAATCGGCACTTGAGGAGTGCCGAATGTCACTTTAATGTGCCGACTAGCTTACCCCATGGTGGGCCAACTCTTCATGCTTTTTCGTCGCGTGTTTTGCGTTTTCAAGTTTTTTTAAAAATATTTTCTTCGTTTATGACCATGAAACACTTTCCTAGTCAGCTACAAACTCTTGAAACTTATTTAAACCTAGTTAAGGGTTGAGGTAGCTTATTTTAACATCAATCCTGTACACAAATCTCTACATCAAGGTTGGCAAGACACAATAATCACAAGCAAAAGTTATCCATGGCTAACAATCAACATTTTTCTCATTCAACCATTCATGATATCAATAGATGGGTTCGTAGCTTTGATTTTAGTACCAAGACCAATTTTACAGCCTATAAACTAGAGGGAATCAAGGCTTTGAGGAACGTCAAAATCAAGTGGGACTTCCTCGGTGTTGCTGTGAAGTTCTGGGATCCTAAAGATCATGTGTTCCAGTTTAAAACTGCTGAACTGTGCCCCACAATTGAAGAATTTTTAGCTATTCTGGGTTATGATCCAAGCAAGAAATCAGTAGCAGTTTCTTGTGATCCCAGGCATAGGGAATCTTTGTCTGATGCTCTAAGTCTTCCTACTTCAATAACTAGTAGCATGATTGAAGGACATATGGTGGATCTTCATGCAATTCTTTCAAGACTGATTAACAAATGTACTAATGGAGTGACTGACAATATGCATAAAATTTTTGGCTTGGCTCTCTGCTTTGTGGGAAAATTTTTACTTTACTCTGGAAGGCACGGTTTTGTAGATGCTCGAGCCATAAGTGTTGTGAGTCAAATTAAGGATGGTGATAATCCTGTTTCTTTGATCTCGGCAGAAACTCTTTTAGGATTGGACTCTATATTTCATGGTGGAGAGTCACAAAACTTTCTTGGGAGTTCTTGACTTTGCAGATATGGCTGATGGAAAGACTGGATATGATTGCCAGGCCTACAGTTGGCAATTATGGTCTTGGCAATTTTCTCAATAAGATTGTCATCAAAACTGAGTGTCAAACTGAAAGTGACTGAGTGAAATTTCTGAACAAGAAATCTAGTGCCTCCATTCTGGAATTGTTATCGGTGGAAGTGTCCACCCCCTCTGCTGCAGTCTCTAAGATCAGATCACATCTTCATAGTTAGATTAAGGAGATAAACTTTCTATAAGGCGGATAGACTCTTGAGGCAGTTCCAATATGAGCAAGGAATGTCGTGTGGAAAAGGAAAAAAAACATTTTACTCCTGTGGACACAAATCCTACTTCTATAAGGAACATGTTGTTGGATTTGGAGATGGCTGACTGAGTGGACCAATTTTTTGTCAAAGTTCACTTTCACAAGATGACCACATAATACTCTAACTGGTTGGTGGACAAGATTGCTGACAAGGAGGTTGACATGGTTGCTATGAGAAAACAATTTCTTAGAGACAATCGAGAAAGATATGATGATGACAACTATGAATTTAAAAGGAGGGACAAAAGTGACAAAGTACCTAGCACAGAGGAAATCAATGATCAACCAAAAGAGAAACGATTAAAGACAAAGCAATCTTCTTATTTTTGGCTTCGAACATGCTTATTTTAAAAGTTGATGCAAAACTCTTAGGTTTAGGAATTATTTAGGACTTCCAGGTTAAGGATTCTATTTAGGGTTTAGGTTTTTAAGGTTTGGTTTTTATGGCTTGGCTTAGGGTTTGGGCTTTTATGGTTTGGTTTAGGGTTTGGGTTTTTGATTTTTGTGTAATGGAATGGTTGAATTTTGGAAAAAAAAAATTAATTTTTTTTTTTTGCTTAATGGGTAAATGGTGGATTCGGGGAATTTGTGACCGGACCAATGTATGGTTGCCTACGTAACTCCTTCGCAGAAGGATCAGGTCATCACATAGTTCTTTTTTGTCTGTCTTAATTTTTGCCTAGGCTGCCCTTTTTGATTTTCAACCTTGTAGGCTTTCTCGCTCTCTTCTTTTTTTTTCACTCTCCTTTTGCGTAGATTGCCCTTTCGGGTTTTTAACCTACCATTTTTTTTTTTTTTTGACGAACCTATGAATGGAAATAGGATAATTTACAACCACTTCAGACGTGGTGTTTTCAGACTACCACCTCAGACGTGGTATTTCTTCAATTGATCCATGTTGGTTGGTTCGGTGAAAGGAATTGCATCTAAGTCCATCAACCTTACTGCTCCCCACAGTATATATACTTGATAATATATGGGCCTACCCAATTTTTCTTGAACTTCCCGTTTGTCTCTTGGATCGGGGTTCAGATCTCTTTCAGCACTAAATCCCCAAACTTTAGATCTCTAGTTCTTACTTTCTTGTCAAAAGCCGTCTCCTTTGATAACCTTGAATGTGATACAAGGCCTTGCGTCTTTTCTCATCCAGCATAACTAGTCATATCTGCTTTGCAACCAATCTACTTTAGGGATTTCACTTTCCAGTACTGTCCTTAGTGAACGGACACCCATTTTAATGGGAATGACTGCTTTTATCCCATACACCAATGAATAAGGAGTGACTCCTGTGGATGATCAAATTGATGTCCTATACCCCGAAAGTGCATAGGGTAATTGTAAATGCCAATCCTTGTAGTTCTTCGTGCTCTTCTTCAAGATTTGCCCTATATTCTTGTTTACAGCCTTAACTGCTCTATTAGTCTGAGGACGGTAAGGTGAGGATTTGTGGTGCTGAATATTGAACTGTCGCAGCAGCTTTTTTGTTTCTCCCTTGAAATATAGTCCATTGTCAGAGATAATTTCATGTACCATATCTACAAAATGATATTAATTTGAATAAATTGAGCAACTTTCTTTAAGTTTAAAACCTTGAATGAGGCAGCTTCCACCCATTTAGTGAAGTAATCTATAGCAACAAGTATAAATTCATGGCCGTTGGATGCTGTTGGATGAATCTTCCTAATAATATCTATTCCCTGTGTAGAAAACAGTTAGGGTGAAGTCATGATATGTAATGGCCTAGGTGGCATGTGCTTCAAATCTCCATGGACTTGGCACTGATGGCACTTGCAAACATTCATGATAAGGCATCAGCCTTTCTTTCTTGATCTTCCATATATTCTGAATTTGAGAAATTATCAAAATTGAATTACCATATACTTCCAATTCTTTTACTCCAAGACCCAGGGCTGCTCGTAACCCCATAATGCAAGCTTCATATTTAGTGACATTATTAGTGGCAAGAAAGTTAAGCCTACCAGAGAATGGGATGTGTGTCCCTTTTGGAGAAATTAGGAGAACCCCAATGCCACTTCCATTTTGATTAGTTGCTCCATTGAAATACATCTTCCATGATTCTACCTCAATCTTCATGATATCCTCATCTGGAAAATCTCCTTGGATTTCTTCAGCTTCTTTAGGTGAATAATGGGCTAAGTGATCAGCAATTGCTCTCCCTTTCATAGATTTTTTAGTCACATATTTAATATCAAATTTTGACAGAAGCAAAACCCATTTAGCTGTCTTCCCATCTTGCACAAGCTTTTCCATCAAATACTTCAAAGGATTCATTCTTGCAATCAACAAGACTTTGAAAGCAAGCATATAATGTTTGAGTTTGCAGGTTGCCCATACAAGTTCTACACATGTCTTTTCAAGTGGTGAATAATTTTCTTCATAAGGCAACATCTTCTTGCTGATGTAGTAGATTGCATTCTCTTTCCTAGACTCCTCTAGGTATTGAGTAAGAAAAACCCCCATTGCTGTGTCCATAGTTGTGAGATACAACAATAGTGGCTTTTTAGGTACCGGTGGAACCAGTATTGGTGGCTTCATTAGATAATTCTTGATCTTCTCAAAAGCTTCTTGGCATTGTTCATTCTAGACTGTGAGAACTTCTTTCTTGAGCAGTCGGAAAATTGGTTCACATGTCATGGTGAGCTGGGCTATGAATTTGCTGATGTACTATATCCTCCCTAAAAATCCTTGGATCTCTTTTTTAGTCCTTGGAGGCTTCATCTCCACAATGGCCTTGATTTTGTTAGGATCGACTTCAATTCCCCTCTGACTTACCATAAACCCCAATAGCTTTCCGGATGTTACACCGAAAGTGCACTTCTTTGGATTCAACTGCAGCTTATAGAACAGGATCCTTTCGAAGAACTTCCATAAGGTTGGTATGTGCCCTTCATGATCTTTGGACTTCACTATCATGTCACCAACATAAAATTCTACTTCTTTGTGAATCAAATCATGTAACAAAGTAGTGGCTGGACGTTGGTAAGTAGCACCAACATTTTTAAGGCCAAATGGCATGACCTTGTAGCAATATGTCCCCCATGGAGTAATGAAGGAGGTTTTCTCCATATCTTCGGGAGCCATCTTTATCTTATTGTATCTTGGAAACCCATCCATAAATGACAACAAGGCATGTCCTACTATATTATCAACCAAGATATCAATGTGGGGCAAGGGAAAATCATCTTTTGGGCTTGCCTTATTCAGGTCTCTGAAGTCTACACATATTCTAACTTTCCCATCCTTCTTTGGGCACCAGAACCACATTAGCTAACCATTCTGGGTAGTTGACCACCTTCAGGAATCCAGCATTGTATTGTTTCTCGACTTCTTCCTTCATCTCGATAGTCCATTCTGGCTTCATTCTTCTTAACTTCTAGGTAGGGGTGTGCATGGGTCGGGTTGAGGGGATTTTTTGACCCAAACCACCATGGTGAGTCAAAAAAAAATTCAACCTGACCCAACCCACCACATAAGTCCAACCCAACCCAACCCACATGGGTCAGGTTGGGTTGGGTTGAACCCATGGGTTGGACAAATTTTTTTTATTACTATTATTATTAAATTAAGCAAAAAAAAAAATATCACACTTGCCACCTGAGTTGATAAACAAAATATATATATTAATATATAAACTAATATTCCAACTCAGTTGTAAACAAAATATGTCTAAGTATCCAACTGAATTGATAAATAAAATATAAATGAACTAGTATCCTAATTCACTTATAAACAAAATATACATGAGTTCCTAACTCAGTTATAAACAAAATATATTTAACTGAGTTGATAAACAAAATATATAATATATATTTAAATATATATATGATAGTAGGAACCGAAGTGCCCTACAGCTGGTTTTTTTAAAAAATTTATTAAATATATAATATATTTTAAATATATATTAAATATGGATGGGTCGGGTCGGGTTTGGTGGGTTTGTAATTTTATGACCCAAACCCAACCCGACCCGCTATAAAAAAAATTTTGTAACCCAACCCAACCCACCAAGCCCTAAAAACCGACCCAACTTGGCGGGTTAGGTTGGGTTGGGTCGGGTTTGGTGGGTCGGTGGGTTTTCTGCACACCCCTACTTTTGGGCTTTATGGTTGGATTTGTTGGAATGCAATGTTATGCTATATCTGTATCAATCCTGGGCATATCTTCATAGAACCATGCAAATACCTCTTTGAATTCTGTCAATAGGGCAACTAATGCATCTTTCTCAGAGGTGGTTAGGGTGTTGTCCACTTGTATCATTTTTGGTTCATCATCAGTTTCCAAGTTAATAGGTTGAGTTTCTTCTTTTATAGGTTCTAAATGCCCTTGTTTTAATTCCTTATTATTAAGAGTTTCTTTACCAATTTTAGAAATAAAAAAATTCAAAGCTAGCAAATAAGAAGAATTAGAAATCATATTATAATGAAAAGAGTTCTCAATAGACTTAACAGACTTAACAGAAACATATTCTATAGAAATACTATCACCAACAGACTTAATAGGAATAGTAATACTAGCAGAAACAGACTCAATAGGAGTAGAAACTATGTTTTTGGCAAGAGTGACTGGCTCGAGGATCTTGATCTTCTTGACAAGAGTGATTGGCTTGACGGTATTAATCTTCCTCACAGAGTCTTCTATAGGGTGGGCGACTCCCTCCCATGCCCAATTCTTCAACTTAGTTGTGGCTTCAAAGATGGCGAGTGGCTCCCAACGAGTTCCTTCTTCCCTCAGCATCAGTACGAGGGGGACTTCATCCATATAATCCACGCCTTCATCATCAATCCCCATGTTTGTGGGCTTGTTAGTCACATAAGCATCCATGCACTCTATGTTGTCCATCCACTCACCAAACAGGTCTTGCTTTCCTTTGTTGCTTAAATGGATATATTGGGGGAGATATTCTGACCCTTTCCTTTCCATTCTCTTATCTTCATCTTCAAGACTCTCCAATGTTAATTTTCTGAAATTGTGGATCATCAACTTTCTGTTTAGGGTGGCCAATCTAGCATTTATGTCATCTTTTTCCTTAGTGTAATGGGGTTAGTAAGCCAAGCTCTGAATTGTGGAATGATCCTAACTCAGGAATTTCTCTACCATGCTTGTCATATCGAGGACCGTACCTTTAACTAACATTAGCAATACAGGTCCAATATGAGGGATGCCTATAAGGGTAATCATCATAATCTATATTGTTGGCATCTTCAACCTCCTCTCCTGTAGCCTCTAGCACATTTTCTAGTCCATACTCTTCACTCTTGGTGTTGCTTTCTATGTCTATAAGTTCAGTTTTAGCATCATCCTCTATATCTCCATCATAGTAGATTACATCATCATCAAAGTGGTCTTCATAAAAAGGCCTTTCATCTTCATCTTCTCTATCACCAGGGGGTTCAGCCCAGTCATTGCCACTATATTGGCTATCATAGTCATCATTATTGTTCCTTTCACTATCACTATTCCTGTCATCCTCATTATCTCTATTGTCACTGCTGCTACTGCCACTACTACTATCACTTTTGATATTGCTACCTTCATCATCATCACTAGGGGCTTCTCTCCTTTCTTCATCACTTGTCCTTGCTTTGTACGGACTTTTCAATGCATGTTGGCAAGCCTCCCAATACTTTTCTTCTTCTATATTGCAAATGGCATTTCCTAGAAGCATAGTCACTGCATCAGGGTTCATGTAATCAACCTAATTAGTTGGGATCCAATTTGTGTCTTCCTTCTTTAGTTTTGGAAGTTGGTTGTTGCAATCAAATAGTAGCTCAAATTCGGGCACCATTGTTCTTGTCTCAGGGTTAAATCTCGGTTCAAGGAATCCCCAATAGCGTTGACTATCTACAACTTTGACAAACTTTCCGTTCAATGTTGGAGTATAGGGATTTGGGGGTTCTGGGGGACAAGGAAGTCCCTTTGCTTTGGCTTTGGCTCGGGCCATTCTTCTCACCTCCATCTCTAACAAGTCATCATCAGTGGGCTTATACCCTAGCCCAAAAGGTGGTGTGGCAGTTGAAATAATTGGGTCTTGAACAATTGGCCTTTTTACCATCTTCCCCAATTTCATTCCTAGAAGGTAATTCATTCTCCTCATCATTGCCACCATGTTGTTGTTGCTATAAGGAGCAAAGTCCATGGGGACTTCTCCACTTCTTCTTCTCTTTTTTCAAAACCAGGCTTCTCAATCTCAAAGCTATCCAAGGTCAATGGCTCCTTCTCAGAATCAATACCAAAAATGGGCTTTGGCACATTCAAGGTATCGCCATATATGGAAACTATGGCACCTTCATGTGAAAACCGAACCTTTTGGTATAGGGATGAAGGTATGGCCTCTGTGTCATGGATCCATGGTCGCCCAAGGACCATATTGAAGCATGAACCTATGTTCAAGAATTGAAACTCCACGTTCATGATCATTGGTCCTATAGTGAGCTCTAGTGTTACGGTTCCCAAGACCTTCCTTCTACTATTGTCATATGCCCTCACATGCTGATCAGTAGGCATAAAATCTTCAATGCTTATACCTAAGCAGCTTACAGTCTTTAAAGGACACACATTTAAGGCACTTCCATCGTCAATTAGAACCATGGGAATCCTCTTACCTTTGGCATCTACAATAATATGCAGTGGGTCATTGTGGTGCTTCCCCTGCTTTGTCAAATCTTTGTCAAAATAGGAAATAGTGAGTTCCCTACTTATGGACCCAATCATAGCATTCAGATCTTAGGAAGTTGTGGTTGTAGGGACTTGAATTTGGTTGAGAAGGTCCACCAAATTTTGACGGTGCTTGTATGAGGCCATAAGTAAACCCCATAAAGATATATTGGCTTAGGTCTTCTGTAGTTGCTTGAGGACCTCATCCTCCTTAGTGGGTGTTTGTTGGGTGGCCTTGTTCAAGGCTTCTATTGGGTTGTTTGTCTCCAAATGTGAAGGTTTGAAGTGTCTTCCCCCCTTGTGATATGGGCAATTTTAGTTGGGTCATTTAGATCGATGTCTTGGGGTTTGAAGTATCTCCCCCCGTATGTAGGTATTGGGTTGCTTGATTAGGGTTCAAAGTGTCTCCCCCCATATGTTGGTTTTTGGTAATTTGATTGGGGTTTGAAGTGTCTCCCCCCATTTGTGGATGTTGAGTGATTTGATTGGGGTTTGAAGTGTCTCCCCTCATTTGTAGGTGTTAGGTAATTAGTGGTTTCAGTTACATCTTCACTCCATATGTCATACCTTGCGGCGGATGTCATATCCATCAACTCTTCCCATGTCATCATAAAACATTTAGGTAGGTCATAAATCAACTCAAACGGGTCTTCTTTACTTTCCTCCTCAATCATTAAGCAATTAATCCTTGGTCCTCTCCCACAATTGTGGTTGGGCAAGGGATTATTAGTGACGCTAGGCCGTGTGGGTGGTGCAATCACCTTATTGTCTATTAAGTCTTGAGTTGCATGACGAAGGCCAAAACACTTGTCAATATTATGGCCAGGGCTTTGGTGGTATGCACATCTCTTAGTCACATCAAATCTTGTAGGCAATGGGTTTAGGATTCATCTTGGATCTAAGGGATTTAGTAATCCTTTGGCTTTTAGTTTCTCAATCACTTGACTTACAGGCATATACAACTCATGAAATTCCCTCCTAGGCCTTGGAGGTGGCCCTTGTGATATTGGCACTGGGCAATAGGAGCAATAAGTTGGTAAGGATCATTTTTGTATATATTAGAAACTTCTGCAGTTTTAGAACTAGATCCAAAATTCTTTTTAAACCTCGGTGGGTCCTCATTCTTTATAGTACCATTATTTATTAAATCCTCAATTTGGGTTCCGGCAGCAATCAAAGCTTTAAAATTAGGAAAATACTAAGCAAAAAAGTACTTATGATATGCAGGTAATAAATTCTTTATAACCATAGCTAACTGTTCTTCTTCGCTTGGCCTATTCATCATCTGTGTTGCCTTGGACCTCCACTGAGTGATTAAGGTAGAGAAAGATTCTTTCAATTCTTGCTTCATGGTCTCGAGATCCCTCATTGTTATATCCACCTCTAAGTTGTACTTATATTGATTGTGAAACTCACGGTAGATGTCTTCCCAACTCCTTACTCTAGAGTCATCTAGGTTGAGGAACCATCTAAAAGTGGCTCAAATTAGAGTGTTTTGGTACATTTGAGCAAGTAGTTCTTCAATCGCACTTAGGGGCTACATGGCCCTCATATACATCTTCAAATGGGACTTTGGGCAGCTAGTCCCGTCAAACTTGTCCAAGGTTGGCATCTTGAACTTAGGAGGCAATCTTACATCGGGAAAAAGTGAGAGTGATTGGTAGTCCATGAGGTCCTCCATCTTATGAGCTCTCTTGATCATCTCTTCCATCTTGCTCATCCTTTCATTGATCTTCTTCTCACTCTCCATGGTTGGAGGATTATGGTCAGTCTTGTCCTCCTCTTGGTTACTCTTCAAGTTCTGAAACTGTTGCACCATGAGGTTCATGTCCTCCCTCAACTAGATTTGACTAGCTACCATGGTGTTGAGTAGTTCTTGAGTGTTCATGGGTTCTTCAGTGTTTGGATGTTCTCCCCCTTCTACCATAGTGTTGGGATCTTTAGACTTCTTATGGCTTAAACTATCTTGTAGGTCAAATATGGGATTGTGGTGTTGTAGTAGTGGAGTGTCTTCTATGCTCACGGACTTTAGTACCATGATGGGAGTGATGGGCTTGGAACTGGAGCTACTAGCTTGAGTGTCAACGTTGGGTTCTCTTTGCAGCCTTCCTTCGGATCTTGACCAAATTCTTCTCAAAGAACAGGCTTGGTCAGGTTAATCAAAGTTAGGTCTCTATCTACATCAATCAACCAACCAAACAAACACACGCAACATGCAATGCAATTTAATCATGGACCGACCTAGGGGTAGGTTCTAAGTTATTACATTGTAGGGTGTGTTTGTTGTTTTATTGTTTCCCATAGCTAGGACGTTACACCTTCCAACTTGTAATGTAATGAACATTGTGTTGGTTCGAACGGCATGGTTTATCCTTTATAGTCAACAAGAAATGATCCAATGACTTTAGGCTATAAGTTGGTGAGTTCACCATTGGGTACCCGAATCTAATGAAGACTGGTGATCCATGGTTACTACCACCATATTGTTGAGAGGGGTGCATACATTTTGTTGTTTTGATTGCACACACTATGATAGTTAGGGAAAACTTTTAACAAACAATCATGCCAACACAAACAAAAATATCATACAAACATCTCAAGACATAAATAAACAAACAAACAACAATATCATGCAAAAGGCAAGGGCATATTGTTGGTCACTTAAGTCAAACACGAAACTTAGCCCTTGACATCTCCAGTGGAGTCGCCATTGTGAGAGACCGCGAAAATTAGGGTTGCTCTCAAAAAAGAGATTTGGGTGCTTTTAAAGGCACCTCTCTTTTTGGGTAAGTGGTGTGGAGTCACCACTTATTTTTTTATTAAAAAAAAAAAAAAACACTAAATACAAAATACATGATCCAAATACTTCATTGTCATTGATTGAATAATGATAAATACAATCTTGGTAAATTAACCCTTACAATGCTTTGAGTCCTAGTTACAATCTATGTAAAAGAATACAAAACTTTTGTTTCTAGTTACAATCTACCAAAAATAAAAAATAAAACACTAATCTACCTAACCAAAAACCTAAGTCTGGACAGAGTCTGGTCTTCTAGACTCTAATGACTAATATGCCATTTTTCATGATGTGAATGATATGTTGAACATACATGATAGATATTGATTGAAATTAATTCAAGTAAATTTATCTTATGAATGTGTCCTATTTTTTAGAAAAATTCTTATCTGTTTTGTGAATTAAAAAAAAAAATGATTTGTAAAGAAAAATCAGATATGTTTTTGAACATATCATAAAAAAGGCTTTTGAAAAAAAAGGATTCACACTCATGAAATAAATTTATTTTAGATGCATCACCTATTAAGAAAAAGAAAATACTTCAACCTAATTTTTAATTTCTTCTTTTAAATTCCAAATCTGCAATTTTGTGTCAAAGGAAACTTTCCTAATAAAAATTAGATCTGCATTTAATGAAAATATAGATCAGTTTTATATGTTAAAAAAAAAAAATCAGATCTATCTTTAATGAAACTATAAATCAGTTATATGTGTTAAAAAAAATCAGATCTATATTTAATGAAAATACATATCAGTTTTATGTGTTAAAAAAAAATCAGATATGTATTTAATGAAAATATAGATCAATTATATGTGTTTAAAAAATCAGATATGTATTTAATGAAAATATATATCAGTTTTATGTGTTAAAAAAAATCAAATTTGTATTTAATGAAAATACAGATTAGTTTTATTTGTTAAAAAAATTAGATCTATATTTAATGAAAATACAGATTAGTTTTATGTGTTGAAAATTTGATCTGAAAAATTCAAATTAGTTTTGAGAGTTAAAAAAAATCAGATTTGAAAATTTAGATATGTTTTACATGTTTTAAAAAAAATCTTTGACAGTAGATTTTGAGATTCAAAAGAAAAAATCACAATAGACAATCATTTAAGAACATATTTAAAAAAACAATTTAAACAAAACATGGCAATTATGTCAAAGACCAAAAATAATAAAATATCCTAAACCTATTCATGCATCATCAATCAAAATTAATAAAGAAGACTAGAAAAAGAAAAGAAATTAACTACCTCTTGCATGCATGCTCTTCTTAGTGAAAGGATATTTTAGGATTCAAAAAAACTTATTCAACTCTTTGAAGCCTAAAATATTTTCCTTACAAAAAAGAAATTCCTAAGGCAAGAGCCTCTAGAATGTCTTTAATGTAAGGGAGAATTGAAAAGAAGAAAAGAGCTAGAAAGAAGGGGGGTCAAAAAGCGTGAAAAAAGTGTGCTGAATTTTGAGAAGCATCCTCTATTTATAGGGGGCAATGCATCGAAAAATTAGCTAAATGATCAGAATACGAACTGGGACGCGTTCTTATCTCTAAAAAATCGAAAAGGATAAAATTTATCTTAATCCAAGAGCCCTTGGCCGAGTCATGCATTTGTGCCAATTGGCACTTGAAAAGTGCTAATCGGCACTCCAAGAATGCCGAATGGCCCTCTTGGGTGCTGAATCCGCATTTGAGTTTTGGTGCACTTTGGACTCATTTTTTGAGGTTTTTTGAGCCGGGACTTGTACTTAGACACGTTTTAATCCATATTCTAAAAATTAAACTTCTTTTCTGATAATTCAAGTCTTCTTAGTAACGATTATCTTGTAGATAAATACTCAAGAAAATCTTAATTATCCACAATTTTGTTGTTATCTGATTATCCTCCTTATTCCCATGCATGCAAGCCTATTTTTGGCACTAACTAACAATCAATCACAAAATTATTTAATTAATTTTAATTGTCTAACCAATTAGAATTAATTTAAATTAATCATGCATGGCCAGTTCCACCCAAACAAAATGCATGTAGACCGTGCAAACTTGATCATGCGATATCTTTCAATCTGACGGTCCAATTTGGAAATCGGGCATGTCGCCACGACCGTTAGAATCTTAAGATCGTTTTTATGATATGCAATGAATGAATTAATGCATGCAATGAAATTATGATTTTTTTGGGTATATGAATGGTCATTCTAGCTATCTTCTTTGATTAAATTATGGGTGCAAAATCGAGTGTCTACACTTAGTATTTGTAGAAAATCCTCTGAAATTTGCTAAGTGTTGAGTGGTTGTCCATACTCTCTTTTGTCATGGATGACCGAGCTAGTTTGGAATAAACCTTTGGACGACGTTTATTCACTTCCAGTGATACTTTACTTGATTTCTTCACTCATGAATTAACATGGATGTGTTTTAGTCATGGATGATCGCATGGACGAAATGAGTTTGATTCAACTCACCATCAATTGCCCCCTTATCCTTGTGTCATTCATACCACTAATGATTTTTTTTTTTTTTATATATATATATATATATATATATACATGGCAATTTCTCATTCGTTGATGAGCCTTCCACGTGGTGTCTCAAGGTAAGTTGGGATCAGACGTTCTGAACACCGCCATATGGTTCAATCCTAACGGTCTGCATGTCAAGTTGTTTCATTCTTCAAGAACATTGCCATGTGGCGCTTCCTAGTTGGACCACGTCTAGGTCAATACCTTTCCTACCCTCTCACTTTCTCATATTTTCTCTTTTGACCTTCTCACCTTAGTTCGTCCTTCGCGCTTCATCAAGGAGTCCTCTTCCATCCTTAGTCCTCTCCGTCTAGCATTAGGTATCCTCTTCTCTTCATTTGTAGGTTTTCTTCTTTAGAATTCTTTACAAATGGTTGAGATTGTAGTGTCCTTGTTTAGTGATAGGGATGAGAGAGAGATAGATGAGTACTATGACAAGAGTAATAGTAGTGGTAGTAGTAGCGAGAGTAGTAGTAGTGAAAGTGACACCACGGACAAGCAATTCTCATCTGGAGTTCCCCTAGAGGTCCTCTAGGAGGAGATGAGGAGAAGGGCAGCTTCTGGGTCGTCTGCTAGCCCGTCCACAAGTGTTCAACCATCCACCCGTTTCCCTAGTGAAGAAGAGGACATTTTGTATTGTTGTGCTGTGGACATTCCGTCTAAAATAGATGAGAAGAGGCTTTATACGCTTAGGAACAAATACCAAATTCCTGACAAAGTTAATCCTTGTCTTGCTACCCCTAGTGAATGATGTTGTACCCCAAATTCTCCTGGGGTTGGTATATACGAGGCCTACCTATTAAGGGGCCTTAGGTTGCCTTTGAATGCCTTTGCTAGAGAACTCCTTTATAGGATAGGTATAGGGCCAAACTAGCTTAACTCTAATGGGTGGAGGACTGTAGTGGTTATGCAAGTACTATGGAGGGAGGCTTTTGACGAGAACCGTCCTCTTACTGTGGACGAGTTCATGTATTGTTATAAGCCCTCTAAGATAAGTCAATCCTTAGGTTTCTACTAATTCTCAGCTAGGGGTTCTAACTATAGGTTAATTAGGTCCCTTCCCTTATCTGATAGGTGGTGGAAGACAGAGTTCTTCTTCGTCTCTGGGTGTTGGGCTGGAAACCCTGTTGAGGTAGGTAGGGATACATTCCCTCCATACATTGGTGAGATGGGTCATCTACATTCTCAAGGTATGCTACTTACTTTTGTCTCGTCTTGATTATTTTGTTATCTTCATCTAACTCTGATTTCTTTCTTTTCAGTGGTAGCTCGTCCTTCGTTTTCTAGCTTTTATCTGAACTGCATCCAACAGGCACGCTCCTTTACTAATAGAACCTTCCATTCTTTAGTGACACTCCACCATCTAGCAACATGGGGACTTGGACCTATTCCTACAAAGGAAGCACTAGCCCATGAGCTTACTACCCATCGGCGTAAGTTATCTTTTTTTTTTCTTGTATTTTTGCTTATTCATTATTATTTAATTCATCTAAACTTTGGTGATCCTCTCTTCACTTTTCTTTTTTAGGAATGGCAACCATGAAGAAGAACAAAGGAAAAGGCCATGCAAGTGGTGATGAGGCCATCCAAACAAAGGAGAATGCCCTTACTTAGTCTCGTCCAACGGCTTCGACGGTGTTGAAACTTATCCCTCCAATCTCATCAGAGAAGAGGAAGACTGTGTCTAAGATGATTGATACTAGAAATCTAGGTTGCACGAACACGCCATTTTTGGCATCGTGTCGGTGTCAGACACGTGTTAGACACCGGAATGGATACGACTCGCCGGATTCCGGTGTCCGGCGAGTATCCTCTTTTTTTTTTTTTTTTTTTCGTTTCTCCGACATGCGCTGACGCGATGCTGACACGACTCCGACGCTACTCCGACTCGTCCGACACGCCAGCAGTGAAGAAAAAAAGAAGGGAAATCATAGATTTTGAGTCTGAGAAGTCATTTTGAGAAACCCACCCTCCCTCTGACCTCTGCCGCTGCCCTCTGTCCCTCACCGGAGCTAGATCAGGCCGATCGGCGAGCTCCATAGGTGTTGAGTGTCGCCGTGCCCTGTCCCTTCCGGCGATTTCTCTCTCTCGGCGTGGACAATAGGTCCGACCTCCTCTCTTTGTCCCTCGCCGGAGCAAGATCGGGCCGATCGACGAGCTCCATAGGCGTTGAGTGACGCCGTGCCCTATCCCTTTCGGTGATCTCTCTCTCTCTCGACGTGGACAACAGGTCCGACCTCCTCTCTCTATTTTTTTTTTTTAATCCCACTCTTACAGTTAATGTATTTCTTTACTCAGCCTTTTGTTTTGCCTTATAAATTATAATATTTATTATGAATTTAGTGATTTTTGTTTTTGTGTGTCCTGCTATAGTTTTAAATATTGTGTATTATTGTCCTACTTTGGGTGTTAGTTTACTTATTTGTAGTTCTTACATTATTTAAATTCTAGACATAAACGTATTTTATGTCTAAAAATATTAAAAAATATGCCTAAATATAAAATATAATTAATTATTTAACCGCCGTGTCGCCGCTGTGTCGTGTCCTTATTTTTCAAAAATTGCCGTATCCCCGTGTCCGTGTCCGTGCAACATAGCTAGAAATCTTCCTAGCGGTCGAGGAAATAAGAAGCATAAGCTTGGTTCTTTCACCCGGTCCAAGTCTTTGGTCATTGAGCTTGATCCCTCCGTTCCTCATGTTGTTTCCACTCAGCTGTCCATGACTCCTAAAGCTAATACTCCTCTCCCTGATGCAAGCCCGTCCTTGAACCCATCTACTGCTACTCCTCCTGAGAGCTGTTAATTGACTCTCTTGACAAGTGAAAGTCTTGCTTAGGAAAGGTTCCAGCAGGCAGTGATGGAGATGGACGTCGCTATTTGATATGATATGTCCATGAAGGAGTTTGAATAGCCTACTATTCATGATCTCTTCAAGGTATTTTATTTATTTATTTATTTTTTGTCCATAATCACTTGTGAAAAGTTTAAGCTTTATTTTTCCTTTCATCTCACGTCCATATTTTTTTAACGTAGGTCATGTCTAAGTTCATTGTGGGATCCAAGCCAGCCACAAAGTTAGACAAGGAGAGGATCAGGTTAGAGACGAAGGTCCGTGACATGGGGAAGGAGGCAAGTCGCAAGGCTGGGGAGAAGATGAAGTTGGAGGACGAGGTGAAGGTGCTGAAGAATCTAATTTAGAAGTTAAGGGCAAATATCATCGAGAAGGAGACTCGTCTAGAACATCTCCAGAAGAAAAATGACAAGCTTACCTCTTCTCTGAGCAAGGCTAAGGACGAGACCATTGGAGAGTTTAAGACGTCCAGTGAGTTCATTGAACTCTTGGACAAGAACTACGTTGCAGGCTTCAAGGACTTCCGCCAGGACGCCATTGAAGCCTTTCCTGGGGTGGACTTCAATTCCATCATGCTTCCCATTCCAATTGAAAGTTCTTTGCTCCAGGCCAGCTCAGAGGACGTGTTCTTTGAGATAGAAACATAGAAATAAATGACAGCGATTTTGTTAAATGCTATGATATTGCATATTAAGAGATTATTTAGTTAATATGGTTGTATGGTTTACGCAGTAATCCATGGATTTAAATTTTCATTGAACTGCTGTATTACTTTTTACAATTCAACCCATTTTTTCAATGTTATCTTATATTTTCCTATGCAATATTTCTTTCATCTTTCTCTACTGCAATTTAAAACTACTATGCTTTTTCTTTTAGCAATCAGAAATAATGGCTACAACTATATGGATTGTCCTCATTGCAGTTTCACTAAGAATAGTTTGGTATACAATAGTGCTCACCACAGCCAAGAAAGAAAGCCAAAAATCCATAAACTGATACCAACGCAATAGTAAAAGTGTTAAACTTGAAAATGAAATCTTGTGAACAGTGGAGCTAAGGAAGATGTTTTGCACATATCATGCACCTGTAGAGCAGTAAAAGATAGAGCACACCAGCTACGCATCACACGCATGATACAATGCACTTGAAATTCCACTAGACATGAATTGGATCTTACCTTCTGTTGTAGGACTTTAAAAGTAGGAAGTAAGGCTATAACATTTGATGCAACAAGAAAAATAGTTTGCAATCTCTGCTCTACATTACATTTCAGGTCATTCATTGGCCTTTAGTTAATAAACCAACTCACTTGAAGTTAAAAAGCAGAAACACTAATTGCTACTAAGCAAAACAAAATTGCTACAGATTGAGATATCCCCTAACTCATGCAAAGAACTCTGTTCTTGACATATTTCTTTACTCTACAGCAGAATTCCATGTTAGATTTAATGTCCAGCAAATAGACCATCTTAAATACGTACTTGCAAATGGCAGTGTTGGTTTGTAAGCCTAGAGAGCGTATCTATTGGTGGATAAGCTTGCCTTGCTTGAGTGATTTAGAACTTATGCATGCTCTCAAGAGAGATTAATAGCTTTGTGGTGCCCATTCAATTACTGATAGTAATTAAACTAGTACAGAAAGACAATAAAAATGGAAATGAAACTACATGGAAAAAAAAGAGAGAACATTTGGTCAGGAGCTGGCGTAAAGCCTCTTATTTAATCCACCAATCAATAGACGCCACGTCCTATATTTAATGAAACACACATACACTTTAGGACATACAATTATAACCCGATCCACTCTGGCAATCTATAAGATTATTTATTTATATTATTTAAGTAAGTCACTTAATTTATCCACTCAATTGCCTTATTGTGGAATGAAAGAAAGTAGCATAAAACTAACTTTTTTTTCTTTCTTTTTCTTTCAAAAGCAACTACATATCATCTTAAAGTGTTGGGGGGGGGGGGGGGGGGGGGTTTGAAGGTTGTCACTTGAACCCCAATATGACATGATTTTAGTTTTGGCTATCAAGTTAAATCCAAATATATAACTGAATTAACAAATAGTGTTATCATTTTTTGAGGGTTTTTTTTTAAGAAGACATGCATTTCAAAGGATAATTAAATTCAATGCACTTATATGTTTAAATTTAGGCTAAAATGCATAACTCACACTCTAATAAATTTTACCACAATTCATTTAAGTCTTCTAACTTTGTTTTTGTTCATTTTAATCTTCTAAGTTTTAAGTTTTTTCAACTAAGGTATTTTCGTCAACTTTCGTAAAATATTTTTTTAAAGAAAAAAAAATAATTACATCCTAATATGTGTAATATAAATATCACATTGATAGTACCTTCTGTACAGTTTCATTATTGAAACAGAGTTTTCTTGCATTTCACTCTAATTTAATTTCTACTAAGCTTGCTTTTCTTTCAAAGTCGAGGTAGTCATGTCCATTGATCTACAATACTAAGCTTGCTTTTAGTTTTACACATGCTAGAACATTCTCATTCCAGAATTTCATTACATTTTCATTCAACAATGTATAACTAAGCCAACATAAACAACTAAGCAATAATTGAAACTACAATCAGCTTAAAACCCAGCAAATCAAACTTAGCAAATACTTAAGTTCTCAAAACTAAACATTCATAGAACACTACAAGCATTACAATTTACACATGCTAGAACATTGGCATTCCAAAATAGCATTACATTTTTTCACTCTACAATGTAGAACTATCCCAACATGAACTGCTAAGCAATAACCAAAACTTCAATCAGCATAAAAAAGCAACAAAACCAGACTTAGTAAACACTCAGATTCCCAATAACTAAACCCACTCCAAAGCAACTCCAACACTCCGAAAACAATCATCAAATTTCCAATACTTAATTTTCACACAAACCCCATTTCTAACTCTTCACAAAACCCAACAAAATAACATCCAAATTAATCAATTTCAGTCATTTCAGAAAAACTAAAACCACAATCTAAGCCCACCAAGCAATCTACTTTTGCCAAATAAATTAATTAATTAATAAAAACCAATTTAGACCCAATTAAGCACATAAACAGAAAAAACTAAAATTGGGGTCAACTTTTAACTAAAACCCATAATTCCAGAAAGCCAAAATTCAACCAACTCCAAAGCCTTTTTTTTTTTTTTTTTTTTTTTTTAAATGAAAGTCAAAAGTGAATTACTCACAAGTTTATGTAAAACCCACAACAACAACTACAATTAACAACAACAACAACAACTCACACACGGATTAAAAAACTAAATAAAATTGAACTCAGATTTTTTAAATTACCATAATGCAGTTCTAATCCATTGCTTAGACAGCAAATACAATAAAACCCACACCACCTTTAACTTTGATTTCTAAGGTTGATGGTGAGGGTTACGGTTAGGGTTTTTGAATGCGTTTTGGGTTTTCAGTTGCGTTTTTGTTCAGATAAGGTTTTAGTCTACTAATAATAGGAAAGGGCTCCACCGCCACTAAGGGAGAAAGAAGGATTTTGTATATCCTGTACCCGGCATATATGCCGAGTACCTCACAAAGAGGTGGGCCCCATAGTGTGTGGGTCCCGCCTCCTTGTGAGGTACCCGGCATAGGATATACCACCTCAGAAAGAAGAGGACTTGGGCTACTGATTGGACTAAGGGACACAGAGGAGGCGCTTTGGAGATGTTACATTCAAATTTTTCTTTTATTATGTTCACAACTTGATTTTCCAATTGCTGAGTTACTAACCCTCTAGCTGAAATTTTTTAATTGGAAAAAGCCACGGCTGCTTGGCCAGCGTGACAAAACCATAAGACAAACTAGATATTCATAACATCAAGTTAACTTGTAACTCAGTTATATGATAATCGAGTTTTAAAACAGGGACACGGTGCAAACTAGTTTCAAAACAAGGACATTAGGCTAAATATTTTTGAAAATAGGGGTAAAAGCCCATTTTCTCCTTACATTGACATCCTCTAGATTATTAAAAAAAACTTTAAAATATATTGAATTTCATGTTTTACTCTCCACTTTTACACACCACCTCTAATCCAAAATTTGAGACTTTCATATTTAGGGGAGATCAATGTAAAATGTAGTTTACATTTTAAGGAAAGTGAGTGTCTTATTTAAAACTAGAGGGGGTGGTGTGTAGAAATAGTTTGCATAGATTAGTATCCGGTAAAAATATTAAAAAGTGAAGTTCTATTTTAAAATCATAAGCATTTGGATAATACAAGTGGCAAAGCTTGGATGATAAAATTTTTGTTTCAAATGCAAATTTCCAAAAATGGCTTAACTATATTGACAAAGTCAAGATTTAAAATAGGCAATTCAATAGTTAGATTTTTAAAATTCATATTTAACAAAAAGATATATTAAGAGTTTAAATGATTTATCTCCAAATTATTTTGAAGAAAAACTTTGTCCCATTAAAACTAATGGAAAAATATTCTGCTGCTTTTTTAATACGCAATTCATGAGCTACGCAATTTTTGTATCGAAGATAAAATATTGCTGTACATCCAACCATAAGTTCCAAAGTCCCATTAGGATCTGGGAATACAATATGGGCAAAGAAAAAGGGAGGAATCTCATACATGGACCAAGAATATTTTGCAAGTAAAACCCATATATATATATAAAGGAAAAAGAGTGGGGGGGGGGGGGGGGGGGGGGGGGGGAAGGGGGCCAGAGGACTAACATAGTTTCCACTTTTATAAGTCCCAAAGCTATAGCCTATAGGAAGGTGTGCCACAAAAGTGTGTCTGCAGAGTGGTTATGTACTCATATGCTAGGAATGTGATAGGGATTTGGGATAAGTGGTAGTGGACAAGGCGGATTGTGGATGCTGCATAGTTTTGTTAAGGATGTGCTAATCTACAATGGTTATGTATTTGTCAAAGGTAACTTCACCTCAAAAAAAAAAAATCAAAGGTAACTCTTGTGGTGACACATAACATTTGATTTAGGGGATTGAGAGGGGGTAATTCGTTTTTTTCATTTGATGCCATGTATGTAAAGGTCACTTGAGTTGCGTGGGATAGTAGGATGTAAAGTGAAACAAATGTTGTAGTTTAAGGTTAGTAGGATGTAAAGTGAAATAAATGTTGCAGTTTAAGGTGGTAATGTGCATTCTAAAAGTTTAGTGTGCTAAATATAAATGAGATATAATTTAAGGTGATCAAGAGTAATTAAAAAAAATAAACTAGTATAATATTTTAATTAATTTTTTAATAGAAATTTTTTTAATTTTTAATTTATTTTCCAATGACATACCAAACAAAATTTCATTCGCATAATTGCTTTTTAGTATTAAAAAAAAAAGGTTTTAATATAATACTAAATACAAAATTTTTAGAGAAATCCAATATTCCATTTAGGTTGCATTTAATAACTCTAGTGCCAAAATGCACTTAAAAAAATAAAATAAAATAAAACACCAAAATGAATTTGAACAAAATGAATTCTAGCATTAGAGCACTAGTATCAGGTGTGCCAAATGTTAAATATTGGCATTTGGCACACCATAAAACCTCTCACATGAGGTGTTTAAAATGCCAAACAATTTGGCCTAGATGAATAGTAACGTTCCAAATTTGGAACGATACGATCACAAATGTTATTAAAAAAAATTCATTTTTTTTCTCTTATCTCTTTAACTCTCTTTCTTCTTTCTTTTTTCTTCTCCAGACCGCGTCTCTCTCTTCTTTCACTCTCTCTGTCTTCTTTCTTCTCAGACCCCTTCTCTCTTTTTTTCCATCACTCTCTCTCTCTTTCTTCTCTTGTCTTCTTTCTCCTCCCTTTCTTTGTGGGTTTGTGGAGGTTGACTTGTGGTTATGGTTGTGGTTTGTGGCAGTTGACTTGTCGTTGGTGGCTATGGGTTTTATAATGGGTTTGTTGAGGGTATTTGGTTGTGTTTGTTTTGAGTTTTGCTTTGGGTTATAAAGGATTTGGTGGGTGTGGTGGTTGGTTGGTGGCCGTTGTTTGTGGCGGTGGTTGTTGGTTCCTAGTTGGTGCCCACTACCGCTGGGTTGTGTTTTGCATATGTTAATATATTATTTTAATGTGTTGTTTATATTATTTTAATGTATGGAATTGAAGAATAAAATATGTGAAGTAGTGTGTATTGTAAAATAATGTGCTAAAATAATAAAGTAGGCTTTTTGATGTGTTAAAATGACATACTTTTGTAATAGCTGATGCTAATGCTCATGCATTCTAATTTGACCTCTATTTTTTTTTCTACTCTGTTTTAATTTTTAAAATATCTAAAAAAGAGAAAAAGGTGTCTATTTTACTCTACACTCCTCTCTCTCTCTCTCTCATTTTTAATTTTATAATTATCAGTCCTTCCATCTTTCAAATATATTAGGTTAGGTTTTAGACGGGGTTGTATATTACTCCCAAGTAGCTATTCTATTAAAGGCGAAAATGTGATGCCATCAAATTTATAACAATAACCAGTTAGTTCTCTTATTGGCAGACTCTTAATGCAAAGTACAAAAATAGACTATGATGCAACTCAAGACACAGCATATGTTGCTATGGTTCTTAAAAGTTAGAAATTATGGAGGCAATGTATGCGTGGGAAAAACCAATTCTTAGCGGGCAACTTGAGGTAGTAGAGGTTATTAGAGCATTCTCATCCCATTATGCAAAATGCATTTTGGATGATATTGTAGCAAACAAACACCAAAGACAACACGACATCTTATCAAAAACTGTAGAAAATAATACACCATGCTATAGTAACATCTACAAAATAGATGTTATTGTAGCATAATACATATCACTTTTTGGATTTTTTTTAATCACTATCACACTCTCTCTTTGGCAAACAAACTCATTCCCTCTCTCTCTCTCTCTCATCATTGTCTTCTTGTTGTCGCCATCAGTGTTGGATGAAAATGACCTTGCTGTTGAGAGAAGTGGAAGCGAATTTGATGAGAGAATTAAGACCAGGGAGCTTGATGTGATGGCTATGATGGATCTAATATGGGTTGTTGTCAGTTGTGTTTTTATAGTATTTTTTTTTGTACCCGTCAAGTGGATCATTGTCGAATCTGGGTATTGGTGGCAGTGGTGGGTTTGGGCAAGGCTTGGTTGGGGTGGGTAAAACATTCGTTGTGATATCTGTTATTGTGGTGACTAGAGAGATAGCAGTGGTTGGATGGCTTGCCACCGATCTTGACAGCACTAGGTAGTGGGGTTGTGGTGGTTCTAACATTTGAGTTTAATTGTGGGCAGTTATGCAAGTTTTGATTGGTTGGTTGTTTAAAAAATTATATGTAAATTATTATTTTTAGATTATTTTAATGTGTTGGGAATGCAAAATAAAGAATGAGATTTAGGATGTGTTGTAAAAGTGGTTGTGTAAAATAAATAAAGTAGGTTTTGAAGATGCAAAATATTATTTTCATTTTTTTTTTTTTTTTTTTTTGCAAAAGCAATGGGAATGCTGTTAGAGGCATTTTGTGGGCCATGAAGATTAAAAAGAATACGAGGCTATCATAAGTAATTATAAAGAGTGCGGTCATTGCTTTTATTAAGTAGGCCTTTAAGTTTCCAGCAACAAGTAGGCCTTTAAGTTTTAATTCAATTATCTTTTTTGTTGATAAATATTATAGAATGTCAATATATGAAGTCCACTCTATGATTTTATATGTTATATATTATCTAAGAGTCGGTTTACTGTAGAAGCGATTTTGTTTTTGTTTTGTTTCCTTAATGATGCTTACTACTATAACATTTAGCCAAATAATAATAATAAAGAAAGAAAGAAGTATTAGGAAAAAGAAAAAAGATGACAGATAAAGGTTAATTAGATTTCAGCATAAGGTAAAGTGTAAAGCAAAGAAAAAAAGTTCTTCAAAAAAAAAAAGCAAAGAAAAAAAAGGTAGCAGGTGCAGGTCCAGAAAGTTGATTTCCTTTTATCTCGTGTAAATCTAAATAATGGTGTGGCCCATGCTTTAATTATGTAAGCCTTTAGTCAAAAATATCTCTTTGTTGGGTTTCAAAAAAAATATATATATATATATATATATATATCTCTTTGTTGTATGTTATTTTGCTCATTCTTAGAGTATTCAAATGGAATGTGCTATTTTAGCACCCAAAAAATCAAAAACCATGCTTTTATCCAGGTTGCTAACCTTTTTTTTTAACTCTCTTTCTCTCTCTCTCAAGCCTCTGCCTTTCTCCAACTCTCTCACTGTGTCTCTCCTCTCTCTTGGGTTGATTTTTGGTTTCAGTCGAGATGTGGTTGTGATTTTGGTCGAGTTTTGGTGATCGTTGGTGGTGGGTTTGAGTTTGTAATGGGTGTGTTGTGGTGGGATTGCATAATGATGATTTTGGGTGAATACCTATCGATGGGTTAGTGATTAATATGGGTTTTTGATAGGAAATCTTTGGTGGATAGCTTGGTTTTGCTAGTTTCATGCAGTGGTCTGTGGTGGATTTGGTGAGAGTTTTTTTTTTTTTTTTTTTTTTTTTTTTTTTTTTTTTTTTTTTTTTTTTCTTCTGTATTTTTTGCTAGATTTTGTTTCTAATCAATAATTATGACTATTGTGAATCTTTATTATTTTCGGACAAAATATACTTGTGGTGGCAATGGTGGTGGGTGGTACTAGGTTTTTGGTGGTTGCTAGTTGTCGATGCCCGACCCAAACGGAGAACTATCGGGCCTTTGTTCGACCACTCAGCATGGCGACGCTCCCACATGCACGGGGCCCGTTAAAGGGCCCTCTTGATGATTGCGTGTGGTGTAGTACGCATGGTGCTTTGAGTGCTCTCTCTCTCGATGGAGGAAGGTATTTGTCTACCTTTGGGGGTGTGGCAGGAATCTTGGACAAATTTCAAGTGATTACCAAAGGTAAGTGAAGTCGCCATCAATCATTGGGTTTTTCTAAGGTATGATTGGTTACCTATTTCTAGTTGATTTTATTACCGATTCTAGGCTAAGAAAAATGACATTTTTCCTAATCTAATGTGGATGGTAAAAATTCTTGATTCTTGAGTTTGGAAGTTTGGTTACGTGTGAGGAAGGTGTTAGGCACCTCACAACGTCTGTCCAAGGATAGTCCTTTGTTTTAATAAAACTTTAATTTTCGGAGATTAGTAATAAAAACATGATTTTGGCATTGGCTTTCGAGGCTTTACATGCATGGGGCTTTGAGGATTGGCTTTTGAATGGGTGTGGCCCTAATCTATGCTTTCCTAAGGCGTTCGGGCAAAGTACCAGATTTCCATGGCGAAAATCTGGTGACATGTCACCTTCCTTCGCGGCGGAAATTAGGCATCGCTTCGCCTTAGGTGACATGGACTGTGATAATCACACTGGAAGGGGCGAGCAGTTATATATATACATACATCATGCACAATGCAAGCACACAGAGCAGAAAAGTAAATGCCTACATCCCTAGAGCATGGCCCAAAATATAGGTGCAGGAAAGTAAACAGGGGTCGCCATACTCTAGAGATGAGGAAGAATGGTACACGTCATGATATACCTAATACAAACCATCTAAGAGAGAAAGGAAGGAGGAGGGAAAGGGGGTTTAAAAGAGTACATAACCAAATGGGAGAGGCTAGACCCCTAAATCTACTGAATATAGCCGCTTGGCTCATATCTACATGCTTGCAACCGTGCCCTTTTTGCTTGAGCCCTGGAGACCATGCCCTATCTCCATTTGTCCTTGTTCCATGTGTGTACATGCAAAGGCAAAGACAAGAAACCAGCATACAAGCAATGGAGAGAAAGAGATGCGTAGATAATGCGCAATGGGTGTAAAGCAAACAAGCATACAAGCATAGCATGTGGAAGGAGACATGACAAGCAACAAGATAAACAAGCAAACTAGAAGGCAAACAAACAAGGAAGCAAGCAAACAAGTAAACCAGCAAGAAGGAAAACAAGCAAGAAAGCAAACAAGAAAGAAGACAAACAAGCAAAAAGACCAACAAAAGATGGTGTCGACAGGGGACAAATGTAGGTTTGGATAAGATGTCCATAGCTTCATTATGTTGAAGTATAGACAACACACTAGCAAGCAAGACTCATGCATGAACCTGTAAGCAAGCGCATAAAGATGCATAGAAAGCCAACAGGTGGCACAAATAAGCATGGTAAGCATAGCATCGTGCGGAGCAGAAAAGGGAAAGGTATGCATGAAGCAACCCGACATTCGGAGATGCATCCCAAGTGGTTACACCCAAACAAGGCCTCATGGGCGTCGAATGTAACCACACAACCACAAGCCCGCTAAGGGTGTCAAGCATGGCAAAGCCTAGAACTAGAGAGGCTAACACAGGCATAAAGCATAGAAGCAAGCAAGCATAGACATGCAGATGGGGTGATCCAAACCCTTTTATGTGGGCCTTGGTGTATGGACGATGACAAAGACCATAAGGTCTAGATCGGGTCCTAACCATTAGGCCAAAACATAAGAAAATGCGATAAAAGGAACAAAAAGGCTATAATAACACATGGCATGACAAACAAGGTCTAGGCCTAAGCACATAAACATGGCGTGAAGCACACAAGCACATAGATGATGGCATAAAGCATGTAGAGAGCTTCGATCTAAGCATGTAAACACACCGATCTACACATATAAGCATGGAAATATGCATGTAGGCATGTAAGTGTACATCTAAGCATGTGGATATAAGCATAAAAGCATGGAAGAACACAAATTCAAGCATACAAGCATGTGAAGACAAGGATCTAACCATATAGCATGGAAATAAATACATAGACACATAGATCCAAGCAAGGCATAGCCAACAACATCATACAAGCATGTGAGCATGTAACCCTAACATCAACCTAGAACAAAAAGAGGAACAAAGCATAGGAAAACATGGCTTATAGAATAAAACATGTAGATCTAAACATATAAGCATGTAAGGACATAGATCTAAGCATGAAACATGGCATAAGGCATAAAAATCAAGGAGATTTAAGCTAGAAGCACAAATAAAGCAAAAAACATGCTAAATAAAGCAATAAATCATGTTATTAAGGCAAAAAGAGCAAGATAAAGGCTAGAAAAAGATTTGGAAAGTTAGGGGTGTGGATAGTAGCTAAAAAGCTACATCCACACCCCTAAACCCCAAATCCAAAGTGTAGAACCAAGGAGAAGAAGATTGGGTATAAAAACAATAACTTGTGTTTTTGGTGAAGAAAGAAGAATCAAGAAATTTTGATTTTTTTTTTGTGTATTTTTTGTGTTTGTGAGAGAGGAAAAATGTGTAGAAAATGTCCAGGCAAAGAGCAGGACCTAGGGAGAGTTCCTCTTTTTTGGTCTAGAGGGTGCCTGGGGCCTTTTATAGTCCCAAAACGCTTTTTGAGGAGGCGGCCCTTGTAGGGCCGCCACCTTCAAATGGCCACAGATCAGGTTGATCTTGGCTCTCATAGAAAGATCCTGACTTTCTGTTTCTAAAAAGGTATGGCACTTGAAAATCCAACGGTCGGATCAAAAGTTATGGCTCTCGAAAGTTAGCAGTGCATCGATCGGTGCGTTATCCCGGTTTTCGTGATATCTCGGCCGTTTTAACTCCGATTTCAACCCATGAAAAGTCGTTGAACTGAGAATTTGATAATCTTCACAATGACATTAGTTTCAACCCGTTCTGACGGCCTGATCAAAATTAGAGTTTCTGGGGCCCGCCAGGAGTCAACTAGGTTAAACTTGGTCAAAGTTGCAAAAAATCTCCAAAAAGCTCGGGTTTGGTATAAAACTATGAAAAGTGTTGTTTTGTGAGGATTTTGACCTTGCTTGACCTTTGGTCACCCTAGGTTAACCAGGGGCATTTTGGTCATTTTAGCTAAAAAAGGCACTTTGGGTGCTCTGGTGTCCTGAACGGGTTGCACCACGTCATTCTAGATGTTCTTGAGGTCCCATGGAAAGAAAATAACATTTTTGGATTTTTCGAGGTCCAGCATGCAAATTGAGAGCAGACAAAATACGGTATCAACACTAGTTGCTTGAGAGAGACAGTGAGGAAGAGAGAGAAATAGATGAAGAGGAAGAGAGATAAATGAATAAATGAATTAATAATGTTGGTTGTGATGTGAAAAATAAAATATGGGATGAAGGATGAGTTGTGAAATTGTGTGTTAAAATTCATAAATGCTGAAATCTAAAATTTTTTAGGAGCTTGGATATTAATGCTTTTAGTGTCTGTTTGAGAATAACTTGTCTAGGTTTTTGTTGAAAACTTTTTGCTGAAAGCGTTGTAGATAAAAGGTAAAAGTTAAATAAAATATGTAGGTGACTCATGTAAAACCTACAAATAATAAGAAAAATAAGCAATAAGCTAATTTATAAGTAAATCCCAAACGGGCACTTAGAGTAAGTTTTTAAGTATACTCCTTTAAGGTTTTAGCAAAAGGGTGAGGTTTGGGTCTAGTGCTCTGCTGCACTGGATCCATTAAGATAATGACACATGTCCACTTTTGGACACGTATCACCATCTCAACGGGTCCAGCGCACTAGATGCATTGGACCTAAACCTACCCTTAGCAAATATGTAAAGTGTACTTAGTTCTATGATAGCATCCTTAGAGCATTCACATCAAGAATGCTAAAAAATATAGCATTTACCAACTTAAAACACTACTTTATCTATTTTAACCCCCACTTTATAATATACTCAACATCAAAAGTTTTATATTTTTTACCACTTCATTAAAATATTATTTCTTTATTTTTTTATTCACAATCTCATCTCTCTCTCTCTTTCTCTCTCTCTCTCTCCTCTCTCTCTCTCTCTCTCTCCCTCTCTCTCTCTTGGTGTATCCGTCTTCTTTCAAACCCACTGCAAAACCCAACCCACTGTCACTACCTACACCCATTGCCACCAACCACAACCACCCATCACCGTTTACACCCACCGCCACAGCCACCACCATCCACAACCACAACCCCCAAAACCAAAATCACAAACAAAAACAAACCCAAAACCAAATCACAAACCCAAAAAAAAAAAAAAAAAAACCATACAACTTATACCATGACCATCAACCACCACCAGTCCACCACAAAATCCCATCAAATGGATACCCACCACCACTGGTCCACCACAAACCATACCCACCCAAAACCAAATCACAAACCCACCACCCACAACCTGCAAATCAAAACCCAAGGTGAGGGAGAAGGCTAGGCAATGTGGGAAGAAGGCTTGGCAGCGTGGGAGAAGGTTTGGTGATGTGGGTTAAGCGTGGGAAGAAGGCTTGACTGTGTTTGGCATGGGAAGAGAGGGCTTGGTTATGTGGGTGATTGCAGGGGGGAAGAGATGAAAAGAAAGAGAAAAGAGCCTCACGTGGAGAAGAAAGAGAGAAAGAGGATAGGCACACATATGAAAGAAAGAGAGAAAGAAGAGAGCAAGCATGGGAGAGGGATTAAAAAACAATATTTTCTTATAACATTCAGCTACAGTGAGTTGTTAGAGATGGCAGCTCACTGTAGCTAAGTGTCAAAATTTTTGACATTTGAGTGCTTTAATGTAGTAGATGTTTTTGTGTTGATTGTTAGATATAGCATTTTAGCATTTTAGCGTCCTTAATGTAAATGCTCTTAGCACATATAAATCAAGCACTCTCTGATACTTTTTTTTAAAATAAAAATAAAAAATAAAAGCAGGGTCCAGAAAGTAATTTCATTTTTTCCCCCTGTTTCTTAGCAAGTATGTGTCCAAAATTCTCTTACTTTTTCCAAACTACATGGTTCATGGTTTTCTTTTAAAAAATTAGGTTCATAGTTCAAATGAAAAGGAGTGTACAAAAAACTAATTAATGTCTTTGTCATAATAACTAATTAATGTTTTTATTTTTTATTTATTTATTTTTTTTGGGTTTACATGTTTTGCTCATGTAAGTTTTATTTTTTTTTATTTTATTTTATTTTATTTTTGGGTCTACAGTGAGTTGTTAGAGATGGCAGCTCACTGTAGCTGAGTGTCAAATTTTTTGACATTTGAGTGCTTTAATGTAGTAGATGTTTTTATGTGTTGATTGTTAGATATAGCATTTTAGCATCAGTAATGTAAATGCTCTTAGCACATATAAATCAAGCACTGTATGATACTTCTTCTTTCTTTCTTTTTAAATAAAAAAATAAAAGCAAGGTCCAGAAAGTAATTTCATTTTTTCCCCCGTTTCTTAGTAGGTATGTGTTCAAAATTCTCTTACTTTTTCCAAACTAGATGGTTCATGGTTTTCTTTTACAAAAATAGGTTCATAGTTCAAATGAAAAGTAGTGGTACAAAAAACTAATTAATGTCTTTGTCATAATAGCTAATTAATGTTTTTATTTTATTTTTTATTTTTTTGGGTCTACAGTGAGTTGTTAGAGATGGCAGCTCACTGTAGCTGAGTGTCAAAATTTTTGACATTTGAGTGCTTTAATGTAGTAGATGTTTTTATGTGTTGATTGTTAGATATAGCATTTTAGCATCATTAATGTAAATGCTCTTAGCACATATAAATCAAGCACTCTATGATACTTCTTCTTTCTTTTTTTTTAAATAAAAAAATAAAAGCAAGGTCCAGAAAGTAATTTCATTTTTTGCCCCGTTTCTTAGCAAGTACGTGTTCAAAATTCTCTTACTTTTTCCAAACTAGATGGTTCATGGTTTTCTTTTACAAAAATAGGTTCATAGTTCAAATGAAAAGTAGTGGTACAAAAAACTAATTAATGTCTTTGTCATAATAGCTAATTAATGTTTTTATTTTATTTTTTTATTTTTTTGGGTTTACATGTTTTGCTCATGTAAGTTTTATTTTATTTTTTATTTTTTTGGGTCTACAGTGAGTTGTTAGAGATGGCAGCTCACTGTAGCTGAGTGTCAAAATTTTTGACATTTGAGTGCTTTAATGTAGTAGATGTTTTTATGTGTTGATTGTTAGATATAACATTTTAGCATCATTAATGTAAATGCTCTTAGCACATATAAATCAAGCACTCTATGATACTTCTTCTTTCTTTTTTTTTAAATAAAAAAATAAAAGCAAGGTCCAGAAAGTAATTTCATTTTTTCCCCGTGTTCAAAATTCTCTTACTTTTTCCAAACTAGATGGTTCATGGTTTTCTTTTACAAAAATAGGTTCATAGTTCAAATGAAAAGTAGTGGTACAAAAAACTAATTAATGTCTTTGTCATAATAGCTAATTAATGTTTTTATTTTATTTTTTATTTTTTGGGTTTACATGTTTTGCTCATGTAAGTTTTATTTTATTTTTTATTTTTTTTGGGTCTACAGTGAGTTGTTAGAGATGACAGCTCACTTTAACTGAGTGTCAAAATTTTTGACATTTGAGTGCTTTAATGTAGTAGATGTTTTTGTGTGTTGATTGTTAGATATAGCATTTTAGCATTTTAGCATTTTAGCATCCTTAATGTAAATGCTCTTAGAACATATAAATCAAGCACTCTCTGATACTTCTTCTTTCTTTTTCTTTTTCTTTTTCTTTTTCTTTTTTTTTTTTTAAATAAAAGTAGGGTCCAGAAAGTAATTTCATTTTTTTCCCTTGTTTCTTAGCAGGTATGTGTCCAAAATTCTCTTACTTTTTCCGAACTAGATGGTTCATGGTTTTCTTTTTAAAAAATAGGTTCATAGTTCAAATGAAAAGTAGTGGTACAAAAAACTAATTAATGTCTTTGTCATAATAACTAATTAATGTTTTTATTTTTTTGGGTTTACATGTTTTGCTCATGTAAGTTTTATTTATTTTTTTATTTTTTTTGGGTTCACATGTTTTGCTCATGTAAGTTTTATTTTATTTTTTATTTTAAAAAAGTTGTATTAGTACTTGACTACTAATGTGGAGGTGAGAAAAAAACAGTTTAGTGATTAAAAAAAATGGTACGTTTGTGGAAAAAAAAAGTTTTATTTTTTTGTTTCAAAAATAAGAAGTTGTATTAGTACTTGACAACTAATGTGAGAGAAAAATGTAGGTGGGAGAAAAAAATGTTTTTTTTATTTTTAATTTAGCTAAAAATTAGGAGTTTTTAAATTACTAATTTTACATGTTTAACCTTATGATTTAACCCTTAGAAACGGATGAATTTGAGGGGTATTTTAGACATCTAAATTGAAGATTCCAAACAGCCCCTTAAATAGACTAGTATAGATAAACAACAATTATTATAAACTAGCCTCATCAAACGCGCTTCTCGCGTGTGATGAGGCTTTTTTTTTAGCAAAAAAAAAAAAAAAAAAACTCTATGTTTTGATTTTATATATATAATTTTTATTTTAAGAATCTAATTTATAAGTGGATAAAGTAATTTGAAAATTAATAGGAGAGTGATCCTATTTTTTAGGTAATGTTTTTGTGGGAGTTAGAGTTGCATTTTTACCAGATTGTCTTTTAGTTTTGTCTCTACTTAAACATAAAGGTATATGGGCATTTTTGAACTAAAAAATGAGGAATCCAAACAGGGAAAGCCCCTTAAATAGTAGTATAGATTATTATAAGTTGGATATCATAAATCCAATTTCTTTAAGATCTATCGATTTAAAAAATCATGCACACCTCGCTCTTTTTTTTTTTTTTTTTTTTTTCTTTTATGAACTGGAAAATATTTATTAAAAGGTAGGGAAATTACAGAGGAGAGAACTAGAATAGCCTCCTCCCTGAGAATATCGCACGGACAGGGAGGGCAATTGCCATAAACAAAAGAACCTACAAATCTATTTTCCATATTGATCACTTGGCCAAAGTATGAGCAGCTACATTTGCTACCCTAGCTATCCAATGGAAGGAAAGGTTAGGAGAAAGAGCTGCCAACTCTATATTATGATATTATCTGCTATGATGTTTCTGATTCTCCAGTGAAACTCGCAAGGTTCTTCTCTCAAGGCCCGAATGCAGCTGAGGCCTGGGGGAGGCACCTTCGATTATGATATCTTCATAATTGGCCTGTGATGCATGTCTCACTCAACATCACGATGTATCTACTATAGTTCTATAGAATAAAATTGTCGTGAACTTGCTTTTGATTTACTTTTTTTTTTTTTTCACCTGTCGAGTAAGTGCTTTTCATTTACTCACTAATTCATATATGGATATTTCTAATCGATTTATCCCTTAGAAATATTTCGTCAAATTCTTACTCTACTGAGTAGATAAGTGTTGGATATTTTTATAAAAAATATTATATTCATTTTAATACTCATTTATGTGTATCAATTTTCCCTTAATGTCAGATAAGTTGATTGCTAAATTTTGAAATTCAAATATAATTCAAAATTTGAATAGCTTTTGTCAATGGTTTTAATCAGGAAATTTATGAACATTAACATGATATTAATACCATAATTGCCAGCATATTTGGTTTTATTATCTTATTTGAATATGACATAATAACGTCATATATGGAAGAATTTCAGCACTTAAATGTACAGCTATTACTGAATTATTTTATGTTACCATATATACACAAATGTTGGAGATTCTAGCCTTTTGCCCTTAATTTTTAAAAAATTTAGCAATATGCCCCTATTTCGAAACTATATAGGGATATGCCCCTGTTTCGATACTCGATTACCTTAAAATCGAGTTTCAATGAAATACTCGATTAGTAGAAAATCGAGTTATGCCCAATAAAACTATAAAAAAAAAAAAAAAAAAAAAAATGCATGGAACTCGATTTTAGGGAAGTCGAGTTCTAAAACGCCGCTATAGGGCTTTCAAACGTCACTATAGAGCTCCTTGAACCTGGTATGTCCTTATAAAAAAATTTTGCAGGAAAACGCCGCTATAGGGCTTTAAAACGTCACTATAGAGCTTAAAAACGCCACTATAGGGTTCCCTGAACGGAGCGAAGACACTTTAAAAAAAATTCGCAGGAAAACGCCGCTATAGGGCTTTAAAACGTCACTATAGGGCTTAAAAACGCCACTATAGGGCACCCTGAATATGGGGCGATCACACTTATAAAAAATTTGCAGGAAAATGCCGCTATAAGGCTTTAAAACGTCACTATAGGGCTTAAAAACACCACTATAGGGCTACCTAAATATGGGGCGATCACACTTATAAAATTTTTTTTGCATGGAACTCGATTTTCTGAATGTCGAGTTCCATGCAAATTTTTTTTTTTTTAAGTTTGATCGGGCATAACTCGATTTTCTACGAATCGAGTATTTAATTGAACTCGATTTTAGGGTAATCAAGTATCAAAATAGGGGCACGCCCCTATATAGTTTGCAAACAGGGACATATTGCCAATTTTTTAAAAAATTAAGGGTAAAATGCCAGAATCTCCCACAAATGTTTACTGTTTGGTTTAATAGACAATGGTCAAATAGTTAGCAATTTTTTGTGACATATATTCAGAAAGAAAACTTTTGAAAAGGTATTGTAATAATAGGCCATTACATGCTTGGCATTATGACCCTTTCTTTTCTTGTTCAACAACGTAATCTATGGGGGCATTAATTTCAAAGATTATGACCTTTTCTCCATTCCCAACGTACAGATTGAGATTTTGGCAAAGACAATATTTGATTCCGGTTTATATAAATATAGAAAGCTATTGATCACACATTGATGTCAATATTTTTCTGATCATTTAAAGTTTTAAAGATAGCAAACATTTTATTTTTTGGCTAAGGACAAGCAACATATCTGGCCCTATATATATGGATAGAAATAAAAGTTTCAAAGACACATATTTTTATTTCTGAATTAGAAAGCTGCAGACTTTTCAAAACAATTTTTTGTCTTAAACACTTACCATCTATTGCTTCTTACTACTCACAAAATATTCTATCTTTTACAAAATTTTCTGGGAAAAGAAAGTACTATAGAGAGCTTATATCTTACGAGCAGTGTAGGCTCGCAAGGATAATTAGTAAAGGTGGCTGGGCTGTTGTATCCTGGGGACAATGTGCAGAAACTATTTGTCTAACTACATCGGATATACCGTAGACGGCACGATTTGTCTCAAGACAGTGACTTGGTCCACGCCTCATCTCTACCGCCTCATCTCTACCACATCTTTTTGGTAAAATCAAATTGTGTAATTTCCAAGAAAAATTCAAGTATTATCTCTCCTTTATTTCCAACAATAAGTGATGAATATATTAATTCTCATTGAATATGTAATTCTAATGGACGTACTTCTTAGAACTCATTTCTCTCTCTCTCTCTTATATGTGTGTTTGTTTCTCAAAAAAATTAAAAAAAAAAAAAATAGTTATACGACAAGACATCCTATGAAAAGTGGGTTTTTTTTTTTTTTTTCTTCAGGTGTTTATTTGCATGTAAAATATGGTCAAACTTGTAAAATATTTCTGTTGACCTTAAAATCCTTTATAAAAAGTTGTAAAACATTTTACTTTTAAAAATTTGGTAAAAAATTTTACAAAAACACATGATGACTTCCCCTCCCCTCATTTTAGAGAAGTTCTATGTCTACAATATTTTCACAACAAATTCTAGGTGGTCAATTATTATTGGTTCTAAGTTGAACTCATTACTGAAATTATTTTTTTACCCACCAGTAACAGCTAGTAACAACCTACAACCTAAGATTTGTTGCGAAAAATATTGTGAACATAACATTTCTCATCAAAGTTATCTTCTAAATTTCTCTAATCGAGAGCTTGACAATTAAGTGAGCTTTCATATATATTTACGTTCAATTTATTTTGAAGTAAAATATTTTTTGGAAAATATTTTTTCATTTCAGGTGTTTATTTGAATGTAAAATATGGTCAAAGTTGTAAAATATTTCCGTTGACCTTAAAATCCTTTATAAAAAGTTATAAAATGTTTTACCTTTAAAAATTTGGTAAAACATGTTACAAAAACACATGGTGACTTCCCCTCCCCTCATTTTATAGAAATGCTATGTCTACAGTATTTTCACAACAAATCTTAGGTGGTCAATTGTTATTGGTTCTAAGTTGAACTCATTACTGAAATTACTTTTTTACTCACTAATAATAGCTAGTAACAACCTACAACCTAAGATTTGTTGTGAAAAATATTGTGAACATAACATTTCTCATCAAAGTTATCTTCTAAATTTCTCTAATTGAGAGCTTGACAATTAAGTGAGCTTTCATGTATATTACATTTAGTTTATTTTGAAGTAAAATATTTTTTGGAAAATATGTTTTAATTTTCAGATGCTTATTTGCATGTAAAATATGGTCAAACTTGTAAAATATTTCCGTTGACCTTATAATCCTTTATAAAAAGTTACAAAATGTTTTACCTTTAAAAATTTGGTAAAACATTTTACAAAAACACATGGTGACTTCCCTTTCCCTCATTTTGTGGCTAGGTCACCGATGTCAGTAGTCTAGTGTTTGGTGTACCCGTTTTGGCAACTAGTGCTGGCGGTTAGGTGGCTGGAGACGCCGTTACAATGATTGATACCAACAATTCAGTCACCGAAGATGTTGTTTCAGTAGTTTCCAGCGGTTTGGTGGCCAGAGCTACCATTCAAGTCACCAGAGACCGGTTCGATTGTCAAAGCCATCATTTCAGTTGCTAGTTCCAGAGGTTTGGTCATAGACCTTCAGCACCAGCAGCTTTAATGTTTGAGCCATCAGTTTTGGTGGTTTGCTTGAACAATTTTACATGACATCCAAACATCTGAAAGTATTTTATGTTTGAAAATATTTTATTTCAAAACAAACGGATCATTAATCATATAACTTAATAAATTGTTTAAACAAGTGATATAGACACCAAATAAATGCCAATTGATTCAATTGGTCTTGATTATTGGATTTAAGATTATGGGATTTGAATTTATTTGAATTTTATTTAAGGGTTAAGGTATTTTATTGCTATCTTAATTATGATCTATTTTCCTTGTTTCATCTAATATGGTAACCTATTTAATAGGCCCTAGTTTAAGCATAATTCTTATGTTGAATTTGATATATAATTTGGATTATAGATATTCTCTCTCTAATTTGGTGGTGATTCTAAGCACCCTTATGTGGTCAAACCTAAAATTTCAAGCATATTCTTGGTGGTGAAGCCTGTGATTACCCCTCATCTACTTTCTTCCCAGTTATTTCGATTTGCTACCCTCCCAATCTTGCATCAAATTTGGTATCAGAGAAAACTTTGATCCCTTTTGCCCTTAAATCAGACTACCAAAATATTTCTCTACACCACTACCCCAATATTACCAAAACCCCAACGATTGGTATCAAATGCTAAAATAGTCACTTTCCCACCATCAACACCCAAACATAATAAAGAAAAAAAAAAGAAAAAGAAAAGCGAAATACCCCAATGCTAACCTGACCATAGTCATTGAGCCAAACATACTTAATTGCCATCGATTTCTCACCAAGCAATTGTAATTAAAAATTTAATAATATTAAAAAATCTAAACCAATAGAATTTTTGACAGAGACTAATCAAAAGCCTTGATTGAATAAATTTGAAAGTTAGAGAACTCAATTAAATGAAAGTATAATTAATGCCTGAAGTGAATTTTAGTCAAACTGAGGGTGAAATTTGCATTTTTGCCTAAATTTTAATAAAAAGATAAAAACAAGTATTAAAAAAAAAATCTTGACCCTTTCCTTCCAAAATTTCAAACACAGAGTTTATGTTTTAGAAACAAAAGTATGTCACTACCAAAAAATTCCATATGAAGTTTAAAAATATTTGATAGCTAATCGATTAAAGGCGAGATGCTATTGAATATAACAATAAACAGTTAACTCTCATGTTGGCAGGCTCCCGATGCTAGAAGACACAAACTAAGTTGTGATGCAACATCTGTCAATAGAAGAGAAAATCGAGGTCCACAATTTATATGTCACAACTTGGAGAAAATGGGCAAATGTCTCTTTCAAAAAAAACAAATCCAGCATTTTGCCCTATTTCTCCAACTAATTAAGGAAATGCCCATCTTTTGAAACTCGATTTTTTCAAAATCGAGTTAAAAAAAAAATTTATAGAGTCCTATAGTGGCGTTTTAAAGAGTCTATAGTGACGTTTTAAGGACCTATAGTGGCGTTTTGGAACTCAAGCTCCATGAAGTCGAGTTACATGCAATTTTTTTTTTTCTTTTTTTTACCTATAACTCGAGTTCAAGGAGCTCAAGTTTCAAAACGCCACTATAGGTCCTTAAAACGTCACTATAGGCTCCTTAAAAACGTCACTATAGGGCTTAACTCGATTTTGAGAAAATCGAGTTTCAAAAGAGGGGTATTTCCCTAATTAGTTTGAAAAAGGGAGCAGGATGCTGCTTTTTTTGCTCGAAAAGGACATTTGCCAATTTTGTCCGTCACAACTCTGATATCACAACTCTTTAAGTAGTGTAGAAAAAATAATGAGTTGATATGAAAGTGATAAATAACTACTAATATTCTAAAATATAGGAATTGTGGCAAACAAATTTATGATCCTAGAATAACTTGCGACATAGCTTTGCTATGGTTCTTAATTCTTAGAATTATGAAGGGAAACCTATGCATTGATTCAGGCGAAATCAATTCTTTGCGAGCAACTTGAGGCAGTGGAGGTCAGAGGCATCTTTTGGGTCCCGCAATGCAGATAGAAAAGAACATGAGGATGTGTATGGTAATTATAATAGAAGATGATAATGAAATTTGCTTTGGCAGTAGCATCTAGTGATTATCAGTTGGCAACTATCCTGTAGACATATTGACTACTTTGCTCTTTTGATATGTAAATCTAAAAATGGTGTGGCCCATGATTTAATTAATTAGGCCCTTTTAAGTCAAATTTTCTTAGCTGTGCCTGTATGTTATCCTGCTCCCTCGATTTTCTATTTTAATGATGCGGTGCCTATTAGCAAGAAACCAGACAAAAAAGAGAAAGGAAGGGTACAGATTAGATCTCGGCATTTTCTCAAAAAAAAGATTTGACCTCGGCAAAAAGTAAAGTGTACCTATAGCTCCATGGTTGGCAGCATACATATTTAAAGCAATATTAAATTACTAATTAGGTAGTTTTTTTTTTTTAAGAAATATTAATTAGGTAGTGGTCCAGAAAGTTATCCTTTTTTATTTATTGATGGCTAGGTTAGGTATGGGTCCAAAATTCTCTATCTTGCTTCTTCTTCTTCTTCTTTTTCTCTTCTTTTCTTTTCTTTTTTCTTTTTTTTTTTTTTTTTTTTTTTTTTTTTTTTTGATGAACTCTCTCTCTAACCTTTTCCAATTCGGAATCGCACACGTATGACTTGTGGTTTGATTTGACTGATAATTTTTTGCTTTTTGGGGGGGGGGGGGGTGTTTGGTAGTTTCAGAATAAAATGGTGAAAGAAAATCTATCTCTTGGCTAAGTAAAGAAAGTTAAAAGATAGTTTTTTAACTCATTTAAGGTTATCAATTATAGAAAAACTAGTCACCAACCCGTGTTATGCACAGGAACTTACCTATTTGTGAGGTAGACTAAAATAATTTTATAAAATCTTAAATTGATTAAAAAACTACACCATTGCATGATTTGCTCTTGTATAATTTCAATTTGTATTACAAATTGATGAAGAATCCATTGCTTGAACGTGCAATGGCTTACAAAAAATTTGTCTGACAATTTTAGATACTGCAAAAAAAAAAAAAAAAAAAAAAAAAAAAAAAAAACTAAAAAATTCAGATATTAAAACTTCAGAAAGACTAAAAATAATTTTGTAAATAATTTGATAATTTTACTTCTTGTTAAGTTTGGACTAAACAAAAATAATTTTATGTAAATAAAATGATATTTTTATTTAAATATTATGTTAACATTGAAAATTATGAGAGTTTCAGAAGTTTCGGTTTAAAGAGATAGAGTTTCACTCCTTGTTAAGTTTTGATTAAAAAAAATAATTTTGTTTAAAAAAAATGATGAGTTTGAGTTTAAATTGAACTTGTCAGAGAGATAGAGTTTTACTCCTTGTTAAGTTTGGACTAAACAAAAATAATTTTTTTTAAAAAAATGATAATAATGAGTTTGAGTTTAAGTTGGACTTGTTAGAGAAATAGAGTTTCACTCCTTGTTAAGTTTGAACTAAACAAAAATAATTTTATTTAAATATTGTGCTGATGTAGAAAATTATGGGAGTTTCAGATGTTTTGGTTTTATATACAGAGATAAAATAATTTTCTAAAAAATGTTTTTTTTTAGATAATCATTCATTTTTTTTTTTATAAATTTTAATGTCAGAATAAAGGGAGGTATGGGAAATAGTTTTAATCACTTTTATCCATGCAAAAGAATTAATTGATGTTTTGATTTAATAAAAAAAAAAAACAATTATTATAAAGTAGATATCATGAATTCGAATCTTCTTTCATGAAAAACTTAAGACAGTAAACAAATTATCGAATATATTTTACTGTTTGTATTATGGCGGATCCAATACTAACAACAAAAGCTATTCGATAAAAGGTGATTTTAGTTATAAAAAAAAAAAAAAAAAGAAGATAAAAGGTGATTTTTTACGTACCAAATTATGCTTTATGCATGTTTCACTCGACATTATTATGATGTATCTAAGCAATCATACAATAGATTAATGTGAACTTGCTTTTGATTTTTTTTCATTTTCTTTTTCTTTTTCACCTTTTTTGAGTAATTTCTTTTTATTTACTCGTTCTTTCGTCGGTCTTTGAGATCATTCGTCGATTTTAGAGCTGGCCGTTTCAACAGTTCGTTTGTTGCTCTTCAATTGTCACTTCTATTGGGTAAGTTTCTATTCCTCGAATCTTTTTCATTTATTTATTTATTTGTAGTTGGGATGGTCGTTGGTCCAATGTTTGGTTGTCATGAGTAATTTTTTCATTCGTCGCTTGTAGGTGAAAAGATGTCAAGTAATAGTGAAGTGATAAGTGAATATTTGTTGTATGTCCGTTTGGAGTTGGGTAACGACGAGGTCTCCCCATTGGGGTACGAATCCATGGTCGACGAATTAGTTGGTTCCTTTGAAAGGGAAGCCATCTGTCATGTTCCGAACCCAAATGGGTCCAAAGTATGAGAAAAGAACCATCAAGAAAGAAATTGTAAGAGATTTTTCTTTTCTTTTCTTTTTCACATGATAAGAATATATACTGAAATTTCCACATTACAAGTCAGAACTCTGTAACACATTTACAAATAATGACTAAAAATCATATGCCTCCATATGATACACAAATATATTACAAACCTCCAAATAGATTACACAAGGTTATAATTTTATCAAGAATAGACAACCTCAACATCAAATCTAGGCCTACCACGCTTAAGGCTAACAAACCTCAAGTGTCCAACCTCCAATGGAATTTATTACGGCCTTGTTGAACATAGAATAATTGAGTCACCAACCATTTACAGAAAAAGTCTCCCAATTTAACATAGCACTCCAATTACCACCAAATAAAGCAAACTGCATACCCCAGGTATAACTAATTGATCTGAAAAACTGTTAGAGGGTGGGATGAGCTAAAACCCAGTAAGTAGCATAATTAATGGGGGCGAAGAAAATGCAAGTTTCATAATAATGAGCATTTTACAAAACATGCTATAATTTGGGAATTTCCATTTTATTTATGCAAAAAAAATTTCATTAACAACATGACAAGAATATAATAGAAATAATTTAGTACCAACTTTCCCAAAATATCCAATATTATTTCAAAACCAAAAACCTCACCCAAGGTGCCACAAAGACGGAAATGTTACTAAGACATCATACCGCCACAGACTAGTCAGAACCCAAACACACTAGCATGATATGTATCTCTTTTGGCATGTGGTCTATCGGCCCTGCCTAGCCTCACCCACACCCTCAAGGATTTACCTATCCTCTCATTGGCAGCAGGGGATAACGTGTCATGTAGTTCCTCTTTTGCATGTGGTCTCTTGGCCTTCCCTAGCCTCACCCACACACACAAGGATTTACCTCTTCCCCTTATGGGTAGTAGGGAATGATGCATCATACAATACCCCTTTTGCATGTGATCTTTTTGGCCCTATGGGCAGCAACCTCACTCATACACTTAAGGATTTACCCGTGTCATGCAAAGTGGGAGCTTCCAACCTAGCCTGTTGTCACAAAGACGAAGTAATCACACGTCACAAAGACGTCATCACAAAGATAGGGTAATCACCAACATCATAGCACAAAGGCAAACCCACATCAAAAGCTCACAAGTTAAATGTATTCAAAATATATAGTTTACTTCCAAGTAGTTTCATACGATATTTCAATAACCAAATATCCACAATATTCTCAAAGTCCTCAAAATCATTTCTTGTCAAAAATATTTTGCATCAATTTCCCAAATAATACAATTTAAGACAAAACATCTTTAGTATTTTCAAAATAATACCATAAATCCATGAAATCCACTATCAAATGAATTCAAAGATACTTATTTTTTTCCAAGTCAAATATTCATGCATTTCCCCTTATGCAATATTAAACATGATGCACTTTTCATATGTAATCATATATAACAGGGTCATAACACAACACTTTTTAAGAAAACATAATCCCACAAATAATTTTCCAAAATGTGTTTGACCCAAAAACAACGTTTATGCAACAAGGTTATTTTCCAAAAATCTCATTAAAAAGTTACTTACCTCACACCTCGCAAAGCCTAATTCCTCAAGCTCCAAAGGAGATTAGCTAGAACTTAAACAATATCAAGCAAAACTATCACGATAAGCACAAGGCTTGATATTGCATCTAGCTACAAATTAGAAATCACTAAATAAGAAATTAATTAGGCAAGCCTAAGTATTTAACCTCACAAATAATGTATTCCACTTTCAAAGTTTCTCAACAATTTAATTTACAAGGCATAGACTCTAATTTATAGACTTAAATCATTTAAGGTATTCTCCCTAACATTAAAACTTCAACACTTAATAAGTAGTTCCCACAAGGTTTACACAACATCATCAAGAGGCCCATGAAACCAAAATCACAATATCCTCCAAGACAAACAATATAAATCTTTAACTAGCTCCAAATAAACCCAATAGCAATGGAAAATTTTGATTTACCAACTATCATATGATATAGCTCAAAACCCATAAATTTTCACCATAAATAAACCTTAGATAGATACCATTTGTAAAAACCATAAACCCACTCATCAAATACGTCCACCAAATCAAAACCCATATACACAATCACAAGAATATCACCCAAGAAGCTCAAAAATCACATGAATATCATTTCCAAAACTTGGATTAAAAGAATCTCATGCAAAAGTATAAAACCCACCAAAAAGATTAGGAATTTTTATCTCAAATAAAAGGTATGAGTGAGCCTTAACTTTTTCCTATGGAGTTTTCTGGTAAACCTTGTCGGAAAAATGGTGGGGTGGCTGTGAGATGAGCACCGGTGAAAGAATGAAAGAGAGATGTAGAGAGTAGTGTATGTGGGTGTGCTTATGCTTGAGTGTGACAATAAAAGAAAATGAAGGCAACCCCTTCACTAGCCAGCCAAGGGAGAGGGTGAGATATTTTGTGAGAATGATTGGTTGGGAAATAAGGGGGGTAGGTGAAGGCTCACGTGGGTCTCAAAATTTGACCACATTCTTTCTTTTCTTTTCTTTTTTTAACCTAGGGTGTTACACTGTCAGCTAATTTGTCCGCAGAGGACGAGGAGGTAGCCAGTCCGTTGGGGCAAAATTGTAGGGAGTTTGTCCTTTCGAAGATCTGGGTGGTGAATAATTTTCCTCCTAGAATGATAAAGTATGTCTTTGGAAGGCTTTGCCCTCACTTTCAAATTCCTAAAGACATCCCTATAAGAAGGGCATGTATAGGGGAGAAGTGTTACTCAAGCGAGAATGAGGACATTGGGTTCTATAAGGCCACCTTTATCGCAGTGTTGAGGTTACCTCTCACCGAGATCCACCATCGGCTAGCTGACTATCTTGGGATATCCGTTTGTCAAATATCTCCTAATGCATAGAGGATATTTCTTGGAGTGGAGGTGCTTTGGGGCTAGGTGAGTGGAGGCCGTCTGGGCATTACTCTCGACAATTTCTTCTACTACTATAAACCCCAGCAGATTTTGGCGTCACAGGGTTTCTATAACTTTGTGTGTCGTAAGGTTGCATTAAAGCTCGTGTCTAACATGCCTGATTCCAATCATGATTGGAAAAGCAGGTATTTCTTTGTCAGTGGCACCAATTAGGTATGTAGACCCGACGAATGGAAAAATATAGGGGAAGGTTACGACCATACTTGGGGGATAATGGACAAGTCTGGTGAGTAGTCGGGTAGCTTTTCTTATATCGTCTGTTGACTTTTACCTTATCTTTAACCTATATGTTTTGGTATTTCTATAGCCCAAATCCTCTTGATGATATCTCCTGAGTAGGAAAATTTCATTAACCATACACTTGATATCCCTATAGAGGAAAGGGGGTGGAAGGATCTTGTCACATTTGAAAACCTGCACGCTTTTTGTGGCGAACTTGAACCTTCTAATGAAGCACAGCTAGAAACTTTATCCCGAAATCGTAAGTCTTCTCTCCATCGTCTTGTTCTTTAATTGTTGATTTGAAAAACCTAACCTGTCTACCTTTTGTGTGTCTTTCAGAAATGGATGCTGGAAAGAGGAAAGCCTTAGAGGTGAAGAAAGCGGTCGCGGCTCGAGCTCAGTAGTCCAAGGGATCGTCGATTCCTCCAGTGAACGTGAGCCAGAAGAAAAAATCTTCAAGTGATGGGAATCGTCCAAGCAAGAAACCTTTTGACCCGGTTGACCGTCAGGATCAAGTGGAGACGGTCCAAAAAACGCTTGAGCCTCCCTGTCATGGCAAGAGCAAAGGTTTTATGACCTCTCAAGGCCTCGACGCCTAGCCTCCCATCCCCCTGTTGGTGAGGAATAAGCAACACGCCATCGGTATTGCTCGATCTCTCGTCCAAAATGAAGACATTGATAAGTGCTCGAAGCATGAGACTGAGGCCTTAGGTGACTTAAGTCTTTTTGACTTGACGAGGGTAAGTTTAATCCTTGTTTACGGGCTTCTTTTTTTCCTTTTTAAGTTTGTTTTTCAAGTCTAACCATCCGTCCCTTTTTTCAGGCTTTGGTGAGGATGAGGGCCCTCTAGATTAGGTGTACATCATAGGAAGCATTCGTTGGTCGTTTGAAGGCCCATCAAGCCTTTGATAGGGAGAAGATCACTTAGTATAAAGAGGCCATGCGGACTCTGAATGCTGAGATCGGCTCAGAAGGCCAGGATCACCGAGCTTGAGAAGAATGCTCGTCAGGTTGAGGAATTGACAAAGGAAAATTCCAACTTGGCGACTGAACTAGCTGCACTTCGTGAGCATGTGGAAAGGATTAAGGCCGATGCCATCACTGAGTTTTAAATGTCCCAACCTTACTTTGATGAGTTGGGCGATCAATTTGCTGAAAGCCTTTAAACACTTCCACGAGCAGGCTATTCTTCTCTTCCCAGACTCTGGCTTAGACTTCCATTAGGTCTAGATCAATCTTCAAGTTCCCCCGACGACCCTAGGAGGTGGTGAGGTGATTGTAGATGATGTGGTTGACCTAGAGGTGAGTGATGGAGACGGGCCAGTGGAGAACGGTGGGCAGACTGCAGATGAAGGCCAGGTGGTGCTGTGGACACAACGGATGGAATTGCCACCTAGTTTTTGCAATGGTCTAGGAACCATATATATAACGTCCTCTTGAGAAAGGACCATTGATCTTACTACCTGAGATATGGGTTCGGAGTTAAGGTATGGTCTTGGGAAGGTGTTAGGCACCCAAAACCGTCTAACCATAAGGTTAGCTTCATCTCATTGTGCCTTATGTCTTAACCCTATTAAAGGCACATTTAACATTGCATCTATACTCACACACATGCCAGCATGCATCTAACAATCAACATGGCATCAAACATCCCAAAACCTAATCACTCACCTATCATGGCATATCATAACCCAAGCATACATCTATCTCATCTCATTTAAGGTAGCAAGCATATCACAATACAGTAGCATCAACAAGGCATTAACATCAAGCATATCCCAAACATCCAAGCATAGCATCATGGTATTAACCAAGCATATTCATCATGTTCATAAACCATGTCATGCCCATCATCCTAATCAAATGCATGTTCATGTAATTATGCATGACTTACCTCAGTTACCTCATAGCACTACAGCACCTATGCATCAATGCATGTTCATGTGATTCAACCAAGATATAAACCCTAATTATCAATTCAACAATTAAGGCATGTGCAACATGTTATTCTACTAACCATAGACCTAAACTTGTGAAAATTAGACTTAACAAAACTTAAACAGATGATTAAAACTAACCAAAACAAACAAAATTGCAAGAACCCTAAATTTGCATTTCTGGGCACGAGTATGCGTACGCATACATGAGTATGTGTACGTATGCCTCTAGTATGCGTACGCATACATAAGTATGTGCACACATACACGCCCAGAAACACAGTTTTAAAGCAAGCAATAAAACAATAATTAAAGCAAACCTAACATGCTTCTAATATAAAACTAAGGCGTAAATGTACTTTTAGTCCCTACATTTTGGGGTCATTTCTATTTTGGTCCTTACATTTCTATTTTATCACTTTTAGTCCCTAAAATGAAAAACGCGTTTCATTTTGATCCCTACCGTTACTCACTTAATAGAAGAATCCTATGTGGCAAACGGAGTAGAGTATTGACACACTTTATGCTGACGTGGTTATTAAAATAATAATAAAAAAATTATTTGGCAATTAATAAATGACAGATCACCATTTTAAATATATAAAAAAAGCCACATCTGAAAATATAAAATAAAATAATTAAAATAAACTTATTATTTTTTATAAAATAAAATAAAATATTCTTTTCATTATATTTTTGGAAGACATGTTCTTCACTAGAACATGATTGTTCATGTTCTTCCTCGAACTCTCTTTTCTGAGCTCAAAATATCTTGCTCAAACTCTCTCAATCTTTTAGCTAAAAACCCCTAATCTTTCTCTCTCTCAATTAGGTTTCTCTTTCTCTATCTCAGAGCAGTGGGTCTCTCTCTCAAAGCAGTGGGTCTCTCTCTTAGATCGGTGGATCTCTGCCTCAGATCGATGGGTGCTCTTGAATCGGTAGGTGGTTTTTGTCTCAAATCGGTGGGTCTTTCTCTATTTTATCTCTCTATCTCTCAGTTCAGTGGTGGAGATTTCGATGGAGATAGGTGGTGGCGCACCCTGATGGTGGGTTTGTGGGTGAAGATTTTTGTTGATCTGAGTGGGGGTTTTCACCTTATTCAAATTTGGTTTTCTGATGAGGGCTTAAGATTCAGTCAAGGGAGTTTACTGAGTGAAAGAGTTTGAGGTGTGCTGGGTTAATGGTTTTGTGGGTATTTTGTTTGGGTGGGAGTTGCTTTTGTTGTTGTTGGTATGGTTAAGGGATTAAGCTAAGTTTGTTCAATTTTGTGGGTATTTTGTTAATGATTGTATTGATTAAATTTTGGATTTAAATCTATTTTTTCTTTTGGATGATTTGGTTTGTGCATATATATGGATTGATTATGTTTTTCACAATATTCTTTTATGATTTTTCTCTGTTTGATTTTTTGGGTTTGTATGATTTTTTTGGGTTTGTGCTCTTGTTTGTTCTTGATGGGTTTGTATGATTTTCTGGTTTTGTTTGTTTTTCTGGGTCTGTATGATTTTCTGAGTTTGTTTGATTTTCTGGGTTTGTTTGATTTTCTAGGTTTGTATGATTTTCTGGGTTTATATGATTTAGATCTGAATTCGTGTGTTTTTTATTTTTAGTTCTATTTTTCCTTTTTTTATTTTATTAAAATTGATAAATTAATTTTTAAAATTCTAAGTTAATGTGGCATTTTTAATTCTGTTTTTTCCTTTTTTTAATAGTATTTTAATGGACATGTCAGCATTTACTGTGCCAAAGTGCACTGCGTTTGCCACATAGGATATTTCTGTTAAGTGAGTGACGGTAAGGACCAAAATGAAACGCGTTTTTCATTTTAGGGACTAAAAGTGGTAAAATAGAAATGTAGGGACCAAAATAGAAATGACCCCAAAATGTAGGGACTAAAAGTGCATTTACGCCTAAAACTAAACAATCTAAACTAACAAAAAATATATCAAAGATAAACAAAACAAAATCTATTCCTAAACATGCATTGGATCTAACAACAAACAAGAGCAACACTTAACACATCAAAACATATTCATCAATATATCAAATCATATCAACTTTCCAATCAAAACATGATGAGACAAAACAAAATCAAATCAAACAAAACAAAACATATTTCTAAGCATGAAAACATATAAATTAACTAAGAATAACAAAAACACAAATGATAAAAGAACCAAATCAAGGAAAAGCCATGAAGAGAGACTCACCTTGCAATGGAATACAAACTTGATTGATATTTAACCGGCCCTTCAGTGCTTACAAAACAAGATTCAATGAGATATCAAGGTAAAAGAAAATCAGAGTTAGAAAAGTGTCTTGGAGAATTTTAGGTCAAAAATCAACTCTCTCTAGCTAGGATTTGAGTTTGGAGGTATAAGAATGTATTTATATGTTAAAACTAGAGTTTTCAGGCTTATTTTTAGGGTTTTGGATGTTCCAAAGGGTCTAGGGGTTGGCCCCATCAAAGAGGGAGGCTTCGGGCCCTAAAACATGAAGTTCTGAGGTTCTAGAATGGGCCCTGCGTACGCAAGTTTGTGTATGCATATGCAGGTTTGTGCATGCGTAGGCATGAAGTTTCATATGTACGCACAACTCTGATGGCCCGACTTCAAACGGTCATAACTCACTCAATTTAAGTCCAAATTAGGTAAAATTTGTATTCAAATTAAAGCCCAGGATGTCTACTTTCCAATGAAACAAACCGAACTCAAAAATTATTTGTGGATCAAAAGTTATGGTCAAAACAATAATCAAAGGTCATTTTCAACAATGTTTTCAAAGCAATTTGAGCACTTTTGAGTTGTGATTACTTCCAAACTATCAAAATAACTTCAATTACCCATGTAAAGCTCATCATTAGGACCGGGGACTAAACTTTATTAACCGAGTACAAAATGAGGTGTCTACAGGTGCCCGACGATCCTCCAGCTTGATTTTTGTAATCCTTAAAATTGATTGTTTCTTTTATATTTTAAGTAAGTTGAAAACAATTTGGGTGCCTTGTTTTGGGTACAAATAAGTTCATAACTATTCGGGGTGCCTTGTTTTGGCACAAGTTAACATTTTTATGCCCTCGTCGGGCTTGAACACATACTTTTATATCTATAATGTCCTTTCTGTTTTCACATGCTCCCTGGATATGTTTCTTGTTTATGCTTGTTGAACATTTTTATGCTTCCATCAATCTTGAATGCATCTTTTGTTTTCTGTTAATATATAATTCACTTGTAGAATATTCTTGCCGGCCTTCTCAAAGGTACCTTCAGTCAAGTTTAATGGTTGGCTATGTACACGTTAGTCGGGTTTACACCGTTAGACCAAATGAGAGCATGTGTTTCACTAAAATAGGCCAAGTGTTGGTGCTCCTCGATATTTTAGTCGTCGGTCCATCCCTTAGGTAGGACTTAGATTGAGTGAAGGACAAAGTACGTGTCGGTATTTTGGGTCGTCGGTCCATCCAGTAGGTAGGACTTAGATTGTATAAAGGACCAAGTACCCATAAGTATTTTGGTCGTCGGTCCATCCCTTAGGTAGGACTTAGATTGAATGAAGGACCAAGCACCCATTGATGTTTTGGTCGTTGATTCATCCCGTAGGTAGGACTTATCTTTATCTTAAGTGATCTTGCACCCGTCGATGTCTTTGGTCGTCGATCACCCCATAGGTAGGATTTGGCTTTATTTTGAATGACCATACACCCGTCAGTGTCTTTGGTCGTCAATCTACCCCGTAGGTAGGATTTAGCTTTACTTTGAGTGACAATGCAAAAGTGATGTTAGCTATACCATTTTGTGGAATATAAAATGGTACACAAAAAATTGTACAGAGGATTTATATTCATAATGGTCCTATACAAAAGTAATGTTACACAAATTATAATGAGAAAAATACCCACACACCCTCTGAACTTTAGAGCAGTAGCCATTACACTCCCTAAAATTTTGTTTTGGCCAATTTAGTCCATGAACTTTGCAAATGTGCCAAATTAATATTTTTGTTAAAAAACTAACAGACTTCTCACGTGAAGGTAAATCCAACTGTGACATCCCTCGATACTGCCTTACTTTCTTAATTAGTTGCAAAATTTGTTATTATTGGTAGAAAGTCTAGGCAAATCATTAAAATAAATATTCTTTAGACTTACTCTAATCAAGACATCCAAGTTCTTCGCAATAAGTTTAGAGTCAACCTAGTTCCCATTAAATATTTCACAACAATCGAGAGGAAAAGAAGTTGTGGGCCAAGAGGGGAACCCCATAAATGAATTTAATTGTAACAAAATAATGCAGTGAAAAATGAATAATTATTGAGTATTTTCAAAGTACTATAAATGTGTACTCTCATCTCTCATATAATTATGGATTTCTCTAATTAGATTTACGATAAAGACCTAAAATGAATGTAAAATGAGATATCACGCATTTATGACACTTAAATATTCAATAAATTTGCGTGAAAAATGAAGTTTTGGTATATCTCATTAATAGGCCTACGTCTCTTGTAACGGACAATATCGCCACGACATCATGATGATGACATCTTTCTCATTTCTCAATCTTCCTGCTAATCCTCCCTTTCTCTCCTTTATAAAATGGTGATTCAGGCCTTGTTTGGTTTAAAAAAATGGTCACTCATCACTCAGTTTTCATCACTCATCACTCATCACTTAGTTTTCATCACTCATCACTTATTACTTATCACTCATCACTTAAAACACCCCATCCTGTTTGGCACCATCACTCACTTATCATCACTCAATATTTTTCAATTATTTGTGGGCCCCATACTTGTACCTTATGTAGCTTTTACTCTTTTTTTTTTTTTTTTTCCTTCAACCCCCAGTAGCTAAATGCACTGAACCCAGTGAGAAAAAAAAATTAAAAAAAAAAAAACCAAACTTACTGAACCCAGGAAAAAAAAAAAAAAAAAAAGAGAGAGACGAAGAACTGAAGAAAGAATAAGTGAAGAAAAAAAAAAAAAAAAAAAAGGAGTCAAGACCGAACAGTGAAAAAAAAAAGAGAAAGAGAAGAAAGAATCAGTGAAAAAAAAAAAGAAAAAAGAAAAGAACGGAAGACCAACCAATGAAAAAAAAAAAAAAAAAAAAGAGTCAAGACCGAACAGTGAAAAAAAAAAAAAAAGAGAAAGAGAAGAAAGAATCAGTGAAGAAAAAAAAAAAAAAAACGGAAGACCAACCAGTAAAAAAAAAAAAGTCAAAGGTCAAAAGTTGCGGCTGTGAGTCCCTCCATGTGTGTATAATTACAAAAATACCATTGAGTTATGAGTTATGAAAACTGAAAACAGCTAAAATGTGTTTTCAGTTTCCATAACTCATAACTCAAAAATCAGAGAATTGAGTGATGGAAACTGAGTCATGGATTATGAGTGATGGTGTCCAAACAAAAAAAATTTCCGTGGATCCCACAAATTTTGGATGATGAGTGATGAAAACAAAATCATATCACTCAAAACTCACTCATCCAAACAACACGCAAATAATAAAATATAAGATAATACCCACCTTCACCTTCACCTTAACCTTGGCCTTGAACCTTCTCTTGTACTTCTTAAAGATGGAGAAAAAGAGGGCAGAAGCAGAAGAGTTGGAGTACCAATCTGGGTTCGGAAACCACTTGGCTTCGGAGGCAATCCCAGGAGCTCTTCCCAAAGGTCAAAACAGCCCTCTTATCTGCCCTTTCGGCCTCTACGCCGAGCAGATCTCTGGCACCCCCTTCACCTCTCCTCGCAAGCTCAATCTTCGCAGGTCTGATTGAATTAATAATTGCTGATTGCCTTGCTTTACTTTCAAAATAATTGCATAGCTAGTTTCGTTACTTTTGAATATTCATATGTGGGCTGCAGTTGGCTATATCGGATAAAACCATCAGTTACACATGAACCGTTTAAACGTCGGGAAGCAGGTCATGAGAAGCTGGTTAGTGAATTCAACAACCAGTCCAAAGCTTCAACCACCCCAACTCAGCTACGATGGAACCCCCCTCATATTCCCGATCACCCCACGGATTTTATCGATGGCTTATACACTGTGTGCGGGGCTGGCAGCTCATTCCTACGCCATGGATTTGCTATTCACATGTAACTAATTTCCCTATTTCATTCTTTCTTCTTTTTTTACGACTACATTTACGCCATACCATATATAATTCACGTGAGTATGACATTAATTACTGTATTCCTGACTATTATTTCCCTACTTTGTTTGGTAATTATTAGTTAATTTGCACTCTGCCTCAAATTCTTTTAGAATTTAGTTTTATTTTTTTTGTTATGTATGAATTGATTATCAGGTATTAAGGTAAGGACACCCAGTTCTTCCACTTCCACATATATCATATATGGACCTATCAGTTTTTTTTTTTTTTTTTTAATTATTTTTTTATTATTAAAAGATAGAATATGGACCTACCAGTTTGGTAACGTGTTATCAAATAACACTTTTTTAAAATATAGTTTTTTTTTTTTTTTAAAATTTTAAAATTCACTTTTTTCTAAGGTGCAGCTTTGTTCAAACAATCTCAATTTCAAAAAGTTAAAAAATAAGCTATGCGAACTTTATTGTTAGATGAAGTCCAAGTTTTATCTTATCTTATGATTATGATTATTATTATTATTATTATTTTAATAAATAGAAAGAAAGAAAGAAAGAAAGAAGAAAATAACAGGGTATTGTACTTTAAAGTTTAAACTGTGTTTAATTGCTCAGAAATACTAGTTAAAGAAACTTTGGATTTTTTTGTTTTGAGTTTTACAGCTATCAAATGGCTGACCTTTAGTGTTGGAGAAACAGCTACAGTCAAGGTTTAAAAAAGCTGTGATGTTATAAATTAACTTAATTTATTCACAATTTTAAAGCTAAATAGTTTCTCTTGACTGCCAATGGTTTGCTAAAATGTAGTGAACTGGAGCTAGTATTACTTAAGAGTGTTCTGTTTATTCATTTTTTCTTTATATGCTCAGTGGCAACTAAATAACTGGTTCATAGTTCAATGTGTGAGTGATGTAAGAAATGCTAACAAGCAGTTGTCTTTTTATTTAGTTATTTATTTTTACTGCATAAGGGGAAGACTTGTGCACTGGGTACGACCTCATTTTTATATCTTTCACACAATTTTTGTTGCTGTCTTGCTTTCATTTTCAAGTTTGCAAAATTTCTTCAGTAGAAATATTTTCCGAAGAGATTAATGAATTCCTAGATCCTAAATCTTCTTTGTTTATGTTAACACATGAATGAAATTATGAAGGTTTTATGTACACCTTGATAGATTGAGGAATTAAATTTGTAGGTACACTGCCAACAAATCTATGACTAACTGTGCCTTTTGCAATGCTGATGGTGACTTCTTGATAGTGCCTCAACAGGGAAGTAAGTGATGTTTCTATCTTAAAGGTTGATTTTAATTTTGGTTTCTCTTAAATAGGGATTTTCCCCCCTGATATCCTGTTAGAAGGCCATACTTTGTTAAAAATTGGAAAGGGATAAAGTCTGCAGATGTCTTTCTGTTTATGTACTCATATGAAAGACAATTTCCCTTAATAGATGGGGATTTTTAGACTGATTGCTTAATTTTAGAGGGTGATGAACGAATTCACCTTTGAATGAGCTCTTTGATGCGAAACACATACCCATAGTGCCCTCCTGCTGGAGGATTGGCATTCCATGAGTCTTATATTCTGATCTTGTATCTAATTGTTGGCTCCTTGTGCTACTAGGTATTTGAAATTTTGCAAGTACACTGTTTAAAAAATCTAACCCTTTTTGTGAGGGTATTCTGTGTTAAATCGATAGGAGTTTTCTTTCTTACACTCTATGCTGGTTGTGCAGGGCTATGGATCACTACTGAATGTGGAAGATTGCAAGTTTCCCCAGGTGAAATTGCCGTTCTACCTCAGGGATTTCGTTTTGCTGTTAATTTGCCTGATGGCCCATCACGTGGTTATGTTGCTGAGGTTTTTGGTACCCATTTTCAACTTCCTGATCTTGGACCCATAGGTACCTAGTCTCTCATTCAGCTGGTAGTGTTTGAGTAAAAAACAAGTGTGATTATTTTTGTCTCAAATTATATGACATAGAGTACTTCATTGATCAATCATTAAACTTCAATACTTCCAAAAGTGAGAATATTATTAATTTGATTGCATGTAGGTGCTAATGGTCTTGCTGCTCCAAGGGATTTCCTTGTGCCTACAGCCTGGTTTGAAGAGAGTTCCTATCCAGGCTTCACTATTGTACAAAAGTTTGGTGGCGAACTCTTTACTGCTAGACAAGATTTCTCTCCTTTCAATGTTGTTGCTTGGCATGGTAACTATGCTCCGTATAAGGTGGGTGTAACTTTTAAGAAAAAAAGTCTTTTTTGCATGAATGAAATAAAAAGAATAGGCAGCTCTCTCTCTCTCTCTCTCTCTTCAGCTGTTTATATAACATTTTGGACTGTTAAAACTCTCTATATATGACTATGATAACCATAAAGGGACTTGATTTGGTGTAATATCTGATTTGCTTGCAGTATGATCTAAGTAAGTTCTGCCCTTACAATACAGTTTTAATCGATCATGGTGATCCATCAATAAATACAGGTGTGCTTAATGGTGTGCTTTTATTATTTCAAATTTGGGTTAATGAGGTTTTCGCTTTCACTTATAAAGTGTGTTTGATTATCTTAGTTTATTATTTTGCAATTATTATGCAGTATTGACGGCACCAACTGAAAAACCTGGTGTTGCTCTGCTTGATTTTGTCATTTTTCCTCCCCGATGGTTGGTTGCAGAGCATACATTCCGGCCTCCATATTATCATCGCAATTGTATGAGTGAATTTATGGGCCTCATTCGCGGTGGATATGAGGTTGTTCCAAAATCTGATTTTAACTACTTATCTCATCGTGATGTGAATGTTACATGTGGTGGACAAAGTAATTTCCTAATATTTGGGAATTATATATTGGCTGGGAATGGGATGTAAAATTCTTTATAATGTTGGGGAAGGTGGTTGCTGCATATATTCAAATGCCAAACTTCTTTTTTATGCTGTTAATATTTAAAATAAATAATTAACATGCGGCTTCTAAATGCATGTTAGTCATTTAATATCATAAGATGTCTTTGTAGAATCATCACATTTTAGGGTCATATACATGTTGAAGTCTTCCTGGCAACAGATGGGAAAATCATGTTGTCCAGTTCTGGCCTATTATGCTGTGTATATAAGGCATGCATGTGCAGAACAATTTGGCATATGAGGAAGTGGATACTTTAATTCAGCTTTGTTCTTCATTCTATTATACAATTTATTTCATAATCTTGTTTTCAGGCGAAAGCTGACGGGTTTCTCCCTGGTGGTGCAAGTCTTCATAACTGCATGACTCCCCATGGGCCTGATACCAAGACATATGAGGTATGTATTTTATAAGCAACCCAAAGAAAAAGATGATGGCTACCTTTTATTTTTTTGGTTAAAATATAAATTACTCCTTTCAAGATTATATCTGCTGTCAATCTGATCCCTCTGCATTTAATTTAATACCTAAACTTCCATATTGAGGTCAGTATGGTCTTCCATCCAAATCCATTAATGCTGTTAATTTTCATGTGAGTTAAAGGTGCTGACCAAAACAGTATCCTTTTAGTGCAAAAAATTGAGAAAAAATAAAGAGAGAGCAGGTGCTGTGTGGTGGATGGGGTAGGATAGCTCTTGCTCACCTCATCATCATCCTTCTTTCCTTTTCTTATTCTTCTTGTCCTCCTTCAAGTTCTTCTTCAATTCAGATATGTAAAAATTATCATCGTCAAACCAGACCTAGTTAAAGTAGATCTAGAAGAGATTCCCCATCTTCTCCTAAACTACCTTAGTATTCAAATCTGATAAACAAGAGGAAAAATAAATCCCCCAAAATGAATTCAATGAAGCAAACAATCCCAAATTCATCTTTTGTTTTTCACTTTATGTCTTTGATTTTTTTTTTCACCCAGATTTGCTTTCCGCTCTACTCTCCCCTCACTAATTACCCTAACCCCTCTCCATGTTTCTCTTCCTAATCGATTTCTTCATTATTTACCTCTTTTATGTTTTTTCTTTCTCCCAACACTCTCCCTCTCATTTTTTCACCAATACTTCATCAGTTTGACGGTTATGTGTGGGTGACATGGCATTTAACAGCTAGATGGAAGGATCATATTGATAGCAATCTGAAAGTTCAATAAAATTGTTTAAATTCGAAAGAGAGATCAAATTAATGGCAATCTGAAACATAGAGGGTCATATATCGGCTCCATTTCCAGAACTTGAAACCTTGAGTGGATCTAATGTTGAACACTTCAAACCTTGAGTCAACTCCTGGGGAGTCCCTTTACCGGCCAATGATATAATCTTGTTCATTAGGGTTAGAGTCAATGAATAGTCCTGATCTAACCATATCGCTCATTTTGATGCACAGACAACAATTGCAGGTGGAAATGAGGCAGGGCCGCATAAAATAACTGATACCATGGCTTTTATGTTTGAATCGTGTTTAATACCCCGCATCTGCTCTTGGGCTCTTGAGTCTCCCTTAATGGATCATGATTATTACCATTGTTGGATAGGCCTGAGATCCCATTTTACAGGCGAAGGGAAAGATATGAAAAGTTTAAGCATACAGAATTGACATGATGATACTGAAAGTGGAGGCGAGTCTATCGTGTTAATATATAGAACAAACATTATCAGCTTGAAGCAACCATAAGTCAATCCAGCATGTATATAATACAATAAAAGATCATCTAAAGTGTGGATATATTAGATATATAGAGTTTTATTGTTCTGTCTTGTCTTAGTTTGCTTAATAGCATGATTGTATCAAACTTCTACAAATGTTTCAACCTACCAACATGCTTAATCATGGCCTTGTATCAGTTTTAAGGGTCTAATAAGCATTGCCTGAGTTGCAAATATTGATAAGCACCTTCCACTTGTGATTGCGGATGATGTATTTTATCCAAATTTTGGGTGAAAAGTTTTCTCTGAACAGTGGCTGTTTCTATTGGATATATGTGATTACTATAATTCTGATCAGACAACTGATTTTTAGTGTTTTTCTGAAGTCACTTTCGTACAAGCAATGTGCCTCACTCCCTCTCTCACACTCAAAGAAATCAGTTCTATATGCTTAGTTTGTTGTGTTTAAAAGTCGGGCATCCTAATTGTTAGAAATATAACTGTTAGACTTTGAAATATAATAGTCCAATAGCATAGGCTCAAGCCTAATCTTATCTTGTGTGCAAGTTAAGTTTCCTACTACTTGTACTATAAATTTATAAGTTTATTAACCATAGTTAATGTGCGGTTAGTCTAGAGTTTAGCCTACTAAATAATAAACTAATAGCTTGTTTGGATGGAAGGGGAGTAGAGGGGAGTAGAGTAGAGGGAGGGAGAGTAAGTTAAATTACCTTGTTTGGATGGTTTTGTAAGGGAGGAAGGAGAGGGATTTGGAGGGGTTTGGAGGAATTTTAACTACTTCTAACCCTTCATTTTTAATTTCCCCAAATTGGAGAGATTTGGAGGGAGAGTAGAGCATAGAAATGTTTGACTAAGGGTCCGTTTGTATACCGCTTATTTGACTGAAAACTGAAAATACTGTAGCAAAATAATTTTTAAATATGTGAATAGTACCGTGTGACCCATTTTTAATGAAAATTTTGTTAAAAAAAGAGGTTTGTGTGTCCTATGAACAGTGCACGAGATCCATTAGAAAGCACTAAAACATGCTTCTCAATGAAAAAAAAAAAAAAAAAGGTTGAAACGCAAACGCATTGCGTTTCAACTGTACCCAAACGGGTACTAAATGAATTACTAAATTTATTCTTACCATATTAACAAAATTACAAACTATGAAAAAATTAATTATTTCTCTCCTCCTTACTTAATTTTAAAAACATCCAAATAAGGTGGAGGATAACCATTCCCCTCTACTCTCTTCCTCACTACTCTCCTCTCCCTCTAAACTTCCAAACATAGCATAAGTGTGAATATATATAGTAGGCTAAATCCTAAATTAACCATACACTAATTATGGTTAATAGATTTGTAGTATAAGTGGGTACATTATATTTCTAACACTAACCAAGTTAGCTGGATTCTCCCACAAAAAAAAAAAAAAAAAAAAAAAAAAAAAAAAAAAAAAAAGAAAAGAAGAAAGAAAGAAAGAAAGAAAGAAGAAGCTAGCTGGATCTCATTAATTTATTGCTTCCTGGTGAGAAATTAGATTTTCTGCTCTTTTCATATATCAGACGACATGTCTTTCTCCCATAAAAAAAAAAAGATGACATGTCTTTCTCAAGGTTGAGCAAATAGGTAGTGGCAAGTTTACTGCTGCAATATGACTGCAAAATAAATAAATAAATAAAACAAAAATTAAGTTAGACGCAAAACTAGATAGATAATGACGCATTCAACTCAACTCAACGGTGAAGTTAGAAATTTTTCTCTGGGGAACTAAATATATGACTAAAATTTTTAAGTAAAAAAATTTATATAATATATAATATCCTATATAATACATATATACGTCTTTTAACAGGACCCAATATATGTTATTGTTTTGTGTAGAGTAACATTTATATCCAAATAAAACTCAAAATAAGTATTTCCTTTCATAAACTAGCTTTTTAAACTTAAATAAAGTTGTGCTGCACATATCTTCTTTTTTTAGTACTTAAATAATTTATAATTGATTTTGTACTAAATTTCTTAACAATATCTCTTTCAATAAGTTAAACAATCACTTAAAAACTCTTTTTTATTTTTTTTTATTTTTTTTTTAACTTGTTCTAAAATTTTGTTTAAAAAATTTAAATGGTTAAAAATATGTAATCTAAATCCAGATCAGGTAATAAGGTGATAATTCCTTAGATTCAAATCTGAGTTTTTTTAATGGTTTAGAATATAAAGTTTTAGAATTTGGGATAATTGGATAATGATTTCTGAATTTTCAACACCATTTCTTTTAAACTATGTATTAAAAGGAGATGGTTTCCCTATAATCACCTTCAGACAAAAAAAAAAAAAAAAATTATAACCTAATTATATAGCCAACTTAAAAATTTTGGAAACTTAAAGTTACTTTTAAATCACTTTTATAATAATTTTTTAAAAAAAAATTGAGGCTTTTGCTTTTAGAATAGAGAAGGTTTAATTTTAAAAGGGATTTGTCAATATATTTGTGAAAGCATATGTTTTTATGTAATTTATATATGACACGAATATATAACTGTTAGAGATGATGACTAAATAACATATTAGACCTTCAAATGAGCGGTGGTATAATTTTTGTAAAAAAAAAAATGCCAAGGTGACATTAACTAAATGACCATATATTCTATAATTTTAGTAGTATTAGTTGAAAGGAATCTAAAAAGTCAAAAGGGGCCATTGCTCTCCCCTCCCTTCATGTGTTGGATACTTTGATACTTTATTTTTTCTAAACTTAATTTTCATAAAAGATCATTATTAGGTCTGAAAAATACTAAATTACATTTCTTCAAAATTTCATCTAGAATCCTTGGGCACAATGCCGATTAAGTCAATTTAAGTTGATTAGATAGAAAAATATCAAATTTCCCATTTTGGATTTTTGTTCACAAAAATTTAACTACAATTAACCTAATTTGACTAGATTTGTCCAAATGTTAATCGAGCTCTAAACATAACAAGACACAAAATTTTAAGTTTTTTTATAATAAAATGTGTTCCAAGACACTTTAACCAAGCTTGATCAGGTTTGATCGTGGTTGACTGAAGTTTAACCAAGATTTGATAAAAAAATTAGACCGTCCTATCAGAGTAAATTGATGTCTATATGAAAGATCATGAAATTCCATTTAAATGATGATTTGTGGGCTCATATCGGAGTTAAAAATAATTTTTTTTTTTTTTAAAGTGAGATGTTGCCAAAAAAATTAAAAAATAATAGCCCAACACTTGGCAATTTTTGCTAAGTGTTGATCATCTACTTGATTGTGATCAAATGATGTCGAAATGGTGGAAATGAGATGTCACAGGAAAGATATTGACATAAATCATCAATTTTGTGGGTTCGACATATAGAAATTCCTCATGAATATATAAGGAGAACTAACACAACTACAAAAAGTGAGATTTTGGACCAAAACATGATTAATTGGTGGTGTTCCCATACTTGTAATTTTTCAAATCGAGATCTTTGAGCTTCAAAGCCGATATATTTTAAAAATTGGTGTTACAAGCTTTCTGATGATACCTTGTTTGAAGCAATTCGAGGTTAGAACTTAGAACTTAGAAGGCCAAGAACGAAGTCCATGAAACTGGGAAGTAACTTGAAAAATTCTCATTTTTGTCCGAAAAATCAGCTCAAGGTGCCTTCTTTTGCCATAGATGTGCCACGAACTGCGTGTATTTGATTTGAAAAACTTGTACTTTATGAATCTACGCATTTTCCTCTAAATCTTGGTTCAAATGGCATCACGAGATCATCTCTAGATTTTCCGAAATTAATTGGACAAAATGAGAAAAAAACCATTTTCAAAAGAGAAATGCTATGTCCATAACATTTTCATAACAAATCTTAAATGGCAAGTTGTTACTGGTTATTAATGTTAGGGTAAAAAAGTAATCTTAGTGGTAAGTTCAAATTTGAACCAATAATAACTAACCAACTATGATTTGTTGTGAAAATATTATGAAAATATTGTGGACGTAATACTTCTCTTTTCAAAATCTGACAATTTGAACTACCCAAGTTCCCACTTGAATAACTATTTTTTGAACATTGAATCAAATTGCACAAAGTTAATATCTTTGGAAAGTAGACATCATAATCCTTCCAATGATGCCAAAAAGACTCAAGATAGAGGTTAGAAAGGCCATTAACCAAGTGCACAAAATTTGTATTTGAGAATGGTAAAATTTTAAATAAACTGATAGTTGAAAAAAGAGAGGTTCACATTGCATGTGTGCCCTTCTAGATGGGCTTACATGTGGTATGTGTTTCTGCCTAAAGGATTTTATTCTCTCACTAACTGAAGTCCTCCCATTTGTGGGTTCTAGTTAGTTTAATTGGTAAAATCTCTGATGGTTGAATAAAAAATTTGAAATTCAATCCCCCACCTACACCAAAAACTAATTAGTGTCTTAGTCTGATGATAAATAGCTATTATCAAGAGTGGACGTCATCGGTTGAAACTCTCTCAAAGTCCTCCTATTCAGTCAAAGGGGATGAATTCTAGAGCCTTAAACCCCATTTCTCTAATCCCTAAACCTCTCTAAATGCCTTAAAACACAACTACTAATCAATTCCATCAAATCATCAAAATTGTCTTCATCCATATGAATAAATATCTTCTCCCTTAAGCTTTTAATCGTTTTCTTAATCAAATTCATGTTGATTGGTGTTTATGATTGCTTGATTCTTGATTGGGAGTCGTTTGAATTTTCATTACAACTTAGTAGTCTCATAGATATATGTTGAATTGTTGATACCAAATATAGTCTTGCATTAAGCTACTTTATAATAATATTTGAGGAGTAATTCAAAATATGCAAAAAGGTTTACCTTCAATAAAAGTAGCAGTCTCCACTCGCTCGGATGATAATACTGATAGGAACGATGCATAACCTTTGCCTTCTTGATTAGTACTTTTCCCCTCCAAGCTTGTTTCTTAGTGTTTTAGCAAATAAATTTAGATACATTACAAATTTCACTTAATTAATTTTTTTTTTAAATATGTATTTTAAAATTGTTGATATTCTTTGTAATTACTTCAAAATTAAAGTAATGTAAGCAATAGTCAGTAGTAAATCAAATATATATATATATATATATATATATATATATATATATATATATATATATATAATGATCAGTATATAGAAATATAAGTGATGATCAGTTCTGAGACTCACAACCACAAAGTACACGTAAATAAGATTACAAGGAGTTCTCCCAATTCATGCATGGTGGCCTTACTGCTAAATCTACTAACTTCAACAATAACAATATAATAAATGGTTTCCTTTTGGCTCAGAAAATGTATAGTCGAGTGTCACTCTTTTTGCTAGAAAGGAGGAGAGTATCACCCTTTTTGGCTTCAAATCTTTACATTTGATATGCATTAGAGTATCCACATTGGTGGAGCCATAATTTTAGCTATTTGGCTCTACCAAAAGCTATTTTATCTATTTTACCTTTTCACCTTACAAAGCACCCAACATCAGTGGTTTTATTTTAGCTTTCAATACAATAAAATAACATAAATAATACAATAAAATAATATATCTACTACAATAAACAACAACCACCACTACCAACACAATAAAACAATATAACTTTTTAGTAAAATATTATTATTTGTTTTACCTTCTTAGCTACAATGCACAACCATCTTTGGTTGTGCATTGTACCTCCACCATTGTAGCATTTTTTTTTTTTTTTAATCTTTGGTGGTGCTAAAAAGGCTGAAAATAGCAATATAGCTTTTTAGCACCACCAATAATAATGCTTTTACAGAGAAAAAGATATGTGCAACTTCTGTCCGGATGGGATGTAAAACGCCTATTTTACGCCCTTCAATCAAATTGTACCACATCAGCTTATTGTAAACTAAAAAAATAAATCTTACCACACATAATCTTGCCTCTAAAAATTCATATACCAACAAAATTGTATCTTCCTCCTGAAGAACCAACCAAATCTCCAAGCTAGCTAAGACACTGCCCCAGCCGTCGGAGATGTTGCCCAAAACCTCTGGAGATGCTGCCAAAATTTGCCAAAGAATCCACCATAGAATCTGCTCATTCTAAAGAACCACCGAACCTACAAGCCACTTGAGTAGTCAGAACTGCCAAAAGCTGCTGGAGACGTCGCCACTGACCTCTAAGTTTCTTTTTTCTTGATTTTTTTCTTTTTTCCAATTTTCATTATCCAAGGTACAATCTTTTTAATTTTTCTAATTTTGCGCATGTGGATTATAAAGATATATATCCAATCTGGGTTGTGTGTAAGTTTGAATCTAGGTTTTGCTCAAGATTTGCATATGGGATAAGGTTGTGGATTTTGTTGAGGGAAGACAAGGTCTTGGTATCTCTGTTGTTTGTAGGTGATTAAATTTTGAGGATTTTGCTTTTGCATGTGGGTTTTGGAACCAGGTTTCTTGGTCTATTGTGGGGTTTGTTTTTGTTTTTAAGGTTTTCTAAAATAAAATTTAGAGAGAGGAAGAGAGGTCACCAATTCATTGACAGCGGTGGACCGTTGGTGGAGTGGTCACCAATTCTTTATGTCTCCAATAACATTACCATTGCCAACATCAACACAGGCATCCATTGTTTGTTTGTTTTTTTTTTTTTTTTTTTTTTTTTTTAATGAGATTAATTGGGTGTTGACATGGTGTTATACTATTGGTGGCGTAAACAAACTCCGTGTCCATACTCGTTTCTTGTCTTTGGAAAAGCATCTCTAATCTTTGATTCTCTATTTACCTCTTTTTCTCATCTACTTTCTCAGCAGGATTTGGATCATGCGAGAAAAAATTATCTATGTCAAAAAGGGAAAATGTAAAAAATTTAAAGGTTAATTTTTTTTATTGGTCTAGCTCCAAGGGTTGAGAGTAAAAGTGAACTTTTCAAGTTTCATTCTCAACCATTAAAATTGGTATTGTACAAGATCTCAATTCCTCGATGACAATAATGTTGTTAGGCTTTACCTTGATTGATCTCTCTATTCTCACTCATTAATCTCAACTAAGGCTATGTTTGGCTCTATATAAATTCATTTCCGAGTGTAAAATGGGTTCAGGAAAAATATTTTCTAGTAAGGAAAATGCTTTCAATGTGTTTGGTTGCGCCATAGAAAATAAGGCAGAAAACGATTTCCAGTGTTTGGCTGCTGTGGAAATAGTTTTACCGTATTCATTTTCCCATGTTTGGTTTGTTCAAAAAATTCACGGAAAATATGAAATGAACAGCAAATAAAAACCTGCATTCCTATAACAATCTAAACAAATATTGTACTCATCCACTTCAACATAAACAAAGAGCATTTGATAAATAGTTTCATAATATTCATATCACTAAGCACATAATGTAGCATTCACCATTGGAGGTGAGCCTCCATGGTCTACAAAAATGATACCTACACATGGTATCTAAACAATACACATGTGCGCCTACACTAAACATACATAACTTGGATAATTGTATCCTCTCAAGCACACAAAATACTACATCCTATAGTCATGGTACGTAACTATTATCCCTTAGAGCATAACAGTCCACAAAATATACATACCATCATCATATGTCTAAAGTTAGAAATACATACATAGCCTGCTTATACTAGCTAATGTTTATAGATAATACAATACTGTCACATGTATGATACAATCAGAGGTGAATACTAGTACCACAACATATTACCAAAAAGAAAAACTACCATCACAGTTAACACCAAACAGAGTCATCAGATCCGAGTAAAAAAATAACTATCCATCCAAAGCTTCATCAACTTAGCATTCTTGGCTAGAAATCCCCTAGTTGCCTTCTTATTTTCACACAGATGGTCAAAGGCAGCTGCGAGCATATCTTCACTATACCCATTCGACGCCATGGCCATCACCTCAGAGTAAAGACTGGTGTAATCAACAGGCCCCCGGTTGATTTCTTTCAAGGCCACAACAATTTCCTTAAGCTAATCAGATAGATCAATGAGAACACTATCATCACTGGGAGGTGCACAGCCTCTCTTGCAAGACTTTAAAGCTGTGGACCCGGTGGTGGATGATTCTACCACATTCTTCCCCTTATCCCTTTTATCCACCACACCCTCCTCCCCATTGTCGGCCACATTCTCAGTGTCATCACCATTCTCTTGCTGTGTGTCAAGATCAACATATGACTTAGTAAAGTTGCCTGTGGCCATATCCTTACCCACTACAAGGGCCAACTCATCGTACATCTCTACCCTCTTGTTCAAAAACTCGGCATACTTACGATGCATCTGTAAGGGAGAAAGGAACGTAGAAAATTTAATATTCACTTCAATCATCATAATTGACTCATATAGATGCCATATTCACTCATATAATCAATATTTACTAACATAACTTAGTACACATCGTAGAAGCATCAAAACAAGACTATATTAACAAAATATTGTTGGAAGCCATACCATAACTTTCTCCTGATAGGTCTTGGCATCGCATGTGATCATCTTGAGGTTGTCATCCCATCCAAACCCACTCTTCTTTCGAAGAGTTTGGATGGTACTCCACATATTCCTCAACGTACACAATCGATTCTCCATAAACGAGGGGTAGCACTCTACCCTAAACTCAGCAGAGATGGCCTTTGCTACAGTGGCAAAGGAGCCTGCCTTGAAAGTGTTTGAGGGCTTGTTGCCCTTCATAGCCTCTTCGGCAAGCAAGGTAAGTATGGTAGTATGCATTGGTGGTAACCACCAGAACTGTTTAAAGCCCACCTTCTCTTTCTCTTTCTCTTTCGACATTGCTACATATAAAAATTGTATAGTGAGAGTAGCATTTAATAATTACTGTGCATATGAATAACAAAACAAACACACATACAACCATGCTTATTTGAGGAAAAAATGCATTAACATCAATGAACCTACAGATGTGCACAAAAAACAAAACAACTATTGGAAATAACAATGTAATACTAAAAATAATTATCCTTACACCACCATAAGTCTAAAGTAAATACATTGTCCTTACACAACAGATAGTTATAATTCTCAGTGTCATCAATTATAGAAAAATACATTACATATTACAACTATAGAAATCTGAATCACACATATTTAAAGTACTACTCTCCACTCCTGGTATAATCAGATCACATGGCTTGACATATCTCATCTCTATTAACATTCCACACTCTACTTTTTTTAGTGGAGTCTAGACGTGAACGTGTTTCTAGTTCTCCACCGCTAGACTCTACTTGGTTCATTGCAACTTCCATAATATAGTCAATAGGATCAACCCCCATAATGTGATTAAGAATCACACAACATTTTAACACTACTTCCACTTGGGTTTCAAAAGACCAAAATGGTTTTGCATCCAAGACTCAAAAACGTTTCTTCAATACTCCAAACCCTCGCTCAATGGTAGTTCTTAAGGATGAGTGACGGAGGTTGAACAATTCACATTCATTCTCAGGAGGACGATCACTAAACTCTTTCAAGTGATGTCGAACACTCCGATAAGGTGACAAAATTCCATTTTTATTACCATACCTAGCATCACCAAGATAATATTTACCTATACATATTGAAAGATAAACCGAAATCACTCCTATTCTTTAGTAAAACGAACAAAATTTATTAAAACTAATAAACCCAAAAGGTGAAGTAATCCTATAATACATTCGGGAATTGAAAATCCCTCTGGCCTAACGAATGCATCATTTAACACAAGCGAATCATGTGACTGCCTTCCCATCCAACCAATACATAAGTGAACTTCAAGTCAAAACTAATGGCAACTAACACATTTTGAGTGGTTCCATCTTTGCGACCACGAAACCTTCCTTGTATTTCAGGTGGCACAGATGCACAAACATGTGTACCATCTATTACTCCAATACAATCCTAATTTTTGACAAATATAATGGTTTAAAAAATACACAAAATCTTCACAATTACAAAAATAAATTAAGTTCCAATATTTACCTTAAAATATGGGTAGAACCTTCTGCTATCCCTTATCTCTCGGGATGTATCTTCGCTAGACAGTCTTATTAGAGCTCTATATAATTTCAGAATCCCTTTAAGGACGACCCTAAAATATCTATGAACAATTTCAGTCAATCTATGGAACCGACTACCAATTACACGGATCCTCACATTATGACCAATTATGTGTAAGAACATTAGCACTTGCTCCCTAACGAACATGTGAACAGTCGGCCGTATATGCTCCCCTTGAGTGAGAATGTCACATAATTAGTGGAAAACTATAGGCTTCATCCTAATTTGACTTACATAATGTCTCTCACTTCTATGCAGAATACTATTTATGTAATGCTTTCTTTCAGCTGCATGATTAACATAAGGTGCCCTATGCAGGCGTTTACGCCGCAATTTCCTTAACAATGCAACCCCCACAAGGAGGACAAATGCAACTGAGGCAAGAATTGCTGCTTTGGTTTTTCTCTTCAACTAAAAATAACAAACACTGTGGTATAAGAGGTACATAAACAAGCATGCTATTTTAGACATTACACAGTGTATAGAACATCACAATGACAAAACAACACAACACACCTTGTCAACCAACACAACAACGTAATCTCTAACACAATCAGTATATACAGCTATGCTTAGTTTTTGTTAAACCATCCAAATTCACATAAATATTGTAACAAGCCCAATTCAAGAACAATGCTAAATTCAGTTTACAAAAATATTCACAAGCTACCATATACCTTCACAAACACTTATTACAGATAACATTATGCACATATATTTTATATACAAATAAATATATAAATAACTATATATATATATATATATATATGAATATCTAAATAAATAAATATATATATATATATATAGCGAATCTGGTACAGGGATATGGACTGGTGGGTTTAAGGGATGGGTTTGAGGAAACGGTGTCCGAAATGGGATAGATCAGGTGTTAGGATGCTAAAATCGATGTGGGTTTAGCTGCAGTGGGTAGATTAGGTACATGCATTGCTCAATCTAGGCTTGCTTCATCGGAGTTGGGTTTGAACAAGATGAAGGAGATGAGGATGGACAAGGAGAGAAGAAAAGTCGAGGAAGAAGAGAGAAAAGAAAGGAAGAAAAGGAAAATAGTACTCACCGTCGTGTGAAGGGGAAGAGGACGGTGTGATCTGACAGTCGAACCTTGCTTAGGTTGTCTTCTACTCGTGTCACTTTGAGCTCTCTCTCACTCTCTCTCTCTTTGGGTGTGTGAATCTAGAAATAGAATAAAGGTAAAATAGATGTGTAAAACATTTTACGGGTTAGTTGGGGGTATTTTTCAATCAACTGAAAATGATTTTCAGTTTGACCTTATTTGCACGTGCACCCAAACACGAATCAAGGTGTAAAATAATTTCTCAATTCTATTTACACCCGAAACAAACACGGTCTGAGTTTAAATTCTATCCAAACTTGGTGTAAAACTAAGAGTTTATACCTTCCAATAAAATTAAAACACATCAACATTTCACCAAAAACTAAATACACTTTACCACACACAATCACAATTGGAAACCCACACACCCAAACATGAAATGGGTTTGATGATTTCATAATTCCTTGAGTTCATGGTTTATATAATAGAATGATTATGTGATTGAATGATTAAATTATGAATACCTTGGGATTTGTTGAGTTTCATGCCATACGGCTATTTTCTCATGAATTAGATGTGTATAGACTCATAGTCGTATGGCATATGAACATGATGAAATGAATATATATGCATGTACACCTTTATATACAGACACATATATCTACTCATGTTCATATGATCATTCATGATTTATGATGTACAATGTGAATGATTGTCATTTGAATGCAAAGATAAGTATGCATAACAATATGTGTTAGCATGTACATATAGCAATAGATGTTAGCATGTACATATCCCAATATGTGTGAGCACGAAAACCTCCTCTTTCATGATTAAGTGAAAATCTAAAAATATATTTTAAGCATATCATAGACACTCTCATTTTGTACTGGTTAATAATCTTTTAGTCCCTAGCTCCAATGAGGAACTTAGAAAATGTCTACCAAGTATAATTGTAGTATTCTCGATAGTTTGGAGGTAATCACAATTCACAACTTAAATGTTCTAAAAAAAATACTTCAAAAAATGATGTAGAAAAATGAAAATTTCTTACTTTTTTCCTAAAATTTGTTTGACTACAATGAATGTTTTAGTGAGGTTTTTTCCATTAGAAAGTAGACAGCCAAGGCTTCAAAATAAACACAAATTTGAATTTAAATCAAGTGAGGAAAGCCATTTTGAAGTTTGGGAAACAATATATATCATCAATGTGACATACAATTGCTTTAGAGGGGCAACTGTAGACATTCTGTTTTGTATCAGTTAATAATTTTTAGTCCTCAACCCTAATGTTGACATCAAATTTTTTGTTTGGGATCGACCCCACAAACCATTTAGGAGGCCTTGTTGACATGTGTGAGTGTGTGATGATGTGTAAGTATTAGATATTCTTTTTTATTTTTTCCTTATATTTGCATTTTAGGAGTCGCCACCAACCATAGGATTTCTAGATGTAATTTGACAATTATGTCTAATTTGTTTCATTTTATTTTTCTAAAAAAAATTATTTTATTTCCTAATTAACTAAAAGATTCCCCAAGGGCTCTTAAGCTAAAAGGGAGAAAATAACTCGAACAAAATATACAAACTTGAAAGTTTGGTTATATATAAAGAAGGTGTTACCGTGTTAAGCACCCCAAAACGTCTATTTAAGATGGTATCTTGTTTTGATTCAATTTAATTGTCCCCTATTTTGAAAGATAACTTGAATATATACTTGACATTTATTATTATTATTATTTTCTCATAAAAAAAATTTGAAAATAACTTCACATGCAATTTTTTATACATATAAAATGAAAAAAAAAAAAGAAAAAAAAAAGAAAAAAGAAAAGAGTAAATCCTTATGATTCTATCTAGTCTAATAGGAACAAATGGATAGAACTGCGTAATGTGGTCACCACTTGTTTTTTCAATATATATATAAATATAATTGAAATAAATGGAGATCTCTATCTGGTATAATTGGTACAAATGGATGGAACTGTGCAATGTGGTCACCACCCCACCTTTCTTTCTTAATTAGTGTCTTTGCGCGTTCTCTTTCTGGACCTTTTATTATTATCCGATTATTTTTTTAGGGGGGAAAAAAAATAAAAACAAGTAGGGTCTTCTTCGCTCCTCCCACGTGCAATAATGCTTCTTTTGTGTTCAGTTCACAAACAGTCCTTTCCCTCTCCCCTCTCCTGTACGGTACTTCAGAATTTTTGGGATCCCTCAATTAAATGAAAATTCAGAGAGGATTGAGATTAGAGAGAGATTATTATATATGTATTAGGTAATTCACTTGAAAGCTACCATTGGAATGCACATGCAAACCATTTTATTAGCATTTACTTGTGGGAATCTTATACTCTTCTTTTTCTTTTATTCTTTTTAACAAAATTATAATTGCAATTTAAAAATAAAAAATAAAAAACTTTTTTTTAAAGGTTTTACATATAAACAATTAAGCTAAAAGATCCTATCAAAAAAAAAAAAAATTAAGCTAAAAGATTGTGTTTATTTGTCACCAATTTTTTTTCAGTAAAAAATAAAATAAGTTAATGATAATTTTTTTTTTGAAGAGAAGTTAATGCTAATTAAGTGAATACTTAAAAAGATCTTTAGGTAAAGAAATAAGTTTAAAATAAAAGGAATGGGTGGATCGAACTCGATCTCATCCCTTTGGAGGAGACAGCAAATAGATTAGAGGTCTTAATTAGCGTAACAGTACATTATATCTTAGCCAAAATATTGATATCTATATATATATTTTCTTAGATAAAGGTTATATTGGTTGGGTGGTGATTATATAAAATAATCACGCTAATATTATAGAGCAGAACATGGCATTAGTTGCATAGTGGAAGTTTATCATTTTATGGGCATTGACCAAATATTTATTTATTTAATTATTTTGATACAATACAAACCCGTTGTGTTCAAATGCTTACTTAATAATTTCATATGCATACATTAAGAAAATAAAACCCTTCCCCAAAGAAAAGTGAAAATAGAAATGACAATTGACAGACAAATTGTGAATTAGTTTTTTTTTTTTTTTTTTTTTTGGAGGAAAAATTGTGAATTAGTTAATAAACAAAAGGGATTACTTGGCATGCATTCTAACTTTTCAATTAATCATTATTAGCGTCTCCTAAGTACTTAGATTAATAAATTCCAACATGATCAGATGATGGAAGGTACCAAGAAATTTAAGAGAGAGAGAGAGAGAGAGAGGCAAAAAGGGACACAAATCCTCCCATGTGAGTCTGATTTGGGGACAAAGCAAAGAAAGGTGGGCTCTTACAAGTTAGAAGCAATTCACATGGGAGGGAGGAGGACATATGATTCTTCTTAGCCCTCTTTCTTTCACAGCTCATCCTCCCCCTAAGTCCTACATCTTCCCACTATATTCCCCCTATCCAATATATATATATATATAGTTTTTATCTTTCTAATAAGATTTCCTCCTATATATGCAACTAGTCCACAATAATATGCATGCACAACTTGACGATTAATAGAGCATGATCTTATACCATTCTAATTCATCATGACCCTACCCCCCACCTTTTTTTTCCCCTCAAATTGACCCTGACCCATTTGATTCCTTAAATTCTTTCCTTCAACAAATTAATCCAACCTTAAAAACAACATCTTCTTTTTTTTTTTTTTTTTTTTGGGGGGGGGGGGGGGGGGGGGGGTGTTCAACTAATAGTTTTTTTTTAAATAAAAAAAATTCTTTGGTAGCTCCTATATTCCTATGATCTAATTTCTTTTTGCTGAACCCATTAATCGATCCTAATTTCTTTGGTAGCATGAGCTTATGCTAATTTCTTTAGTACCTCATATTTATATACCCAACAATGATAAAATTGGAAATTGATCCCATTAATTGATCCTAATTTCTTTAGTAGCATGATCTAATACTAAATTCTTTAGCCCCTCATATTTATATACCCAACTATGATAAAAGTGGAAATTCATCCTAAGTCACGATCATCTTAAGAAATCAATTTGGAATAAAAATCCTCTATCCCATTTGGATTTGAGGATTCAAAGAAGAAATATTGATAATTGATGGTTAGGGGAGTAGGGATTTAAAGCTTACATAGATTTATTTGTTAGAAATAACATGAAGTACCAGCTAGTTGAGGTACAAGACTCTTGGTGATATAAGTCAATTAATATAAATTCTATAATACATTGTGATGTAATCTTTGGAACTTTCCTAAAAATAAAATATTTGTGATATTATGGATTTGAGATGAAATCTTACACATAATTATTTCAAATCCACATATTAATAAATAAAAAAATTCTTTCAAAATTTTCATCAAATGAAAAAATTTCTATCATTTCATACCTTAACTAAGTCATTTAAACTATAGATTTCAATTCAAATCCTTATCTTTGAATTCCTTTATCAAGAAAATTCATTACTATTCTAATTTATACTCTACCAACCAAATATCTTATTTATTTCTATTTTAAAATTTGATTACTTTCTAAGGAAGAGAAAGAAGAAGAGAGAGAGATATGATAGACTGTCATTGGCAAAACATAAAAATAAAAATAAAAAGTGGGATTTATTATTTTTATTTGAAATATTTTAGAACCATAAATTATTTCACATCAATTTTCATAACTATTCATGTGACTAATTGTGAGTAGTAGAAAAAATATGGTAAGTACATATGAAAGTGACAAATAACCGATCATAACCTACCATATAAAATATTTGTAAAAAAAAAAAAAAGGTACAATCCTATAGTAAGTTAATAACTTCTTCTTTTTATTTTTTTCGCTGAATAAGATAATAACTGTTTTTGTTCAAAGAATTGTGACACAAAATTTGATAGAATAGTGGGGCATGAGATGATGATGATGAAGGGAAAATCCAATGGTCAAAAGGCACTTACACATAAAAGACATCAATGCTAGATATGTATAGTAGATGGAGGGAAGTGAGAGTGAGAGACGTATTGGTAAGTGCATGTTGGTGATTAGATTAAAAAATAGTATTAAGGGTGATGGATGCCAAGGAGAGGGGTCACATCGGCACGTGGTGGCTGATTCCGCCATTTATTAAAACTACACTGACGACTTTCCAGTGGAACCGTTGAGTCCCCCCCCTCCCCATTTCCCTTCCTTTCCTTTCCTTTACCCCTCCCCAGCTGTTGCTAGCTGTCTCTAATCTCTCCCCATGTGATCACCCCCTCCAAAACCTCTGGGCCTTCTAAAGAGAGAGAAATAGAAGCAACGAATTAATGCCGTGTTTGCGTTTGTGTTCCTCCTCCCCTCTTAGTCTTACTTTCTCTTTCTTCCTTTCCTCAGTGATTTTAGGACTCCCAAGATTTTTGTTTTTCTTTGGCTTGCTTGCTTATTCTGATTAATGAATGTTACTTGTGAGCACACATCTGTTTTTGTTTTTGTTTTTGTTTTTGTTTTTGTTTTTGTTTTGATTGGTCAGATTGGTTTCTCTCTCTTGTACATAAAGCACACATTTTTCGCTCCCTATTTTTGTGTGTCATATGGCACAATTACCGCCCAAAATACCAAGCATGACTCAAAATTGGCATTCATCTCCTCACCAACGAATGCCAATTATAGCAAACTTCATTCCCACAAACCATAACACCAACAACAACACCCAACATCATCAACAACATCCCTCTTGGGTAGATGAGTTCCTCGACTTCTCATCCGCCCGACGCGGATCCCACCGTCGGTCTGTGAGCGATTCCATTGCCTTCCTGGAAGCCCCATTCATTGAAGAATGCCGGAATTCTAGCACCGCGGTAGTCATGCATGGGAATAATGGTTTTGACCGTTTGGACGACGAGCAGCTCATGTCAATGTTCTCCGATGATTTATCGGTCACACTTCCGCCTACTGTGTCGTCTTCCAACCCGTCTACGCCATCCGATCACAACAGCAATATTGATGATGACAACAAGCCAATGCCACTAGAACAGCAGCAACAGCCTAAAGCTGAACCAGGAGAGGTGGAAAGCTCATGCAATACTGACCCACAAGCGCCACCGCCCTCCGCAACCCCCACCGGAGACTCCATCACCGATCCTAAGAGGGTTAAAAGGTAATCACAATATTGATAACCCACGTATTACAATACCTAAATTTTAACTTAGTCTTTATTACTTGTTTTTGGATTTTTTTTTTTTTGGTTTTTGTCTATCAGGCCAGGGTTGAAATTCTATCAACATTAAAAAAAAAAAAAAAAAGGAACTAATTAGTGTTTTTCCTTGACAGTAAAAAATAGTTATTATAAAGTAGAACCGTAAATTTTAAATTCTATTGAGGTTATAATTTATAAAACAATTTAGAAACTATCATAGTTGTTCGCTAAAACATTACTAGAAGAAGTATTGTTGGATCTATGGTGTAAAAGGAGCTAGCTAGATAGGTTTGAAATCAAATTATTGTTTTTATTAATTATTCTTGGGTTTGTATTAGAATCTTGGCAAACCGGCAATCAGCGCAAAGGTCTAGAGTTAGGAAGCTACAATATATTTCAGAGCTTGAACGGAGTGTGACAACGTTACAGGTACATAATATAATATACTTGCAATGAATAGATATAGTTAATTAGTTCATTTTTCTTTATTATGTGATATTTATTGTGGTCTAAAATGTATACTATTCAAATTAAATGCTATGAATATATACTAAAAAATTTTCATTTAATTTTATAATGCAAATTGAAGACCGAAGTATCAGCGTTGTCACCACGGGTTGCATTCTTGGACCACCAGAGGTTGATTCTTAATGTTGATAATAGTGCTCTCAAGCAACGGATCGCTGCTTTGGCTCAGGATAAGATTTTCAAAGATGGTAAGAACTTCTTTAATATTTTAATAAATAACACATTACCTCCAACTGCAATTCCATTAATGCAATCATGAAGTACCATGATTTCTAAGTAAAAAGAATTGCTTCCATGACCCATGACCACATGGGAATTAATGTTTTGGGATAGCAGTAAGTTTAAGATCCATGTGACATGAAATGATAAAGGTTGTAATTATTTTGTTTGACACGGAATCACCAAGTAAATTACTAATAACCCCTAGTAAATTTACACTGAATTGAAACCATAATAGTACGAACCTAGCTATATATATAAGAAAAGCATGCAAGTCTCTAAACTGTGTTTGGGATTAGGTTTTTTATTGGGAAGTTTATTTGTTGAAAGTTGACAAAAATACTTACAACCGTACCCAAAATAATAAGATTTTAAAAAGTGGTATATAAACGAATAAGTTTATAAGATTTTAAGAAAAGTTAATACAGACAAACTCTTTTTCTTTTTTTTTTGAAGGGCTGGTTTTCTTTTTTGATAATCTTGAAGGGCAGGAAAATGTTATAATCTAATACCAAAACACTACACTTGCACATGCATAACTCCCTTAATCACTTTGGAAATTAATATTTGTTTAGAAGTGGCATTAATAGGTGTCAGACTTTAGGAGGGAAGGTGGTGGATACATAATATTAATGAGCAGATCTCTAATTTATACAATTGATTTTAAATGTAGATAAGAATTGTATATAAGAAGATCGATACTTAGAAGACATGTAAATAATACTTTTATACTAAGAAAACACATTTTATATTTTAGAATTATAGTTAATTGATTAAATTTATCATTTCATAATAATTTAAAATTTTTGAGACAACTTATAATTTATCATATATAATATCAAATTCAGAATAGATGGTCATGAGTTGAAATCCTAACTCTATTCTACCCTCAATAAAAATAAAAATAAAAATAAAAAATAAAAAAAGTTGAAAAATCTTTTGTATTGTATCTCAGTGGGAAGTTTGGCATAATTAAATGTTTATGATAATCAATAATGTATCATTATTATTGAGTGGGCAGGGCATGCATGTCTAAGAAATTTTTGTTATTGTTTTTGGTTGTATATATATATAATTAATTAGCTCATCAAGAGGCATTAAAGAAGGAAATAGAGAGATTGAGGGAAATCTACCACCACCAGAACCTTAAGAAGATGAGCAACCAAAACGCAGCACAGCCACGACAGCCACCAACCTCTGATCCCTTGGGCTGTACAAACACACAGCAGCTTATCAACTGAGGCTGAGAGAGTAGTGGCGCGCGCGTGTGAGAATCAGATCACGTACTGCATTCTGCTAACAGGTGTTTTCACGTGATGTTTGTTCCCACTTGTATGTTTATGTGGGACCTCTCTGACAAGCTTTCTAAGATTCAAAGGGCTTGGAATGGACACGTGGTTTTCTTAGATTGGGTGGTGAAAACATCTTGTTTTTTCCAGTAATGTTTTGGGGAAAATGGGATTGGTTTTTTTTTTTTTTTTGGTTAAATGTATTCATGACTACAATATATTTTTTTTCTTTTTTTTCACCTCTAATTTTCAATTAAATTTTTGAGGGGCAAAAGATGGTGAATTGTATTTGATAAAAGAAAGAGTTCAGGGCGAGGGATCGTTAATGTCTAATTATTGGATTTTTCTATGTGGTTTTATTTCCCTTAGGACTAAAATTCTAATAATGTTTTATCTATGACTTCTATTTTAATTCTTTTCTTGGAAAAATGTAAAAAATCTTGAGAAATATTTTACAATTCAGTTTAAGAATTCCCAAATGAATATTCATGTTACATCGTAAAGTAAAGTATTGTTAAGAAAATTTAAACTCACAGTTATGTTTCATTCTTGATTGGATTGAAAGTATGGAGTGATTAACGCATGCTTATTCCTAATTGTTTGTGCTAATCCCAATAATTTATGAATATATATCTTTTGTCTATCTTAATAGCAAATAGTATTATAGTATAAAATTTATAAAGGAATACCACCGCACACCCTTTGTGTAATGATCATTTCACAAGTATAAGTGCTTATGGGACACACATATACACTTAGAATTAGGCTAGATTAGAATTCTATCTTATATAAAAAAAAATAATTATAAAGGAATGAAATGAATACAATAAATATAATATAATATAATATAAGGGAATGGAAATAAATAAAATAGTTATCTGTCTTTTTGGATGGAAAAAAATATAATTTTTTTTTTTTTACAATATAGTTACTAGTTATTATGTAATACTTTTAAGGCAAAAACACCATTTTGGTCTCTACATTTTGAGATTACAGTCAATTTGGTCCCTACATTATTGTAGCAATCAATTTGGTCCTTGTTATTTTCAACTTGTAATAAATTTGGTGCATGCCGTTAACTTACTAATGGAAAATGTTTACATGGCAAATGGTGTGAACAGTTGGCATACTTGATGCTGATGTGGAATTAAAATAGTAAAAAAAAATACCCTATCAGCATTTGAATAAACAAAAATTAATTTATCAATTTTAATGAAATAAAAAAAGAAAAAAATTAAAAACCAAAAACTAAAATAGTGAACCTAGAAGATTTTGAACGTGAACCTAGATCTGGAAACACACATCTCCATAAACTAAACCCAAATCTTAACCACAACCAAAAAAAAAAAAAAAAACCGAACTCACAATATCTCTATTCGTTCCCTCACAACTTTCATTCCATTCCATGAAGCCCAAAAGCCACAAAGCCGAAAACCCAAATTCACAATATCTCCACTCACTTTCTCAACGCTACTACTAAATTGTCAATCAACTTTAGTTCATTATCGAAAATTTCATAAACAAAAGAACGCAAAAAAAATCCCTTCAATATTTTCTATCACTTTCCTTTTCATATTCCTAACTTTGTCCCTGGAATCACTTACACATTGAGAAAAAATCCTTTTGGAAAATTTTTGTTGGATTTTGTTTTTCCGTCAATTTCGTGAGAAAATCTCAAAGGTTTTATGTATTTGAACTATTTTCGCTGAATTTCAAAGGGGTTTTGTGGATGATTGAGATTTGAATAGGTTCTATATCTAGGTTCACGTTCAAAATCATCTGGGTTCATGTTTTTAGTCCTTGGTTTTTAATTTTTTTTTATTTCATTAAAATTGATAATTTAATTTTTGTTTATTCAAATGCTGATGGAGCATTTTTTATTATTATTTTGATGCCACGCCAATGCCAAGTATACCAAATGTTGACACCATTTGTCATGTAGGCATTTTTTATTAGTGAGTCAATGACAGAGACCAAATTGATTACAAGTTGAAAATAATAAGGACCAAATTGATTGCTACAAAAATATAAGGACCAAATTGATTACGACTTCAAAATGTAGGGACCAAAATAGTGTTTTTACCTATTTTTAAAATAAAAATAGAGATATACACATTAAAACATTTTTTTTTTTTTGGTAGATACCATAGAAATTTAAACTTCTAATGTCCACTGCATGATGATTGCTTTTATCATTAGGTTAAGACGCTAATTGATTTTTTTTTTTTTAAATTTATGTAGGCAAGGTATAAACGTTGAACCTCATATCTTTTATTCAATGTAAGAGACTTGACTAGTTAAGCTAATTGAAACCCACAAACATATTCCATTCTAGTTAAGAAAAAGCAGGTATATTATTGTTTCAGATAAAAATTCGTTAAAACATATTTCATTCCCTCTTATTTCTACTTTTTTTTTTTTTTTTGGGAAAAGATAGAAAAATGGGCATAGAAGGAAAGTAATGCAACTCCTATTCAGAAAAGTAATGAGCATAGAAAAAAAAAAATCTTAATATTTTTATCATTCAATTGAATAGATTCTTCCTTTTTTTTTTCCAACCAAACAAGCTGTTAGCTAAGTGCTTTTACCACTAAAAAACAGAAAGAAAAAGAAGTCAAGTCATCTATGGAGAGTTGTGGACAGAAATCATTGACATTAATGGTATTTTCGGCCTTGGAGTTTCTGAAATTAGCATGATTGCGGGGGTAGGACTTATTAAATACTAAATATTAAAGAACAGCTGGGTTTAGAAAATGTGGTCTGCTACTGATTTATCAATATATCAATTATGGTATAGTAGAAAGAGAAATGTTGGCCAAGTTCCTCAAAAGAAAAAAACAGAAAGAAAATGTTGGGTGAGTACTTAAAAAGGAAAAATAAAAATAGAAATCAGTTAGTAGCGTGACTAGCGTCTATGAATGTGCTCCAGCTGGCTATTCAAAGTGTAAAAACTAAAAAGTACTCTAATTGCCAGTTGTCTGAGCCTCCGCCTCCCTCGGAAAAATTGCTTAAACTATAAATTCCATCTTTTAATTGACATTTTGTTGCTTATCTTTCAAAATTTATTAGTTTTATTTTTAAATTTTACAAACTGTATCAATATAGTCCCTCTATTTGTAATAGTGGGACTATATTTGTAATAGTGGGTAAAAGGCCAAGATATCCCTTGCACTTTGAACTAGTGGTCAATACATACTCTAAACTTTTATATTAGCTAATTTACTCTTTAAATTTTGTAGTCTTGCCAAATTGATCCATCCGTTAATTTTGCCATTTAAATCAGTCCAACAAATTGATGAAGAGAGAGAAACTACCACCAACCTTATCCTCCATTCTCACTATCAAAGGCCCACTCACACAGCCTACATAACCAGAAAACTACCCTCCATTAATACCTAAAACAAAAACCCAAAGAAACAACTAGATGTTCTCAACAAATACAGAAAAGAAATCTCAAGAAGGAAACTCACTATCAAGCTCCTACAAGCGAAAACCAAAACACAGAAAATTCCCTTCCTCCTCACCAAAGAAATACCCGAACAACAAATACAACCAAAAACACCGATTTCAGCGAAGAGGGTAATGACGACGTCGGCTTGAATTTGTGGGAGGAAGAGGGTAGTTTCAGCGATGCAGCCACTCTCTCCTCTCAGTTTCTCCAACAATGTTATTGCTTATGAACGGCAAAATGTTATGAATGACAAAAAATTGTGTGGCATGCAGGCTTTAAGCAAATTAAATAAAACAATAAAAAAAATTCCCAAAAGTTCATAGCCACATTTTCACCTCACAGGCACCCATGTGAATGAGCTTTCAAATCTCACATTTATTAAGTCTTATCTCCATGCTCATCACTTATCAGACATCAAAAAACAAACTCTTCTCTAGTTCTTCTCTAATCTCTGTTCTTATCGTCATCTCCTCTTCTTCTTCTTCGTCTTCTTCTTTATTTTTTATTTTTTATCCTCACCGAACTCAGCATCTGTATCAGCCGAATCTTGAATTTTGGCAAGAATGGAATCGTATAATTGACATTAGTGATTTAAACAGAAAACTTAACAGATGGTTCAATTTGGCAGGTGTACAAAGTTCAAGGAGTAAATTGGTTAAAATAAAAGTCCAGGGAGTGTATTGACCACTAGTCCAAAGTTTAAGGCTTGGTATTTTTTCCTGTAATAGTTAAAGAAGGTACCTTTAAGGCTTTAATTATTCAAAATTATAGAGTACAAAGGTGTTAGATATTCATCCTATCTAGATAAAGTCGATCTTCTAGAACATGATGACTATAGATTCATGGCATATGATAAGGATCAAATTGATCATTAATCTTTCTTTACTCTCACTCTAGTATAGTTCTTCATGGGAAATAGGCCTCCAATAGTATCTCAAAGAGAACTAATCACTGTATTATTCTTCAATGAATTCCATATTATAATTAGTTTAGTCTTATATTCTACTCACTAACTAACAAAGTACAACTACTGCTTAACTACTAACAGAGTACAACACATTACATCTTATTCACTCAATTAACCAAGTACAAGCTTCTAATACATGTCTTAACCAACTAACTAACTCTATACCAATATTCACTGCACAATAATACTACAATAATGTATTGTACTGGAGCCTTAATAGCATACAATTAAAGCATGCAAACATTACAAAGAAAGAGTGTATGTTACAATTAGAAAAATTGGATCTAAAATTAGATTTTTGAAAAATGGATTTTAAGCATATTAAAAGCATGTGAGCATGTGGAAATCTTAATTATAAGGATAGTGTTTTCATTCTATTTATTCCATGATGATGTGCTGAAATCGTCAGTGAGTTGTAGGCTTCAAGTCATGCTAATGAATAGCTGTGGAGTAAAAACACAAGGACCAAATAGAAGGCACCGATGTGGTACCGCCCAAGAACCCTCCGAAGTTCAAGTCAGCGAATGATAAATCTCTAAGAACTCTATTGTGAGAGAGTTAGGAATTTTTAGCGTACCTGAGGAAAGAGGAGGTTTGGTGCTTATATAGTGGCGAGTAATGAACCAAGATCCCTCGGAATTAGGGATCTTCCTTTGTAAAGGAGATTTGGTATTAGGGTTTTCATGATTCTAGGGTGCCTTTTCCATATGGAAAAGATATGGGAGCGTGATAAGGTCTTTATGCATGATGCTCAAGATATTTCCATACATGAATATTTGTGAGGACCAAGTAAGGCCACGTGGTACTCGTCAGCTTCTCCACTCCATCGTCCTTATGGTCACCCATCGCTCCAATATTTCCTGTCGGTTGGGGGAGATGCATCCGTCGGCTTCTGTGGTGGCGTCGTCTATTGAAAGCATCGTCGGCTAGATAGAGGTACATTTCTTCTATCCTAGTCTTTCTAGGGCCTCCATCACCTTCTTACCAAACTGACGGTTTTGTAAAGCTCATCCACTCTCCTGGTCTTCTATTTGTATGTCAATTTTCTTTTGTTGAAAATACCCCTATTAGCTGCCTCCTACTCCACGGTTTCGTCGGCTGTAATTAACAGGCATCGGAGTAATATAGGTACTTAAGACCACTAATTAGAGTTTTATTGAAGAGTGTGTCATTAAATGGCATAGGCTGCCCTAGGTTTAAATGCTAGGTGACACGTGGCACAAGTTGGGTCGCCTCATTTCTAATCAGAAGCGTTGCTTCGTATACTACGCCCCTTCGCTCTATAAATAGTTCCCCCTCCTTAAGTTATTTTCTTTACTTTACTGTTCATTTCTTGAGAGCTTTGGAGATCAATATTGTGTCGCACCGTCACTTACAAGCCAACGTCACCATGTCTTTCCATCGTCTTTGAGGGATCCGTCACTCCAAGTTGTCATTTGTCCTTTGTAAGTTTCCTCGCCCTGTCTTTTATTATAATTTTCAATTTGTTTTCCTAGTTGGTTGTCACTTGCTTAGAGACCCGTCAAATAGGCTCTTAGAATACCTCCATCGCTTGTAGGTGAATACATGTTAGGTGATAGAGAAGCGACGAGTGATCAGTCATCAATCCGTGAGGGTGCAGGCTATGACGAGATCTATCCTTCAAGGCATGAGCCCGAGGAAGATTTAACCTGGTCCCCATAGAGGGACCCGTCTACTCACTCCCCTACCGAGAAGGAAAAGGAGTGTGAAGAGGACGAGGAAGGGGAGGAAGAGGAAGAGGATAATGAGGAGGAATGGGGAGACGGAGAGGAAGATGACGAGGAGGATGTGGAGGATGATGAGGACAGGAGTAATGAAGAGATGGTGGGCCAAGTGGACGGCGCCAGACCTAGGCCCTTCATTCTTCCTCAGGTATGGACAGTGAACGACTTCTACCTGACCATGTCTCCCAACGTCTTCAATAAACTCTGCGACCATTTCCGAATTCCCGAGAATATTCTCATCCGTCTACCTAGGAAGTTTAAGAGGTGTTACTCGGGAAAGACGACGAATGTTGGCATGTATGATGCCATGTTTGCTGCAAGCCTAAGGTTGCCACTGACAGAGTAACATCGTTAGTTAGCCAACTACCTAGGTTTATCCGTCAGCCAAATAGCACCTAATGCGTGGCAGATATTCCTAGGAGCTGAAGTGATATGGGGTTAGCTAAGTGGTGGCAACCGTCGACTTACTCTCGACGAGTTTTTCTATTGCTACAAGCCCCAACAGATCTCTTCCTTGAAGGGTATCTACGACTTCTTAGTGAGGAAGATGTCGCTTAGACTGGTGTCTGATATGCCTGATTCAAATAGGAATTGGAAGAAAATATACTTTTTTGTTGAGGGAATGGATTGGGTGTGTAGGCCTAAGGAGTGGGATAGTATGCCCGATGGATTTGATAACACCTGGGGCATTGTGAGGTAGTCAAGTGTGTCGTCTGTTTTTATTTTTACCATCCTGTCTGCTTTTGTTATGTATCTAACATCCCCATTTTTGTTTTCAGCCCAAGTCCATCCACAAATTAGTGATGAACAGGAGGTTTTCATTCATCGTGTCTTGGAGATTCCTTTTGAACAAAGGAAGTGGAAGGACTTAGTCACTCTTGACACTCTCCACGCATTTTATGGTGGCCCTGAACCGACAACAATAGCCCGACGTTTGCACGTTTTCTCCCGTCGATGTAAGTCTCAACTTTAACACTACGTTTAGCTCGTCTGCTTTTTCTAATATTCCTCGTCACTTTATTGCAAAGATAGACGTAGGTAGACAGAGGGCATTGGTGAGAAAGTCTACTGTAGTGCGTAAGCAGTAGGGCGGGGCCTCAGCGACGACCCCCAAAGGGGGTGCTAAAACACCTAAGAGGAAGAACGATGCCAAGGACGACCGTCCACCCAAAAAGGGGATGGGCCCATCTGTCGGGGACAAGCAGCAGAAGTCCTTTTCGCCCCTTCCTCCTTGTCATTGCTTCGGGAAGGGTTTGAAGATGGGGAAGGGTCCCGCCACCCTTGATCCCGTCCAGAGGTTGGTTACGCACAAGGACTATGCCGTCGAGATGGTTAATTTGATCATCAAGGAGACGAATCTAGATCTTTATGGGGAGCACTCCTCGGAAGACTTGGGGGCGTCTAGTCTCTATAACTTGTCCAGGGTATGCTCCCCATCATTCATAATACTTTGAATTTTATATATTCTCCTTCTAACAATTGCTTTTGTCTTAGGCGTTGGTGCGGATGAAAACCCTTCAAGATAGGTGCGTGGCCAATGAGGGGGTGATCCAACGGTTCCGCAAGCGTCAGGAGATTGAGAATAAAGAGATGGACTAGTATAAGGAGGCCATCCGCATTCTTAATAAGGAGCTGACGGAAATGCTTGCCAAGCTGAAGGAGGAGACCCATCTTAAGGAGGAGGTAGAGAAGACGAAGACCAATCTGATGACGGAGCAGACGGCCTTCCGTGAGCATATGGACAAGGCCAAGGTAGACGCCGTGGCAGAGTTGCGTGTCTCTCAACCTTTCTTCGACACATGTGGCACCTATTATGGTGACAGGTTCGATGAATGCTTGAAGCAGGTGGAAGCTGCTTACCCTGATCTTGACCTGTCCTAGATTATAATAGACGATACCATCCCGCTAACACCTAGGGAAAGGACAACATTAGTGATGAAACAGTGAACTCTGTCCATACCGTCGAGCATGAGGCGAAGAACGATGACGCTGGGGTTGTCGATTAGCTTGCACTGAAAGGGCCGGAAGCTCCCGTGGCTCTGTTCGTTGTGGAACTGACTATTGCGGATGGCCCGTCTGTTGTGGACTCGAACATTTCTAGCGTTCCCCCATCTTGACTCCTTTTCTCAAGTTGTATTTAAATCCTGTTTTTATAAGTTCATTTGTCAAACAATAGTGAATGCCCCTTTGGCTTTTGGGATTTTATGGAAAACATTTACCCCTTTGGGTTTACATTTACTATTTTTATCTGTTGCTTGTATTTATGTGATTTTATTTTTATTGTAATTGCAAATATGCCCCCGTTGCTTTTGTACCATCGATATTCTACTTCATTTGTCCATCCTCGTAGGTAGGACTTGGTAAGAATTTTTAAGACTAGGTACCCATCAGTATCCTTGGTTGTTCATCCATCCTATAGGTAAGACTTGGTAGAATGTACCCGTCGGTATCCTTGGTCATTCGTTCACCCCGTAGGTAGAACTTGGTAAAAATATTAAGACTAGGTACCCGTCGGTATCCTTAGTCGTCTGTCCACCCAATAGGTAGGACTTGTAAAAATTTTATGACCATGTGCCCGTTAGTATCCTTGGTTGTCCGTCCACCCTGTATGTGGGATTTGGTAAGAATTTTAAAGACCAAGTACCTGTCGGTATCCTTGGTCGTTCATCCATCCCGTAGGTAGGACTTGGTAAGAATTTTTAAGACCAGGTACCCATCGGTATCCTTGGTTGTCCATCCACCCCGTAGGTAGGACTTGGTGTGTTTTAGATGGTCCACTGAAAGGTAGAGAGTAGAGCAACGTTTCTGATAATGTATCCAAGTCTTATTAATAATAGAAAGAGCTTAAAAAAAAGCTTAACATCCTTAGAGTCTTAACATCTCTTGACACCTAAAAATGAAAACTGAAAAGAAAGCGAAAAAATAAGTTACATCTGACTACTATTGGTAGTACTTCCTCAAGTGCTCGGTATTCCATGGGTGATGGAGCCTCTATCCATCAAGGGTTTCCAAGTAGTAAGTCCCCTTTCTATGGTAGTCGACAACCTTGTAGGGTCTTTCCCAATTAGGGCCCCGCTTACCCTGTGAGGGGTCTCTGGTGACCGTTGTTACCTTCCTTAGGAATAAGTCCCCGACCTGAAAATAACAAGGCATGACCTTGGTGTTGTAGTGCTTTGCCATCAAATCCTGATAACGAGTCATCCTCTGTTCTGCCGTTGCTCTCACTTTGTCAAGAAGATCTAACTGTAGGGGCATTCCTTCTCTATTCTTTTCTTCATTATGGTGGGCTACTCAATAGCTGGTTAGTCCCACTTCTGCTGGAATGATGGCTTTGTGTCTGTACGTGAGGCGGAAAGGTGTCTCCCTCGTAGGTGCGCGAGCCATCGTCCTATACACCTACAGGGCGTCGGGTAGCTCATCTAACCATATACCCTTTGCCCCCTCAAGCTGAGTCTTAATCATCTTGAGCAAGGATCGGTTTGTGACTTCAACTTATTTGCTGGCCTAGGGATGAGCAGGAGAGGAGTAGTGGTTCTTGATTCCTAACTGTTGGCAGAAATTCCTGAATGTGTCATTGTCAAATTGCTTACCATTATCAGAGATGAAGACCCTAAGGACTCCGAAGCAGCAAATAATGCTTTTCTAGATAAAGCTTAGGACATTCGTCTCCGTGATAGTGGCCAATGGTTCTACCTCAACCCGTTTGGTGAAGTAGTCAATCCCTACGATGAGGAACTTACACTGCTGTATGGTAATGGGAAAAGGTCCTACTATGTCCAATCCCCATTGGGCGAACGGTTAGAAGGCGTCCATTGGTGTAAGTTCCTTAATTGGTTGTTGCATGATATTGCTGAAGCGTTGGCTCATGTCACATGCCTTCAAATAGGACTGGGCGTCCTTCTGCATAACGGGTCAATAGTATCTAACCCGTATCAACTTGTGAACTAGTAAGCGTGCCCCTGAGTGGTTCCTGCATACTCTTTCATGTACTTCTCTCATGACACAGTCTGCTTCGTTGGGGGTTAGGCACATCAGATACGGATGGGAGAAACCCCTTTTGTAAAGGACATCCCCCATCATAACGAAATGTGAAGACTGTACCTTCAATCTACGGGAAGTGTTGTGGTCTTCTAGCAATGTCCCATTCCTAAGGTAAGATACAATCGACGTCGTCCAATTGATTCTTAGGGGGATAACCTGTACCTCTACTTTGTTAATGACAGGGGAATATTGGACAAAGGATAGCACCTAACTAGTGACATCCGTATACTTAACGGATGCAGCTTTGGCCAAACGGTCTGCCTGCTCGTTCTCTTTCCTTGGGATCTGTACAAACTTAGCCAAGAATCCCTCATTCATCTTGCCTTTGACCATGCTCAAGTATTCTTTCATCTGTTCCTTTTTCCTTATAGTTGCCATTGATGTGCCCGACCACAACTTACGAATCGCAATGTATGACAGTTGACACGACCCCCGCTGCTTTAGCCAAGTCGAGGCTTGAGAGGACTGCTTCGTACTCTGCTTCATTGTTGGTCGTTGAGAATTGGAGGCGGACTGCACATTCTATTGTATCTCTTTCCGGCGACCATAGCAGGACACTAGCTCCTCTGGCCCGTTGATTAGACGAACCGTCTGTCCATATCATCCATGTCGTCAGTTTCTCCTCTTCATCCTCTCCTGCCATGAATTCAGCAATGAATTCAGCTAAAGCCTGCGCTTTGATTACGGTTCTGGGTCGGTATTGGATGTCAAACTTGCCGAGCTCTATCGCCTATAGAACTAGTCATCTTGCTGCCTCTGGGTTGTTCATTGTCTTCCACAGTGGCTTGTCTATTTGGACCACTATGGTGTGTGCTTGGAAGTATGGTTTGAGTTTCTAGGCAACTATGATCAATGCAAAGGCCAGCTTCTCCATTGGGGGATATGTTCCTTGAGCTCTCCAGAGTGCTCGACTAGTGTAGTATATGGGTAACTGCACTCGGTCTTCCTCTCGTATAAGAGCAAAATTGATAGCCGTTTGGGACACGGCTAAATAAAGGAAGAGCTTTTCACCAAGTTTGGATGGATTGAGCAACGGGGGGATGCAAGGTATGTCTTCAGTTCTTCAAAAGCCTTCTAACACTCGTCGATCCATTCGAAAGCCTTCCGTAGTGCCTTGAAGAAGGGTAGACACTTATCCGTCGCCCTAGAAACGAACCTGTTAAGGGCTGCAACTCTACCGTTTAGGTTTTGCACCTCCTTGATTTTTTTGGAGGAGCCATCTCCATTATTGCCCAAACTTTGTCGAGATTGGCTTTTATGCCGCGCTGCAATACCATGAAGCCTAAGAATTTCCCTGATGCCACACCGAATACACATTTACTGGAGTTGAGCTTCATATCATAAAGGCGAAAGGTATTGAATGTTTCTCGGAGGTCGTCCAAGTGGCTAACTTCTCGTGCGCTTTTCACGAGCATGTCGTCTATGTACACCTCCACGTTTTGCCCTGGGTAAACATCTTGTTTATAAGCCTCTGGTATGTTGCCCTTACGTTCTTCAACCCAAACGACATAACTTTGTAGCAAAAAAGTCCTTGGCTCTTGACAAATGAGGTCTTCTCCTACTCTGCTTCATCTAACCTGATCTAATTGTACCCCGAGAAAATGTCCATGAAACTTAATAGTTGATGGCCAGCAATAGAGTCCACAAAGAGGTTGATGCATGGAAATGGATAGTTGTCCTTCGGGCATGCCTTATTCAGGTCAATGAAGTCTACGCACATTCTCCACTTGTCGTTTGCTTTTTTTACCATGACTATGTTGGCCAACCATTCGGGGTAGTAGACTTCCCTGATGAAGTCTACCTCCAGTAACTTGCATACCTCTTTGGCTATGGCTTTATCCCTTTCTTGGGCAAAGACCCTCTTCTTCTGCCGGACCAAGGGGAAGGACAGACATACTTTGAGCTTATGTACCATGGTACTGGGACTAATCCCTGGCATGTCCTTGTGGCTCCAAGCAAAGATGTCTCGATTGTTCTTTAGGAAGAGGGCAAGCTCTTTGCGAATAGAAGGGTTGGCTTATGTGCCGATACGAGTGGTTCAGCCATTGGTATCATCATCCAAGGAGATTTCTTCCAGATCCTCTGTCAGTTCGGCCAGGGGTATCATTGGCCTTATGGTCACCCGTTGCTCCAGGTTTTCCTGTCGGTTAAGGGAGATGCATCTGTCGGCTTTTGTGGTGGCATCGTCTATTGAAAGCACCGTCGGCTAGATAGAGGTACATTACTTCTATCCTAGTCTTTCCGAGGCCTCCGTCACCTTCTTACCAAACCGATGGTCTCGTAGAGCTTGTCCACTCTCCTGATCTTCTGTTTGTACATCAATTTTCTTTTGTCGAAAATACCCCTATCATTCCATATCATCAATGAGAAACCCAATCATTCAAGAATACAAATTTGGACCTAAACTACTTCGATTTAAGTTTATACCTGCATGTAAGTTTAGTTTCTTAAAAAATGGGTTTGAATGTTCTTTGGGATTGGAAACTTAGCTCTGTGGCAGCACCTTCTCCCTTCAAATATTCTCTCAAATTTCCTTCTTGGTTTCTTAAAATTAGGGTAGAGTGACGGAAAATTGTTGATGGATTGATTGTTGAAGAAGGAGAGAGGTTTAATAGTCCTAACACTAGGGGTTAGGTGTTTAGGATTTATGGAGGCAGTTGGACATTGATTCAAAGTGCTTTCTAAGCTATGAAAATAGGAAATTTTCTAGCTTTTGAGAAAGAGTGTTGTGATTGACAAAAATGATCATTATTCGCCTATTGATTCTTTTCAAAAGTTTCTCTAAATGTTGAAAGTGCTTTGGAACTAAGGATTCCTCTTCTGTTTATAAAGGGGGAATGTCTTCGTTGATGAGTTTGAATGAATTACCAACTCTTCAAGGTTGGAATTATTTGGAATTTATCTCATAAAATGATTAAATAAATGAAAAAGTCTACGGATACAAAAAATTTGACATCTGCTGACTCAACGGGTGTGAAAAAAGCTGTCAAATTTTTTTGTGTATGTAGCATCACTCTAAATTAAGTTGCCAATTATAAAAATGAAAATTTGAGTTAATGCATTGATCTGCCATTTTGCAATTTTTGAGTGCTAAATAACACTTGCTGTGAGTGTCCAAATGCCAAAGTATCGATCAAATGACACTAAAACTAAGGATTAAGCATATCATGCTTGAGTTCTACTTGGTATTCTAATTAGTTTTTGAGACAAATGTCAGTAACAATCTATCACTTAAGATTTGTTGTGAAAGTATTATGAAAATATTGTAGACATAGTATTTCTTTATCAATTAATTATCTTAAAGTAAAAGATAATCAATAAGTTATTTAAAAAAAAAAAAATCAACTATTTACTGAAATTATCTAGTGTATGAATATACACAGTGGAAAGTTGATGACAGGGTGGTCACAAGACTACCCAAACCTAGGGAAAAAATTATATATAATATTTTTAAAATTTATGACTTGTCCATCCTTAAGAAAAATTGATCAGCCTAAGAAAAAAACGTTTTGACCATTTAAATTTTTTAAGCCCAACAATATTAAACTTGGTTTCCTTGACAATATCCTAGGCCCTTTCAAACTAAAAGAAAAGGCCCAAATAACTTTTTTTATTATTATCTAACTTGTTTTCTTCTACCCTACACACACACACACACACACACACACACACACCAAAAAAAAAAAAAAAAAATCTAAGAATTTTAGTTCCACAAAAGAAGAGTAATGTTACATCCACAAAATCTATACAACAATTTCACAATAAATCTTACGTGGCAAGCTGTTATTTGTTTTAAATTAAGTCTACTATTGACATTTTTTTTATCCATCAATAATAGTTTGTCACCTATAATATATTGTGAAATTGTTGGGAAAATGTTGTGGATATAGCATTTCTTACTCAAAAAAAAATCTTGACCCCTAAACATAATCCATTCTCCTTAAAGAAAAACATAAAAGTCCAAAGAACAACAATAAAAACTAGGTCAAATAATAGCTAAAATAGTTCAAACAACAACGAAATTAGGCGAAACAACAACAAATGAACAAAAAATCCTTTTTAAAAAAAATCTCCTAATCATTCAAATTCATAACTAGTTCAACCCATTCCATAAAAATAATCCTCAATTTCATTTTATTTTATATATATATATATATATATATAAATGGTACCAAGAGAGATATTGTGTCTGTGAGTTCTCCTTAGTAACACCGGCAACTTTGCTTTTCTTGGTGGCTCGGTTCGTAGTTGTAGTAAGTATCATCCTCTCTCTCTCTCTCTCTCTCTCTCTCTCTCTCTCTCTCTCTCTCTCTCTCTCTCTCTCTCTCTCTCTCTCTCTCTCTCTCTTTTCTATCACCGTTTCATACCCTCTCCCAATTTAGTATTTTCAGTTCTCATTTTATCTCTCATTAGTCATTTTTTTGCTTTTTCATATTATAAGGAAATTTTAAAATTTATATATTAGTGTTTTTTGTGTGTGATGTCAATGTATTCAAGTTGTCTTTATTAAATTCTGTATAAATTAAGTTTCTTAATCACCACCACCTTAGAAACAAAAGTCCTAAAGTTGCTTTTGAATATACACTTAGGGTTGTACATGGGTCAGGTTGAGGGGTTTTTTCAACTCAACTCACTATTATTAATATTAAATTGAGAATTAGAACAATACTATCACAAATAAGAGCAAATTTATAACCAAATAATTTTAAGCATAACACCAAACCAACAAAAACTATATAAGGAGAATTTAAGGTTTGAGTTTAATTTAGGAAGGGGAGTAAAAAAGTAAATAACAAAATTGTATAATATATTTTAAATATATATTTTAAAATTTAAATATAGGTGTGTCGAGTTAAGCAGATTTGTAAATTTTATGACCCAAACCCAACCCAACCCATTGTAGAAACAAATTTCACAACCTAACCCAACACAACCCACCAACTTGCTGGCAGGTTGGGTTGGATTGGGTTCGTTTGGGTGGGTTAACTGCACAACCCTATATACATTTATTGTTTTAAGTTCGAACCAATGAAATTATGAAACGTAATTGATTATAATTAATTTTTTAGCCTATCATAATCACACATAATTAATCCCATTTGTAAGAGTGCATATTGACTATTAAAATCTTGATTTAGCTTGATCTTGCAATTTGAAGGTTTGATTTAAGAACATGATATATTATTTTGACAGTTAGAATTCTAGATTCATCCAATTGTGAAAATTATGATTTGACATTACATCATAACATGATGATTTTGCCATTGGTGATGAAGTTAAACAGAAGTTGCAAAATGAAGAGTCTACATAATCACACTTTTTTGGCTTTCCAAACCACAAATTTCCAAGTTTTTTTCATCATAGCTCATGGGTTTTGACCATGAAAGAGAGTTTAAAGTGACCAAATCACTTTTATTTGCTGTTTGTGGAGTTTTCTTGAGAAATTTGTTGCCTTGGACTTGAGTGCTTGGCTTTGATGCTTTTGTCATTAACCAAAGGTTACTTCTTTTTGGCTTGTAGTGAGGAGGCTAATGAGCTCAATAGCTCATTCTGATTTTTCGTTTTGGCGGTTCATGGGTGATAAGAAGTTTGCTTCTTTTTAAGTTCCGATTATGATTGTCTAAGCTTTCTCCAAACATCAAAAATTTTGGCCTTTGTGGGTTTTAGTTAGCTTAACTAATAAAGTTTCTGATGGTTGAATAAGAGATTTGTGATTCAATCCCCACCTACACCAAAAACTGATTGGTGTCTTAGTCTGATAATAAAGAGCTATTATCAGGAGCGGACGCCATAGGTTGAAACTCTCTAAAAAAAAAAAAAAAAGGCCTTTGTTTGCTAAAAGGAGAGAGAGAGAGAGAGAGAGAGAGAGAGAGAGAGAGAGAGAGATGTTGAAGTTGCACGAGAAAAGTTGGTGCCCATGTGCTGGCAACATGTTGCTTGGACATGAAAATGTGGATTTTATCCCCTTTCTACATGTGTTTTTTTTCTTTCCTCTATTGATTTGCTTTTTTGTTTTATAATGGTGATGTAGTTCATTAAGGGAAATAATTTAGTTCCTTTTGTTATTATCCTTGCCCATTTGAATCTTTTGTCTTCTAGTGAGGTGGACTTATTAGATAATTGGATTTGGAGTCAAATATGAAATTCCGCCCATTAGGTCTTGGGACTTGAAGAAGCATGCTTGGGGTTACTTATGACTTAGTAGTTTTTGTAGCCTAAATAATTCATTTGGCTTGTAGTTAGACGTTTTTCTTCTATGCTCACTTGTGTAAACATAGAGTTTTATTGGGGAAGGTTTTTTTTCATGAGGAATAGAACAAATAATGTGGTCAGGCCATGAGGCCGGATCCATTGAGAGAAACATATGGGCTTAAGCCCAATCTATGATGCCACCAAAAAAAAAAAAAAAAAAAAAGGAGCCATAAACCCAATCCATGTAGTTGACTATGAGTCCATATTGTGAAGTGAAAAAATGTGGGCCACAATAAATGTTGAGTAAAAACACAATCCATAAGGTTGGATGACTAGTTGGTCTATTTGGATTTTATAGAACTTGGTCCGACACTTATATTTTTTTAGATGGATAATTATTAGTTTACATACTCTAGTGCATGTCTTAAAAAACCTTCTCCCCTCTCCTTGTGTGTGTGTTAAAAAAATACTTAGTATTTTCAAAAAAAAAAAAAAAAAAAAAAACTCTAGTGCATGTAAACATAGTACACACAAGTCAGAGTAGTATTTATTTCACACACGCTCACTTTTTTGCACTAAACTCGTAACTCGAAGTTACGATTTCCAACTTGGAAATAATGACTTTAATTTACGAGTTTAGTGCAAAAAAGTAAGTTTGTGTACTTTGTATTCAATAATGGTTGTGTGCTAGTTATTAGCATTTTTTTAAAAACCAAATATGATGATATGACATGAGTTGCCTAATTGAATGACGCCACACCATGTGCGTATGAAAGAAAGAAGAAGAGAGCATAAATTTAATCACTTTGTGAACTTGAATAGATTTTTTTTATTCTCACCTACACCACATTATTGTAGCATCAATCAAACTTTTTCCAAGGGCAAAGATCTTCTATTGGAATTTTCCTTTGAGCTGAATGTCTAAGTGATTAGGTTTGTTTGTTTTTGTTTTTGTTTTTGTTTTTTTTGTTTTTTTGTTTTTTTGTTTTTTTTTCCATAATAGGTCATATTAGGTTAATTTGCTCCTTAAAAATTGGATAGTGTCATAAGTTTGGTAACCCGTTTAAGAAGACCTGTTTCTAATTTGAACTTGATCGCATTGAATCCGAACTCAATCCACCTAACCCATTTGCTTGGTCTATCTATTCCCACATGATAAAATCTAAAAACACAGCTTTATGTTACAACTTTTGTCACAACAACAAGATTGTGACAAAACATATCTATAGTTCCTTTCTCTATTCTTTTATTTCCCTTTGATGAACATATAAAATTTGCATCTTAATATCTAACAGAACAACATATATATGATGATTGCTTAAGCTATTTGGTCCATGCAAATATGCAAATGAAGATCAAATAATGCCACAACCAACTAAGATCAAAACATCTTAGAACAAAAGGTAATGAATCGTTCCCAAAAAGGTAAAAGACCAAAAAAAAAAAAAAAACTACAATCCAAATTACTCCCCTAAATTTAAAAGGATTAAAATGAAAAAAAATATATATATATGGCCTAAAATAACAATTAAATGTGAGTTTGGATTTTGGGGAAAAAAACTAAAATACGTAACATTAAAAGAAAAACTTGTCCCAACTGATATCGGTGTTAGCGAGGGCTAAGTTTGCAGCAGTTTTAATCTCGGCTTCCTACTTTATAGCTTTATGCCACTATTGGTCTAATAGTATTGTGTTTGCAATGACTTGTACTAATATTTTCTTGCAGCCATTATGACACATTTCGAGGATAGTTTTTTTAGCGATTATCTCCATTTCCGTCTATGCAAAATAATCTTTGAGAGAGTTCTAGTCGGTTTGGAATTGCAGGGGAGAGGAGGTCTGGAGGTGGAGATCGGAGAGAGTAGTAGGCTAATATAACATTGCATCCCTATCATTTTTTTTTTTTTTTTGGGTGAGAGATTGCATCCCTATCTATTTTAGAGCAATTTTATGTAAAGATAAAAGGATAGTTTCCACTAAACTACATGTGTTATGTATACTGTTGAAGCAAACATGGGTGGTTTAAGGTTTGAGGGTTTTATTTGACGCATTTATCCCATTAGTTTAAAACCTAGAATAAGGAATATTTTGGGCATCAAAAAGGTGAAGCCCTTTAAATAGTAGTGTAGAACTATAAAACTATAGATATAAATATATGATAAGAGATCAAATAACAAACTACTCAAAAATAAAAATAAAATAAGACATAAATTCTGAAATTTATGCATAGTTCGCCATCACCATAAAGAGAATGAAAAAAAAAAAAAAAAACTAAATGTTATCCATAAATACTAAAAAGTGTGTATATGTAATGATTTTTTTTTTTTTTTTTTAAATTTGCTGAGATAGAAGTATATGTAACCGTTAAAAATGAATATATTGTAGGATAAACTACGTATTTGGTTCGTATCATATACATCATATTTTAATTTGATTTTTAACTTTTCAATTGTGTCAATTTAGTCCATAACCTTTCAGTATTGTATCAATTTAGTTCTTGCTAATATCTTTTGGATGGAAATTGATGACATGACAAACAACCAAAATAAAAAATTAGGTTATTGTCACCTCAACGGAAATTAATTTTTTATTTTGGCTTTTAGTTACGTTAATAATTTTCATCTAAGAAATAATAATAAAGACTAAATTGACACAGTACTAAAAGGTTAGAGACTAAATTAATACAATAATGACTAAATTAAAATATGATAGAGAGTGAGGTGAGGTGGAATATGATGTAAAGAATTGAGCGTAGTTTTTATTTTGGGTCAATAAAATATCAGGTCAGGTGAGTTGGAATATGAATTTTGGGGGGTTCAAGTTGAGTTATTTGGTGGGTCCAATTTTGCAAGGTCTTTGAAAAGTCAACCTTGTATCTCTATTTATTGTGACCCGTAGTGGTGGGAAGTGAGAAGGATATTAACGACTGAAGGCCTCCGCTGCGCTCCTTCACCAAACCCTTCAAATCGTTGATGGATAAATCAAAGAAACACTCTGGTCAGGTGGCAGAAACATTCATGAGAAATGCAGACTGAGTGAACTACCAGAAGCTCTTCTCTGTCACATCCTTTCGTTCCTTCCTTCCAACCAAACAATCAGTCACAACTAGAATTTTTTCGAGCAGGTGTCTCGTTCCAACACTTGACTTCAGCAATGAAACCATCGAGGGAGGAGTCACATGTTTCCAGAGTTTTGGGTCTACCAGTACCAGCAACCCTTTGCCTCCGAAAATTGACCCTCAATTGGTGTTTTGGGCATGATTCTTGGTCCTATCTTGACTTGACACATGGCTTCGCATCGCTGCTGCAGCTCCACGTAAAGTCGAACAACTCGATCTCCAGTTACACCTCAATTGGAAACCTGTAGTTTTAGTGGAGTTGCCTCATTGTTTCTTCTCTTGCAGCACGACTTTAGTGGTTCTCAAATTAAAGGTTTTACATTTAGTACATGCTTTTCATTTACGTGTCTCTGCCTGTCCTGTCCTCGAAGATTTCTCATTCAGATATTCGTTCCTACGCTAAAAAAGTTTTGAGTATCATTTTGACACAACTAATGTATAATCTATTTTGGTGAATCGGAGCGTGAGTTTCCTTATAAAAGACTTGAGATAAACACCGGCCAGCTCTTGACCTTGAGCACTTTGATTTCGAAGGCAGATGATCTGCGTGACATCAAAATCCTTGAAAAACTAGACAACTTAATGTCGATATTTCCATCAAGATTGTTGCAAATGCAGAGATAGGGTATTCGACCTTCTTGCTGCACTGAATCACGTCAAATTCCTCAAATTTTTTTTTGTAAGGCCACACAGGTCAGTTAAAAACCGCGATTCTTCATTATTTTTGCGAAAGTCTGGTTGCTTTGATGTATTGTTCTATTAAATTGATGTTGTTGTGATATATTATAATCTCATCATCATGCAGTGCAGTGCCTCCGCTACGGTTACATTCATCCTTCCTCGTTCCAGAATTTGATCCGACTGGACTTTAAAGTTAATGATTGTAGCTAGCATGTGCTAAAAAGCTTGCTCCACATTTCTCCTAATCTAGAAATTCTTGTTGTTACTAAGGTTAGTTTAGTTAATACTTAATACAAGTATTTTAGTTGTCCTACACCATAATTACACTTTTGAGCTGCTTTTTGTTGTCATCAGAGTCATGATTTCCTTATATATGTTGGAGGGAGCAACCAAAATATCCTTTTCATCTGTCATCTCACCTTACAAGTGTTTTTTATAGTGGATTTGAAGGTTTGGAATATGAACTGGAATTCATAGAATGTATTCTGAACAAGGCAATAGTCTTGAAGACAATGAAAGTACAAGTTTCTGATGGAGAGTCGAAGGAAAATGTTCTTGAGGAACTATCAATGTTTCCAAGGTGCTCAAAGACATGTCTACTTACATTTGAATGAGGTACACTTCTATTACTGGTACATAACAGTTTATTAGCAACTAATTCCAAAGGCAATGTTACAAATATTTTATTTTAATTGTAGACCCTCTGCCAGTGGTAATTAAACTGTTACTACTCTTTTTTGATTGTTAATGAAATTTTCCTGTTTGGCCCTTATTTGAATTAATCGATGGGAAGAGAGGGAGTAGATCAATTTTATCCAATGTTTTCTTACTTTCTTTTATTTATTTATTTTTATTTATAAATGAGTAACATAACTTTATTGATGAAAAGAAAATCCCAAATACACAAGTAGTATACAATGGGTACACAATCAAGTTCTGAAATTACAATAGTCAATCATATCAAGGAGAGTAAAGAAAAAGTGGTGCAGGGAAATTAGCTGGCTGCGGTTTTGCTTTGGAAATGAATAAGGATTGTGAGTTGATTAGAGTAACCTATAGGTGGATAAGCAGCTCTGCATGAACATAGTTCCAAGAAAACCTCTCAAAGCTTATTGCATTCACAAATTCAAGTCACTGATCACTATTACAGGGGAATTGCTATTTATACAATCTGTTGGTATTAAGGCTAAGAACTAACTCGAAGTGAGACTAAATATTATTGGTTAATGCTTAACTTATAGCTAACACACTAACTAACTAAGTGTATAATTGGTTGCTGGTACAATAACTTCCTCAAGCTGGCTGTTTGGTTACAAGTCTTAACAAATTTGAACTCTTCTAACAATCTGTTACAGCAGAGAACTCCAGCTTTCCATGCTCCCACCAGTTACTTCTAACTGACTTGGGATTGCTTTAGAAACTTAGTTAACCATCTTATCTTGATCCTGGTTGGCTGCTGGAAATGTTAGATCACACTAGAGTAGGCTGCTGCTCTTACTGAACTAAGTTACTAACTGTCTGCTGAACTAAGCTGCTGCAACTTATACTAACTGCTGCATCAAGCTTGTCTGGTTGTTACTGACTTGTACCAAGGCTGCTAGTGTAAACAACCATTTTGATGCTCTTGCATAAAAAAGGAATCCTAAGTTAGCTGCCAATGAAATAAAGAATTATAGAAAGAAAAAAAAATTAAGGTCGAGAATACTCTGTTCACAGCCCTCGAAGCTTCTAGCATTTTGTTCCTGCCAAACGCACCTCATTGAACAATGAGGCACAACTTTCCAAATTGCTATATTCCAATGATGACCAAACTGAACTTGCCAAGATGCTAGCATATCCAAAAGTCTCTGCAGCATAACCAAGTGAACTCAAAAAAACCAAAGCCATAATCTGTTGCTATAGGGCAATGAAGTAGTAAATGGTCCATAGTTTCCCCATTACACTTACACATATAACACCAATCTACCACAATAACGTATCTCTGCAAATTATCAATGGTCAGGATTTTTCCCAAAGTGCATCTACTAAAAGAAAGCAACTCTAGCAGAAGCTGCAGAACCTTCGTTCTCTAAATAATTTTCCAAGGAAAAGGCATGGAAATCATTAATAAACGATAATAACCACCTACTTCAATCATATTAACGATGGTTTTGGAAAGGCATGGAAATTTTTTTGTGAAATCCTATTATAAAATTATTACAAATGGTGGAGATCATTCTTTCCCTTGGTGAATGGCGAAGCATGTGGAAGGCGAGAGTTCCTTCAAGGGTGGTGTTTTTTTACTTGGACTGCAACTAAGGGGAAGATTCTTACCCTTCATACTTTGAAAAGGCGGAATATTTGTTTGGTCAATTGGTGTTGTATGTGCCAATGCAGCGAGGAATCTGTGGACCACTTACTTATTCATTGCACTCAGGTGTCTAGTCTATGCTCTTTGGTTTTCTTTTTGTTTGGTGTTTCTTGGGTGATACCTATGCATGTGGTGGAGTTGTTAGCGTGTTGGAAAGGTGGTTTTGGGTGCTGTTTGGCTGCGGATATCTGGTGGGCAATTCCACTTTGTCTTATGTGGAACATTTGGAGAGAGCAGAGCCTGTGTTCCTTTGAGGGGAAGGAGCATTCCATCCTGGATTTGAAAAGATTTTTCTCCTTTTCATTGTGCGATTGGATGTCTGTGAGGTCTGATCCTCTCTTTTCTTCTCATGTCGATTTTTTGGATTTATGCTCTCTAGTTGATTTATCTAGGCTGATGTAGTACACATCCTGTATACTTGGAGTCTAGCTTATACTGTTCCTTTTCATCTTTTAATAAAGTTCTATTTACTGACTAAAAAAATAAAAGTCATGGAAATGAACAATAATGCTCTTCAATAGAGAATTGTTAAGCATCTTGATAAAAAGTGTTCCATCCTTGTTTATTATGCCAGTAATTATTATTGAATATTACCAATTTTAATGTTAACAAACTCTAGGTGTTTTCGCTTCCTGATTGCTTAATAGAGTTTCAATGGGCTTATTAGTTAAGCCAGGTTCTAGAGCTGCATTTGTATCATTAGACAGAGCAATGGTACATATTGTTGAGTTTCTGTACCTGTTAACCCTTTATGTAATTCAAGTTTTCTTTGGTGGAGTTAAAGTATGTTTTGATTATGCCAGTTGCCATGTGTAAATAATGAAATTATTCCTTTTTTTTTATTATTATTTTATTATTTTATTTTACCCCTTTCTCTTTTGCCTTTGTTTTTGTTTAATCACCTATGCTTAGTATTGCACTATTATCTGTCTCTTATTGTAAAGAAGGCCATATATCTATAATTTACCTTGGTATGCTAATACCTTTATTATTACAACAGAGATTAAGAAATCATTTTTTAAGTTTTTTATATGACACAGAGTTGAAATATGCAGTTTTATTACAGGAATATATTTTTTTTTGTTGAGATACTTCTATAGTTATGCTTACTTATCTATAAGTTTTATTCTTGCATAAGTACCTGCTGCTGTTGGTTCATTGTGTTCATCCAGATGGCGATGACCTTTTCTTTTTTCATATCCTCTTTACCAAAAAAATAACCGGTATCAACCTTTTAGCTGGCTTGTCTGTTTCAAGGATGATGACTTGAAGACTGCTAAAAGAATGCATTGCACATGCAATATATTACCGCTATTCTTACTGGAGTTAATCTTATTGTTACATAAGTAGCTGGTTTCATTGCTCATCACCCACATGCTATATTTGGTTTCATTGATCATTTCAAAGTGACTTTTTATTGAATTTATCTGTCGCTCTTATACCATACCTTTCTTTTTTTGTTATTTGGCTCTTATATCATACCTCATTGATGGAAGCGTAAATCTATCTCGTCAGGCCATTTTATTGATTGAGACCAAGTAACATCCATCTCTAATTACATCTTCTTCACTATTGCAGTTGTAGTTTGCTGCAGTTATCAAGGAAACAAGTTTGGGATCATGATTTTGGCAAGTTACATTGGTATTTATGATTGAAATATCTAATTATTTTGTAGCTATTGTTGGTGTCTTTTAGTTTGTTTGTTGTGGCTGGTTAAGTTGGAGATAGACAGGTCCACTCTCCAATTCCAAGACCATCTAAGAGAAGGGAAGTTTTGTTTGCTCCATTGGCATCCCTTGTTTCATAGACTTGGGATCTGAAACTTTTCTGTTGAGGGTAATTATAAAAAATCTCAAATTTGGCATAATTTCCAGGATTGAATTTTTATATGTAAGAGATAGTTGAAGTTCGTATTATTATTTTTAATTAATACCTTTTTATATAATTCCATGTTTTCTTGGCGGATTAAGTTCACCATATAGTTCCTTATTTTCATGTTGAATTTGGTTTCCCTACAACAAGAAGGATGAAATTTAGTTGTGTGAATAGTAACAAAAATGAAAATGAAAATAAGCAGCCATTTTTTCCCACAGCATTGACTTTTCGATTAAATTCTTTATTTAATCCATTAAAATTTGGTCCTACAAAAGTAAAAAATTATGGTAAGTACCATGTGTGTGCTTTTTATTCAAGTATTGGAATTCTGGAGAATGAGCTTTGCATATGGGAAGAGGCCTCCAAACCTTTTTCATTTGAACACCCTTAAGACTTATTTCTGTTTGGTTCTCCAAGTTCTGCAAATCTTTGACACTCAAACCACAAATTTCTTCACCCATCATTTGCCTGTTATGTTAATAGACATTTTTTAAGCCTTCAAGTTTGTATCTTGAACATATCAAATTCATTTGTATGGTGCACTTATGATATTCAAGTCTCAAGAGATCATATCTTCCAACTATAACATTACTGGAACTGTTGAGAAATGCTATTCTATGAGCTCTAATGATCCTATGAAACTCTTATCTTGTTATTGATGGCTTTTACTCACGAATGCAAATATCTTTGTGAGCATCTGATTTGTCCATTCTTCATTCTCTGCAATGCAAGTTCTCTTGCTAGTATGTATGAAAAGTTGTTGCATTCTTTCTTGACTTTGTTTCATTATTATGTACAATATAAATAAATAAAAAATCTAGAAGAAATAATAAAGTAAGATCTCAAACGTATGTCTTTGGTAGGTTTTGCCTTGCTAATGGTTCTATTTATTAAATTGTTGTAAGCCATTTTTCTATTAATTAAGTTATTGATTCTTGTGGGAAATTGTTTTGGTGATCCATGTTTAGTTTATCAATTTATCTGAAAAAATGGTATTTAGTGGTCTAAGAACCCATTTTTGGTCTGTATAAAACACTAGTATCTTGAATGTATTTGGGTTTTGATCAAGAAGCTTCTATACCTTTCTTTGAAAAAAAAATGAAAAAAGAAAAGCTTCTTCTATACCAAAAGAAGTTAAGTGATCCTTGTCATCATGATACGTTAGATAGTTGATGTAGAACCTTTTAGTTAATCTATTGCACGTGTGAAAGAGAGGATGTAAATTTCGTCAACAAGTATGTGTCTGCCTCAACTTACACTATATAAAAGACTGCATCAGATTAGTTCCATTGGCTATTAACTAAACTATTTCTTGATCTGACACCTACAAATCTTATAAATCTTTTTTATTAGCTGGCTTATTAATTACGGGTGGCAAAATTAACCTAAATTCATTTGCCCACCCAAACCCACCCACTTAAATAAGATCCAAACCCACTCAATTATTAGTTGGGTTAAATGGGTATTAACCCAATTAAATCAAATTAACATTAATATTTATTAGGTTTTAATTAGGTGTCCAATTGTTTGGGGACCTTTTTCGGTTGCCCAGTCACGTGTGGTCCGTTAGAGGGATGACCTTACTAGGCCCGGGTTCTTTTTGGGAAGTTGCCTCTGGAACTCAACATTAGGCCACGTGGTCCAACGGCTACCGGCGTATTTTTAGGCCTACAAAATCATTAAACCCAAAGTCTAAGAATCACAATAAGGGTCGAATAAATATATAATATGTGTTTGATATGATAGTTTCGATTAGTAGTTGTAATAACAGTTGAAATATAGTATTTATTTAGAGGTAAAGTAATCATGTACTCAATAATGTAAATTTAAAGATAAGGAAGCAAAATCACTTATATGTGTATGGTTTATAGCTCCAGCTGTGTAGCATCAATGAGCTGATAGGATTCCAGCAGACTGCCAGCGATAAAGGCTAGTTAAGCTTGCCCCTCTTATCATGCATTTAAATGAGTTTAAGCCTTGGTTAATAGTTGTAATAGTAGTTGGAATAAAGTAATATGTATTTAAATGTGAAGTAATCCTATACTCAATAATGTAAGTTTAAAGATAAGGAAGCAAAGTCACTTATCTTTGTATGATTTGTAGCCCCAGCTGTACAGCTTCTGTGAGTTGATAATATCCTAGCAGAGTGACTCCAACGGTAGAAGGGCAGTTTGCCACGATAACTTCGAGATTGAAGGGGAAAAATGGGTGCAACTAGAGGGAGAGAGAGTATGCCCAGCTGTGTGTAGGGGCTGGTTAAGCTTACTCCTCTTATCATGCACTTAAATGAGTTTCCCTCTGACAATGCTCTTTTAGTTGTTGTGAAGTTATGAATAGTGCTGCCTTCCATGAGAAGGGCTTTTGTATGGAGTATTTATGCCTTCTAAGAGAAGGACTTTATGTAAGAAGTAGTTGTGCTTTCTAAGAGAAGGACTTTTGTAAGAAGTAATTGTGCCTTCTAAGAGAAGGGCTTTGATGTGAGATCTTGGTGCCTTCTAGGAGAAGGACTTTAGTAATAGAAATTCATGCCTTCCATGAGAAGGGCTTTTAGTATAAGTGTTTGATATCTCTTGAGAAGTGTGGAGATGATAAAAGATATAGATGTTTTGTGAGATGTAGTATTTGTAATATGTATGATATATGGAAGTATGAGAGATATGGAGGTTAAAGATAGTAAAAATATGAGATTATAACTGCTGGAGAAGTTGTAGAGATTCCAAGAGGAAAGATTTTGTAAGAGAAGAGTATGGAGATGTGTTTAGGTATTTGAAGATAAGAGCAGCAAGATAGATGTAGAAGAGTATTGAGATGTGTTTATGGGTAGCAAAACAATAAAATTTCAGAGTGAGAGAGTATGAGAGTGGAGCTTAGAAGAGTTGTGGTGTGTTATATGTAATGGTGTAGTAAGTATGTATGAGATTGTGTAAGAGAGGTGAAGAAAGAGATGTTTAGAGATATGGGCAGCAAGATATATGTATTTTCAGAATATGGAGAGTGAGATAATGAGTATATGAGAGTAATAGTATTGTAGTGTGTTTAGCAAAGCTGCTGGGATTTTTTGCTGGGATTGTATGAAGGCATTTATGAGCTAAGGGCTAAAGAGTTTAGTTCCTAATCTGGAAACTAAAAAACTCAGAAACTTAGAACTTCATTGAGAGCTTAGGAAGATCCTTAGAGGGAGAGAGAATAGAGAAGTTTTTCAGAGAGTTCTCCTCTATTGGTCTCCCCCATGAAAATGAAAACCTGCAATCTTAATCATAAAAATGATCTATTAGGTAAAGTATTCAAACCTGTGACCCTCTTTGCAATCTTAATCATAAAAGAGTAAAAGATCTTTTAATAAATAAAAATAATAATGTTATAAACAAAAGTTTCCTAACATTGTATGACCCTAATCTAATCTAATCTAATAATGCCAACAACCTAATCAAGGACAAGGTTGGGCAATGAGAAACCAGTCTCCCCTTTAATTGAAGTCCCTACCATGTGACGTTAATCAAAGAACTTCTTTCCAACTCAAAACACAATACATTCAAATTACTAATATAATTTGTAACAAACTTACAATGTTTGCTCCCACAGTAGCATTCACAACAGCACCATCACGATGAGAATACGCCAGTTCGTACATCTCACTTCTCTCTAGTAGGAATGGCAACGAGTCGGGTTCGGGGCGGGTTTTCTTATACCCGAACTCGACCCACGGGTCTGTCCCGAAAACCCGAACCCGGCCCGTTTACTAAACGGGTTTTTTTTCCAACCCCATACCCGCCCCGTCAGCAACACACAGCAACACAAATCACAGCAACACAAACAACAAAATCTAAGGAAATCTCAAACCAAAATCCACCATACCCATTGATTCACAGAATCCAAATACATTTGAAATCAAAATCCAAACCAAAGCACATGCAAGCAACAACATCAGATCTTAAAAACCAAATCTAAATCCCCAAACCCAAGAGAAAAGAACTGAAGAAAGTGAATAAACCATGGTTTTGTTCATGGTGGCAGCCACACTGAGATGATCAAGGTTCGACCATGGGCTTTACAAGTAAAACCACGATGGTAGCGGCGTTGAGATGATCAAGGTTCGGCCATGGAAGCTTTGAGGGAGGTTCGGCCATGGAAACTTTGAGGGAGAGAGAGGGTCTAAGAATTAGTTTGACAGGTGAGGAGTAGGAGATGAGAGGCAACTGCTGAGGAAAGTTTGAGAATAGGGTTAGGAATTTAGGTTAGAATAAGTTTCGATATATATATGAGGTTTGTTTGGTAAATTAAATTTAAACGGGTTAGGTCCGGGTCGGGTATCATAAAAACCCGCACCCGACCTGAACCTGCTTCGGGTTTAATTTTAAAAACCCAGACCCGACCCTACTGTTTTACGGGTCGGGTAAAACCCGACCCATTAGGGTTGGGTCGGATCGGGTACCCATGGGTCGGGTAAAAATTGTCATGCCTACTCTCTAGTTACCTGCCTTTCTTTTTTGCCTACAACATGGTCAGTACATTCGGCATATTAAAGTGAGGGTGTTGATTCGATGGCGTCGAATCACATTTATTCCTACTTTAGAATGCAAAATAATATAAGCTTTATAATTGTAAGCATGTTATTAATATATATAATATTGTTCTTACAATGATATCCGCCGTCTGGGCCATGCTTTTAGATCCGAGCGTGTGTAGCTTCGTCTGCTTGCCACGTCGCGCTTTGTTATCTTTCGACAGCTCCTACAAAAATTTCAAGAAAGTCACTACCAATTACAATAAGAAGCTAATATGACCAAAAATCTTGAGCATGGAACCTATAAAAGCAAAACATTTATACTACTGTAACTATTACTACCTTAAAATCGCCAGAGAACCAGTACTCCACCAATCCATGAAATTGAGTGTCATCAACCTCCGGCAGTGATAGTTAAAGTAAATCTTCCTTAGTTGTGTTCAGGTTGCAGTGCTTCTCCTTCAACTCTGATTTGTGGCCCCTCCACAACTTCCCAATCCGTGAGAGTGCCCATTTCCTTTGCTTGGCAAGTGGGATGCGGGCTGTAGGAATTACCCATCGTGCCTACCATGTGTAAAGTTGAATTAACTTTAAAATTTCACATTTTTAACATAATAACAAACTGACATAAAGTTTTACACAAGTAATAAAGAGTGAAGAATTTGAAAGAGAGAGAATTTGATACCAAAATGGTGTAGTTTTGAAAGAGAGATAGAACCTATTCTTGTTGTTTGCAAAAGAAAAAATTATAAGACATTTCAAATACTCAGTAAGCCCAAATGAAGTACATATCTACAAATACATATATACAAATGGACTTGGTACTCTGGTTCTATCAAAGATCCAATACACCATTATCAAGCCATAAGTCACACAATTTTTCCATAAGCAATGACATTCGTAACTTGAAGATACATTAACAAAGATCATTTCTAGGGCTTCACAAAATCTCCTCAATTAGGACATGTCTCCTACATTAAACAACCTACAAACTCAACAAAAATAGATTATCAACAGTCCTTACTAGCCAAATGAACAAATAAGGGTTTCCAAATTAAAGATAATTAACTTCAAACTTTAAATAAAGTCCTACCATTGAAAGAGAGATAGAACCTATTCTTGTAGTTTGCATAACCTTATATAATTTTATTTAGAAAGATTGAATTTTATTTTGAACCAAAAGATAAAAGAAAAAAGAAGAAGAAGAAAATCATGACTATTGAAGCAATTGATGTATGTTTAAAGGAAATTCATGGTCATTTCTTTTACTATTGCTTTTTGCCTAATACCTGAATGGCTTCCCAACACGGATTCTTGTATTGTAGTGGCATGGAATGCCATGAATGGTAATTGATTGGGCACATATCAGGCTTTCTTGCCACTGTTCCCAGCCACTTTGCCCAAGGTCCAGCATTCTCCCCGACTGGCTGGCCCACCCCATTTATTTCCAAGAATAATTTTTTGCCCGATGGCATATTCCATATATCATCGAATCGGTTAGGCCCACGTTTGTTGGGCACAACAACCGCTCCAGCTGCGGGTACGAGTACGGGTATGTCCTCAGTATCTATTAAAACACCAAGTTGCATCAAATTACAATGAAACACAAAAGAATGAAATGTCAACAAACTAGCCATTTACACTGGTGTAAAACTAAACTCTCAAGAGTTACTTTGAATTATTTTTTATATTAGCTTGTTAATGAGGGTATTTTTGTTATTAACATGGTAATATAAAAAAATAACTCAAAGTATAACATATTCTAATATTCTTTTACCTGTAAAAATTTTTATTAGAGCTATATTTAACAAACCCTCTTTTGGATTTTTGTTCTTTCATTGACCAACATGCTCACCATAGATGATTCTGATTAGAGATTGACAGATATAAAAGTCCAAAATGCATGGCAAGAGCGCAAAAGAGGTTATTAGAGAACCAGTATTTGATCTTAGAACTCACATATGACATAAATGTGGCACTCATGCAAGTAAATAATACATTCCCTTCTACTTGGGCTTTAAATGCCAAAAATGCATAGCTAGAGTAAACAAGGGAGTGTAGACCACCTGTTTTAGTTTCACCCTAAATAGCCACAGAGTTGATTGTTTTTGCCAAATGGTTTCTTGCCAATCAAATGAGGTCTATGATTTTCAGTTGAAATGAATTAGAAAAAGGCTAATAAAATATGACCAGAAGATATGAAATTTAAACATATATTACTACGAAATTTTTAGATCTAGACAAATCAATTGAGTATATTATGTAAATTACAGTGGACAACACATACTCTACTGCCTTATAAGGAATTGCACTTTTGAAATGAATTTTAGTGCACAAGAGTCAGTAATAGACATGGGATCAATTATTGGAAATGCTATTGTTTATTATGGTGGGAGAAACTTCAAATATGTGAAGCCTTCATTGCTATGGCCATAACAAAATGTCTCTGCATAGAGCACTGTCCTAGAAACATATTTATTAACACATTAATAGTGAACCTATAAACTTCTGATTATCTTACAAATTACTTAAATTGGATTTTATTTATTAAAAACAAAACAGATTTACAACAGATATAGAAATAATTATTACAAAAACAAATATGAAAAAAATATATAGGAATGGAATTTCATAATCGTGCTATTGAGTACAAATTTAGAAATACACCAACCTGGTGGTTGTGTCTCGTCATCACTCCCCTGGGATTGTCATCTATCATCATCAGTTGGAGGAGCTTGTTGGCATGATGGTACTTCATTCGACCCCACATGTGAGGAGCTCTCACCAAGCTCAACAAACTGAAGTCGCCGCTTCCTCCCCATTCTTGTGTGCAGTACCTAAACAATGCAAGCTTGTTAGTTATAAAAAAACATAATGTATATAATCTCTAACAAACGCTTTAAACATGCAGCACTTCACAAGCACACTACCAAGCCACACATATGGAAGCAATTGAGTTTCCATTTACTTAAGTCCAAAAACAGTATAGGTGACAATGAAAATACATATTCTAATTTAAAGTGTTATAATAGAAACGTATTAGTTCAAAAGATGGTCTTACTACATTACACTACTAATCGTCGTTGTACTCATTGTCGCTATACTCCTCATCGCTAACTTCGTCATCAATAAAGTCATTATCATCTATGAAGTCCCCATCTTGCTTCTCGTTCTCCTCAATGACCATTGCATCAATTGTGGTTCCTTGGAAGTTTTCTTATTCTTCTCTGAATCTTTAGTTTGAAATTTTAAACCATTGGTGACATAGTGCTTCATCCGCTTGGCAAGCGAGTGGTACTCTTCATCCATTGGTTCATGCCTTATAAGGCATGAAGAGGAAAGAGATCTTTCCAATGTGGGACAAAAGAATTCAAGGCAAAGGAAAGGTTAGGCAATCAAGCCACAAAACCAAAGCCAAAGTCAAGAATTCTTAAGCACCTACAAATTTAATTTAATACTTCAAACTAATTTAATTTATTTTAATATAATACTTCAAATTAATAAAATATAATTCCTCACTAAAAATTAGTAAAATACAATGTAATAGCTAAAAAAAATGTAAGATGAGACTCGAGGATCAACAATATTAAAATATAATTTAATATTTTAATTGGGTTAGGTATATAAAACTCATTTATCAATTAAAACTCATTTAACCAATTGCTTCTAACTCAAACCCAACCCAATTACCCAATTATCAAAATTACCAAAATGCCCCTAAAGTGTAAATGACCAAAGTACTCTAAAATCTTCAAATATGACCAAAATACCCAAAAACCTCAAAATTACCAAAATAACCACCAAACGTACAAAATGACCAAAATATCCCCAAAACCTAGAAATGACCAAAATATTCCCAAAACCCAAAAAATGACCAAAATAACCCCAAAACCTAAAAATTACCAAAATACCCTTGAAACCCATAAAATGACCAAAATACTCCTGAAACCTGAAAAATAACCAAAATACCATCGAAACCGAAAAATTACCAAAATAATCATGAAATGTACAAAATGACCAAAATACCCCCAAAACACAAAAATGACCGAAATACCCCTGAAACCTAAAAATGAACAAAATACCCCCCAAAACCCATAGAATGACCAAAATAACCAATTGAAACCCAAAAAATTACTAAAATACCCCTATAACCTAAAAATTACCAAAATATCCCCAGAACCCATAAAATGACCAAAATAACCCCAAAACCAAAAAAATTACCCAAAATACCCCTGAAACCAAGAAACTAACCAAAATACCCCCAAAACATAAAAGAATGACCAAAATACCCATGAAACCCAAAAAATGAGCAAAATACCTCTGAAACCTAAAAATGACCAAAATACCCCCAAAACCCAAAAAGCAAATGTCAAAAATACCCCCGAAACGTAAAAAATTACCAAAATACATGAATAGTACCAAAAAAATGGCCAAAATAACCTCGAAGCCTAAAAATTAACTAAAATAACTCTAAAACCTAGAAATGACCAAAATACCCCCGAAACCTTAAAAATGGCTAAAATAACCCCCAAGCCTGAAAATTGACCATCGAAACCTAAAAAATGATTGAAATACCATCGAAACCTAAAAAATGATCGAAGTACCCTCAAAACCTAGAAATTAACTGAAATACCCCATGAAACCTCCAAAATGACCAAAGTACCCCTGAAACCTATATATGACCAAAATAACCCCTAAACCTTAAAATGACCAAAATATCCTCAAAACCTAAAAAATTACCAAAATACCCCTAAAACTAAAAAATGACCAAAATACTCCCTAAACATAGTAAATGACCAAAATACCGCCTAAACCCCTATTTTGGTAATTTTAGAGGCTTCAAGTGTATTTTGTTCATCTTATAGGATTAGTGGTATGTTGGTCATTTTAGATATTTTGAGGGGTATTTTGGTCGTTTTATAGGTTTAGAGGTATATTGGTCGTTTTAGGGGTTTAAGGGTCTTTTTGGTAATTTTAGAGGTTTCAGGCTGTTTGTGGCCATTTTTGAGGTTTTGGGTTTATTTGGGTCATTTCAAAGGTTTAGGGGTATTTTTGTCACTTTATAGGTTTCAGGGATATTCTGGTCATTTTTTAGGTTTAGGGGGGTGTTGAGGTCTAAAAAGTCACAATACCCAAGCCCAAAGAAATAAGCGTAAGGGTCACGAAAAAGAGAAGAAATGGTAAGCCCAAGAGGCTTGAAGCCCAAAAAACATCAAGAAGAAAAAAGGGGAAGCCCAAAAGCTTATGAGAAAAGAAGAAAGAAAAGGAAAAGAAGCCCATGTCAGAGGATTGAAGAAGAAAGCTGAGCCGAGATCCTCAGAGACTGCCAAAAGGCTCGGAATCCCCCAGGCATGTAAGCACAGTCAAGAAAAGATTAAGACAGTTCAAAAGAAAAAGACAAAAAGAAACACAAGAAACAGAGGAGAGGCCACGTCCTTCTCATGCGTCAAACGACCCAGTAAGAAAAAGAGGAAAGAATCAGCGACTTCTCATAGCGCAAGTGGGTAGCACCTCGGGGAACCAGAATGAAGAAGTATAAAAAAAGGAGTAGCAGCGAAAGACTTTCAAACCGGCAGAGTGGGATTCAGCCCGTTTGAGAAAAAAGATAAAGAAGAAGGACGGCCAAAAGTTGGATCGTGAAGAGCGTGACCTCAACATATTCCGAAATAGGTAGTCAGCCATGGACTTTCAAAGAAACAAAACTAAAAGGAAGGAAAGGATGAAGAACAGGGAAACTGAACCTACTGGGCGATGGGCATAATACATACTCTGGTACCCAGAGGGCAAAACAGGGGAATCAATAGTTCCCCTGGGACTCCAGAATAACACTATAAAAAAGGGGAAAGGATTGTGAAGAGGAGGAGAAATTTTTGGAATGGGAGAATCATTGATAAAATTCTGTCGAGAAGAAAAACTCAGAGAAAATTAGTAAAATTACATCCCGGTATCCTAGAGAAAGCCACTATAGCACATACTCAGATTCAAAAAGAATCAAACTTTGCAAGTCTTAAAGGTTAGAATAACCATTTAAGACTGTAATTTTTGAGCTTGCTTGAACCTTGTATCACGTCTTAGTGAGCGTACTGTAATCATAATCAAGAAAATTCAATGAAATATTCTCTACTGATTTGAGGATCCCTAACCATTACTTTATGCTTTTACTATTTTGTTCTCTGCATTACTTTGCTGTTTTGATTTGTTGTTCAATACAAATATCTTTGTTTGTTAGTTTATATGTATTGTAGGAAGTATGCCCTGTGTACCACTTGATTCTTAAACAGCCCTTTAGCTACAGTGAATCAAAGCCCGGTCCACCAAACTACAACTATTCGGCCCAGGATCCTTGGGCTTGAGTGTTACAGAAAAAGAACTCTCACATTTTGGCGACTTCACTAGGGACTGGGTAAAGAAGAGGGAAGAAGCAATCCCTTCGGAAAGCATGCCTCCAAGACAAAGGAACAGCAAAGGTACTAATGTGCCACCTGTGGCCTCTGAGCCTGTGGGAGAAAACGAGGTAGCTTCCAGACAGAGAGGCGAGGTACCTCTGGTAGAGCAGGAGGTTGTGTCAGGACAAAGACACGCAAGGCAGGAACCAGACCTCATGGCTCGGATGACAGCAATGTTGAAGGATCTAGAGCAAGAAGTTCGCCTTCTCAAAGAAGGCAGGACACAGGAAATCAGAGACAATGTTCCCCCTGTTGGTAACCAAGATAGAACTCAACCAGAAGGAGGATCAGCAGTGGGAGGAAGAACCAACCCCCAGTACTTAACACTGGCAGATGTCAGTGCCCTTTTGGAGCAAGAAAGGGAAAAGCTTTCGGGGATCCCTAAGCAATTCTCTCGGGATCCCCCATTCCCTCCGGAGCTTCTTGGCAAGCCATACCCCAAGGGGTATGAACCCCCAAAGTTCCATCCTTTCGACAGAAGAAATGGAAGTGCTGTGGAACACGTGAGTAGGTTCATTCACACTATGGGCCCCTACGCAGGAGACAGAGAACTATGTCTAAGAGAATTTGCTAAATCCTTAGTGGATAGGGCATACACTTGGTACACCACGCTGAGACCCGGGTCCATTAAAACCTGGGATGAAATGATGGAGAGATTCTGTGCTAAGTATTACCCCGGTGAGGATAAGATCACTTTCCAAACCTCCAGATGGTAAGGCAGAGGCCTGGGGAGGATCCCGTCCAGTTCATTAAAAGGTTTGAAGATGTGTCCCTAGATCGCTATGGGGACCACGAAGAAAAAGAACTCGTAGAAACTTGTATATCCAACATGCTTTTCAATTACAAGCTCAACCTTGAAAATTTATGCATCGCACAATTTGCTGACCTATTACAGAGAACTAGAAGGATAGCACAAACTATGAGGACAAAAAGAATGCCGGTATCCCAAGCCATGACAGCATTAGTGGGAGAGAAAAGGAAGAGGCCTGACGGGAAGGTGTTCGAGGAACCACCAGTGATCCCATGTACAACCGAGGAGTTAAACCATGTCCTGGACAAGTGGATCGGAGATGGAGTTATTAGGCCATTCACTGTGTCCAAGCCGCTAACTGAAGAAGAAAGGAAGAACCTTTTGTTTTGTAGGATCCATAATTATGTCAAGCATTCAACCAAGGATTGCTGGACCCTCCGTAGACTCTTCCACAGAAAGCTAAGAGAAGGAACCCTGGAGCTCACTCAGAAGGAGTCAGAAGGAGCCAGAAGTGCAGAGGAACCCCTTGCCTAACTACAAAGGGAAGGGGATGGTAGCGGTAGTAATCCATAGGAACCCGGCAGAAGTAAGAGAATCTGAAGGATCCTTCCACCCAAACACAGTCAGGACCCTCCAGAAGAATCCCAAGTTCAAGTCACTATTCAACCAACTAGGATTTGGACTAGAAGCAAGAAGGGTGGCCACTGAGTCTCTCATGAGTATAGCAGCAGATTCGGGAATGGAATGTTTTGCAGCAGAGTCACATGCTAGTCGAGCTTTCCTAGAAACAATCAATGCAATAACTTTTACCGATGAGGACATGGAGGTTGAGCATCCAAACCACCGTAGGCCCCTTTATCTAATGGCCACCATAAATGGTGTCCAAGTCAGAAGAGCTTTGGTGGACACAGGGGCATCACTCAACCTCATAGCCTTGAGTACCCTGGAAGCTATAGGCCTGGCTGACAGAAGGATCCTAGGGGCTCCCATGGAGATAACAGGATTTGGAGGGTTGGTGGAATCAACTGAAGGGTACGTGCAGCTGGCCTTGAGAGTAGGACCAATAGTGGCCCTGACAAGGTTTCATGTAATTAACACATAGGTATCCCACCATGTACTGTTGGGACGCCCATGGCTCCATAAACACCACCTTATTCCGTCTACGTACCATCAGTGCATCAAAGGAAGATTAAACGGAAGGCCCATGAGGATCCCTGCCAACCGTAACCCTTTCAGCTAGGGAGAAGTGAACTTTGTAGAAACAATGTTTTATGATGAGCTAGAGCCAGATGATGAGAGCCCTACGCCAGGTACTCCAGGAACACCTATCCTGGAAGATGAAGAAGGAGGAGGAAAGGGCACCCGTGACCTGAGAAACCTTTTGGAAAGAAAAAGGCAAAAGAGGGAGCTTAGCTCTTCAGGACCTCGAGAATGTGTAGTGGTGCGAGAACCCGGAGGAAGGTTGATTTATAGCTTGTGAAGGTGCGCGGGACCTGAACGCATCACGCAGAAAGGTCCCGGACCACCGGATTGCATGATGGCCCAAGAAGAAATCTCAGAGGAACCAGTCAAAGAAGCCCAAATTCAGCCTGAGGAAGAATTAAAGGAAATAAATTTAGGAACCGAGCTGGGATCCCAGAAGCCTGTCTTTATTAGCAGTCAGCTGATGGCATAAGAAAGGGAACAATTGGTGGCCTTACTCCAGAAGTACAGAGATGTGTTGGCATGGACCTATAATGAAATGCCTAGTTTAGACCTGGGATTGGTAGTTCATTCTCTTAATGTGGACCCAGGAATAAGACCAGTAGTTCAGCCGGCTAGGGTCTTTCACACCGAGGTAGAAGCTCAGATAATTCAAGAAGTCAAAAAGATACTAACAGCTGGTTTTATCAAACCCATCCAGCACCCCAAATGGCTTTCCAACATAGTACCTGTGAAGAAGAAAAATGGTCAGATCCGTTGCTGTGTGGACTTTCGCAACCTGAACAAGGCATGTCCAAAAGATGAGTTCCCCTTGCCCCAATATCGACCTCCTTGTAGATTCAGCTGCAGGAAGCTCTATGTTCTCGTTTATGGATGAGTACAGTAGGTACAACCAAATTCGTATGGCTGCCAAAGATGCAGAGAAAACGGCATTCAGAACTCCAATCGGAAACTTTTATTACACTGTAATGCCTTTTGGCCTAAAAAATGCGGGGGCTACGTACCAGCGAACCATGACAGCTATCTTTCATGACATGATACATGAGGAGATGGAAGATTATGTAGATGATATTGTGGTCAAATCAAAGACTAGAACAGGACACCTTCGAGTACTTGAACAAGTCTTTGAAAGATGCAGGAAGTACAAACTACGCATGAACCCCATGAAATGTGCCTTCGGGGTGTCTGCTGGAAAGTTCCTTGGGTTTCTGGTACATCACAAAGGCATAAGTGTAGATCCAGCCAAGGCCACAGCCATTGCCACAATGAAAAGACCGACAACTATAAGGGAGCTCAAAAGCTTCTCGGGAAGAGTCTCCTATATTAGGAGATTTGTGCCCGGATTAGCTTCAGTTACGACAGGTTTATCCAAACTGTTGAAAAAGGGAACTGAGTTCACCTGGGGAACGGAACAACAGGAGGCCTTCCATAGGATTCAGTACATTATGAATCATTTGCCCACCCTTCAAGCGCCAGTGCGTGGGCGACCTCTGTTACTGTACTTAGCATCAAACTCCCAGGCAATAGGAGCTTTGCTAGCACAGGAAGATGACCATGGGAACGAGTAGCCTATTTATCATGTAAGCAGGACACTCAAAGACGCCGAGACCAGGTACCCTAGAATAGAGAAAGCTTGCCTAGTAATCATCTATGCATCCCAGAGGTTGAAAAGGTATTTCTCAGCTCACCAAATCCTTTTGGTGACCAAGTCTCACCCCTTAAAGGCACTCCTACACCAGCCCCTTCTCACGGGGAGGATAGCACAATGGCTAGTCCTGCTCTCTTAATATGACATAGGCATCAGAACCCCTAAGGCTGTCAAAAGCCAAGCCATAGCAGATCTGCTGGCTCAGTTCCCAAGAAAGGAAGAAAGCCCACTGAGTAAAGAAATCCCAGGTAAGGTGGCAGTAACAGAGATCCCAGGAAAGAAATGGACAATGAGATTCGATGGGTCAGCTACAACAACTTCAAATGGGGTAGGAATCGTACTAAGCTGTGAGAATGGGGACATCATACCCTTGTCTTTTAAGCTTGGTTTCTCATGCTCTAATAACGCAGCTGAATATGAGGCGTACTTGACCGGGCTGACTATAGCACTCAGTGTAGGAGTAAAGCATATGAGAGTATTGAGAGACTCCAATCTTGTAGTTTCCCAGGTGAAAGGTGACTTTGCGTTAAGAGAACAAAGTTTAGTAGCCTACAGGACTTGGGCGCAAAGGCTAGAGCTAGAATTCCAGACCTTTAGCATAGAGTACACTCAAAGAAGTGAAAATAGGTTTGCTGATGCGCTCGCCACCCTGGGATCCCAAATACCATTCAAAGGAAGGGACACGCTGGTAAGGATAGGAAAGCAGGAACATTCTATTGTAAGGATCCTCCAAGGGATGTACCTCGAAGAGTCCAAGCAGTGGGATTGGAGGAGCGAAGTCAAAGAAAAAATGAAAAAGGCAGAACCTAGAGGGAACATTAAAGAACTAAAAGATTACACTCAGGTAGAAGGGGAATTGTATAGAAGGTTGCCAGGGGGAATCTTGTCCAGGTGTATCAACGAGAAGGAAGGAAAGCTGAAGCTGGAAGAATTACATACCCAAGCCTGTGGAATCGAAAAAAAATCAGCCTATATAAAAGAATGCAACGCATGGGATACTACTGGCCAAATATGAACAAAGAGGCAGCAACTATATAGGAAAAATGTCAGGAGTGTCGGCTTGCGATAGATAAGGAAGAAAGCTATGCTGTGTTTGTTGCAGAAGATTGGCGAATTTCCTTCATAAAATACTTGGCTCAAGGGATCCTGCCAACTGACAGGACACTAGCCCACCAGCTCAAGAAACTTGCAGACATGTATTTCTTGCAGAACGGGATCTTATTCAAAAAGGGATACAGTGGGGATCCCTTAAGATGCCTGGGGCCAAAGGAAGCTAGAGAAGTAGTCAGGGAAGTCCATTCCGGTGATTGTGGGAGTCACCCGAGAAAAAGAAGGCTCTATAAGCAGTTATTACTGTTGGGATATTACTGGCCAACGATGAAAAGGGACTCTGAGGAGCTAGTCAAAGCCTGCCACGCCTGTCAAGTCCTTGGAGATGCAATCCACACTCACCCAAATGTTTTGCAGGATATGACGACACCATGGCCTTTTCACACTTGGGGGCTCGATCTCATAGGGCCTATAAATCCTCCATCCAATGGTTACATATGGATCTTGGCAGCCACAGAGTACTTTACAAAATGGGTAGAGGCCATCCCTTTGAAAAAAGCCACTGGAGCAGCCGTAGCAAACTTTGTTCGAGACCACATCATTACAAGGTTTGGGATCCCCAGAAGATTGATCAGTGACAACGGGACCCCATTCATAAACAAAGACATTAAAGGGTTAACTGAGGCATATCACATCAAACATGGATGGTCTACCCCATACTACCCACAAGGAAACGGTCAAGCTGAGGCCACCAATAGGGTGATGTTGAAGATCCTTAAAAGGATGAAGCACGAGTATGGAGGGAAATGGAGTGACCAATTTGGCAGATGTACTCTGGGCATGTAGGAGCTTTGTAAAAACAGCCACGAGATTTTCGCCATTTTCCCTAGTCTATGGAACAGAAGCTATCAGCCTTATGGAATTAGTTATTCCTACACCAAGAGTGGTCCTTGAAGAAAACCAAGAAGAAAACGAGGACGCAAACAATGAAAGAAGATTAGCAGATCTGGAAGGGGTAGAAGAAGAAAGAGAACTAGCCAAGAAGAGAAGCTAGAGGTGCCAGCAAAGAATGACTAGAGCATATGCACAAGCAATACACCCAAGAACTTTCACTGAAGGGCAGTTGGTACTAAGGATGGCGGAACACGTAAAGAGGAACCTACCAGGGCCCTCCAAATTCACCCCAAAATGGGAAGGACCCTACATCATCAGGACAGCCCATGAAAGTGGGTATTACTACCTTACAAAAGAAGATGGGACAGTTCTGACAGAACCCATAAACGGGAAATGGCTGAAACAATACTATGCATAAGGAAGAAGGGATCTCAGCATGCCAGGATCCTTTTGCCAACTTCATAACTCGCTAAGTGTTTTTCTTTTATCGTTTTCTTCGCTTTTGTTATGAATTCTTGTCTAAATGATTTTGTTCAGGAACCTATGATAGATTGACACTCTGTGGTCCATACTATCTTTAATGATTTTTGCTATGTTCCTTAAATGATGACCATATTTTAATGAAGTTCTCTTTCCTTCAATCTTTGAGTTTTAAATATTGCAAAGTCCAGGTTTAGACAGAATTGAGGGAGGATATCTGGGTCAAGACAAAAAAAAAAGTATATATAATACCTTTTGACACATGACCCAGGATCCACCTCACAGATGATTCCAAATTCCCCACAGATAGTTTCAAGCGCATGGTCTAGGATCACAGGCAAAAGTAAGAGCCTAGGATACCTAGCCTGGCACTTGACAAAAGGGGGACCTATCAAGTTCATGAACTGGGACCATATCTATAAATATATATATATATATATATATATAAAAGGGAGAAGATACCCAGTGTACCCAGTTCAGTACTTGCACAACAAAGTAACTACCGGATACCTGATCCAGGACCTACAGTGAAGCTTGTAGGAACCATGGCCTAGGACTCAGTAAGGAAAAAAAAAAGAGAAAAGCAATGTATCAAAAAGAAAAGCAAATCCACATGCTATTGAAAAAAAAAATTAGAAGCAGTCTTGAAACACAAACACAGATCTATGCGAAAAAAAAAAGTAGTGTTCAAAAAAAAAAAAATAGAGACTTATACAACCCCAAATTGTTTATACGGATCTAAAAAGAGAGAGGGAAAAGGCTAAGAAATAAGGCTGGCCAACAGGGAGCCATCTGGAGAAATAACAGGCACAGCTGAAGAAGAAAGAATTCTCTACCTTTTGACCTTCAAATCTTGCAAAGCTTTGTGAGCACGGGCCCAAGCTCCCTCAGCAGTAGCAATCTCAGCATCTATGCTCCTGGAAGCTTGCCTCTGAAATAGCACGCGGGCCAGTAGGCGCAGATGATCCAGCAAAAAGGACAGGTTGAACTTGGCCTCTAGAAGGTCCTGTACCACCTCTCTCCACTCCAAAAGCTTTTCTTCAGATAAAGAGTCTACAGAAGAATCTCTCAAAGAAACCAGCACAGCACACAGCAATTCCATCAAGATATTACCCAGAAAAACACCTTCCCTAAAACCGCTGGTGAAGTCCCCATGACTCTTCAGCAAACTTTCTAACAACGGTAGACCTTCAACAGGGACGGAGAAGCGCATGAAGCTGCCATAAGAAGACCCAAAGGAATAAAAGTGGCTAGCAGGAAGGCTGTTGAACTCCATAAGATCAAAACGAGCTAAGAATGTGGAAAGCCTTGAATCAAGATCTAAAGCAGCCACTCCTGGAACATCTCCCATCACTGTATCCCCACCTGCAGAAACTGGAAAACCTTCAGCCTTTTGTTTTGTTTGAAGATCAGCAATCTGAACAGATCTCACAACTCCCTCAGGAATAACAGACTCAGAATCCCTAACACCTGTATCAACACTCTAAAAAAAAAAAAAAAAACAGACTTAGTTCAAAAAAAAAAGGGGGAGGAGTGACAAAAAAAAGAAAAAGAAAAAGAAGGAGCAAACCAGTATCAGCCTCGTGAGGCGGAGCCTCTTCCTCCTGCTCCTCTGATTTCTTGGAAGATTCTGGGAAAGGACACAAAGCAAGTTGAAGAAAGGGTGAGGAAACTGTGGCGAAACAGCTAAAGGAAGGTAGAGATGTAGGGGGCTTCGCCATAGAAAAAGAAGGCAGGGGAAAAGGTGTAGGAAAAGAAAGGAAGAAAAAGGAAACACAGTAGGAACAATCTACACTCACCTTCAGAATTCTCTGATTCCAAAGAAGAGGCAACATTGGGAACATGCCTCACACTAGCTTGACCTAAAAGGAGAAAGGAAAGAAGAAACTCAAAAAAAAAAAAAAAAAAAAAAAAAAAAGGAGGGAGGGGAGAAAAAAGGGGAACAAAAGAGAAATAGAGATAAAACACTATTATAAAGGGAAATACGGCTCACCTGTTTGTTTGAATAAAGGCGTGCCTCCCAAAGTCTCTTTACTTGACAATGTCTAAGGAAACACGGTTCTGATGGGACTGGGAGTTCGCTCAAGTTGAGGACTTTGAGATGCAGGGAGCTTGGAAGCTTCGGGATTCTGAGTAGTTTGGACACCCTGCATCGGCTGCCCGGTCTCCTCAGCCATGCCACCACTAGGGGGCTCCTCCTCCATACCGGGAAACGCAACAGAAAGGGTTGTAACCGTTTCTTCCTCCAGAACCCTACCAGGCATGGGAAGGGACACCTCCACCTAAAAAAAAAAAGGGGAAGGCAAACAATAATAAGTGAAGACAACAAGGTGACACAAACACACAGTACCAGAGCAAAGGAACAAGAGCAAACGGAGAGGCATGAACAAGGGAAGTCCATACCACATCATCACCGGACGATTGACTTCTACCCTTCTTGAAGTCCGACTTGCGTTTGGACTGCAAAGGAAACAATCGCTCATTAGCTAAAAGGAGGAAGTGACTGCAACAATAGTAGCAAATATAAAAGAGAGAAGAAGGAAAGAGGTCTTGCCCTTCTCTCTCTCTCTACAGATTCTTTGAGGGTCTTTTATTTACTACGAGTACGCCTAGAGGGTCCTAAGGGGGGCTGGGATACAAAATCAGAGGATCCCAAAGGACCATGGATTGAAGAGGTTACAAGAACCTGGAAAAAAGAAGACTCTACCTTGGTCTTCTTCCGGGTCCTTGTAGCCAAAGGTTGCCTGACTTCCTTGTCCTCTTGAGACGTCAACTGTGTCTGGGATTTCCCAATCTTTCTCTTTTTTTCCTCGGGACCAGCCTTCGTGCCTTCTGTACTTTCTTCAACATCAACTGTTTTCATTTTTTCCAGCCTAATCTCCTTGCCTTTACCCGCGGGGGTAGCAGCACCTATTGTTTCCATTGCACCCTTCTTAATAGGTACCTCGGAGGAAGTACCAATAATAAGACCACAACCTAACCAAGTTGCGGGAAAATCTTGTGCATATGTTACCCAACTTCCCTTGGAGGCATGCCATTCTGCGAACCCCATCTTACTACTTACAGCAACGGAAACAATCCCAGTAGTGGGCAGGGATAAACGTCTATTGGATGTTGGAGCAGAGGAAATACTAAGATTAGGGGTTTCCCTAATTGTGCCAGAGCCAACGTAATCAACAAAAGACTTTTGTATTCTTCTCCGGTAGCCAGTATAGCCGTTAGAAGCAAAAACTCCCCTCTGGGAGTTAGGCACTGCAAACTGGGGGCTCCTCCGTGACCAATAGGAGAAGGCCTGCAGCCTCAAGAAAGGATCCAAAGAGGGGAGAGACGGTACTATATCCTTAAAAACTGGGGGAATATCCTGGTCAAAACCGAATTGCCGAAGCACCCGGTGTGTCGAATAATGAGTATATCTTGGGCTGCTTGAAGAAGGCACAGGAAGCCAAGAGGGACTAATGCAAGCAAGGTAAGCCAAACTGCCCTCATCACCATGACGCAGATCAAAAGTATTCCCTGTAGAAGTTAAAAAAGAAGACAACACAGAGTCGTAGGCAAATCCAGGACCAAACTCACGAGGAGATCTCCAGTGTAAATTTCCTGCTTGATCAAATAACTCAACAAGGTTGAGACCACCACTTTTCAGACTAATCCAACGAAAGATGATGGGGAAAGTATTAGTCGAATTACCATAAAGACCCTTAACTATATCGAGGGATCCTTGGAATTTATCCTTCACAAACTTCAAATTCCTGCACTTAGCCAAAGTGGCTGAAGAACGGTCCCACATAAATATCTGGAGAATAGCACAGTGAAGAGAGGAAGTAATCACATAACAAGAATCGCCCTCGGCCTCATCTCCATGAAGCTGATCTAACTGAGAATAAACATGGCCCAAAAACAGAGGAGCTAAAGGGTACTGAGCGCCTCTAGCCAACTTAATTGCTAACGGAAAGAAGGTAGACTTAACCCCATACCCCGGGAACTCACTGAGCAGAAATTTGCTAAGCCAGAATGCTAGGAAACTAGCCCGCCCGACTTCTTTATCCTTCTCACGAGAAAGGGTCATGACCCATCTCCCCATTCTGGCCGGCTTACCGTTGGGAGAGGCAGTGCGACCACCAAAATGGCTAAACAACTTATTTTCTACCACGAGATCCTCTTCAGAAAGGTTAATGTCAAAAGGACTCTCATCCCCAAATACCGAGAGAAGGAAGTTATTGACCACATCCTCTAGGGTAATTGTCAACTCACCAACAGAAAAGAAAAAAGTATGAAGAGAAGGGCACCAACGGCGTACCAGATGCCTGAGCCCCTTGGCGTCTCTGAAACCCTCGAGATTCCTGGAAGTCGCCACCGCTTTTAGGATACCAGCGCGCTCCAGGCGACCCACGAACTCCTCATCGGATAGTTCCTTATCCACCCAGATGGGCCAACCTTGGATTTTCCCCGAAACAAAATCAAAAAAGATAGGCACCGCCTCTCGAAGTCCCTGCCTAATCTGAAGATCAAAAATCTCTCTAGGGTCTGGAACCTGGGCGGAACCAGCGAAACCCGCCTGACCAGAAAACACCCAAGCATGAGGGGACGAAGGAGCCTCGCCATGAGACACCTGAGGAAAAAATAGACTGGGAGAGTACCAGGGGTCCCGTAAAGGAAAAGCCGGACGCTCAGTGACTTCATGAGATTCGCTCGGAGCAGAACCAGAAGAACCTTCGCCCTCAGAAGGGCTTGGGGTGCGCTCTCTTCTTTTTCGGGAAGAAGAAAAAGCCATTAAAGCAATGGGAATGGTGAGAAGAAAGGGGGATTGGAAGAATGGGAAAAGGAAAACGGGAATAGCAGACTGTTTGAAAAGAGAGAAAAGAGACCTAAGAATGAAAGACTCAGGGAAGCAAAGAGATAATGTGAAACGGCCGCAATAAAAGCACAAAGAGCAGTTGAAGAAGACAGTGTATAGAAAGACACGCCAGTTGCTAAAATATTTAATTTTGAAAAAGAGATTAATTAGCAGTTATTAATGGAAGTTACGGGGAACGAAAAAGGTGGGTAAAGGAAATTTTACTCCAAATACTCAACTGCCACGTCCCGTGCAAAGGGGAAATTGCAAAATGGAGGAACACGACACACAGAAAAGACTAAGATAACCAAAAAGCAGCAGGAAAGGCCCGGATCCTAAATAAGAAAGAAGGGAACCCAAGGGTAATTAAAAGAAAATCCTACAGAATCTAAGAAATCCTGAATTACTCATGCGTGGGCTTCAGGCAACCCACGAGCTCGGGGGGCTAAATGTTGAGGTCTAAAAAGTCACAATACCCAAGCCCAAAGAAATAAGCGCAAGGGGCCACGAAAAAGAGAAGAAATGGTAAGCCCAAGAGGCCTGAAGCCCAAAAAACATCAAGAAGAAAAAAGGGGAAGCCCAGAAGCTTATGAGAAAAGAAGAAAGAAAAGGAAAAGAAGCCCATGTCAGAGGATTGAAGAAGAAAGCTGAGCCGGGATCCTCAGAGACTGCCAAAAGGCTCGGAATCCCCCAGGCGTGTAAACATAGTCAAGAAAAGATTAAGAAAGTTCAAAAGAAAAAGACAAAAAGAAACACAAGAAATAGAGGAGAGGCCACGTCCTTCTCAAGCGTCAAACGGCCCAGCAAGAAAAAGAGGAAAGAATCAGCGACTTCTCATAGCGCAAGTGGGTAGCACCTCGGGGAACCAGAATGAAGAAGTATAAAAAAAGGAGTAGCAGCGAAAGACTTTTAAACTGGCAGAGTGGGATTCCGCCCGTTTGAGAAAAAAGATAAAGAAGAAGGACGGCCAAAAGTTGGATCGTGAAGAGCGTGACCTCAGCGAGTCAGCATATTCCGAAATAGGTAGTCAGCCATGGACTTTCAAAGAAACAAAACTAAAAGGAAGAAAAGGATGAAGAACAAGGAAACTGAACCTACTGGGCGATAGGCATAATACATACTCTGGTACCCAGAGGGCAAAACAGGGGAATCAATAGTTCCCCTGGGACTTCAGAATAACACTATAAAAAAGGGGAAAGGATTGCGAAGAGGAGGAGAAATTTTTGGAACGGGAGAATCATTGATAAAATTCTGTCGAGAAGAAAAACTAAGAGAAAATTAGTAAAATTACTTCCCGGTATCCTAGAGAAAGCCACAATAGCACATACTCGGATTCAAAAAGAATCAAACTTTGCAAGTCTTAAAGGTTAGAATAACCATTTAAGACTGTAATTTTTGAGCTTGCTTGAACCTTGTATCACGTCTTAGTGAGCGTACTGTAATCATAATCAAGAAAATTCAATGAAATATTCTCTACTGATTTGAGGATCCTTAACCATTACTTTGTGCTTTTACTATTTTGTTCTCTGCATTACTTTGCTGTTTTGATTTGTTGTTCAATACAAATATCCTTGTTTGTCAGTTTATATGTATTGTAGGAAGCATGCCTTGTGCACCACTTGATTCTTAAACAGCCCTTTAGCTGCGGTGAATCAAAGCCCGGTCCACCAAACTACAACTATTCGGCTCGGGATCCTTTTTACCTGCTCAAGGCACGCTCCTGACGCTTCGGCGTCTAGAGCGTGCCATCATTAAATTTTGGTAGCACCTTTGTCCCCCACGTTCAACAGCAGGATGCAAATCAAACGGTAGAGGTTTTTTCTAGTTTTACGAGTGGGAACTTTCCTGCTTGTAACTTCTGCGCCATTATAAATAGATTTTCAAATCAATCCCTTTTCCTACTTTCAACAATCACACAGTCCTAGAGCTCATACACTGAACCTGTCTCTCTCTCTCATCTCCCTGTGCGTCTACAAATACTAGGAATTTGTCTGAGGACCCCCTTTTTTAAACCTGTAAGTTTTCTTAAAACCTCTTAGTCTTCGTTTTAAACTTGTTAATTTTTCTTCAAAAACCTCTTAGAAAAATGGGTAAGTTTAAACGTTTAGTTGAGTCCGAGGAGGGTATAGAAAGTTTTAGGGCTAAGTATAGGATCCCACCAACGGTAGGCATGAGATACGCTGCCCAGGGGGAATGGGTAGATGCTAGGAAAACCAGAGAGGTGGTCATCCCAATGATCGCTTTCATAGAGGGAGGGATGACCATCCCCATGGGCACCATTACTAGGAGCTATCTTAGGTTCTTTAGACTATCTCTCACACAGTGCGCCCCAAATATGTTTAGGGTACTGGTGAGTATAGAAGCTCTAAACGAGAGAATGAACCTAAATTTGAACCACCACGATGTGAATTGGGTATATAACTTACACCATCTGAAGGGACAGGGATATTACCTTAAGTCGAGGTATCCCGCAGTAAGGTTGATCCAGTGTCTTCCCACATCAAACAAAAACTTGAAGGAAGACTTCTTAATCTTTTCTGGGGAATGGCACGATGGCCTACCCTGTTCGACTAGGGAGGGAAAACCAGGTGGGGGAGTAGCCGTAGATTTATGTGTCTTGATTTGTTCGTTTATATATTTATTTATTATTTTTACTTTCCAACACCCCCATTTCTGACAAAGTTTTCTTCCATTTTAATGATTTTGCAGATAAGCATTCTACTAAACCCCATCTTAGCTTAGTCAACAAAGAGAGTTTAGATGGTATTTTACGGGCCGAGGTGTACGTAAACGAGACCGATGGTCAATTGCGAGCGGCACACCTGATTCTCGGGTATACACCCTGTCTCTTGCCTTCCAAGCCCCTAAGTACGTGATAAAAGCCAGAGATCCCCGGCTCCACCACATCAGTGTTGCCTACCAAGGGTTCGTTGTTCCAGAGGGTGTTCCACTTCCTGAAGGCACTCCCCGTAATCAACCACTCTTTGTTGCCACTCCTTCAATAGGAGCATCCTCATCTCAATTCACTCTTGAAGCAGAAGAAAAGGAAGAAGAAAAAGAAGAAGGAGAAGAAAAACGTCCAGAGGGGATCGTAGATTTGTCAGATTCCTCAGAGGACTTTGAAGTGTTCAACCAACCTTCATCCCCCGAGAGCATATCAAACGAAATGGGCATCTAGAGGAAACCCCAGAAGAGCTTGATGGAATTAATAGAATCCCAGCCGGGAAAAGAGGCACCGGGAAGTCTGCATAGCCAAAGCTTCCCCCTCCTCCTCCCAAGTCCCCTTTCCCTCTTTCTCAGCCATCTCTGCCTTCAAGAACTGAACCTACTGATCCGAAGAGGAGGAGAGAGCAGAAAGGTAAAGATGTTGTGGAGATCGGGAGATCTCGTCCTACTCGTGAAGACAAGGCTCAACGAGCTACGAACCAGCCAAAAGTTAGTCATGTACCACAACGAGGCATGGAAAGGGCAAATAATCAGCCTTCGGAGCCTCAGGCTTGGCTTCCAGCACCCATGCTCGGTGGTGAGCCCTTGAGGGATGATGCATCACTCAGGGACTTCAACGGGGGTATTGGGTGCCATGTCGCCTCGACCTTGGAGGAGACTTTGTTACTTCCAAAGGATATGATCGAGTTACGGAATTTCAGGAAGAACGAGGTTTTCCTCAATGCCAAGAGATATTTGGGCATGGTATGATACTAACACCCCCCCTTTTTTTTTTTTTACTTATAATTACTATATATATATATATATATATTTTTTGTTATGCTACTGACCCTTTTCATTCAGGCCGTCCAATCCACTTTCAGGCTTGAGGAGATAACCAATTCAAGCTACCAGCAACTGGAAGACGAAAGAAAAAGTCGAACAGCAGCTGTGCAAATACTCACCATTGTTGAAAATAACAATGTTGAACTGAAGAAAAAGCTGGCCGATGAGGAGCATGCCCGTCGAAGTGCTGACTCGGCCTTGGAGGGCGCGCAAAGGCAAGCCGAGGACCAGAGGAAGCGCCTGCGAGAGATTACTGATCAATTGACTGCTTCTAGGGAACAGATGGCAGCGCTCAAGAAACAACTAGAAGAAGCCCACAGGCTTAAGGATCAGGCTGAAAAATTCAAGGCTGAGGTTGAGAAGGCAAAGATTGATGCCCAGAAGGCTAGGGACGAGGCTGAGCAAAAGGGTTACGACCTTGGAGTAGCTGAGACCGAGGAAACCTTTAGGGTAGAGGTCCCAACTATCTGTCGTATCTACTGCGCCCAGACTTAGGATGAAGCCCTTAACCGAGCTGGGGTCGAGACTTCTTCTGAGCTAAGGAAATCTGAAAATATATTCTACCCCCCTGCCATACGAGCCTTAGACCTTCCTTCTACTCAAGGTGAAATGGCTTCTACAGTTACTAATCTGATTAAAGAAGCACAGCCTCAGGATCCTCCTCTTCCCAGTCAGTAGGGGCCGAAAAAAGAACTTAGAGCTTCCTAAGAAGTACCCTCGGACAAAGCTGCAGCGGTTCCAGAAGTAGGAGCAGCTTCCTAGGGCTTTCAGCAGGACTTGGCTTCAACTACCATGCCCGCTGAGGGAGCCTCCAAAGATAAGGAAGGAACGATCACTACAGAAGCAGATAACCCAGCTAACAAGACCTCCAAGCTTCAAATTAAATTGAAAAAATGAACCTTCCTTTGTAATATAATTATGATTTTTGTAAGGGATTTTGTTCTTCTTAGACATGTTTTAATGAAATATGCATTTTTACCCTCTCAAATTCGTTTGAGTTATTATTTATTTCATTTTTATTTTATCTGTTTTGTTATTTTTGGCTTTGAGTAGTTTTCATCTTGAATGTCCTTTTTTACAAAAGAGAAAAACAAAGTTTACACATACTTTTAATTGGTAGTTAAAATGGACGATAACCATTGAATCCATAACACTACCTAAACATATTTTGAATATATATCTATTCTAACAAGTTTAAACTCAAGAAAATATCCTAACGTTTGATTAAACAAAGTTAAGTCCAGGGCACCTCAGAATGCCTTAAGTGATGCTCATGGGCTTATTGAGGTTTACATCTTTATTAGGTGATCACAAACCTTGTGATCCGAGAATGGGAATTAAGGGTTTACTCCCTTTAAATGCTCAAGTTCATGTTGAACTAGCATTTTAATAGTACCAGGGTGTATTAATTTCTATTGAGTTTGTTTAATGCTTCAATAGATGTCGAAGGGTATTAATTTCCATTAAATTTATAGTTCGAGGAACCTGACATAACTTAGTTTCTGTTTAATACTTCAATAGATGTCATAGGGTATTAATTTCCACTAAGTTTGTGGTCCGAGGAACCTGACATAACTTAGTTTCTATTTAATACTTCAATAGATGTCATAGGGTATTAATTTCCACTAAGTTTGTGGTCTAACAAACCTGACATAACTTAGTTTCTATTTAATACTTTAATAGATGTCATAGGATATTAATTTCCACTAAGTTTGTAGTTCGAGGAACCTGACATAACTTAGTTTCTGTTTAATACTTCAATAGATGTCATAGGGTATTAATTTCCACTAAGTTTGTGGTCTGAGGAACCTGACATAACTTAGTTTCTGTTTAATACTTCAATAGATGTCATAGGGTATTAATTTCCACTAAGTTTGTGGTCCGAGGAACCTGACATAACTTAGTTTTTGTTTAATACTTCAATAGATGAGGAAACACATGATATATGATCGAAATAAAATAAAGAGAAATGAAATAGGACTATTTTTATTAATAGTAATACCTATTTAGATTGTTTACATTCCAAGGGTGGAGTACAGTTTTTTCATCTAAATCCTCCAAATAGTATGCACCTATTCTTGCCACCGAAGTTATTCAATATGGTCCTTCCCAATTAGGCCCCAACTTTCCCCAGGCTGGATTCTTGGTGGTTCCCAAGACTTTCCTCAATACCAAATCTCCTATGACCAACGGCCTTAGCTTTACATTGGCATCATAACCTCGCTTGAGCTTATGCTGGTAGTAAGCCAGTTGAACCATTGCATTCTTTCTTCACTCTTCGATCAAGTCCAGACTTTTTTCCAACAAGCCATCATTACCGTCCGGGGTAAATGTATTTGTTCTCAACGTTGGGAAGCCTATTTCCAGAGGGATTATGGCCTCGGCTCCATATGTCATTAAGAAAGGGGTCTCTCTTGTTGACCGTCGAGGCGTTGTCCAATACGTCCACAGGACATATGGTAACTCCTCCACCCATTTTCCCTTTGCCTCGTCTAACCTCTTTTTAAGTCCGTTCACTATAACCTTGTTGACAGCTTCAGCTTGCCCATTTCCTTGCAGATAGGCTAGAGTGGAATATCTATTCTTTATCCCCAGATCAGAACAGTATTGCCTGAAGGCTTTGCTATCAAATTGAAGGCCATTATCCGAGATGAGGGCATGGGGAACCCCGAATCAAGTAACAATACTCTTCCAGATAAACCTTTTGACATCCACGTCTCTGATATTAGCTAAAGGTTCAGCGTCGACCCACTTGGTGAAGTAGTCTGTGCCGACCAGCAGATACTTTTTGTTTCCTAGCGCCTTAGGGAAATAACCTACAATATCCAAGCCCCATTGAGAAAAAGGCCAAGGGTTGGAAAGAGGATTAAAGACTCCTCTAGGCTGGTGAATGTTTGGCGCGAATCTTTGACACTGATCACATTTTCTAACATATTCTTATGCATCCCTTTGCATGCCCGGCTACCAGTATCCTTGAGTAATGGCTCGGTGTGATAAAGATCTTCCTCCTGTGTGACTTCCGCAAATTCCTTCATGTAGTTCTTCTAGGAGTAATTCCGATGCCTCGGGGTGTACACAAAGCAAATATGGTCCGGAAAAAGATCGTTTGTACAACCTTCTATCCTCGGACAGCCAAAACCGAGGAGCTTTCCTTCGTACTTTCTCAGCTTCTGACTTATCTTTAGGCAATATATCCCTTTCGAGGAATAGCAGTATAAGGTCCATCCAGGTCGGCCCTAAATTGACTTTATGGATCTGGAGCAAACCTTTCCTCGTTGGGGAAGGGGTGCATAAATCCTCGACCATTATCACTCGGGGCAAATTCTGTGCCGAGGAAGTGGCAAGGGTAGCCAAGGAATCTACATGGGTATTTCCACTTCTGGGGATATGCGATAAGTCAAAGAATTCAAAATTCGTTTGTATTCGCTTAACTTGACCCAAATATTCTTGCATTCTTGTATCTTAGGCTTCTAACTCCCCTTTTACCTGTCCTACAACCAGTCTTGAATCTGAGAACATTTCCACTGCCCTTCCACCCATCTTTTGGACCATCGCCATTCCCATCAACAAAGCTTCATATTTCGCTTCGTTGTTTGTAGCCGAGAATCCCAACCTCAAAGACTTTTCAATGGTTATCTTCTCAGGGGATACCAGAACTAGCCCCACTCCTGCTCCCCGCTGGTTTGCTGCTCTATCCACATATACTTTCCAGGATGAGGGGTCTTGTGCGGAGATTAGACCAACCGATTTTTCATTCATGCCATGTTGCTTCACCTCTACTTCTTCTGGAAGTTCAGCAAACTTCGCTACTAGATTGGCGAGGACCTGGCCTTTCACAGAGGTACGGGGCATATATTTGATGTCGAAAGCCCCTAAAATCGTGCCCCATTTAGCAATCCTCCCGGTATAATCAGCGCTCCGAAGTATGGATTTGAGCGGTAGTTGAGTTAGAACAACCACGGTGTGCGCCTGGAAGTAATGAGGAAGCTTTCGTGTAGCATGCACTACTGCCAAGATGGCCTTCTCCAGTGATAAATACAGCACCTCGGCTTCATGAAATGACTTACTTACATAATAGACTGGTCTTTGGATGCCACTGTCTACTCGTATCAAAACAAAACTTAACGCATGAGAGGCTACTGCCAGGTAAGCAAATAGAACCTCGTCCACCACAGGACTGGACATGATGGGCGGCCGAGATAGATACTCTTTCAGCTGCTGAAATGCTATAGCACATTCTTCGGTCCAATCAAATTCTTTCCATTTATGCAGTAAAAGGAAAAAGGGTCTGCACCTATCTGCTGACTTGGAGATAAATTGATTCAAAGCAGCAGTCATCCCTATCAGTTTCTGGACCTCCTTGGGGTTTCGAGGTGCTTGCAAGCCGTTAATGGCCTTAATCTGATCTGGGTTCACCTCAATCCCCCTGTGAGTCACCATGTAGCCCAAGAACTTTCCGGAGCCTACACCAAACGAACACTTAGAAGCATTCAGGCGTAACTTGTGCTTTCTCAGAATTCCAAAAATGTTCGCAAGATCTCCCACGTGCTCAAACACCACCTTGCTCTTTACAACCATATCATCGATATAGACTTCAATGCTCCTGCCCAATTATGGTTCAAACATTTTAGTCATCATCCGTTGATAAGTAGACCCTGCATTTTTCAAACTAAAGGACATCACTTTGTAGTGATAATTTCCAATGGGAGTGACAAAAGTTGTCTTTTCCTGATCGTCCAATGCTAATGGTATTTGGTGATATCCCTGAAAGGCATCCAAAAAACTCATCCGAGGGTGACCTACAGTTGCATCCACCAACTGATCGATCCGAGGCATAGGGAAAGGGTCCTTGGGACAGGCCTTATTAAGGTCCGTAAGTCCACACACACACGCCATTTCCCAGTTTTCTTTTTCACCACCACCGTGTTAGCTAACCATTGAGGATAGAAAACTTCCTTGATAGCCCCTGCCTGTTTGAGCTTGGTTACTTCATTTCTGACAGCCTCGGCATGCTCTTTTGACGGAGGCCGAGGTGGCTGTCTCTTCGGGGTGATGGAAGGATTAACATTCAAATGGTGACAAATGAAACTTGGATCTACACCCGGAGCTTCATACGCACTCCACGCAAACACATCAACATTTTTTTTGAGGAATTCCACCAATTGCTCCCTCTCCTGTAAAGGCAGTTCAGCTCCAACCTGAAAGAACTTTTCCGGATCATCGCCAACGATTACCCTCTCTAGGTCTTCACATTTCGCCTCGTTGGCCGGTCCATCGAAGGGTAACGCCGAGATTTTTGATTGCTATAAGTCATTCTCAGCAGTGACCGAGATTTCTGTCTCTGGCCGATGTTGAATAGCCGTTACTAGGCATTGCCTGGCTGTGGTCTGACTTCCTACAATTTCCAAAACTTGGTCTCCGGATGGATACTTCATCTTCTGGTGAAGAGTAGAGGAGACAGCCCCCAGAGTATGAAGCCAGGGTCTGCCCATAATGGCCATGTAGGGAGAGAAAGCATCCACTACAATAAAATCCACCTCTACCACATCTGAACTGGTTTGTACAGGTAACCTGATCTGACCTTTCGGAACGACCATTTTACCTTCAAAACTCACTAGGGGAGAACTGTAGGCTGTTAAGTTTTCAAGTTTCAAATTTAGCCCCTTGTACAAATCGGGGTACACAATCTCAGCGGCGCTACCTTGATTAATCATCACCCTTTTTACATCATACCCGCCAATCCTAAGTGTAACCACTAAAGCATCATCATGGGCTTGTATGGTTCCAAATTTGCCCTCATCTGAAAAACCTAATACCAGTTGGATGTCCATCTTGACTCTCTTAGGCATTGAGCTGGACTCCTTGGTTGGATAACGAGATACTGACATTACCCTGGAAGGGCAAGATCTAGTCCTCCCTGGGGCAGCAAAAATGACATTTATCGTGCCAAGGGGGAGTCTTGAGGAAGCATCTCCTCGAAACTCCGAACCCGTTTGGCTTCCCCGATCACTGGAATGATGCAGGAGTTGCTTCAACTTCCCTTCCCGGACTAGTTGGTCCAGATGGTCCCACAGGTTTCTGCAATCCTCGGTAGTGTGTCCATGATCCTGATGATATTGGCAGTAAAGGTTTTGGTTGCGCCTCATAGGATCTCCTGTCATCTTGTTCGGCCATTTAAAGAACAACTCGTTTTTAATCTTCTCCAGAACCTGTTGCACTGGTTCTCGGAATACGGCATTAATCACCTGGGTGTTGACAGATCCCGATTGCCCAACAAAATCTTTTCGAGGTCGGTTATTATTATTCTGGTCCGACCTGAAATCCCTCTTCTCCTGAGGGATCACTTTAGCTTTTCCTTTCCCCTGCAATTGGTCCTCTTCTACCCTCCTGTACTTGTCAATCCGATCCATCAGTTGACGTACACTGGTAATAGACTTACCTGTCAAAGATTTCCTCAAATCATGCTCGGTTGGAAGATCGACTTTAAAAGTGCTAATAGCCACATCATCGTACTCTCCTTGTATTTCGTTAAACATTTCTCAGTATCTATCTGAGTATGCTTTCAGGGTTTCTCCCTCCCGCATGGACATTGATAATAAGGATCCCAAAGGCTGAGGAACCCTGCTACAAGTGATAAAACGAGCACCAAAAGCCCGAGTGAGTTTTTTAAAGGAATCTATAGAGTTCACCTTTAAGCCGTTGAACCACCTCATCGCCACTGGGCCCAAGCTAGATGGAAAGACCTTACACATCAAAGCCTCATCTTTGGAGTGAACGGCCATCCTTTGACTGAAATGGCTGACATGTTCCACTGGATCTGTTCGACCATTATAAATGGTGAATGTGGGTTGATGGAATCGCCGAGGAAGACTCGCACCTTCTCTATTTCTTGTGAAGGGCGATTTAGAAACTTGATTCAGCGCCTAGTTCATGGCATTGTTCCCCAAGCCTTTGCGAGGCAGGCTCTTGTATCTACGTCTATGGTGGTACTCCTCGTCATAAGAGAAAGTTTCGCTGGGCGGGGTTCTGGATCTCTGTCTATAACTAGCACCATCTGTCTCCTCAGAGGACGAATCGGAGCTGGGTGACGAATGTCTTCGCCGAGCGTGACGCAATTCCCTCTTCAATTCATCGATTTCACGTTGCATATCCCTATTATCCTTTGCATGGGAAACATGGCTCTTCCCTCAAGATTGACTTTTACTGGTATGAGTTGTGTGCACACTTCCTTCATGACCTCCTCTCCGTTCGATGCCCCTACACGGATCGCCATGTTGGGATCCCCTTGATTCTACCTGGTGTAAATTAGCATCCACCTGGTGTGGACCTGTTGCTGCCTGTTGTGGACCAGCTTCTTCCATCTTAGACTACGCACTCAAATCTTTTTCTGAATAGATCAAGCTCTTCCTACAGACGGCGCCAATTGTAAGGACTAGATTTGGATTGGACCCAATATAAGATTGGGTTTTAAGCCAACAAGCCCAAACAATAAATTTGTAGAGTATAGGTGAAAGAACTAGTTCTACTCTAGAAGAAAGACAATAAAGGCTGCTGATTCAAGATCGTTAGACACAAAAAGTCAGAAAATCTCTCCTTGGCATGACCTGAGGAGTTTATATTATAATGCCTTCTTCCTTCACAAAGTTACAAGTGTTCATAGAATTATTACCAAGATTTCTTGATTATTTTCCGATCTCCTTCTTTAGGCCATCTTCCCATGCTATATACTACAATCTTGGCATCATCCCTACCCTACACGTGTAGGTTGGATTCTAGGAACGCCTTTTTGTCCCATCCAACACCTCCCAGAACCATCAATTAGTAGCTGTAAGGCTGCTTGATCACTGTTCAGGTATCACCTCCACATTAATGCGGCCAGAGAGTTGGTTGAGAGGCATTTAATGCGGAGGTAGCAGCTTTTGAAGATATTTGTTGCCTTCCCTTTCTTACCCCTTGTCCAACGTCCAACTCCTAGTTGTGATGTAACTTTGAAGAAGGTCTAGGGTAATATGACACTCTTACTGACCTCGGATCCTTGTTCCCGAGATGGATTTTCTCCTCGGACGTATGTTGGACCTATCTCGTACTATTTTAATTGTTCTATTTATACCATTCCCACTATATCCTCATTTTGGCCATTCTCGGATTAGTTAATGTCCTCGGATTGGGCCACAGGCCCAATTCGTACGGCCTTAATAATACCTCCTGACTAACTAGCCCCCACAACGCTGGTATAGGCTTATCTATTACGGTGGTTTGTAAAAACGCCGGGAAAAAAACGTTGGGACAAGACAATTTTTTTGTAGTGAGATTCTTTCTGTTTGAATTTGATCTATCATTTAATTATAACATGATACAATTTATATATTACAAATTTATTAGTGTATTCAATATAATGTAATTTAAAATTGTGACACTCTGACCACCGCACATTCTTAGTATGATGGTTACTTCACAGGTATAAGTGTTTGTGGGGTGTAGGTGGTAAAAGTCATGGTTCAAGTCTCTAGGAAGGAGCTTCATGTAACATCTGAGTATTATAAATTGTATTTTAAATTAGCATATTTGTATTTTGTAGATCGTATTTTTCTCTACACATATTTCACATGAACTTTTGTATTTTCCATATGCTATTTTGTAATTAGTTAGAAATAATAGTTTGTTAGTGATATTTTCTTAGGCCACTACTTGTATATATAAAAGTGCTTAGTAACGTAATTTGCACATGTCAATAATTAATATATACACTCTCTCCATTTTTGGCACTAATAAATAAGATTTTAACTATGAAATAGATTCTCTCCATGGTCAATATCAATATCAATATCAAACATGAAGATGTAAGTACTCTCTCAATTAAGATATCAATTTAGTATCCCTAGAGTTGGCATGATTAATGTGCATTCAATCCAAACAAGCTATAGAGTGCAAGAAATGAAATTGTGGAGTTAACGAGTCCAAATCTTCTGTCTCATCAATTGTGCTCCACTTTATACTCCACCAATAAAACTTGGACAACTAACCTCTCTCATTAAATGAGATAACTTTGACTTTAACACTCACCGTTAACGTTAAAATCCCTTTTTTTTTTTTTTTTTTCCGCAGCTTTTGTTCTTCTCTCTATTTGCAGCTTTTGGTTTCTTTTATTTCCTCTTCTCCATGTGGCTGACGTTAACAAGGAGTCCAATAAGTTTTGTCTATTGAGAAGCAAAACCCATGTTACTTGCTTTGCATTTTTGCCTCTACTTTTCTCTACAAGCCTAAAGGCAGAGTTTGGACCATCAATCTCCACAACTGAGAAATTTGGGTTATCCATTGTGACTACCACTGGGTTTCCTTTGCAGGTATCTTTTGCCCACCAGTTAGAAAAGTCCAATCTTGGAGCCATTAAAGTTTGGAACTTGGAACCTCAAACTGAAAAAGTAACACAAAAATTAAGAACCTTTGAAGAAAAAAATTTTCAGAATCCAGATCTCAAAATTGAGAAATGAGCAAAACCCATTTGAGAAACCAGCTAAGAATCTCGAACAAAACTCATTGGACTCCTTGTTAATGTCAACCACATGGAAAAGAGGAAAAAAAAAAGAAACCAAAAAAAAAAAAAAAAAAGGAAGAGGGAAAAAAAGAAACCAAAAGCTGCAAACAAAGAGAAGAACAAAAGCTGCAAACAGAGAGAAGAACAAAAGCTGCGGAAAGAAAGAAAAAAAAAAAGAAAAAAAAAAAGAAAGGGATTTTAACGTTAACGGTGTTAAAGTCAGAGTTATCTCATTTAATGAGAAAGGTTAGTTGTCTAAGTTTTATTGGTGGAGTATAAAGTGGAGCACAATTGATGAGACAGAAGATTTGAACTCGGAATTAACATATATGTATATATATATATATATATATATATATATATATATAATATATATATTTTTAGAGATAATTACAATATATTGCTAACTTTACGGTTCGAACTCTTTCTGTCCTAAATCTTCAAGTACTTTGTGTATGAGAATGTACTAATTCAACTACAAGACCCTTCTCTCTCCCCAAAAAATAAAAAAAAAACTACAAGGCCCTTGGCCTATTTTCTTGATTTGCTTTAATAAGACTTCAGAAAGTCAGCACCACGTTGTTATGTTTCGCCGCATCAATGGGTAAAAGAAATTTGGAAAACGAGAAAATTCCTGACAATAGGATCATAATAGCCTTAGGATGTAGATCTTAAATTATAATATTAGCGGCAAACCAATCAGATTTTTGTCAAACTACTTATTTATAGCATTTTTCATGCTAACTTTGTCAAAAAATGCAACCAAGCACGACAAATTTAGGATTGGTAGATTGTTCATACAACTGAAATTTCGTTGTAAACATTCATGCAGCTTTCACCCATGCGAGGACAAGATAAGTAGAAACTGGAATCCATAAAAAGGGATCAGAACAAGATGTCAATTCCTAGATTGCACAATCAGTGGTTTTTTTTTTTTTTTTTAATTTTTTTTAATTTTTTAATTTTTTTATTTTAGCTCTTGGATGTGTACTGTTTTGTTTTAGAGTACTTTAGTCAACTATATCTATATGTTCAGCATGGATAAAATTCAAAACCATTGATTTATATATGTTAAGCAGCTGATTTGCAAAACCATCGAAACAATAACATTTTGATCTGCAAAGCATGAAATTCGTGGGAAATGTTGGTCCATTCCTGTACTTACACGCGTCCATCCACTATTGAAAGTTATGAAAAGTTGTAATCTTTGGCCGGAGTTAGTGAAGGATCATAATACAATAAATTTTATTCTATTTTGGTCCCTCAAAAATTACCTAATATTTTATTTGTGACTTAATTTCTTGGCAAATATTTATAGTGTACTTGACCCTTATCAAATTTAAGAAAATATATAATGTTAAATTACAAATTGCTCTACAACTTTATTAAAATTCAATCATATAATTTCAATCTCAAGTAATTCAGTCAAATATTATGGTGGCCCATGGTAAAAACTTTAGAGAGATTTAAGCTTACAATCCCAAGGTAAACAATATCCACTAGAATATAATGAAAGTTTGTACAACAAACTTAATCCTAAATTTACTATTACCTTATACTTGCTAACTTGACCACACAGCTCAGAATCCACAAACTCTTCTATTTTGGATCTTGTTGCATATAAACCCTTATTTACAACTCTGAAAAACTGCTTGAAGGTTTAAACCAGCAACTTTGAGGTAAACTGGATAATAAAAACTTTTAATTTCATTCACTAGATCTTCAATATGGAAGTAGATCTCTGGTTGATGCTTTAAGAAAAAATGGAAAATTCTAAGATTTGTGTATAGTAACACGACTCTCAAAGAGTCTTGAAAATCATGCTCTAGTGTTGATTTTATACTTGTCTTGTAATTCATGAAATTCTAGTTCAAATGATTGAAGAAAAACAAATTAATAAACCAAATTTGCACGAATCTTGATCAGTTGAGATTTCGCTTCAATTGATTGAGTTAAGCATAACTCAATGGATCGAACTTGAATTAAGTTGCAGTTGAAATTCTAGTTTTCTTGGGTCTTTTATAGCTTGAATTTTGACTTGTCTTGCACTTGAAAATACCTTCAATACAAACTCAGGACACACTAAGATTCCAAAAGTTTACACAAAGTCATAATTTGCCAATCTAGTCCTATAGACCTAATAGGTTTTTTTGTTTTTTTGTTTGGTGAGAGCCTTTGTCATCATTGTAATATCCCTAGTTTTTAAGTGAAATTTGTTCATGTTAAACGTTTGTGGACATAAGCGTACGTCTTGCCGAACCACATAAATTGTATTGTTGTTTGTGTGTATGCTTATTAATTTATTTTTCTTCACTATTGTTGGATTGAATCATGGACAAAACCTTATCATATTGGTATTTTAATACATTCAATTCCCTGAGACCTAAACCTGCTCTTGTGGAAATGCACCTCTTTGGGATGAAGTAATAATTATAGTAGTATTTGTGTGCCAAGATTTTCTTCTTGATGTTTGTATGTCCCTAGCTTTAACTAGAGAAAAGCTATGGAACTCCAGTTGATTTTTGAATTATTAGAAGATATTGTACTTGGTCCTGTCGATTTCTATGCACAGTTGCACACTAAAGGGTTTCTGTTGTTCTTCTATGCACAGTAAAGGATTTTACAGGGAAATTTCGTTGTTGTGTTCTTCGGGACTATTACAAATTTATTTTTTTATGTTGGTTATTGTGATTGGGTTATTTCTACGAAATTTTCTATATTGAATTTACAAAGGCTTATTTCCATGAAAGTGCCCTCTATTTGAATTTACAGGAGGGAAAAAATGGGAAATTAATTATTTCCCTCAAACACAAAGCAGCACTTGTACAATGGTCTTAATTTTGTTCTGTCTAAATTTAACATAGTACTTCATTTGATTTACATAAAGAGATTTCTTTCGGATCAATTCTCTAAATGCCAATAGCCATAAAGCTTTCTATACCCGATTCTGTGGATCAAATGTGTTAGGAGAATTACATGCACTCTCAGCAACGTTGCTGACTCTTCGTGAGAATCGTTGCTTTTGACACCTCCAGTGTCTCATTGCAGCCTTCATTAGCCTCCACATGATTTTGCGACGAAGCATAGATTTATCCAAACAAAAAATGTAGACTAAAAGAGCAACAGTTGATGTGCCCCCAGATAATATGAAGAGTACTAAAAAACTGTTGGGGCTAAGACTAGGAGTTTCTTTGTCTGGTTCTACGTCTTCACACTTAGCGGCTGCAATCATGATGTTCTCTAATTCACGTAGCTGGCCGCTTTCAGATACCTTAAGTAGTGCTTCAGTTATGCTGGAAACCAATGGGGAACCCTTTGGAAAAGCCTGAGGCATTCAAAGAACATAAAAGTGTAATTAATCAAAGCTCACCTTTTTGTTTTGAGAAGATATTCAAAAGAAAGTATTAGAAGAATTACAAATCCAAACCCTCCAACTTTGTATGTTGGCCCAGCTATAGTAAAGCCCTTGCAGTATTTTGCTAGGAATAAATTGGCAAGAGGAACTTCAAGAAAGGCAGCTGCTATTTCTTGGGTTTCGAGAGCTTGAGCAAAAGCTTCAATTGAGGCAAAATTCTTGATGTTGTTAGCATTGAAATGTAACACATCCACCAAATATTTCGACAGAAAGGATCCGGTACAATGTCCAATTATAGCATTGCTACTTTTTAGTGCCTCAACATCTGTTACAGTAGGTCCAAGGTGCTGGACAGTAAGCATGCTGGTGAGGTTTGCTGTGTAAGTCTGCATAATGACGAGTGCTACAAACAACCACACCACCATTGTCATCCGTGACAAATTGCTATGTAACCTTTCCCCTTTTCCAATCAAATTAATTAAAGTGATGTTAGGACTTTGCTGCATAATCTATTTCAAAACAATAGATTATTTGACACTACCAAAAGAAACGAAAACTCTGTTACCATTTATAGAGAAGAGTGTGTTGAAGGCCAACCAAATTAACATTCCCATTTGATTCAGCATGGAGCCTTTCAGTTCAGGGCAATCATTTCGCTCTAACAACCATATAACAAAGCCGTTGTAGAGATTTATTACTGCTGTCAAAATCCACATGGCCATTGTGAAAGGCTTCATGAATAACCAAGCTCTATTGGATGTTTTAGATATAACAGGAACTATCATAACCAGTCCTGACTCGGTGTAGGGGTGTGTGAATTCTGCATGCTGATATCGCCTGGCTACTATTGTTACATCACCAACAACAGCGTCAAAAATCTGGTCCATTGCAAACACAAGTTTAAAGAAATCAGTGTACAGATTAAATCAGAGTCTTATGAGAAAAGAGATATCAATATAGTGATCTTGAGAGAAAGAAAGGGCAGTCTAAAGTCTTCCTGGGCACTATAACATCTGTCTCTCAGGACAGCTGCCATGGGAGAACCTTGGTTAATTAAATCTGAAAAAATTAGTTTATTATGAGATCAACATGAAAGTTTATTCAAGTTAATCTCAAACATATAAAGTAGGGCTATAAGGAAGGTCCACCAGGCCAAATTCAATGAAAATATTCTTCTCACAAAACTCTTATCTACAAATTGAAATTAATTTAGTCATAGTCTAAATGAAAGTGAATCTCATACCTTCAAATGAATTTGCTCCACTAAATCATTGTATGTTCCATTAAAGGGAAAGAACTTGTATGGTAAATAGAATGGCAGCTGTTCTAAAGTTTCTTTGAAGACATCAATTGCAAATCCAGTAAAAGATATATTGCTTTCAGATTGATCATTTTTGACATTAACATACTCTTTGAAAAGGGATTCAACAGGTACACCAATTCTCAGTGGGTTGGACCTTATTGGCAGAGTCCATCCACTTGGAGTATACCAAGGTCCCCCTGGCCAAAATACTTGTCCCAGAACCCTCATGGAAGAGTTGTAAGCAGCATTTTCATTGAGATTCTCCGAAAAACCTTGTCCATCTGACCAGAATCCAAGTTCTCTATAACTCTTACCCATCACGTTGACAATCTGAAATATATTTACAGGGACTAATTTATTGTCAATGAATTCAACCTTTCCACCTAAGCCGTGAAAATCACTATGAACAACTTTTTCTAACAAAAGATGTGATACTTTCTTGCTTTCCCTCATTGCTATTGCCACTGTCCATGCAGCATCATAAGCTGTTAAAGCAAAAATATCTGGCTCATGATTATCCTCTTCAGGATGTTCTGAGATAAACCTTTTGCGAAATCTATGATGGAAATTTTGAAAGCGGCCTCCATTTTCACGAAAGTAGCTTTTGACTCCTACAATTCCTTGCATATTGGAGACGGTGGAGGCATTCATGGCATGGACAAGGCTTGTAATGGGATCAGTGGTGATCCATACATAATCCTTTTCCATCATTTTCTTTCTTTTTGCCATTTCAAATAGCCTCTCGGTCAAACTCAATGACAAATGAACCACAAAGACTCTGCATTGCCCTTCTTTAAGCCTCTCGAGATCTTTAGACAATGAAGAGGAAGCAAAAGGTGGAAGTGCTACAAGTTGGCTTATTTCTGCACCAACTTCACGTAGGGCATTGGAGAGATGAGGCAAAACCCTGGAGGCTGAAGAATCTCTATCTTCATATATAACAGTGACCCGCCGCCATTCCCAGGACTCAACAATAGCTGCCACAGCTTTCATTTGCTTAAATTCGTTAGGCGATGCTTGCAACAGGAAAGGCCACCTCTCTGGTGCCCATTTTGGAGTCGTATCAGCAAAAGAAAGAATTGGGGTGCGAGTTTCGCTTCCAATGTCAACGACTAATGATGTCTCTTCCCATGTTTGCGGTCCTAAAATGGCTTGCACTTGTTGTGTGTTTATGAGATCCTTAGCTGCAAATTGATTAATGAAATGGTATTAGAAACAAAAACTACATATTCCTTTATATATATATATATATTGGTTTTGGTTAAGATTAAGAATATACTTACCAGTAGTGATGGTAGATCACATGCGTAGTAGTAAGTAAATACTTGCTGATAATATACTGAATAGTGAATTTGCGTAGTAGTAGTAAGTTTGCCAGAGGAGTTTGCTCTGTTTTTAACAGTGTGTAGACTTGCAGTCTTTTTGTAATATGAAATTATTGAATTCTCAAAAAAAAAAAAAAAAAAAAAATTGCTGATAATATATCCGTTTTGGATCTGCTTATTTTGTTGAAACTGAAAACTTTTTGCTGAAAATACTATAGATAAAGGTAAAAGTTAGCTGGAATAGTATAGTAGGACTCATGAATAGTATCAAAAAGTGTAGTAGGACGCAGAAATAGTAGCAGAAATAAGCTGAATAGTAAAATAAGTTGGCAAAAATAATTTTTGCCAAACGAACACTGAATACTGAACTTCTCAATTAGGCAACCTTACCATGTGTTTACCGTACAATAATATATGAAGTGTAACTGGTTCAAATCAATTTGTCATGTCTAGGGAAATTAAGAATGAAAGAAAAAGAGTAAAAGCAGAGAATTTATCACTTGCAAAAACGATTGAGTAATTAAAATTCAACTAAATTTCTTGACGTGCTCTACTTTTTTTTAAAATACTGTAGGTAAAGATAAAAATTAGTTAGAATAGTACAGTGTGACCTATGAATAGTATCAAAAAGTGTAGTAGGACCCATAAATAGTAGCAAAAATAAGCTGAATAATAAAATAAATTGACAAAAATAATTTTTGCCAAACAAACATTGAATACTGAACTTCTCAATTAGGCAACCTTACCATGGTTTACCGTACAATAATATATGAAGTGTAACTGGTTCAAATCAATTTGTCATGTCCAGGGAAATTAAGAATGAAAGAAAAAGAGTAAAAGCAGAGAATTTATCACTTGCAAAAACGATTGAGTAATTAAAATTCAACTAAATTTCTTGACGTGCTCTACTTTATTTATACACTGCTCTGTTTTTTTTTTTTTTTTTTTGAATCCTACACTTCTCTGTTTCAACCAAAAAAAAAAAAAAAATTAATGGTGTGCTTCATTTATTGTTAATCACCCAGATACTCCTCCCCTCCCCCCTGAAGCAATGACATATCATGGTTTCACCTTCTGAGTGTGATAAAGAGCACAATCGTTATCTATCACTTCTGAATTAGTACACAATTAACCATTACATAAATCCATTTGATATGGTCTTCTTTTGCTTAAACTAACTTTAGCGAGACTTTTCCTCAAATTAACAAATGCTCACATGCATTAAAAATTGTTTCAATCATGCTTATAATCTGGTGCCTGAGAGCTCATTTATGCATAAGATTCTGATATCATGCTTTCATTTAGCACTATGATAATAAAACAAGTATTTGTAAGTTGTAAGTTAATTATGAGTTATATTCAGGCAAATAAAAAAGGAAGAGAAGGAACAAGCCGTTATTAATGTTAGTTCGATAAAAGTTTCCTTCAAACATTAGGTATTAGTTCATAAAATCATCAATGTGTTAAATTACATTACTAAATAAATATTTCAAATTAGTATGTTTACAATACTATTAAATAAATTAGGTGACTAAAGTAATTGTGAATAGTCTTTTAAGTGCCACCAAGTGAGTTGGAAAATTCTATCCATAGCTGAATTCATTATTATTAAAGTTACTTAGATACCAAAATTTTGTCAAAGGACCTAGTTATATTGGAGAGGATAGTTTCATATACGAAAATAAGGTTTAGATAACTCAGTAAGGAGAAAGTATATGTGTAGTTACCTTCAAGAGCTGCCTGAATGGGCTGCCTTTGAGAGTCCCTTATGTGCAAAACCAAACTTTGGTTGAACTTAACATAGAAATCTTCCAGTGCCATCTTCATTGCTACACTTTCTTCTTTACCAATACGAGAACTATTATCTACAATTGCGCCTATAACGCCCATAACGTTGTCATTTCCTGCCGTTTTAGTACTTCCATTAACTCTTGCCTTCTGAGTAAATATGAAAACAAAGACCAAGAAAGACCACAGAGGACCAAGCTTGTCCATTCCGTGTAGAGAGGCAAACTGTTTGAGCTATTGCTCCCCTTAATGGATGCATACAAAAGTGCTATTTAGGGTGCGAGATAACTCTCTCTAAGGAACTCAGCAAAAACTTCAGGAGAAGGGATGCCTCCTCAATTTTTTATTCAGAAAAGTCTAAGATGGGCCGAATTGCTTGCATGTTGCAAGCTGTAACTCTCAAGTTTTTAGTTCCAACATAATGATTTTGTTCCATAATGATAATATATAGTAGTAGTTAGTACTTCCTGGATTAATAGAGCCTAATTTGCACTACAGTACATATTATTTTAGAGTGCAAGAAGAGAAGAGCAACGCGGAATACAAAAGTTAGAATGCATTCTTTATAAAATGACTTGTGGCAGATAGCTAGGATAGGAGGATGTTAAGTTTCGCGGTACCTGACCAAAAGAAATTGATTTGATAAGAGAACAAGAAGAGAATATTCCTGGTCAAGGACTCTCTTTTCTTTTTCTTTTTTTTTTCCATTTTTTTTTTTTTTGTTTCTGGTCAAGAACTCAGGGGATCTTCAACTATTATATGAGAAGCTAAAGTAATATAATAATATCATTTCTTAGTTCTTTGCTAAATAGGAGTGCAACCAAGCACGGAAGTGTTACGATTGGTAGTAGGGGCCGGGGAGAAAAGCCACTAGAATTTCCTTTCAATATTCATGCAGTTTCCACGCGAGGACTAAATATGGTGCTTTGAAAATTTGATTTGGAATCATTCAAGAGTGTTTTGAATTCTTATCATGCATCACTTCCCTTTCATGCAGTATAATAAAAAAACATTTAAAATATGAGAAATTATTATCCTTATAAAATTTTTGAGTATTCAAAATTTTCCTAGTTTGCTATAAACACGTATAAAAAAAAAAAAAAAAAAACCCATTATTTTATTGAATTTTTTTTATAAAACAATTCTCTTATTCCTTTTAGTATTATTGTCACTAGTCCAAACATTAAATAACTCCATAATTTTTGTTTAAAGTTTGAATTCAAATCAAATATTTGACAATAATTAGAAATTTAACAACAACAATGAAAGACTTAACGTGTACATGGTGTGAAGTAGTGTAAATCAAAGAGGAGTTTGAAATAATAATTTCTCATGATATGCTACACTGAATTCACGGGAAATGTTGGTCAACTCCTGTATTGTGAACCCGTATATTTAATTAGTGTGGAAAATTATAGCAAAACTGGTAATTTGACCAAGTCAGTTCCAGAAAGTTGAGAATTAATCTCGATACTAGAATCTTTACTATAATTTCATTCTTTCAACATTAAAATTTTGTTTGAGGCAAATGCTTGTAATTTCCATATCTTGGCTTTTGTTTTAGTTAATTACCGTAGCTTGTCCTATTGAAGTTAATGAGATGCGTGCTGCTAAAGAATGCGGAAACCTCAAAGTATTTTCACTGCTTTAAAACTAATTAAGAGTTTAAGAATTTCTTTTTTTTTTTTTTTTTTTTTTTTTTAAGATAGTCTCAACCTATGAGATTCGCTCTTAATGATAACTCTTTATTATCAGACCGATATTAATTAGTTTTTGGTGTAGGTAGAGAATGAATCTCAAATTTCTTATTTAACCATAAAAAACTTTACTAGTTGAGTTAACTGGAACCCATTATTAAGAGTTTAAGACTAAATTGACTAGGTCCTAGAACTAGGAATACAACCATTTTCTCTCTTAAAAGAGAGCTCATTCGCATAAAACAATAAAAGACTTTAGATAAACTTTCACAGGAATTCTACATTTGGATAAAATTTCATAAACATTTTCACAAGTGAACAAGCTTAGGCGTCAACCATAGATCAAAATAAAATAAAATAAAAGTGAAAATACTGTTTTTGGTCACTACATTTTGGTAGTATTTAATTTAGTCTATATTATTTTTAACCTATAGTTAATTTAGACGCTGACATGACTAATAAAGTAATAATTAAATTTTTGAATAAATATTTAAAAATGCCATGTTAGTATTTAAATTGAATTTTTTTTTTTTGGAAAAAATTACCTTCTCAATTTTTAAAGATTGAAAAAAAAAATGTAAGCACATTTTCAGATTTTCTTTCATTTTCTTGGCAACCAAACACAAAAATACAAATCAAATTTACCAATCTCAGACACAAAAATCAACCCAGCATCTAAAACAAACCTAGATTTGGATCTAGATTTAAACACCACTGATAGAAGCAAAAAGAAAAAGGAAAAATAAATAAATAAATCAACCCAAATTAATGATAGCGACCTTTCACCGTCCATCACCGCAACAAACTTGAAACCTAAATCAGCAAGATACCTACCGGATCCATCAAAATAATTGAAACCCACACTCAGATTACCATTGAAATCGACAACCGTGGAAGCACTGCACCGTCACCAAAATCAAATAGACTTCAATGGTGGGGTTCAATTATGTTTTTTTTTTTTTTTTTTTTTGAGAAACCAGTCCGTGGGACTGGGGCTTTTATTAAACCGAATGGAAAAACAAAAGAACTAGTGAACATCAAACAATGCTAGGGGAATAATGTCCCCAGGAATGTTATCTACCCAAATCTTAAAATCTAACCCAACCTGTGCTTTTTTGGCAAAAGCATCTGCAACTTTATTACAGCTTCTTGACACCTGACAAAACTTGTGGAACCGCAGCTGCAACGTTAAGTGAAGGATGTCGTCCACAATGTGACCATAAATGCTGGACATGACTGACCGCTGTTGATGGCCTGATTGATGATTGCCGAGTCACCTTCGAAGATAACCTCATGAAGACCAAGGTCGACAGCAAAGGATACGACATGACGACAGGCAAGGGCCTCCACCTCTGGTACAGAATGAGGAAGCAGGACACGCACTGACATTGCTCCCAAGATATCACCTCGACTATCTCTGATAACCACTCCTAGACCAGCAGAGTTACTTGACTTGAAAATGGCACCATCGTAGTTAGCTTTGTAGCAATGTTGATCAGGAGGACACCATCGAGTTATGGAGGTTGTCGCTACAGATCTTGGTATCGGCTCTTACGCATTGATGAAGTCTTGAAGCATACCACCAGCCAAGGAAGGTAGCATTTGCAACGGATGAACTGGTTTGCTCAGGCGCAGCAAGTTACGTCTGTTCCACAGTAGCCATGCTATAAGAACAAAAATTTCAGCTCTGTAATCGTCATGTACCTGCAAAAACTTAGAGATAATGTCAGTAAAATCCAGGGAGGGGGAGGTGTTTGTGAGATTGGCCCAACTAAGAGACTGCCACGCCTCCTTCACTCCTTCACAACCCCAAACAGCATGTGTGGTATATTTAACATCGATTCTGCAAGTATTGCAAGTGGCAGAGAGGACCACCTTACGGCGAAGGAGGTTACCCATGGTTGGGAGAGCATTGTTGCTTGCTCTCCATACAAAGTGCTTCACTTTACTAGGAACACGTAGCTTCCATATGCCTCTCCAAAAGCTTTTCTGGGGGTTAGGATTTGAGCTACTTGCATTGCTGGCTGAAGCAGTAGAAACCAGCAACTTATATGCATTGCGGGTGCTGAAACGACCCGAAGAAGAGGGGGACCATATTAGGCGGTCTTGTGGGAGTCTGATGCTTAAAGGAATGCTTAGGATTAATCTGGCTTCATAGGGCAAGAAACTTTGGCTAATTAGATCTGTTTTCCATGATCCTGTGTTGGCATCAATGAGGCTGCTCACTTTGGCATCAGGGGGTATGGAAGGAATGGGCGAGCTAACCTTCTTGAATACCTCATCTGGTAACCACTTATCCTCTCTAATGCTGACTGACTGACCATCACCAATGCGCCATACCGCCCCTTTTTTGATTATATCTCGCGCACTTAAGATGCTTTTCCACGCATATGACCCAAGGCTAGACTCCTTAGCATGGAGGATGGAACCATTGGGGAAAAATCTGGCTTTAAAGACCCTATAACATAGAGAGTCATGGTTGTTCATCATACGCCAAACCTGCTTGGCCAATAAAGCCTCATTGAACTTCTCTATTTCCTTAAAACCCATACCTCCAACCTCCTTGGCTTCACAAAGACGCTCCCACCTAACCCAATGGATCTTCCTATTGTCCCCATCGTAGCCCCACCAAAACTTACGAATCAAGGTCTCAATTTCTTGGATCAACCCTTTTGGAAGCTTAAAGCAACTCATGGAGTAAGTGGGAATGGCTTGGATCACGGATTTGATGAGCACTTCTCTACCGACCTGTGATAGGAGCTTTTCCTTCCACCCCTAAAGCTTCTTCCAAATTCTCTCCTTAATATAAATGAAACTCTGCTTTTTTGCTCGGCCAACAAGGGCAAGAAGACCCAAATATTTTTCATAATTCCTGATGGAGGGGACACCCAAGAGCTGTTGTATACGGATTTGGAGGCCAGGATCTGTATTTGAACTGAAGAACAAGTTGGTTTTATCTTTTTTAATCTTTTCACCAGAGCCCTTTTCATAAGTGGCCAAAATATCAAGGATAACCTGGCATTCAGATTCTTTAGCACGACAGAAGTGAACACTATCATCAACAAAAAATAGATGTGAAACCCGAGGACCATTACGACATATAGAAACACCGCGAATGAGACCTTCAGATTCAGCTGTGTGTAGTAGCCCTTGTAACCCAATAGCATAAAGCAAGAACAAATATGGGGACAAAGGATCACCCTGGCGGAGGCCTCTGGAGGGTTTAATATTGCCAACAGGTGCCCCATTGAAAAGCACTGAATAAGACACAGACCTGATACATGACATGATGGTTGTTACCATTTTACCTCCAAACCCCAAGTGCCGCATGACTTTTTCAAGAAAAACCCATTCCACCCTGTCATAAGCCTTGCTCATATCAAGCTTGAGAGCCATGAAACCCAGCTTTCCTTGTGTTTTTCGCTTAAGATAGTGGAGATTCTCAAAAGCCACCAGGACGTTATCAGAGATAAGGCGACCCGAAAGGAAAGCACTTTGAGAATCTAAGACTACATAAGGCAAAACCAATTTCAAGCAGTTAACCAAAACTTTTGATATAAGTTTATAAAACACATTGCACAGGCTAATTGGCCTGAAATCTGAAACTTTCTTAGGGTTTTGGATTTTTGGGATAAGGGATATGAAGGTGGTATTAATAGAGTCAGGGATAATACTCGAATTCAAGGTCGTCAGAACAGCATTAATGATATCACCACCTACAATGTGCCAAAGTGATTTGTAAAAAATAGTGGACATACTGTCCGGACTAGGTGCAGTGAGTGGTGCCATTTGGTGAAGAGCTTGAACAACTTCAACTACAGTATATTCACGGTTGAGGCTGGTGTTCATGTCATCCGTGACAGTGGGAGAAATACCTTCTAAAATGTCATCGAAACCCGAAGGATTAGATGTGGAAAAAAGGTTGGAAAAGTATTCCTCAACAAGCTCACCCATCCGTCCTTCATCCTCAATCCACACCCCATTGTCATCTTCAAAACCCAAGATAAAATTGCGCCTATTTCTCTGATTAGACCTGCAATGGAAGTACTTACTGTTCTGATCTCCCCTTTTCAGCCAATCTGTGTGGGATCGTTGCTTCCATATGGCTTCTTCTCTGTTTTTCAGCACTTGTATTTCATCCCGAAGTTGATAAATATAGGCTGGATTGGACCTGTACAAATCAACCTCCTCCGCCTTGGTTAGCTCCTTGAGTTTCTTCGCTAAAGTGAGTCTAACATGGCCAAAAACCTCACGGTTCCACCTTAGCAAATTGTCCTGGCAGGTGGTTAGTTTTATAGATACCATTCTCAATGGAGACAACCCTGGACAGCCACTCCATGACTCCTTAATCACCCCTTCACAAGTTTTGTCCTTCAACCACATGGCTTCGAAGCGAAAGGGTCGTCCCTTCCGGTAAAACCTTTTTGCTTCAGAATCCGAAATCAAAAGAATGGGCTTGTGATCCGAGTGAAAGGCATCCAAGTGGTGAATTCTAAAGGTAGGGAACCTTAGAATCCAATCAATGGTGGCTACTCCTCTATCAAGCCGAATCCAAGTGTTTTGAGTGCCCGGTCTACGATTGCACCAAGTGAAAGGGAAGCCATTGAAACCTAAATCTTTAAGACCACACACATCCAACGCATCCCTAAATCCTTGCATTTGTCTTTCCGGTCTATCCAGCCAGCCTTGTTTCTCTTCCACCCTTAGAATTTCGTTAAAATCACCCAAAACAATCCATGGAAGTGTTAATCGTCGGCTCAAAGTTTTTAGTAATGACCAGGAATCTTCCCGGTTGGCGGTATTAGGATTTCCATAAAAACTCGTGAACCGCCAGGCGTCATCCATCCCTTGGTCAATTACTACATCAATATGGCGCTCAGATGAAGAGAGCACATCAACCGTAATCGTATCTGTCCATAAGAGAGCCAATCCCCCTCCCCTATTTTGGCGTGGCACAACATGGCAATCTGCAAACTGAATCTTCCTCCTAATATTTTCAATAACATCTCTGTCAACTTTGGTTTCCATTAAGAAAACCATTTTGGGAGCTTTGTTACCAATTAAGGCAATGAGTTCGTCTTCTGTCTGTGGGTTCCCAAGCCCACGACAGTTCCAGCTTAAGCAACTCATTGAGCCCAGTGGTGCTGGTACCCAACAACCACCTGTTCATTTTCTTTGTCCTCTCCACTCTTTTTTCCCACACATTTTCTTTTTGACTGTTTCAAATCTACTGTATCCAAACTTGGTCAACGGTCTTCTACTTCAATCATATCAACACCCTCATTGTCATTGCTCCCACTCCTCTCTATCTTTTTCCACTTCCTTGCAGAAACCGTGGCACTGTCTGTATTCAGCTTGTTTGAAATATCACATAATTGACCCTTGGTAGCATTAAAGGCAAAGACATCATTCATGCTAGAGTAAGGGCTGTTATGATTTGGAGTAGCAGTAATATTCTGTGCTCTTAACTCAGGAAAAACCTGCGTACTGTTTCTAAGACAATCCAAAGAGCTATGAACCATATCAATATTCAAACACAAGTTGGTATTAGAGGCAGAAACATTACCGAGCATTGGAGAGAATCCCACATCCTTACCGTGATCCATACTCTCAACATCCACCATAACATGCTCCGATACAGGACCTGACAAAGAACATAGGCTAGCATCCCTGTGGACCACTGTCGCAGATTGGAAACAAGGTTTCTTGGGCATTGCAGGTCCCTTTTTCCATGGTGTTTTACCTCTAGCACAACCAGCCACTGTCACTACTGATTTTCGGAGAGATCTCACTGTATCGGCTCGAAGCCATTCGCCGTACTGTTGCTCTTCTTTCTTCAAATTTCCCTTACCCCGAAGCCAGAGCTCACATTCTCTCGATAAACGCTCAAATTTCAAAAGCACCCAGCCAATATGTTCCCCTTCAGACCGTAGTTTACAGCCCCGTGGGAGGAGTTTTGAGATATCAAGAGCCACACGCACCCGTAGAAACTCATTACCTGAACCATCGTCCTCGGGGTCAGCCATTTGGATTGTAGTACCCAGTATATTACCCACTGCCTCCCCTGTTTCCTGGGTTAAACATCGTTCAAGGATATTATGGAGTTACACCCAAAATACTGTTTTTGTGAAAGGCAAGGAGGGTGCTGATTCCGCATCTACAGTCCGTTCAAAAGCCACCAACTGTTTATCGTAAGACCAAGGTTTGAACTCTAAAACCCTCTCTAAGTCCAACGCATCCTCAAATTCAAAGTGTAAGATATTCCCTCCCACGTCCCTAATTTTGAGTTCACCAATAAGTTTCCAAAGGGGTTTGAATGTACGTGCCACTGCCTCTGCATTCACAACCTGCTTGATGAAGAATTTTCCTGCGAGCCGATGAATGACATTGCCGCCCTGTCGTGGTACATCAGTGCCTAACTCCTCTTCTTCAGTTAAGGAGAAACGGGACCACATATCTTCTAACCCGGCTATTGAGAACCAACAAGAAAACAGAGCCCAGCGTTTGGAAGAAAACAAAGGATTACAAAGAATCCACACCACCGTCCTATTAGCGTTAGGAAAACTGAAGGGAACAGAGACCTAAACAAGGTTAGGGACCGATATTCTACACGGCACAAGGGAACCCTTGCAAGAGAAAAAACCCTAGCAGGAAAAACCCTAGCGGCGAGAGAAACCCAAAAATCTTGAAAATCAATGTTCTTTAAATAACAAATAAAACACCTTATGTCATCAATTATGTTGGTTGTGTTTGTTTGGGTTGAAACTTTTGGTCATCAATCTGGGTTTGGTATGAGGTTTTTTGGGGTTTTGATCTATAGGGTGGTATTTGTGTGGTAGCTAGAGCTTAACTCTGGTGCAAATTCGAGAAGGACCTCATTAGGCTGTTGTGAAGAATGCTCGGGATTTGAAGCTTTGAGTCCTTTAGTAGAGCCGTGTCGGAATCACCAAACGACGTTTTCATCTGTGTGAGTGAATGAGATCTAAACAAACAAAAATTTAGGTCCAAATTTGTTCGTTTTAGTTGCTTAGTTTGTTCAAATGTAAGTTCAAATCTACATTTGTTTAGTTGATGGGTTGATTTTTGTGTTAGAGATTGGTAAATTTAATTTGTGTTTGATTGCAAAGAAAGTGCAAGAAAAAAAAAAATATTCCTACATTTTTTTAAATCTTTAAAATTGAGAACGTAATTTTTTTTTGTAATTTCTTTTTCAATTTAAACGTGGATGTGGCATTTAAAAATATTTATTATTATTTTATTAGCCACATCAACATCAAGTGTGATAATTGCACTGTTTTAAAAACCGGACCGGACCGGCCGGTCCGACCGGTTCAACCGGGAACCGGGAGCCAATCCGGTCCGGTTAAAAACCCCAAAACCGGTCAATAACCGGTCAACAACCGGAAAACCGGCCAAAAACCGGTCAAAAACCGGGGTTGAACCGGAAATTTCAAAAAAAACGGTTCTATGTCCGGTTCGGTTTTTAAAACCATGGATAATTGTGTATGTCATGTGTTACAAAGACATTTTCTATTAATGAGTTGATGGTAGGAACTAAATTGACTGTAATTGAAAATAAAAAAGACCAAATTTATTATGACCCCAAAATTTAAACACCAATAGTATTTTTGTCTAAAATAAACTATATCAAGACCTACCACAACTCAAAGTAAGGGTATTATAAAAACGTTATGAGATTTTGTTGCCCTTAACTTTCTCACACCAATATTTATGTACTAAGTTGTTCAATTTGCCATATGCATTTTTGCTCACCTGCTGGCTTGTCTTGGTCAAATCTAAGTGAGAATAGACTTTTATTTGGCAACACCCTATTTGGTTTAGAAGTCACTTATATCTCAACATTCAACACTCAAATCTCATCACTCAAACTCATTACCCAATTCTCATAACACTAACTCAAAATTTCCCACAACTCTTCTCATTTTTGTGTTTGGCTCCCAATTCTCAGTGGTATTTCAATTGAATATCTAAGTTTTATGTAAAGCTATGGGACCCACAAAAAATTAATTTTCAGTGTAGAGACCAAACAGCCACAAGCATAACCCGTGTGAAGATTCTCTCTCCTCTTCACACAAGAAAAGAAGTAGCTTAAACTATGTTATGTTCTGTTGTGCAATTCCCTCAATTCTATTATTATGATGGTACTAATAAATAACATGTATGAACCAAGGCAGTTGGTCTAGAGGTAGATATTAACAAGTGAAGTTGAAATTTCTCCCTAGTGTGTATAGGCCTTTTTTTTTTTTTTTTTTTTTTTTTTTTTTTTTTTTTTTTTGCTTTTAGGAACAACCCAACACAGGCTGAACAATTTATAACTAAGACAAGTCTTTTACAACATAATTGAAAATGTTTGGAGGAACAACCTCCCCCCAAACTCTTAATGGAAAAGAGAACATAGCATCCCTAGCTAAAGCATGGGCAACATAATTACCCTACCGCCTTACATGGATGATAGAGTAGGATTGAAAATAACCCCCTATAAATGTGAAGTCTTTTACTAAGTGACTAGCTAGCGCATTTGAGTCCTTCCTTGTCTGCAAACTCTTCACCACGAGTTCTGCATCTCTTTCAAAGCACACCTTGTGAAATCTGAGTTCCCGAGCAAAGATTGCAGCTCTTCGGGCAGCCAACATTTCTAAAATCTCCACTGATGTTGGCATGGGAACCTTCTCGGATAGGGCAGCTAACACCTACCCCTCGTTGCTACGAACGGCCACCCCAATGCCTCTTTCCTGCTCATCCCTAAACACTGCCCCGTCAAGGTTCACTTTCACTGAGTCCTCTAGTGGGGGCTGCCACCACATCGGTCCGGCCTTTTTCTGTGATTCTTGCCGCTGCTTCCCCTGCTAAAACTCATCTAACAGGGTCGAGGCTGATTGGGCAAGCTTTGTACTTGGCAAGGCTGCTTCATTGATTCTCAGTTTGTTTCCTCGAATCCAGATTAACCAAGCAATCATTGCAAACACCTCTAGGCTTTTTCCTTCCACTGTTATGATGCTAACCAGATCGCACATTGATTCAATGCACATGAATTTGCTCCTTACCTCTGCAAAAGAATGCACCCACCCCTCACGGATATTGTCACAGTCCCAAATTGCATGGAGCACATCTTCAACCCTGCACTTACATTGATCACACAAAGGACTGTCTAGCACTTTTCGTTTCTGAAGGTTTACCTTAGTTGGGAACGCATTGGAGCAAGCTCGCCAAAGGAACACCTTAACCTTGTTGGGGACTTTCAATCGCCAGATACTCTTCCAAAAACGTTTTACCTCGTCAGCGTTGGAGCTAGATGGAAAGGCATTCATTTCAGTCTCACACAGCATCTAATAGCCCATTTTTACTGAGTAAGCTCCAGACCTGCACCTCGGCCATGTAACACTGTCCTCCTGATCCGTGACAGGCACTGGAATGCTCTTGATTCTTTACACTTCAAACGGCAAGAAGAGGGCTTCCACTAGCTGGTCATTCCAACCCTCACCCCGTGCTGCCAACAATTTTGTGACTACCCAATTTGTGGCATCCCCATTCTTTGGAGAAACAACACAAGCTGAGTCTCCTCCAGGTAGCCACCTATCTTCATAGATGTTAATCTTCCTTCCGTTCCCCACTCTCCAAAGCAAACCGGTTTGGACAAGCTTTCTAGCCTTAGCAATGCTTTGCCAAGCATATGATCCCGAAACTACCTTAGCATCAAAAATTGACCCGCTTAGGAAGTATTTCGCATTAAAAACCCGATAAAAGAGGGAAGAATGATCCACCAATAGTCTCCACACTTGTATTGCAAGCATAGCCTCATTAAATTTTTCCAAATCTTTAAAGCCCATGGCCCCCCAAAGCCTTTGGTTTGCACAAAGTTTCCTAATTCTTGCAATGGATCTTTTATTGATCTCCCCTTTGCCCCCACCAAAATTTCCTTATCATCATCTCAATATCTTTTAATAATCCGGATGGGAGTTTGAAACTACTCATCGCAAAAGTGGGTATAGCTTGAACTACCGCTTTTAAGAGCACCTCCCTACCCGCTTGCGAAATGAGCTTTTCCTTCCAACCTTGTAACTTACTCCACACTCTCTCCTTGATGGAATTGAGACTCGCCTTTTTGTTTCTCCTAACCACCGCTAGAAGACCAAGGTACTTCTCATATTCTCGCACTTCACTTGCTCCCAAGAGATCTAGAATCTTTAGCTTCCTCCCTTCTGGGGTGGACTTGCTAAAGAACACGGTGGTTTTTTCTCTATTCAACTTTTGCCTCGAGGCTTACTCGTACAAACTCAAAATACGTTGGATAACATCCAAATCGCTCATTGTAGCACGGTAAAAAAGGAGAGTGTCGTCGGCAAAGAATAAGTGAGTGATTTTTGGGCCATTTTTGCAAAGAGAGAAGCCCCTAATAGCTTCGGACATGGCTGCCTGTTGCAATTGACAATTTAAAACTTCAGAACAAATTAAGAATAGGTACGAGAAGAGGGGATCTCCTTGTCTAATACCCCTTTTTGGTCGAATATCTCCCTTTGGCATACCATTCACTAGAATTGAGTAGGAAGCCGAATTTATACAACTCATAACCAAAGCCATCCATTTCTCTTTAAAGAAGGATAACTCAAATGAATGATTGAAGCCAATATATCCCCAAACCCACAGGGCCATGGGGTAAAAAATTGTCAACCACATCAATGAACTATGTTAGTTTTTGATAGTAGTATAAATCATCGAGGCATTCTCACCAAAGATCACCATGAAAGCTGTTAACAGTATAAAGAGAGAGAAAGACTGAATAGTTTGTATATTGTTAACATGGTATCAGAGCCAAACTTCGTTCTTGGCATCAAATAAACATCTCTAGCAAGCAAAGAAGATTCTCATGTGCATACCATTATTAGAAGTCACACATGCTTGTCTACTGCATCTAGACTCCATGGCATCTCGCAGCCGCCATGGCCCACTGCTATGTCTAGACCCTTAAGCCCAAGCAATCCGTGCCTCTCCCTATCAGATCTATGCACATCAAGCCTTTGCCTGATGAAACCAACAAGACAGACGTGCTCCATGGCATATCGGGACCAAAGCCGAGGAACCCAGCCTCCAACGGCTGCTGCACGTGCAACCACGCTTGAACAATGGCTCTTGGAACTTTCACACACGCCGCTGAAGGTTCTCAGTTCCCAGCTAGGATCTCAGCCACACGTGTCGCCATTACGGTCTTGTCGTTCGTCAATCTATGATGCACAAAAATCTGGTCCTCATCCGAGACTGCACGAGCTCTCACGCGCCTCCTAGATACTCGTCGTTGGCCCCATGTGCTTGTAACAGAAGCACGTGCCATCCACGCGCCGAAAACCCCTGCTAACATCATCAGATGACGTCATTAGCCACGCAAGTACATCCACATCAACCATAGCCATGTCAGCACCACGTCATAGGATGACGTCAGCTTCTTTACAACCTGATCTGTGGACCAACCCAGAAACCCAGAAACCTGGAACCGACCTGGACTGTGAGCCATTGACTTTCGCTGACCGTTGACTTTGCTCTAACCGTAAGCCATTGCTCTGACCTAGACGTATTTTTCGGCGTTCTTCCGCTGCCCTTGCCTTCACTGGTAGCCACTATCAGAAGCAAGTCACTGTCGTCACACCCAATCACTACCTCTTGGATCTAGTCTATTCATCAATCAAATCATCAAACCATAGTTATGATGTGAAAGATCAGACTTTTCTGATCAAAACCCAGCTAGAAACAGTCACAAAGGAGCTCCCACGCGCCCTCATGCGCCGCCCCAAGTTTCTGCTTGTTGTAACACGTGCCCACGTGCCTACACACGCCACTACCCAATCTCACGTGTTCTCATGCGCCCACGTGCCTTCACCAATACCATGTTAAATATATTATTAGCAACGCAATGTGTTATACTATGTTGTATATGCTAGAGTGAATGCGGAAAGGGAAGCATAGAATAGGGCATCAAGAACACGAGGGTTACATGGTTCAGCCTTATCGACCTACATCCAAGGAGGAATCTCTTAAATGCTACATCTTTATTGTGTAAGAGTGTAGTACAATAACCTATGTTACAATGAACCCTAACATAAATATATATAGGCGACTAAATCCTAGACTACTAGTACAAGTAGGACTGGGCTTGGGACTATTACATTGGGCTAATATGTCTAATATATCTCTAACAAAAGCCACATCACAGAGAACTAAACCAAAGAGTAAAAATTATAACAAAAAAAATGGTAAGAAATTCTCTTATGTCTGAAGTAGCAGAGAAAGGCTGGAAAAAACTTGCTACAATTGATAAAATAAATAAATAAAAACCTGATCCACTACAGCAGTTAAAGACCCAAAAAGATACACATGGACTTAGTTCTACTTGAGCTTGGACACCCAAAGCTTGCAGTAAAGACTTTCTTCTCTTCGTAGTAGAATCTGGTACGCAGGAGCTATCACCAAGGGAAATGGTGTGCAAAGCCAAGAGCTGTGGAAGAAGAAGAGGGAGATCAGTGATCACACTCATTGGATCATGGAGATTTCCAAGAGCAATCTTACCTTTCGGAAACAACAACAATGGAGGCTAAGAGAAACACATAAGTCCAAGTGAAGGTTAAGAGAAATGAAGGAAAAGAAATAAAGGCTGGAATGAACAGTGGTGTAGCCATTGGCTGGGCATTATTGCTCTGCCACAGATGGGACTTGACATCTGGGTGGGACCTACTAAGTTTAGCAAAATTACACGAATACCATTATAACTCAGTTTTGGTTATTTAGGGGCTGTTTGGTTTTGTTTTTTCATCACTCATCACTTCTCACTCAATTTTCGTCACTGATCACTGATCACTCCTCACTCATTACTTAAAATGCCCCAATTTCCTACCCCACACATTTGGCACATATTTTCAGTTCTCATCACTCAATTATTTCTACTATTTTGTGGGACCCACACACTGACCCAAAGAAGACTTTTCTCTCCGATTTTTTTTCCCCTTTTTCCCCTGACTCTTACATCTTTCTTTGCCTCTCCTTTTTTTACCCCTTCATCTTTCTCTGGAACAGTTGTGGGATCGGGAGGTCAAGCTCGTGAAATCAACGGGAGCAGGTTTGAGGGAATGAGGCAGTTGAAGTTGGGTTATGGGGAAAAGGTTATGGGGAAGAGAGGAAGTGGGGTTTGGTGGGGTTTTGGAGAAGCAGCAGCGGCAAGGGAGAGGGTGGCAGCCACGGAGGATGAGGGACTCGGCTATGGAGTCAGACCCATGGTGAAACCCATTTCTCATTTTCCTCACTTCTACACTGTTGTTTTGTATCTGTACTTAGATTTTGGTTTTGGTTTTAAGCTTCACTGTTTGTTGACTTAATTTAGTAGAAAGTGAGTTTTTGTTTTGTGGCTGTTGGATTGGAATGATTGGTGGCAATGGAATTTTTTTGGCCATGTGGATGAACATGTTTGTGGGTTTGTGTTTGTGTGTTAGTGTGTATGATCTAACTCATGTGTTTATGGGTTTGATTTTCTGGGTTTGAGAAATCGGTACCCATGTGTTTCTTTCTTCTTCTTCTTCTTTTTTTTTTTTTTTTTTTTGATAAAGTATATTTGGTGTTTTTGTGAAGAAGAAAAGAAAGAAAAAAAATGGCTGTTGGAGTGAGTCTGTGAAGAAGAAAGAAAGAAAGAAAGAAAAAGAAAGAATAAGAAAAAGGTGCGTCTGGTGTGACTTTGCACTGACAGTGGGTCCCGTGTATGTGGGTTTAATTACGAAAATGCCATCATAACTCTGTTTCCATAACTTGAAAACACCTAAAATGTGTTTTTAGTTTCCATAACTTATCACTTAAAATTTAGATAATTGAATGATGGAAATAAAAACTAGAAACAATGCCAAACACACTTCTCAGCTGTGGGACCCACATATTTTGAGTAATGGGTGATGGAAACAGAGTTATGGGTGATGGAAATTGAAAATCCAAACAGCCCCTTGATAACACAGAAAATGTGTTCTCATTTTCACTCACTCTAACTCACATTTTTGAGTTAAGAGTGATGGAAACTGAGAATGAGTGATCAAGCCAAACAAGTGGAAATGATGTGGGTCCCACAAAAAGTGAGTAATGGGTGATGAGAATTGGGCAAACCAAACATAGCAAGTCATCTTGTGATTTGTGGTAAACTAAATAACCTAGCCACCTATGCTTATTATAATACAGATATATGGGCTCTTCACTTGTGTGTGCGTGCCGCAAATTAGAGTTTAAGGATAGATTTTATTAAATTTTTTTTTTTTTTGGAAGGTTAAGTCGTATTTTTTTTTTTTTTTTTTTGCTATTTTATTCCATGCCAATTTCTTTGTAATCACATGCTTAATTTCTACGTATTCATGGGCTTTATTTATAGTTGAGTTGGGTTAGAAATCACATGGAGAGTAGCTAGACGTGCTAACTCGTGAGATGATTCGCCAGACCAAGTAACCCGCAAGTGGTGCATGCGGCCTACATGTGAGAAGATTAAAAAAAGTAGTTGATAGGGCTTTTGTGAGAAAACTTGCTAGACAGCCTGTCCCACAAGTGGCTCTGTATTGGAGAGAAATCTGTTATTTTGGATTAATTGTTGTACCTTTCTATATCCACTATATATAGTGTAAAGTTGTGATTTACAACTATGTTTTTATGTTGGCTTTAATTTTATGTCAAATTTTATTGTATTTTTGTTCAATCATTTCCCTGTATTTATTGTGGGATTTATTTGTAATGGGTTTAGTATTAAGTTGGTAAAGATTGCTCAAAAAGTTGATCTCGCGACTTGGCTTGCGAGTGGTGCAACTCGCAAAGGTCACATGAGGAGCACATGCTTGAAGCAAAAGAGTCAGTGACTTTTGCGACTCATCTCATGACTTGGCCAACTCGTGAGATAACCCACGAAATGCATTGATAGTTGGGATTTTTAAGTGTGACTCTTATACCCTTCACCCATACTATATATACATTTATTACCCACAAAATTGTAAGAAGGCTATTCAGAAGAAAATCCTAGAGAGGTTTCTACAACACACTTGTTAGAGAGAGCTACTCATCCTCAATAGAGAAATCCTTGAAGTCTCTTCTCTTTTCTCTCTCCCATTGTTATACCTTGAGAGGAGATTTGTACTCCAAACACAACCCACACCTATTTAGAGTGTAGAGAGTGTTTTGGAGCTTGAGAAAGCATTGGGGATTTGTCAAAATAAGCTGGTGAGGCTTGGCGGATGCAATCGCGCAGTATTACGAGATTCGGATAACTAGTGGAGACAAGACTCCAAGAATTCTGTTGGTAGTTAGAGTTTGGAAGGCTCAAGTACTTTGGGTAGATTGAGCTTAGAGGGTCTTTTTGGTATCCTTGTACTCCGACTTATTCATTAGTGGATCATTTCGACTTGGAGAGTTGTGGAGAGGTTTTTCGCCGAGTTCTTCTGTTTCCTCTTCGATAACACGTTTCGGTGTTATCTTGTATTTGCATCTCTCTTCCCTTACTCCTTGTGCTTTACTTTCAATTGTTGATTATGCATGCTTATGCACTAGGAAGTAGTCTCGGTTAATTGCACATTGATTACTCTTAGTCCGCACTTAGTTGAGTAGATTAAAAGTAATTAAACTGTAATTTAAAATTGGGGGTCTAAACAAGGTATAGTGTTTTACACTATTTGAGCTTTCATATAGCATACACATCTTATTCCCATGAATTTTACCCCAAGGACACCCATATTGAAGAGCTAGAGAGAGCTTAAAATCCTAGAGCTAAAACCTTCTTATTCCCTCTACCTTCTGCCTCTCATCATAAACAAATCATTTAAAGGAAGATTAATCCAATCACAAAACATTACCTTGAGTGTTGTGAGTGTTTTGGTTGCTAGGAAACATTGGAGCTTACCCATTTGTAGCAAAAAAAATCTATTGAATGAAAATACATGTTTTGTCCTTTTATGTTCTAGGTTAAATTACAAATTGCAACCTTTAACTTTGTCTATAATTAAATTTAGTTCTTTAACTTTATTTTTGTTTAATTCAATCTTCTAAATTTCAATTTTATTCAATTTAATCCTTCTATTAGCCTTTGTCAATGTTTGTGATCCCAAAACAATGTAGTTTTGAATTTTTTTAGGTTTCTTAAATTAAAAAAAAATTTGAAAATTTTATTATTATTTTGGAAAAACTAAATTAGGGCTCAAAATTTCTTTTGGAAAAAAAAGCTATCTCTCTCTCTACCCAATCGTTGCCACAACATAGCCACTGTAGCGACCCATCCACAATTGCGTGACCCAACCACCATCCACATCATGTTCTTTTCCTCCTTTTTAACATGTGTTGAGGACCAAAATTTCACAAGAAAGCCCATTCCATGAAAAGTAAAGAAAGGCTATGGGCTTTAACAAAAGAAGGCCCAATTCATGAAGTTAAGAAGGACCATGAAGACCCAAAGTCCCAAAAAGAAGGAAAAAAGAAAGAAATAATAATGAAAAAAGAAGAGGATCCCGGTCAGGCCAGAGGACATGCAACAAGGATCTCGGTTAGGTCAGAGGACATGCAGCAAAGATCTTGGTCAGAGGATATGCAGCAAGAAGAGCATCAAGGCCCTAGGAACTTGATGTGTCCTTTTGAAGCCTTGAGAAGAAGACCTTGGCTAACACATGGGAAAACCAAGATGTATGTTCAGATTTCCAGTAAAAAAGGTTTCCATTGGCTTATATATTTGCTTGGAATACATGAACCAATGGAAAAATCAGTTCCCCCATGTGCATGACACCTCCCCACAATTTCCTCTCAATTGTCATTTTCAAGTAAAGTTGTCATCTAGTACACTGAGCAGCCCACCCATTCCTTTGGCTTTCCAAGAATGAATCTTTTATTTATAGTTAAAGCCAAATGCCCCTTTTGAGTTATAATTGCCTAAATAAGCTAAACCTCTGCCCAATGCACATTTTCAGGTTCTAGAGGACATGGTTTTTGTACGTTTTTAGACCCCTTAAAACATAATTGGATTAACCTAATTAATTAGCCAAGTGATTACTTAGTCCAAATTCCAAATCTAGGTTATCACAATCAAACAATCATATCATGCATAACAGCGGAAATATAAATAACACAATGATATGATCACCTAAGAAACCAAACCAGTAAAAACCTGGGGAGGATTTAACCTAGCTATCCTCAAGGTAAACCTGAATCCACTATGAAAGAATCGAAGTTTTACAATAGGACTTAGACCACTAACATCCTATTGCTACCCCACCAGTAGAAACTTACTGACACGACCACGTGCAAGCTCCGAGACCACGGACTCCTTCTTTCTTGGATTCTCCAGAAAGTACAAGCACACCCGCTTATGTTTCTTTAAGTTCTTATGGCAACAACTAAATGATCATCAAGTTCTTGAACGAATCTCCTTCTTGATAATCCTAAGCTTGTGTAAAGGAAAGCTCCTTACAGATCTCATAAAAGATTTACACAAACAGTAATATGAGCAACACTAAAACATGGCTAGGGTTTGCCTTATATATCTAGGGCAAAAACACAAAACCCTAAACGTTTTAAATGAACTATACCCGCTTGTGTTTCTTTAAGTTCTTATGGCAGCAACTAAATGATCATCAAGTTCTTGAACGAATCTCCTTCTTGATAATCCTAAGCTTGTGTAAAGGAAAGCTCCTTACAGATCTCACAAGAGATTTACACAAACAGCAATATGAGCAACACTAAAACATGGCTAGGGTTTGCCTTATATATCTAGGGCAAAAACACAAAACCCTAAACGTTTTAAATGAACTAGAACTGAGTTGGAATTCTGCAGAAAAACATATTCTGCTCGAATTTCGATTGATCGAGCCTAAGCTTCGATCGATCGAACCAGGCCGAAATGCACTATTAAATCTGCATCAACTTAAATCCAACTTTACATAAATGACACAACTTTGAGCAAGTCTAAACACCACTAAACACCTTGTTTTGATCATGGTTTGCCAACAATACACATTAGAGTTCTAAATACATTAGTTCCTAATTCTTTAGAACCTAACAAACTCCCCCTTTGGCAATCCGTGACAAAACACAACTAAAAACTCAAAGTTTACAAAGAAAAGCCCTTTACAAAAAATACTCATAAAAACAAATCCAATCCTAACTACTATCCATCAATTGCAAGTGTAGACAGCAGCTCAATTGAATCAACCTGTATATTTCCTAAAATACTAAACAAAATGCATAAACGCATGTGTGGAAAATACAAGTAAACAAAATAAATTCTTGATTTCACTCAACACAAAATAAAGACATATATCAATGAATAACTCATAAATATAAATCAATAAGCAGTGAAACAAGAAACATATAAAACAATAAATGTATCTCCCCCTAACATGAATAGCTCAACAAAAAAGACGAGCTAAAAAGGTAAATACAAAGTGAAGCACCTAGATACAATCTAAACTCCACAAGCTCCAACAAACAAACAAAATGCTCTCCCCCTGAAAACAAAAACTCTACAAGAGTTCAAAACCTAAAAGTACTTCCCCTTTTTGTGACGGAATTCCAAAGGGCAATCAAAATCCATCATCAAAAGGCAGTGGCGGTGAGGATCGTCGAAACTGTGCCAACTCTGTGTGCAAAGTACGGATCTCATCGAGTACGTCCACCAAAATCTGTCCATGAGCCGCCTGAACGGTTAAGACATGATCCAACATACGTCGAATGTCTGAATCATCCGAAGTAGTCGGTGGAGGAACATCAGCATCAGCAGCAGCAGCACTAGACACCTCAGTCGTATCAGCACCTGTAGAAGAGGGAGGAGGGGGAACAGCACCAGATGACTCACCTCTAGGACGCGTAGAGCCAACTCTCAAGTGAGCAGCCCTCTGCCTAAGGAAGGTGGCACCTATAGGAGCTATAACATGAACGGGCTCACCGGCAGGAAAATCAGCTAAACCGAAAAACAACAAAATCCTATGAATGAAAATAGGATGAATAAGAGTATGAGCAACGACAGAACTCCTATGAACTTCGTTCAAAGAACGAAGAAACAGATGAGGAAAACTGATAGACGCACCAGAAACAAAGGCGTACAAAAACACACATCGCTCAAGAGGGATGGTGTGGAGATGAGAAATAGGCCACAAAGAATGACACGCTATCCTAAAGAAAAGATAGGTAGTCTTAGTAAGCTCAGCAGATGTGATCTGAGGATCAAAACCCCACTGAATAGAAGACCCAGTGATGTATGACATAACGTCATCAACTCAACACCTCGTATTCAACTCCTAACAAGGGTGTTGGAATCATAGATGTGGCAAGAGAGATTCGAGAAGAACTCTCTAATCAGGGCGATCAGGGGTGGATGATCTACCTCTAACAAAGACAACCAACCTCTACTCTCAAGGTTTGCCCTAATGGCAAGATCAACCTCATCTAACACAACAAAATGCTCAACCTAAATCTTTCTCTTACAGTTCAGTTTCTCATAGACCTCTCTGCTTTTGTCATTCCTGAACAACTCACACCTAGAGGGAGACTCAGAGGAAGTGGAGGGTGTCCTATGGGCTCTAGTCTTCCTAGGCATGGTGCTTGGATAAGGACAAAGACACAAAGCAAAAAAAAAAAAAAAAAAAAAAAAAAAAACAAAAACCAAGGGCAAACTGCAAGTTAACACAGAAAAAATATAGAACAAAAATCTATATGATGCATGAACAGTTTAAATGTCATGATGCATGCTCTAATGTAGTGAAATTAAGTTCAAATAAAGTTCAAGTTCACAAAATTGGCTTAAGCATAGAGTTTCTAACAAAAAAACTCCAAAAATTTGAAAAACCACTTGTTCAATTTGTAAAAAATTGACCAATTGATCATCACACAAGATAGAATACAAAAAATAATGATCAATTACATCAATTCAACAAGCCAATTTCATCAATTGAAACCAATTTGAACAAAATCCCCAAATTCGGATAAATACAAGCCCTAGAATTTTCAATGTCTCACAAAACGCCAAATTGATCAAATTAAACATCATAGATCATGTTTATAACATTATAGGAACAAAACCCAATGATCAATTTCAAAAAAAAAGGCTTGAATCATCAAAAACCCCAATATTGAAAAGTTCCGAAAATCCCAATGAAATGCATGAATAAATGCATGAAAATATGAAATAAAATGCAAAAGGAAGGGCATAATGGACTTACCGGCTTAGAGAGAGGAAAACCTTGCAAAAATTTCGGAGGAAAACTACAAAAAATTTGTTGGTGAGCCTTGTCCAATTCGGAGAGAGAGAAAAGTTTGAAAAACTTTTTGAAAAGTAAGTTTGAACAAGTCAAACTCTGTTTTTAAAAAAACCTGATTCAGGATTTTTGATTGATCGAAAATCAGTTTCGATTGATTGAAACAGACAGAGGCTTCTTTAAAAATTTTAAAACAATTTCGATTGATTGAAAAACAGATTGGATCAATCAAAACAGACAGAGACTTACTAAATTTTTGAGAAAAACACAGTTTTTTGAAGGAAAAAACAAAACACATTTTAGAAACACCTCAAAGCACTGAAATTAATGAATCAAAATGCATGAGTATGTGATGAAATGTTTTTCAAAAACAACAGTTTTAAACCCAGTTTCCCAAAATTAAGATTTTCAAGCATTTTCCATAAATTCTCAAGCATCAAAACTGTTTTGCATAAAAACTCAAAGTATTTGCAAACTTGGTTGGTTAGACCAAAGACACACACAATAACATGTACAATGTTTAGCAAAGAGTAACTTGTGTAGTGTGTGCAACTAGTAAAAGTTTGAGATACATGTGAGGTGATATGTAAATAGAACTCAATCACTAAGTCTACACGATTCATCACAAAGGATTTGAAAGAGACTATTACCAAAAGAGTTACATCATATAACTTCCACATCTCCTAGATCATAAGCTTGCAATCATGTAAGTTTCTTGATTTTGCCTCATTTTGTACACACAAATTTTAATTATTCAGAAACTTATTAAAAAGGCTGGGATAATGTACACACCAATTTTAGCAATTATTTGATTTAGCTTTAAGTCCAATAATGTACACACCAATTTTAGCATTTAAACCGAGGCTACACCTTATGATTTTTTGGTGCATGTGCTACACTTTCTCGAGCACAAAATCTTACGATATGCATTAAGGTGTTCATGATTGGCTAGTGAACAGTGGTGAGATAGTTATTTATGCCTTTCTCAAAAGGTTCAAGTCCAACAGTCAAAGACATGTGACTTCAAGATTAAGACAAAGTGATCAAAACCATAAACATCTTTCCCACACAACATACACTATAAAGTTTCAACTAGTAAAGTGCAATAAGTAAACTCATCAAAGCTAAACAAAGTACAAAAGACATGTTATGTGAAAATAAATTGACTAACCTTGTTTTCAAAACCAAGAAAATAGTGCAAAACACAATTTGCTTCCTTTTTTTTTTTTTTTTTTTTTTGAAAAAAATAAACAAAAAACAACCTAGAATGAAATGCATGAATGTTATGCAATGCAAATCCTAGAAACAAAGAAAACAAAAAAACAAAGAACAATAGTCACAAAGAATATAGTAATGAAGCATAAGGACAATGTCAAAAGGACTCAATTAGATTGAGCCTTTTGCATCCAAAACCTTTTAGATGCACCACGAGCATTGGAGTTCTCATTCACATGAGAATAATTTCCAACTCCAGGATTGGAATAAAGGTTTAGAGCCTTTACCAATTCACCAATGAGTACCATAGGATCTTGTGCTTGAGGCACAGGTACTTTTGGTTTGTTTGCTCTCTTAGCAGCTTGCAGCTTGTAACAGTTTGGACGAATGTGTCCAGACTTTCCACCAAAATGACAAACTCATGCAGGCTTATCATGTGACTTGTCCTTAGAAAGGGTAGGCTGCTTAGGTTTAGACTCTTTCAGGTCAACCCTAATCTTCCTAGGAGGTGTAACTTCTAAGGGTTTGACAACCTCACTCACAGGGGGTTCAGAAGAAGATGAAGGAACAAAGATAGTGGAATTAGGTGTAGACACATTGATGCCTTCTACAAAACCTAACCCAGTTTTGTTAGAAAGAGACTTTTGAACACTAAGCATATGATCAAGTTTGGAACTAGCAGACCTATTAGATTGTTCTCTAGCAACAGAAAGCTCATGATCCAAATTTTTAACTTTATCAAGTAAAAGCATGTTCTCAGTTTTTACATTATTCAAAAGTTCAGTAGCATCAAACAATTTAACAAGCAAATTTTTCTTATCAAGCTTAAGAGATGCAATTTTCTTCAAGCTTAATTCAACATTCATAGCATCCTTTGCAGCAACTTTGAAAAGTTTATTGTAGGCTTCTTGAAGATCTGCATCCTCAGAGAGTTCCCCATCAGAAGGTTTCTCTTCAGCAGATACGCTTTCATTGACTACAGCAGTAGTAGTGAAAGCAATGAAGTTTCCATCCTCGTCACACCCAGACTCATCATCAGAAACTTCACCATCACTAAGGTTTACAGCCATAACCTTACCCTTAGACTTCAAGTAAGTAGGACATTCAGATTTCATGTGACCATACCCTTGACATCGAAAACACTGAGGACCCATAGAATTATTTGAAAATTGACCTACTTTTTCTCTAGGTTTATCAATGTTGTTAACCTTAGTAGGATCATTCTTCCTAAAATTTCTAGGTTCAGCAGTGTTCTTATCTCTTGCCCTTCTGTTGTTGTTTCTAAGGAAATTCCTAAAGTTCTTGGCAAGGTAAGCAATCTCTGTAGCAGAGAGCTCATCATCAAATCCACCAACATCAACATCATCAACTGACTTAAGAACCATTGATTTGGATTTGCTAATCTTAGGTAGGTTCAACTTATAGGATTGAAGAGATCCTACAAGTTCATCAATATGGATAAAGTCCACATCCTTGCTCTCAGTGATGGCAGTCACTTTGGGTCTAAAATCTTCAGTCAAAGATCTAAGAATCTTCCTAACAATTTTAGGTTGATCATAGATTTCACCCAAGTTATATGCAGAATGAACAATATCATTAAGTTTAGCATAGAATTCATCAAAAGATTCATCATCAAACATCCTAATGCTTTCAAATTTAGAAGTTAATTGCTGCAATTTATTGATCTTGACAACCTTTGTGCCTTCATGCACAGTCTAGAGGATATTCCAAGCAGTATGAGCAACCTTAACATTAGAGATTCTCTTAAATTCCTCCATAGAAAGAGTGTTAAAGATAGCATTCATAGTTTTGCTATTGAACGCAACTGCTTCTTTTTGAGAAGTTTGCCACTCACTAACAGGAGTAGTGGGCTTCTCTCATCCGTATTCGATAGAATTCCAAACTCTCTCATCAATTGATTTCAGGAATGCTTTCATCCTTACTTTCTAATAAGCATAATTATTCCCATCAAAGTGAGGAGGAATAACAAGAGAATGTCCGTGTTCCATGACAACAGGGGTCAAGGATCAGTTCAGTGATCAAAAGATCAACAACAAGAGAGCTACCCGCTCTGATATCACTTGTACATTTTTAGACCCCTTAAAACACAATTGGATTAACTTAGTTAATTAGCCAAGTGATTACTTAGTCATAATTCCAAATCTAGGTTATCACAATCAAATAATCATATCATGCATAGTAGCGGAAATATAAATAACACAATTATATGATCACCTAGGAAACCAAACCGGTAAAAACCTGAGAATGATTTAACCTAGCTATCCTTAAGGTAAACCTGAATCTACTATGAAAGAATCGAAGTTTTATAATAGGACTTAGAACACTAACATCCTATTGTTATCCACCAATAGAAACTTACTGACACGACCACGTGCAAGCTCCGAAACCACGGACTCCTTCTTTCTTGGATTCTCCAGCAAGTACAAGCACACCCGCTTGTGTTTCTTTAAGTTCTTATGGTAGCAACTGAATGATCATCAAGTTCTTGAACGAATCTCCTTCTTGATAATCCTAAGCTTGTGTAAAGGAAAGCTCCTCACAGATCTCACAAGAGATTTACATAAACAGCAATATGAACAACACTAAAACGTAGCTAGGGTTTGCCTTATATACCTAGGGCAAAAACACAAAACCCTAAACGTTTTAAATGAACTAAGACTGAGTTGGAATTCTGCAGAAAAACACATTCTGCCCGAATTTCGATCGATCGAGCCTAAGCTTCGATCGATCGAACCAGGCCGAAATGCACTATCAAATCTGCATCAACTTAAATCCAACTTTACATAAATGACACAACTTTGAGCAAGTCTAAAAACGACTACACACCTTTTTTTGATCATGGTTTGCCAACAATACACATTAAAGTTCTAAATACATTAGTTCCTAATTCTTTAGAACCTAACAGTTTTACCCAATAGACCAGGAACGTCCTCGCCTAGGGTACCAGACCATGTCCACTGTAAAAGGAACACTAAGGCATAGCAGAACAGAGGGGGGGGGGGGAGAAAAATGGGGATTCAGGGGAAAAGTTCGGAGGTTCAAAACATATATTCTTAGAGCTTTAAAAGCCCAACAAGGGAGGGGAAAGAAAAGAGGGACAAAACAAAGAGAGAGCCAAGGAGTAGCAATTCGTCCCATATCATTGAGATTATTCAAAATATCACTTAGCCTCCAAAGAAACATATGCCAAAAACTTGCACACATTAGATATCACTCTCTTCCACAAAATCCTTCTCACCTAACTATCTTGGAAGGAAATGCCCATGCAAAGCCACTTGGACTTGAGTTTCAAATCCCACAAGTCTTGTGCAAAAGCACTAAGTCAGAATTGGGGCCAAGATCCTCGTGGTTGACTCATTCTTATGAAATTCATTTACATATATGTATATGTATTAAAATGTATATCTTAATCTAAGAAACTAACAATTGTTTGAAGATATGTGTATTGTATAGTGTGTTCTTATGCAGGACCTATAGAGGTAAAGGGCAAGGACAAAACTCCATTACATAATAAGCATGGAGAAAGATCGTATAGTTCAGAGAATCAGCATTCTGGGATTACAGGCCTAGTATGTCCGGGGTACCAAGTGAAGGAACTCTTTTAAATGTTTACACAATAAAAGATAAGTTTTAAATACTCTATTTCAATCTCTTTCTCATTGTGAATATTATGAATAATTATTATACTTGTTTCGTAAGAGTAAAAGGTCATTTTATGACACTAAAACACTTATAATGGTATTTTATTGCTTAGGAGGAATCGCATTTTTGCCTTGAAGAGTTTTATGTGACTTGCGCGCAACTTGGTTTGTAATCAGCCTCATTTAGTTGCGGTGAATCAAGCCCAGTCCACCAAACAACAAGTAAAAGGCCCAGGATTCTTGTTTCTACTTGGGCCTGGGTACTGTCCAAAAAAAGGACCCACACAACATGTTTGTTCATACTTCATAATAGTAGTTGTTGTTGTTAAGGCTAAGACCCTCGATCTCAGGCCAAAATGGCCAAATACCATCTTTGGATGAATTTTTTAGCAATCTACTACTGTTTGTGAAATATTTAGCAATCTACTACCTTTTTAAAACTCAAGTTTTTGAAACTAGAGTTTAACATATGTAACTTGAGTTCCATAAAAACTGCCACGGTGGTACTCGCTGACCTAAATTATTTTAAGGGATAATTACAGTAAACCCACCTGAGGTAAGGCCTGTTTTCGCTTTGCCTACCCGTGGTTTAAAACTTTACATTTTGCCGACCTGAACTTCAATCCGTTACCCATTCGTTACCCACCTCACCCCTAGCCGTTAGAAAAACACATTTTTAGAGAAAAACAAACATAACAAAAATCAAAAAGCTAGGGTTTTGATTCCTTAAGAACTTCTATAAGAACAAAGTACATGGAGCAAGGATGACTTGGATGCCGATATAAAGTCACGAGCGTCCAATAAGAAAGGCCAGGCATGGGATTGAATGGAAGAGGGGCTCTGGAAGTTCTTGCAGCACTCCAAAACCTCTTGGGGCAGACCCAACTCAACGAAGGACTTCAAAGGAGCATACTTACCCAATTTCACATTATGCCAGCTCACCACAACCAGACCATCTTTCACAATTTCATCCTCTTCTTTTCCTTAGTGGGTTTTGCTTTCCTTGTCATCCTCTTTCGGTTTCTTATTCTTACTCTTCTTCTCTTTGGCCTCGATTTCTTCATGCTTTCGCTTGGGATTATTAGCTTCAGGTTCTTCGGCTTTGTCCTTGTTCCTTGCTTCTTCTTCTTCTTTTTCATCTTTAGCTTACTTTCTGGGTTTTGTGGGGGGTTCTGAATCACTAGGAAGAACGTCGGTGGTGGTGGAGTCCTTGAGTTTCCGACCCATCAAAAAGCTAGGATTGCCCCGAGTTTAGAGTGAGAGAGAGGGCTCGGTGAGATTAATTGTGGGAGCTTGAAGGGTCGGCCATGGAGGTCTAATGGAGGCTCGGCCTGGGAAAGCTTCAGAGATTGGAGTGAGAGCTCGGGATTGGTGAGGGCTTGGTAAGGTTTTTTGGTGAGGAGGAGCTCGCCGCTGAGGTGGCGTCGATGATTAAGGGAAACGAGCTTTAAGGGTCAGCCATGGAGTTTCATTTGAGGCAGCTCAAATGAAACCCAACCACAGTAGCAAACCCAGCCCCAATTCCAACTTCAAACCCACTTTGAATCCCAGCCACAGTGGGGAGAGAAGCCAAGATCAGAGTGGGATTTGTGTGCTATTCCTCCATTTTGTTCTTATAGAAGTTCTTTAAGCAATCAAAACCCTAACTTTTTGATTTTTGTTATGTTTGTTTTTCTCTAAAAATGTGTTTTTCTAACGGCTGGGGGTGAGGTGGGTAACGGATGGGTAACGATTGAAGTTCAGGTGGGCAAAGTGTAAAGTTTTAAACCACGGGTAGGCAAAGCGAAAACGGGCCTTACCTCAGGTGGGTTTACTGTAATTATCCCTTATTTTAATTAAAAAAGGTTACGTGAAACTTGAGTTTGTGAAACTTGAGTTTCTTGTAATGTGTTACATGAGTTTATAAAACTCGAGTACCATAAAACTGCAGTAAATAAAGAACTTTTACAACACTTTACAAGCACCACTATTACACCAATACACACTAGCTTTTTATTTAATACGCTCACTCACCAAATGCATTTGCAGACACCTAATACCTTATTTCTAGACACCTACACACTATGACTTTTAAACTTGTGCTTTTTATACACTTCACTTCACCTGTCCTTTACTTCATAAGTCACGCGGCATGGGCATCACCCTTGCTTTCTTTACTACACTTCACTTGTCCTTCACTACACTTGCACACACTTGACTTGTGCTTTCTTTAGTCTATTTCTTTTCTTCTTTTCCTTTAGCTTTTCTTCTTCACTTCAGCGTGTCCCACACGCATAAGGCCACATCAATTTTTAAAGGAACTCAAGCTTCAAGAGCTTGAGTTTCATATTATAGGGAACTCGAATTTTTTAAAACTCGAATTCCATGTGGACTTTAAATTATAAAATGCAAGATCAGCTTTTGCCATCGTTTCACATTTTTTGGAACTCAATTTTCATAAACTCAAGTTTTATGTAAAACTCGAGTTTTAAAACAATGGTAGATTGTTAAATATTTTGTAAATAGTGGTAAATTGCTAAATATTTCAGCCAAAAATGGTATTCAACCATTTTGGCCCTCGATCCAGTCATCTATCTCCTCTCATGACAATGATGTATTGTTTCACAGATCTTGTAGCAATAAAATTTTACAAACCACAACCATAAGAGATTAAATTCAACAAAAATGTAGTGTAATCCAATCATAAGTTGCCACATTAGATTTGTGTAAATACAAGAATAGAGAGTAAGGGTCTGTTTGGATACCGCTTATTTGCTAAAAACTGAAAACTTATTGCTAAAAACACTATAACAAAATAATTTTTAAAGGTATGAATAATACTGTAGGACCCAAAAATACATCGGTATGCGCATTTTGCTGAGTTTGGTGGTCCCATGAACAATGTTGTGAAACCCAAAAAAAGGCCAAACGCAGCTGAAATATAATTTCAGCGGTTGGCAAATGCACACTTAGTCAATTGCCTAAGGCTCCAAGTGGATGGTCCCATGATTTTGTATTAGCTAGATATGTGCATGTATGCATGGTAATTGCTTAGACTTCTAGAAATTAAGACTCAAATATGTATAAAGTGCGTTTTAATTTTAGATATGTTAATACATAAAAGTATATTTACAGGAAGGATAATTAAAAAAGGAAAATAATTCCCATAAAATGCAAAGCTGTGTCTTTTACAGGAAATTATTGTATACTTCTGGAGTATTATAAATGCGTACTCCTTTCTTTCACATGAATGGTGGATCCCACTAATTAAATTCATGGTAGGACCCACCATTTATGTGAGAGGGGGGAGTACGCATTTATGGCACTCCGGGAGTATCTAATAATTTTCCGTCTTTTACAATGGCCCTAATATTTTTTTTCTCTCTAAATTTAATGTAGTACTTCTTCTGGCATTCATGAAGAGATTTATTTTGGATCCACATCTCTAGATGCCAATAGCCGTAAAGCGTTCTATACTTGATTCCGCAGTTCGAATGTGTTGAGAGAATTACTTGCATTCTCAGCAACATCACTGACCCTTCTTGAGAATCGTCGCTTTTGACTCCCCCAATGCCCCATTATAGTCCTCATTACCCTCCACATGATTTTGTAACGAAGTATTGATTTATCAACACGCAAAATGTAGACAAAAAGAGCGATGGTTGATGTGCCTCCGGATAATATGAAGAGTACTAAAAAGCTGTTGGGGCTAAGACTAGGAGTTTCTTTGTCCGGTTCTACGTCTTCACACTTAGCGGATGTAATCATGTTGTTCTCTAATTCACGTAGCTGACCACTCTCAGATACCTTAAGTAGTGCTTCAGTTATGCTAGAAAGCAATGGGGATCCCCTTGGAAATGCCTGAGGCATGCACAGAACATAGAAATCTAATTAATCAAACCATATTGGTCAAAAAAGGAATGCAAAAAGAAAGTATTAGAGGAATTACAAATCCAAACCCCCCAACTTTGTATGTTGGCCCAGCTTTAGTAAAGCCCGTGCAGTATTTTGCAAGGAATAAATTGGCAAGAGGAACATCAAGAAAGGCAGCTGCCATTTCTCCATTTTTAAGAGCATGAGCATAAGCTTCAGTTGAGGAAAAGGTCTTGATGTTGTTAGGGTTGAAATGTAACACTTCCACCAAATATCTCGACAGAAAGGATCCACTACAATGTCCGATTATAGCATTGCTGCTTTTTAGTGTCTCAATGTCTGTTACAGTAGGTCCAAGGTGCTGGACAGTAAGCATGCTGGTGAGGTTAGCTGTGTAAGTCTGCATAATGACGAGTGCTACAAACAACCATACCACCATTGTCATCCGTGACAAATTGCTATGTAACCTTGCTCCTTTTCCATCCAAATCAATTAAAGTGAAGTTAGATGCATGATCTATTTCAAAACAAAAGCTTATTTGAACCAATCTAAAGAAACGAAATTTCGATTACCATTTGTAGATAAGAGTGTATTGAAGGCCAACCAAATTAACATTCCCATTTGATTCAGCACAGAGCCTTTGAGTTCTGGGCAATTATTTCGTTCTAACAACCATATAACGAAGCCATTGTAGAAATTTATTACTCCTGTCAGAATCCACATGGCCATTGTGAAAGGCTTCATGAATAACCAAGCTCTATTTGATGTTTTAGATATAACAGGAACTACCATCACAATTCCTGACTCGGTGTAGGGGTGTGTGAATTCTGCGTATTGATATCGCCCAGCCACTATTGTTACATCACCAACAACTGCATCGAAAATCTGGTCCAGTGCAAAAAAGAATATAGTTTTATAGAATTGGTCCTTAATTTTATAAGAAATGAGATGTCATGTTGATTGAGAGGAAGAGAAGGCAGTGTTAACTGTAAAGTCTTCCATAAAAATTAGTCAAAACTATAGCATAAACAGGTCTAACATAGTGATTTTGCACTGAACCTCCTGCTCTGATTCCAAGATAAATTTCTAATTCTCCCAAAAGATTGAAATGTTAGGAAATTGTGAATCTAATCATTTAATCATTATTCTAATAGAGATGTATATTTCTTTCAAGATAGCTGCAATGATATTGAACTAGGTTTAATCAAATTTGAAAAAATTAGCTTATTATAAGATCAACATAAAAGTTAATTCAAGTTAACAATTGTGAACCTAAATCATAAAAAGTAGGGCAATAAGTAAGGTCCAACAAAAAAAAAAAATCAATTAAAATACTTCTTCTCACCAAAATCTTATGTGCAACTTGAAATCAGTTTATTACTATTCTTAAAAAGTGATTCTCATACCTTCAATTGAATTTGCTCCACTAGAGCATTGTATGTGCCATTGAAGGGAAGGAACTTGTATGGCAAGTAGAATGGCAGCTCTTCTAAAGTTGCTTTGAAGACATCAATTGCAAATCCAGTATAAGAAATATTGCTTTCAGATTGATCATATTCCACTTTAACATACTCTTTGAAATTGGCTGCAGAAGGTACACCAATTTTCAGTGGGTTGGTGCTTGTTGGTAGAGTCCATCCTCTTGGAGTATACCAAGGTCCCCCTGGCCAAAATACTTGTCCCAGAACCTTCATGGAAGAGTTGTAAGCAGCATTTTCATTGATATTCTCCGAAAAACCATGTCCATATGACCAAAATCCGAGTTCTCTATAACTCTTACCCATCACATTGACAATCTGAAATATATTTAAAGAGACTAATTTATTGTCAATGAATTCAACCTTTCCACTTAAGCCATGAAAATCACTATGAAAAACTTTTTCTAACAAAAGAGGAGGCACTTTGTTGCTTTCCCTCATTGCTAGTGCCACAGTCCATGCAGCATCATAAGCTTGTGCAGCATAAATATCTGGCTCATGATTATTCTCTTCAGGATGTTCTGACCTAAACCTTTTGCGAAATCTAAGATGGAATTCTTTAAAGTGGCCTCCAGTTTCAGGAAAGTAGCTCTTGACTCCTAAAATTCCTTGCATATTGGAGATGGTGGTGGCATTCATGGCATGGACAAGGCTTGTAACGGGATCAGTGGTGATCCATACATAATCCCTTTCCATCATTTTCATTCTTTTTGCCATTTCAAATAGTTTTTCTGCCAAACTTAATGACAAATGAACCACAAAGACTCTACATTGCCCTTCTTTAAGCCTCGCAAGCTCTTTAGACAATGAAGAAGAAGCAAAAGGTGCAAGAGCTACCAGTTGGCTTATTTCTGCACCAACTTCACGTAGGGCATTGGAGAGATGAGGTAAGACACTGGTGGCTGAAGAATCTCTATCTTCGTATATAACAGTGACCCGCTGCCATTCCCAGGACTCAACAATAGCAGCTACAGCTTTCATTTGATTAAATTCGTTGGTTGATGCTTGCAACAGGAAGGGCCACCTCTCTGCTGCCCATTTTGGAATTGTATTAGCAAAGGAAAAAACTGGGATGTCACTTTTGCTTCCAACCTCGGCAACTAATGATGTCTCTTCCCATGTTTGAGGTCCTAAAATGGCTTGCACTTGTTGTGTGTTTATGAGATCCATAGCTGAAAATTTGATTAATTAAAGGGACAATATTCTCTTACACTCCTATGTCTACTATTTTACACAATATTCATAATTAATGCATTGATGTACACATTTTGAAAAGAAAAAAAAAGAAATGTTTATGTTTAGACACGATAGTGAATATGAGAGTATCATTACCCTTAATGAAATTGAATGGGATACAAAAACTACTTGATTCTTACCCTTTGTTTTTTGGTTTTTGGTTTAGGTTAAAAACCTACTTACTACTAGTAGCTAGTGGTAGTAGTTCACGCGTAGTAGTAAGTACTTGTTAATTAATTTCTCAATTAGGCCTCATTACCATAGATTTAACGTACAAGAATATATGAAGTGTAACTTGTTCTTTTCAATTTGTCAAAAAAAAAAAAAAAAGTCAAGTCCAGAGAAATACGGAAATCGAAAGATTAAAGCAGAGAATTTATCACTTGCACAGATGATTCAGTATTTTAAAATTCTTGTAAATTCATTTATTGTTGATCTCCTTTTGAGTTTGAATCAACTTTGAACCAGAGAATGATCTTCAGCTATCACCATGGAATCAGTACTAAATAAAACATTATATAAATCCAAATGATATGGTCTTCTTTTGCTTAAACTAATTACTTTGGTCAGTCCTTTCCTCAAATTTTTCATTAAAAATTATTTCTATGATACTTATAATATGGTGCCTTTGAGAACTCATTTATGCATAAGATTCAGATATCATGCTCTAATTTAGTGCTATGATAATAAGTGGAATACTAGTTGAGTTGTTGAGGCAAATCAATAATCTATATATATAAGCATCAATCTCATGATGTTTTTAAGAGTATTGTAGTTTAACTAACATCTTATGGTGTTTTCAACGAATACATTCACCCCTTATTATAATTGTCAAATTAAAAACAAATAAATAAATAAAAACATAAACCTTATGTGTGAAAGCATGATATTTTGCCATGTGATGCATTCATCTTTAAGAATTCTTTTATTTAGCATATTTCATGTTTAAATTAAATATTTATTGTTTATTTAATCTTCCACCCTAAGAAAAGGGTTTTAACAAATTTTTTATTTATATTGGGTAATAAATAACTTTATGTATTTAGTATTTGAATTTACTAAAAATTTTGGATCAATATATATATATTTCGTACAAAAAAAAATCCCAAATTTAATAATGGTATTGTGCATAAAAAAATGACTTGCAATTGTATAAATGTCAAGTATGTAAATTAACATGTTGGCTAATTAATAAAATTTTAAAATAAAAGATGTTCAATATATGTTATCATATAGGTTCCCAACATGGCAACACATAATTTTATTTCAACTGCAATAGCGTAAGGTTTTGTCATGTAGTACAGTTATTGAGAAGGAAATAAAATACTCCTAATTTAACCTTCCAGCTTAGCAAAACTTTTAATAATTTTTTAAATTATTTTAACAAGCTTGTTTTTTTTTTCAGCAAAGAATAATAGTGTTTTATTTTATAAAAAAATATTAATTTTTTTCTCATGATTTTAGTTAAGTACATGCATTCATTTTTAAGTATTAATCAAATTTTTATGGTGCCCTAATTATTAACATAAAAAGGGAATTAATTTTTTTTTTAACCTAACAATAATTTGGAAGGGATTATTTAAATTTGGGGTCTTCCAAGCAATGGCACAGAGACATAATGGTCTTCCTATTTTATATGATTATTTTTTAAGTTTTAAATTTGAAAAGAGAAAATTGATAAGGAATATGGAATTTTTACTCAAGTTTAGTTTCTCTAGCAAAAATTGGAAAAAAAAAATATCACAAAAAGAAAGAAGAAAATTCAATAGTACGCGCAACCAAACATATAGAAAATAATTATGTGGTTAAATTTTTCAAAATTATTAAATATTTTTGAGTTCATTAAAATAAACATGTTGGTATACTAAATTATATCAATAACAATTATTCACTTTTCCTCTATTTTTATGATATGTAATATAAGTAATTCTCAATTCTCAAATATAATACTTACCTAATTATATATGAACAATAAAATAATTTTTTACAATATATTTTTATATCAACTTATAATAGTGTCATGCATCACATGAGATGTTAGCTAGTTAAAAATAAATAAATAAATAAATAAATAAAAAGGAAGACAAGAAACAAGTGGTTGATAAGACCACTTGTTGTACTCCTAGATAGTTGATGGATAAAGTTTTCCTTCAAAGCATTATTAGGTGGTAGTGGATATTGGATAAGACCATTGACTTGCATTAAACCATATTAATCTTTAAATATATAAATAAGTCATATAATTATTAAATAAATTATGTAACTAAGAAAATACAGGTGAAAGGTTTTTTAAGTTACCACACACTGAATTTGAAGAATTGGAGGGAAACTCTATCCATACTGAATTCATTATTATCATGATCAGGTTACTTGGATACCGAAATATTGTTAAACGAGCTAATTAAATTGGAGAGGATTGTTTCATATCTGAGCATAAGGTCTAGATAATTCAGAAAAAAGAAAAAGTATGATATATTTTGTTACCTTCAAGAGCTGCCTGAATGGGCTGACCTTGAGAGTTCCTGACTTCCAGAACCAAACTTTGGTTGAACTTGTAATAGAAATCTTCCAGTGCCATCTTCATTGCTAAACGTTCTTCTTTGCCAATACGAGAACTATTATCTACAATTGCACCTATAACGCCCACAACGCTGTCATTTCCTTTTGTTTTAGTACTACCATTAATTTTTGCAGTCTGAGTAAATATGAAAACAAAGACCAAGAAACACCACGGAGGACCAAGCTTGTCCATTTCGTTCAGAGAGGACAACTATTAGAACTATTGGTCCCCTTTACTTTATATATGCGTACAAGATTGCTATTAAATATATTTTATTTAGGATACTTTTAGGTTTGGCAGAATTGCTTGCAGGTTGCAAGCTAGTATATCTTCACCTTCTAAGTTCTAACATGATTTTGATTGCCATCATAATATATAATTAGTTTGGACAAATTACATTTTTCCACTATAAACTATAATCCCGATTACACACTACAAGAAATTTGGTCTTTAGCGACGGCATATAGTTGTCGTTGATGCTTTAAATATCGTCGCTAATTATATTGGCGACGAAAAATGTCGTCATTAACTTTCGTTAAACGAAAATGGTAACAAAAAAGATTTTTAGTGACGATATTAATGTCGTCGCAAATACAATACTATTAACGATAACAAAGTCATTGCTAATAGTGACAATTGTCGTCATAAATAACTCAAGAACCCAAGACAAAATGTCGTCGCTACTAGCTCATTAGTAGTGACAAATTTTTTGTCGTCGCTAGTAGATTATTATTAATGACGACATTTTTATTGTTGCTAATATGTCATTACTAGCAATGACGCTTGCTGTCATCACAAATAATGATATATTAGTGACCATAAACATGTCATCACTAAAAATTGCATATTAGTGATGATATTGTTTGTCATTACTAATGATATGATAAAAATATTAGTGACGACATTGTTGTCGCTAATAACATTTTACATTTTTTTTGGATTTTTCTTTAAAATTAACATTTTGAATTTTACATGAGTACCTGTTGAGAAATAACAAACCACAATCCTATACACATCACAAATTTTCAATCACAAATACTCATATAAGCATAACAATTGCTCAATCAATAACTACTAATAAGGGAAAATAATACCCAAGTTCAATATCATGTACATAATATAAGTTCGAATCTATTCACTCAAATACTAATCAAATGATAACGAATTCCTCATGAAGATATGCAACCAAGCTAAAACTTGTTGCAATGAAATATATCTCCCCTCGACATCATCTATAACCCAAGGCATGCGACATTTTGACCTGAAATAAAGAGCATAAACCAATGTAAAGGTCAACTAAAATAGATGACAAAAATGCTTACTAAATAATTTTCACATCCAAGTAAAATTTTAACATTTATATTTTTCAAAAATACCATAACTAAGAAGATATGAAAGCTTTATGCATTTAACAAAACTTAATCTACATCAAGACTCATTCTCCTAAAGAAATAAGTCCAAATTAACAATCATAACAAAGAACATATGAAAAGATATTTGTAAAGAAATTAAAGTAAAAGAATTTAAAGCAAATGAAAAATCATTAATACATACGAAATATCACTCATCTAAAAAACATATCATGAACTTAAAGCAAAAGAATTTAAATGGAGACACAAATAGATTGTTAATAAAAAAAAGCCTAATTCTTTCTTCTACTCCCCAAACCAAAAAGATAATAGTCTAGCATCATAGGAGAATCTTTCTTTTGGAGAATAACAGAAAGACAATAGATATGTTGAGTCCCAACATCCCAAACAAAAAAAATGAGAGATAATTAATGGTTTTTCCCTACCATGTACAATAAACAATTCCATATACAATTTAAGTCCTTTATTGTTCATAGAATGCTACCAAAAAAAAATGTAATAAATTATTACATGAGTTAGATATGTCCAAAAAAGCAAGAAATAATATAAAATTAGATTCTATACCATATTTTTATCTATAAATGGAGAAATTGACAAGAACCTCAAAGTAATTCTCTATTAGTTCTACACACTCATACTAAAATAGGTGGAAATATTGTGAGAGAGGAATGTCATGGGAAGTGGTTACATTTAGAACTCAAGAGTGAAAGAATAAAACTAATCCACTTTTTTCGAGTAAGCTATGTTTTTTAATTGTCACTTCAACAGCCTACTGCACTACATCAAATTTAAACATTATTCTATTAGCATATTTAGTAGAATAGTATGACAAAAAGAGCAATGTGGTACTAGCATTCTATTAGCATATTTGTGGTACTAGCATTTTTTCTTTAAAGAACTAGCTGGTAAATATTGTGAATTCACTATGCTTATCACTTCAACAACCTACAGCACCACCATCAAATTTAAACATTATACTATTAACATGTTTAGTAGATCAATATTGAAGAACTAGCTGGTGAATACTGTGAACATGATAATTAAATAAAACATGTAGCATTACCAACTAATAGACAGAAAAGATAGGAATATCACTAATCCAAAATGTATGTGATCTTGTTGGTAAAACAACTAAAGCCAAAAAAACCAAGACGCCTTGATATCATAAACAAAATCAAAATAGGGGGAAAAACCAAAAATAGAATCTTAGAACCAAATGTTTTTATTTTTTCTTCACTTGCTTATTAAGCAAAATTACCAACATCAAGATGGCTTTCACCAAGGAACTTTAAGGTGGGGCGGGGGAAGAAAAAATATGTGCAAAATAGTCATTCAAAAATATGCAAAACAATCAACACTCCCAATATCAATGTAAGCACCTTATATCACCATGCAAGCCACTCGCTTGCTCACACTCAACCCAACACAAAACAGTTATGAAATTCTAATGTAAACCACCTTAGAATTTTACAAGTATTAAATAGAAAGCACTTACTATGCTCAAGCCAAACACACGGTTCTTTAAAAAAAATCAAAACTCACCACCAGCAAAGAATGCTTAGCCTGTAAAAGATGAGTTTAATTTATAAGGAATTTATTAATACAATAATTAAATATATACAACACATGAAATTCTAATGTAATATAATGAAAAAGAAGTAGATACTAAATAAAAACTTGCTTCATAGGCTCATAGGTTTCAAATAAGCAAAGCTTGGCTGGGTATTAAGAACACTAAAGTTCAAACAACTCCTCAAGTCAAGCCCACAGAGACATAGATATTGCTAAAATTTCTGACTTCCATCAGAATCATAACAAAATATAAAAGACAACAAGAAGGGCCAAAGTATCATGGTAATCATGATTTCAAGCATATGGTATATCTGACTCACCACATGCCAAAAATGCATCATTATCAGCATCCATGTCATCTGTAGACAGATGTATCGTGTTCACAATCCCATAATCACCAGTCACATGATGTTCAGATTCATCATATCCCCATTTTCCATCAACATAGAACTTGTATTGCATGCAAGTTAATCCACATATAAAGACATTCATGTCTATTAAGAATCAAAATTTAAACATCTTTACCATTATGACATAAAATTTGTATGCCTCATAGTAGGCATTCTTTATTCAAATAGAAGGAATTTCAAAGGCTTGCATTTATTTTGACAGATTCAAGCACTTTAAGCCCATATATTAGTATAGTAATAATTAAAACTTTAGTATGTATTTTAACCAAAATCAAAAATAAAAACCACAAAATTAACTCAAAGTGATACAAAGGTGAGAGGGGTTGTTGTACTTTCAGTTTCACTACATAGCATGTCAGCCATCTTGTAAAAATGGTTTGGTCCATGAAACATTATTCGATTGATTTGAAATTTTAAGGGAACATGACCCTATATGTATACAAGGTACCACAAAAAATTCAGTCCAAAACGATTTTTCTATAATTTATTAAAAATCACGTATTGCAACTGACTCAAGTCTGTCCATGATAGATTTAGGATCCCAAAAGAAAATTGCTATAGTTTTAATACTAGCCCAAATGCTTTGAGACTTTATTCATATTAAAAACAAGGAATGAAACCCTTAATCTCATATAAACAATGACCACAACAACAAATTAAGAAACCAAAACTCATAACTCATAGAGACAATTTATCAAACACTTGGTAAGCAAAAGGCACATGCTCATATTACTTGCACAAATTTATAGTTAACACTACACTCACACCCACATATGCCAAAGATCAAACTATTTGTGATAGCAATTACAAATAGACATACAATTAAAGATAATGTAAAAAAGCAAAAGTGGTGGAAAGGAAAATAAGACATGTGAAGCATCAGTTCTAGCTCAATACTTTTGTCTTTAGGAAAATAAGGTGGACTATGTGATTTGAGGCCTATATTGACTAAAAATTTTATACATTTCGAATTTTAGAATGATGTTTATATGATTATAGAGTGTAGTCTCAAAACTGGATTAGCTGTACAACGTAAGTAAGTGTTAAGCAAAATGCAAAAGCAAAAAGAAAGCTATATGATTAACTCTGTTTTAGTGGCTATGGGGATTAAATTTTTTTATTGAAGTGGGCCTACCTAATCAATAAGTTCCAAATAAAATATTATAACGTATTTTCAATTAGTATTTCCACCTTCAAAAGCTCCTCAAACTGGCTCTCCAAATAAAATTAGGGATAAGATAAGGCTGTCTACTAATCACCTCTCTTAAACCCTGTAAAAGTGAAAGATTTGTACACTGGGTACAACATTCTTTGTAACTTACACAAACACCAATGGGTCTTACACTAATCTCTCAAGTACAAGAAATACCATTTCATCTAAATTCTGTTGGCCCAATGACCCCCATTTAGGAAAATAAAAAATGAGACATGGGTTTGGGAGTATTCGATACCAACGAAATTCTTCTTGATTTTTAGCTTAGGGATAAAATTGACAACATCAATACACAAATGATAGCATTGCATTAACGCAGCCTATCTCTAAAAACAAGTTCGCAACAGAATCAACACATTCACGCCTTGTAATGCTTTTATCTTAGATTTTTCTCCATATGCTTTATCCAAATTGTACACAACTCTAGGACAAGGTTGGGGCGTTGGCAACCAAAACACCTATACAACTCTACATATTATATATTCTAGAAAAGCAATAATATTCAGTAGCACGTAGCTATTGATAGTGAATTCATCAAAAAAAATTAATAATTAAAAAAATATATAATTATGGAAAACAAGCAAAAAGGGGGTGGGGTTGAAAAAGGAGGAAGCTCAAACCTGTGGTGCGTAAACTGTGAGTTTCGAGAATGAGCATGAGGAAAGCAAAGAATTCATCTTCATAGTCTAAAACCCTGTGGAACATCGGTCTTCTTAAAGCCAATACCTGAAGTACTTGTAGTTGTTGTAATTGTTCTACAATTAAATATCAATATATATAATCAATCGGAAAATGAAGAGAAGAGAAGATAGTTACACCAAAAGAATAGGGGGAAATCTGAAAAAAAGAAGTGGGAAATCTGAAAAAAAGGGTAACTTTGAAGAGAAGAGAAGATAGTTACACCAAAAGAATAGGGGGAAATTTGAAAAATAGAAGCAGGAAATCTGAAAAAAAGGGTAACTTTGTATCAGGAAAATGTGGGATGAGGCAGAAAATGAGACTAAAAAGAAGCGGGAAATCTGAAAAAAAAAAATTAAGTGGGAGGCTGAAAATTTTGAAGTGGTGAGTGGGGGCTTTTTGTGACTAAAAGGGGACTTATTTTGAACCTTTTTTTTTAATGAAAGAAACGTGCATGTGGACTAAATGATTATAACTTGATAAGTTTGTCTTTTATTAAAAATTAATGATATACTTTTTCTTTATAAAAAAAAAATACTAATCACTAAAATGTTCCTCAAAACAAAAATAAATAATAAAAAATGACTAATGGAGTAATTACGGTAAATATTTTTAAAAGGAAAATTAATTAGAATTTAATGAATTAAAATAATAATATCTTAAATTAAGATTAGATGGTGTATTTTTATTAAAATAAATAGAAAGAGATAATGATAAGTTAATGAATATTCATAATTAACAGATAAAAATTTAAAAACTAGTGAATTTTTTAGGGAAGAATTAATGGATAAACTCATTCCTAAAATATAGGAAAATTTGATAAATTTTAAATTACATAAAAATTCCAAAGAATTTGCACAAGACTAACATAGATTTGATTAAAAATAACAAATAAATATTGCATGAAAATTACACCATTGGAGATTTAAAAAATATAGTTATCTGGAATTTGAAAAGAATAAAAAAAGAATGAAGAAATAATATTTAAATGAGATAGAGAAAAGATAAAGAGTCGGTTGGAATGTGTATCTGAAAATTTGATTTTTTCATGAGAATGACCAAAATACCCCTAAACCTTAAAAATGACTAATAAACGCCTAAGCTAAAAAAAATGACCAAAATACCCATTGGAAACCTCTAAAATGACCAAAATACTCCCGAAATCTCTGAAATGACAAAAAAAATACCCCTTAACTTGTAAAATGACTAAGATACTCCCAAAACTTTTAAAATAACCAAAATACCTCTAAAACCACTAGAATTAGCAAAAATACCACAAAACCACAAAATGACCAAAATACCCAAAAATAACTCTAAAATAATTAATATACCCTTGAAATCGCTAAAATGACCAAAAAAAAAAAATGCCCTCAAATCCTATAGAATGAGAAAAAAACATACTCTAAAACCTCTAAATAAAAAAAAAATAAAAAAACACCTTGAAATCAATAAAATGATCAAAATACCTCCGAAACCTCTCAAATGACCAAAAATACCTTGAAACATCTAAAATGACAATTTGGTCATTTAAGTAGTTAAGGAGTATTTTGGTTATTTTAGAAATTTTAGTATATTTTGGTTATTTTAGATGTTTGAAGGGTATTTAGGTCATTTTAGAGGTTTCGGGGAATTTTTGTTATTTTAGAGATTTCGAGTGTATTTTTGGTCATTTTAGAGGTTTTGGGAGTATTTTTGGTAATTTTGGAGGTTTTAGGAGAAATTTTTTTTTTTGTTATTTTAGAGGTTTTAGGGTATTTTTAGTTATTAGAGATGTGGGAGGACTTTCGTCTCAGCTCCCAATCAGGTATTGTTCGCTTTGGGATGGGCAAGGATCGACCTACATCCCACCCGCACAAATTTGCTCAATCCCACATCGGGGAGAGACGCCTCCCATCCTTGCCTTATAAGCCTTTGGCCTAAGGAAGGGTGTACCGTAGTGTGTGCACCCCAAAGCGAACAATACCTGATTAGGGGCCGAGATTAAAGTCCTCCCACAAGAGATTTCGAGGGTATTTTGGTAATTTTAGAGATTTGGGGGTATTTTTGTCATTTTCAAGGGTATCTTGATATCTTACCTGCATTAAGAATACATGTTTAGATATTGATGACTTTGGTTTTGGAGGAAAAATCAAAAATAGCTTTAGTTTGAAAACCATTTCAAAAACCCATGATTAGAAAGAGTTAATGTCAAGATAAAACGAAAATCTAATGTTTGATCCAGAGGAGCACCTACCAGTATCTTCCCTTTATACATTAAATTTTGAAAATTAGTACTTTTTATGGAAAATATAATTTTAAAGGTAGTACTTTGAACTACTCCTACCACTCCCATGTGTCATCAAGGGGAAAACATAGCTTTAAAGGAAGTACTTTGTGAAACATAATTTTAATGGGATGGTCAGATTACAAGAACAAGACTAATCGAATCTTCATGGAGTCACATGGCATGTGTTCATCATGCTCCAATTTATATTTAAATCTTCATCATTCGATTGGAAGAGAATATTCAAATATTGTTGTTGGCGAAATTTGAGAATAACTGGATGGTCAAATTGAGAGAATAGAGCCAATCAAAGTTTTTTGCCATGCAGGTACACGACACATGTCCATCACACGTCATAGCCATAGTTTAGGGGTGGCAAAATCAACCCAAACCCATTCGCCCACCCAAACCCACCCAATTAACAGCAATGTTTATTGGGTTTTAATTGGGTACCTAATTAGACCCAATTATGATCCAAGTATCATTTCAACAAATCACCCAACTCTAAAATACGCCAAAACCACTAAAATTACCAAAATACCCCCTTAACCTAAGGTTATGTTTGGTAATAGCTTTTATTTTCTATTTTCAAAAACTTTTTTGTTGGGAATATAAATAAAAAACAATTTTCTTGTATTTTTGAAATAAAAAACATGTTTGGTTAGCTAAAATTAAAAAGATAGTTTTTTGAAGAAAAAAATAGAAAATACTAAAATATTTTGTTACTAATATTTCAACTCTAATGCTAACTCATTAAATAAGACAAATTTATTAAATTAAATGCGTGTTTTCATTGACTTTTGAAAATTAGAAACTGAAAACAACTTTTTACATTTTTCAGTTTCTTTCACAAATTAAGTTTTGAGAATTTTTGTTTTCTGTCTATTTTGGGTTATCAAACAAGTTTTTTAGTCTCAAAAATAGAAAATTGTTTTTGGAAACAGAAAATCTGGTGGGGAAAAAACAGTTACCAAACATACCCTAAAAAATGACCAAAATAACACCTAAACCTAAAAATAACCAAAATACCCCTAAAACCTTAAAAAAGACCAAAATACCCCTTACACCCAAAAAATGACCAAAATACCCTAAAACTTAAAAATTAGCAAAATAACCCCAAAACCTACAAAATTACCAAAATACCCTTGAAACCCAAAAATGACCAAAATACCCCCCGAAACCCAAAAAATGACCAAAATACCCCTAAAACCTAAAAATTACCAAAATACTGCTGAAAAAAAAGACTAAAATACCCCCAAAACCTAAAAATGACCAAAATACCCCTAAAAGCAAAAAAAGACCAAAATACCTCTGAAACATAAAAATTACCAAAATATCCTAGAAACCTAAAAAATGGCCAAAATAACCTCAAAGCCTAAAAATTGACCAAAATAACCTTAAAACCTAAAAATGACCAAAATACCCCTAAAACCTAAAAAATGGTCAAAATAACCCTGAAGCCTAAAAATTTACCGAAATAACCTAGAAACCAAAAAATGACCAAAATACCACCTGAAGCTCAAAAAATGACCAAAATACCCCCGAAACCTAAAAATAGCCAAAATACCTCTAAAGCCTAAAAAATGGCCAAAATAACCCTAAAGCCTAAAAATTGACCAAAATAACCTCGAAGCCTAAAAATTGACGAAAATAACCTCAAAACCTAAAAATGACCAAAATACCCCCTAAAACTATAAAATGACCAAAATACCGTCTAAACCTTAAAAATGACCAAAATACCCCCTGAAACCTAAAAAATGACCAAAATACCTCAAACCTATAAAGTGACGAAAATACCCCTAAACCTTTGAAATGGCCCAAATAAACCCAAAATCTCTAAAATGGCCACAAACAACCTGAAACCTCTAAAATTACCAAAAATACCCTGAAACTTCTAAAATGACCAAAATACCTCTAAACCTATAAAACGACCAAAATACCCCCTCAAAATATCTAAAATGACCAACATACCACTAATCCTATAAAATGAACAAAATACACCCGAAACCTCTAAAATTACCAAAATAGGGGTTTGGGGTTTTTTGGACGTTTCAAGGGTATTTTCATTAAATTAAAGGTTCTAAGAGCATTTTAGTCATTTTGTAGGTTTCGAGGGACTGTCACTAATTTTTTAGGTTTTAGGGGTGTTTTGTTAACTTTTAGATTTTGGGGCTATTTCGATAATTTTCTAAGTTTTGGAGGTCTTTTAATCACTTTTCAAGTTTTGGGGATATTTCAATCATTCTTTAGGTTTTCGGGGTATCTTAGTCATTTTTTAGGTTTAGGGGGTAGTTTGGTCATTTTTTATGTTTAGGGAGTATTTTGGTAATTTTTTAGGTTTAGTGTGTGTTTTTATCAACTTACAGGTTTAAGGGGCATTTTTGTCATTTTATAGGTTTCGGGGTATTTTGGTCTTTTTTTAGGTTTCAAGGGTATTTCAATCATTTTTTAGGTTTAGGGGGTATATTGGTCATTTTTAGGTTTCTAGGTTATTTTGGTCAATTTTTAGGCTTCAGGGTTATTTTGGCCATTTTTAAGGTTTTGGGGGTATTTTGGTCATTTTTAGATTTCGATGTTATTTTGGTCAATTTTTAGGCTTCGAGGTTATTTTGGTCAATTTTTAGGCTTCGAGGTTATTTTGGTCATTTTTTAGGTTTCGGAGGTATTTTGGTAACTTTTTAGGTTTCGAGGGTGTTTTGGTTATTTTTTGGGCTTTGGGGGTATTTTGGTCATTTTTTAGTTTTAGGAGTATTTTAGTCATTTTTTGGTTTCAGGGGTATTTTTGGTCATTTTTAAGGTTTTGGGGGATATTTTGGTCATTTTTGGGTTTCAGGGGTATTTTGGTCATTTTTCTGGGTTTTGGGGGTATTCTGGTAATGTTAAGGTTTTGGGGGTATTTTGGTCATTTTTTGGGTTCGGGGGTATTTTGGTCATTTTGTTGGTTTCAAGGTTATTTTGGTAATTTTGAGGTATTTTGGTCATTTTTGAAGATTTTAGAATACTTTGGTCATTTACACTTTAGGGGCATTTTGGTAATTTTGATAATTGGGTAATTGGGTCGGTTGGGGTTTACCCATAATAATTGAGTTGGGTTGGGTTTGGGTTAGAAGCAATTAGTTAAATAGGTTTTAATGGGTAAATGAGTTTTATACCCAACCCAATTATGCCCACCCTAAACCCACCTAAACCAGAGTCCAAATCTTCTATACTACCTGTTATGTACCACTCTATGTTCCACCAATTACTACTTGCCATGTTTTCATTTTACTCTCCTTATAAAATAATTGAAGTTTAAAATGGAAAGCAATCATACACATGGTAAGATGTGATTAGTGAAACATAAAGTGGTATACAAAAAGTGGTATAGAGGATTTGCATTCCTTAAACCCACCCATTTGACACCCCTATGCCATACTTAGATCTGGAATTCGACCGTCAGATTTGAAAAGTGTAATAGAAGGTTAATTATAGTAAATTATGGTTACGATCAGACGGTTGGATTTAGAGAAAGGTGCGGTCAAAGTTTAGTTAAAGTTGGTCAAATTCAGTCAAACTTAATAGATGGTCCCGAGACCGCTAGATTTGGTGAAACTAGGCTAAGTGGGAAGGTTTTTAGTGGGTTATTGGGTATTGGCATAATTGTTAGCAAATCTTAAAGAAGAAATAATTTTGCAAAATGATGAACATGATGTTAATATTGACTTAGATAGAGTTAATTAGGCAAGATGATAAAAAAATTATTATTTTTGGCTCATATATCATGTATTATCACTTCTAGGTTTAATCAATTTGAATATATATGTTATAAATATATGTCAATTTGATTTATTTAGTTATTTTGCTAAATATTATTACATAATTGATGATTAAATTGGTTATTAGTTGAATATATTATGATTTTATAATGAATATACCATTCATATATATGTATCTATATTAAGTATTTATGTATTTTACGATACATGATACAGAATAATAAAATATTGATTCACGATATGATTCGCATTTCGATAACTATGGGTATTGGTTAGTATTAATTTTGAGTGAAATCAAAACATTATTGATTTTTGTTATTTTATTGATTTCAAGTTTCAAATGGGTAAAATTATAATTTGAGAGTATTTTGAAGCAACAAGCCCTCCTTGTCTCTTTGTTTTTATTTTTATTTAACATATTTGATAATTACTTTGGAGGTTTCAAGGTCATTTTGGTTATTGTATAAATTTGGGGGTATTTCGGTCATTTTAACGAGGTTAGTGGTATTTTAATCATTTCAAATATTTTAAAGGAATTTGTGTCATTTTAAATATTTTAAGAGGCATTTGGAGGATATGATAAAAAAAAAAAAATCATATTATATCAAAATTATTTTGGCCACATATTAGTGACGACAATCTTTGTTGTCATTAAAAGATCTCTAATAGCGATGACCTAATTTGTCAATAATATATAATCTACTTCCCTCCATTAATTCCCACCACTTTTTGAGAGTGAAAATTTTTCCCTACATCATATTTTGGTAGATATATTTGTGACGACATGTTGTGTCATTGCTAAAAGGTGATTATCAGTGATGACAAGTTATATCGTTGCTAATAGCCTTCTATTAGTGATGACCAATGTGTCGTCGCTGATAAAGAAAGCATGTATATAATATATTTACTAAATATTTTTTGCCACATATCAGCGACGACACACAAGGTCGTCACTAAAAATGATTATTAGCGACGATAGATGTTGTCGTTAAAATAAATCTTATTTTAGTGACGGGAATGTCGTCACTATAAAATTTATTGTCGTCGCTAAAAGTTTCCCTCCATTTTCCAAAAGTAAATAAAATTCCCTCCATGGGGTTAGCGACGACTTATTAGCGACTACCTTAGTATCGTCACTACTATGCACTTATTAGCGATGACCATATATTATCGTCGCTAATGTGTGCCTAATAGTGACGACTTTTTGGTCGTCGCTAAAACATTGGTCGCAAAAGACCAAAATTCTTGTAGTGACACTTAATTCTTTAAATTATCAAAATGCGTGATTGATCTTATAAAGTTATAATTATATTTCAATGTCCCTTTTACTACTATTTTGGTGTTAATTATAATGGAATTTAGCATTAAAAAACTAATTTACCTTTCTCCAAAACATACAATTGAGAGATAAATTGGTTTTTCAATACTAAATTTAATAAGAGTTAATAGTAGAACAAAAGGCAAGGATTTACAGTAAAGTATTTCTAGTTTTGGGGTTAGTTGTGTTTTATTTTCAATATATAATTCAGTGTGTAATTAATTAGGATAATAGTTTGAGGTGAAAAAGTGTAGTCCTATTAGTTTAGGAAAAAATATAGAGCCACATCCTATTGTATAATAACTCTTACATGACATACTATGAATTCATATAAGATAGTTGTGGAAAAATATGTAGTAAAGTATATTCCTAAAATTATTCTCAATTTAGTACTACCTAGATAGAGCCTAAGCGCAACGTGGAGTCCAAGTAAAAAGTAAGGATTTTGAGTTTCGCGGTACCTGACGAAAAGAAATTGACTTGAAAAGAGAAGAGAAGAGCAAGATTCCTGGTGAAGGAGTGAAGGGATATCAAGCCCAGACGATATATATGCGGATTTTCAACTATTAATTATATATATGAATATGAGAAGATAAAGTAATTTAATAATAATAATAATAATAGCATTTCATACGTACTAACTAATTTGGTAGACTGCAATGCAACCAATTAAAGCACACGTAGGGGCGGGGGAGAAAAGCCACTGGAATTTCCTTACAATATTCTTGTAAGTTTCATGCAGTTTCCACGCAAGTACTAAATATGGAACTTTGAAATTTTGATTTGAAAATCATTCAACAAGAGAGTTTAGACTTATTATGATGCAACCCGCAGTATCAAGGCGAGGACTAAATTAAAGGGTTTTGATTATTTTACATTCAACAGCACTGTACTTATGAATTCATGGGCAATAGTGTAAACCCAAATATTTAATTAGTGTGGAAAATTATAGTAAAACTACTGGTATTTTGAGTTTTGACCGAGTCGGTTAAAGAAAGCTGTGAGTTAATCTTGATACTAGAATCTTTACTAAAATTTGATTCTTTCAACATTAAAATTTTACTCAAGACAAATTCTTGTAATTAATTTCCACATCTTGGCTTTTGTTTTAGTTAATTGCCATTGCTTGCCCTATTGAGGCTAATAATTAAGATGCCTGCACTGCAGCTAATTAATGTGGAAAGCGCTAAGCATCTTCACTACTTTCAACTAATTATGACTAAACTGAATAGGTTCTAGAACTAGGAAAACAAGCATTTTCCAATAATAAAAATTTAACTAGAGGAGATTTACTTGTCTAGTTGTTTTCTTGTTTCTTTAGCCAGTCAACTTACTTATCATAATCTTAAATAAAACGTTCATCGTTAAGCCATCAATATCTATAGAAAAATTCTGAGGTACATATTTCTATCAAGGAAATTACTTGGTCCAATGGTTGGACTAGTAGCTTCAACCACCAAGACTGACGTATACACAACGACAAATAGATCAGCAATTTCCAAATCCTATATTACTGACTTTTGAATATGATGCTGCTATATTATATTTAATTGTCTTACCCAAAACAGTACAAGGTGAACCACAACAACAAAATAAACAATAGCGTTATTTATCCTTTTCTTTCAATTTATTTTTTTTTTTTTTGCATCCCACTTGAACTTTGACGAACCTGCTGAATTCAAAATGTTAAACGTTTAGTCCTTGTTTACATGACGCACGAAAGTTGCAAGAATTCTATGAGGAAATTCTTGTGATGGTTCCTACGTACCTTGCTCGTTTTGATGTTATCCGGCTTGGTATGCAGTCTTAAGAAGAATAATTAATAAGTGAGAAAATCTGTTCAATTATTATTCATCCATTATCAAACGCAAGTTTATAAATTTCAGCACTCCAAGTACACACACATATATGTATGAAGGGTCAAACGTACCACATTCCGTACAATATGAATGCTTTTCCTCCTTTTCACTATTTCTTATTGGCCATACTTTTGTTGATTGCGGTAAAAGCGCCCACTAACCGAAGCACTGATATAACAAAAAACAGCCATGCTAAAGGAGTTATAGGTGCCATTATTGATAGCACTTCACGTATTGGTAAAGAACAGAAAGTAGCTTTGGAGATGGCAATGGAGGATTTCTGCGAGTTCAGCAATCAGAGTTTTCTTCTTCAAATAGAAGACTCTCACGGTGAACCCATTCGAGCAGGTCTAGGAGGTAACTCTCTCTCTCTCTCTCTCTCTCTCTCTCTCTCTCTCTCTCTCTCTCTCTCTCTCTCTCTCTCTCTCTCTCTCTCTCTCTCTCTCTCTCTCTCTCTCTCTCTCTCTCTCTCTCTCTCTCTCTCTCTCTCTCTCTCTCTCTGGGGTTAAACTTGTTGCATAGAGGTTTGTTAATGAATAACGCTAGTGCTACACATTTTGGCATAACAGATGCCATAACTCACCATGTGGCGAGTTATGGTTGGTGGAGGGGTGAGTCTATGTGGGTGGGTCCATGTGGGGACATCCTTCTACCAACCACAACTCACCACATGAACAAGTTATGACATTTGTTATACCAAAATGTGTGACACTAGACTTATTTTTTATTAATAAATGCTACACATCTACATGTGTATGCATGTGGGACCGGCCCTTGGGTAAGACCAATTATAGGCAATTGCCTAGGTCCTTATAGAAAAAAGGCCCAAAATTTTTTAATTAATAATAATAGTTTTTTTGAAAAATATATATAGGTAACTACACTCCAAGAAAGTCCCAAAAATTGTGGGACAGCAGAAATCAAATCAAATCTTAAATAGTTTCACCCAAAAAAAAAAAGCAATTGTACAAAATTATCATTGATGATTAATTTTCCATAAAGACTAGAGATTCAATTTTTATAAAATCAATCCTTCACACAATAGATTTCTAATATTTTAGTAGTATTTTGGTCAATTTGGTCACTTGAAACATTTTTGGAAGTATTTTGGTCATTTTAGGGGTATATTGTTAATTTTGGACATTTTAGGAATATTTCGATAATTTTAGAGACTTGAGTAAAGGGAGGGTATTTTGGCCAATTTGGTGGTATTGGGGGATCTTTTAGTCATTTTAGACGTCATGTAGATATTTTGGTCATTCTGAATGTTTCTAGGGTAATTGTGCTCATTTTAGAGGTTTGGGGGTCTTTTGGTAATTTTCTAGCTTTTGAGAGTAGTTGGTCATTGTTGGAAGTATTTTAGTAATTTTGAACATTTTAGTTGTACAATGGTCACTTTGGAGGATTTAGGGTAATTTGGTCATTTTGGACATTTCAAGGGTTTTTAAATTAAAAAAAATAATTTTTTGGGTTATTTTTTTGTCATTTTTTAAGTTTTGGGGTAGTTTTGTCCTTTATGAGGTGTTGCAACTATTTTCAATCAATTTATCATTAAAATTGTAGTTATTTCTAAGAATATTATGAGCCAAATATAGGAACGCTATATTCTTGGAATAGTATGGGAATGTGACTAATGAACCATACATCATAATTTTATATTGTTAGAATTATAGTTTTAAAAATCGTACCGGTCCGACCGGTTCAACCGGAAACCGGCGTTTAATCCGGTCCAGTTTTGACTAAAAACCAAAAATCATCTAATAATCGGAAAAAATCGGGAATCGGCCGGTTTAACCGTAGAAACCAGAAACTAGTATGGTTGAACCGGTTATTGGCCGGTTTTCTTAAAACACCAAAATGCAGCAATTTTGAATAAATAGTAAAGATCTGAAAAAGCAAAGCAATCAACCATGACCATCCTTTGCCACTGAAAAAGAAAAAAGAATAAAAAAAAAAGAGTAGTTAAGGAGAGAGATTCTTCAATGGAGGCACCATCTGACTATCTGAGCACACACAAGAATGTCAAGTTGTCAACCAAGACAACTTAAACAAGTCTAAAAGAAAAGAGAAGAATCAGATCTAAGTTGAGAGAGAAGGGAGAAATAAACTTGAATAAGAGAAGTGAAGATACCCAGAAGTTTCTGGCTAAAATAACAAGGAGAGAAAGAAGAGGGGTAGGTTGGAAAGTGGGGTTGGTGGGGTATTAAATGGTTAATTATTAGATTTTTTTTTTTTTTTTCAATGTTGTCTTGTAGTGTATGTATAGCCGTTCTTTTTTGTTTTGTGGGAGTTTTGCTTTTGGGCTTTTGGCAACCTTTGGGCTATTAGCCTATTTTATGAACTTTGGTACAGAGGGAAAGAGCTAAGTGACATGTTAGTGTTACTTGCCAATTGCCAATTTGGATTATATAAATAAATAATATATAATATATAATAAATGTAGCCAAAGCATAATATATATAAAAAATGCACAATAATAATCCATATAAATTTAGTAATAAATAATAGTACATTTTTTTTTTTTAGAATTACTAATTTATTATGTATTGTTAATTTCATACTAAATATTTTTAATACTATATAAGTTGTGGATTTGTTATTTTAATTTTCTAAATATAAGATGTGATAATTAAACTCACATTTAAAAAAAAAAAAATATATATATATATATATATGTATTTAAAACTAAATATTCTTAGTTTTAAACTTATTACATATTTTATTATTTATATTTATATTTATAATTTAAAATTATTAATTAATTAATTATGACATCACCAATTCGACCATCGGTCCAACCACGGTCCGACTATAAAACCGAAAATCACTACCTTTTCCGGTTCTTTAACCGGTCCAGTTTTTAATACCATGGTTAGAATGTGATTCCATGGATAAAAAATTTCCAAGAATATATTTCACACTGCAATGCAATTTAACATTACCCGAACCAAATGCATGATCAAATTGCTTGATGACATTTCAAATCTTTGTTAGAGTTTCTATCTAGTGTACATTCCTTCTCTGCTTTTTTTTTTTTTTTTTTAAATCCATAAAATTCTTGGATTTATGGCACTCTCTTAACAACAATGTACTTCGAAATAAATAAAAAAAGTTTTGCTCCTTATTTCTCTTGTTCGTTTTTCTACTTTAACAGACAAGGATTTGCATATTAAATTCAATCTCGTTTTAGTAAAGGACCTTCATGGTCTTATGATGCTATTTTATACTTATCATATTTGTTTTTGTAGTAAAACATATAACATTACAAATTATATGAAGATGTTGATTTATCTGTTACATTTTGAATGTAGCTATAGCTCTTATCAAGTCACACCATGTGCAACTCATTCTAGGACCATGTACATGGGAAGAGGCATCATTGGTTGCTGACATTGGCAACAAAAATCAAATTCCAATTGTGTCTTTTGCTGATGTTACTCCCAATTGGGCAATCGAGCAATGGCCATTTTTGGTCCAAGCATCACCTAACCAGCATGGACAAATGAAAGCCATAGCAGCTATTGTTAAGTCTTGGGAATGGCATCAGGTCACTATGATATATGAAGATACAGATTCCTCAGTCAATGGAGTCTTGCCTCACCTCTTTGACGCCTTAAGAGAAGCAGGAGTACGAATAATACATCATCTATCTCTTGGACCTCTCACCACTACTAATTCCTTGTCTAAGGAGCTTGAGAGGCTACAAAGTGGGCAGTGTAGAATTTTCGTGGTTAATTTGTCATTTTTGTTGGCCATTCGTCTATTTGAAAAAGCAAATAAAATGAAGATGATGGAAAATGGTTATGTGTGGATTACAACCAACTCCATGACAAGTCTTGTGCACTCCATTGATGCCTCTATCATCTCTTACATGCAAGGAGTAATAGGGGTCAGGAGCTACTTCCCAGAAAATGAGCCTCATTTTCAAGACTTTCATTTCAAATTTTGCAAAAAGTTTGCCTTGAAATATCCTGAAGAGAAAAACCACGAACTAGGGATTTTTGCATTGCAAGCCTATGATGCTCTATGGTCAGTGTGTCTAGCAATGATGGAGAGCAACAAGGTGGGGCAACAGTTACTAGATAAAATATTACTAAGTGATTTTCAAGGCTTAAGCGGAAGGGTTCAGTTTTTTAACAAAAAATTGGCTCCTGGACAAATATTTCAAATCATTAATATGATAGGAAAGAGTTACCAGGAACTTGGATTTTGGTCAAGTAAATTAGGTTTCTCAAAAACTATTGCAGAGAATGTTACTTACAATTCTTCTATGAGAAACTTAGGGCAAGTGATTTGGCCAGGGGGGCCTTGGTATACTCCAAAAGGATGGACATTATCGACAACTGCTGAACCCTTAAGAATTGGGGTGCCTACTAGATCTTTATTCAAAAATTATGTTAATGTGGAATATGATCTCTTGGAAAATAAAAGTCTCTTCAGTGGATTTTCCATCGATCTCTTCAAAGCAACTGTAGAACAATTGCCATTCTATTTGCCTTACAATTTCTATCCCTTCAATGGAACATATGATGCTTTGGTTGAACAAATTCATCTAAAGGTATGTGATTTCTTATTCTCTTGTTCAATTTTTTTATTTAGTTATTTTTGTATCATAGATTGAAACCTCAGTGAAAGAATTAAAGAATCTTAGATCTCTTCGTCAGGCGAGAAACACCTCTTTCCACCTAAATATATCTTTCTTTAATTTTCCATTCTTATTTTATTATTATTAGAATATAAGCCCAATGGGCTATAGACCTGTTGTGCTTGTATTGCACTCATATTGTTTATACAACACTCATCTGCCTATATAAAGGCAATGCTTAATACATTATTACACTCAATTTAAGACAATAATATGTTAATTGCTTAAGATAGTATCAGACTTACTGCTCTAACCTTCTGATGTTTACGAACAATCTCGTATTTTTTGGTGTTAGCTTGCTGTTGTTGTCTTCTCTAGTCCACCCTTGCCTTTGTTGGTAGAAGTGATTAATTATCGCCAACCCAAGATTGTTGCTTTTCTTAGAAATACCACCTACAAATCTTTGTTTAATACACAGCCACAACCATAGCAAAAATCTTCATCTAATGTTTCCACATTACACTCACATCTTTATATTCACTTTTCATACAATTGATGGTTCCACCATGACTATTAGTTAGGTGGGGTCCATTTCAACACCCAAATTATTTGCCTTTGATGTCTGTTAGGTTCCCCAACTATCTCTCAATCCTTAATCTATTGGTCAACTAATCGAACTTGGATTACTTTTGCTCTTTTCTTCCAATGTTATTATTGTGTAAGAGGTAAATTGTTGGGACCACCAGTAAGGTTGGTCAGTTGTTTGAACTCACTTCCTTTCATTTTCCTTAAATCTAGAGTCTCAGGACCAATTGTTTTAGCTTCTGCTTCATTCTCCATAGACTATGACACTCTCTCTTTAGTCACATTAGTTACTTGTGTCAAGAGGTCTATTAGGTTTAATTTCTTCTATTCCTTTTAACTATATGGTCTTGTCTTGTCAACTTGGTATATAACCTGCATTATCTTTTGATAAAAGTGAGTTTATTACTTTTGACGCCTTTTGATCTTATTCATTCAAATGTGTTGGGCCCTCCCCTGTTCCAACTATGTGAGGGTAGCGGTATTTTGTTATTTTGTAGCTGATTTTTCAAGATACCCTTGGATTTATTTAATATTAAAAAAAAATGTTCCAAAATTTCAACTATATATTGCGATTTTTTCAAAATGATTGCAACGCAATTTTCTAAGTTTATTAAGGTATTTCTACCTAACAATGCTCTAAAATACCAACAACATGACTTTCTTGATATTCTAAACATTATGGCATAGTTTCTAATACCTCATGTCCTAGCACCTCATACAAAAAGCTAAATAGAAACTTCGTCACATCCTAGATACTATTAAGGCCCTAAGCATTGTCACTTCCACTCTCACCTACTTTTAAGAAGAAGCTACTTTCAATGTAGTGTACATCAACAGGTCTTCGTCACCCATCTTATCAGATCAAACACCTTATGAACAATTGTTTGGTACACCCCCAGACTACAGCCCACTCAAAGTTTTTGGTTATGTCCATTTTGGTCTTCTTCAACCACATGAACTCACCAAACTACAGCCCACTCACAATTATATTGTTTTCTTGGTCATTAACTTAATAAAAGATCTGTAGATATGATCCAGTAGCCAGACATCTTAGGATCTCCCATCTTGTGGTCTTCTTGGAAAACAAAATATTCCACTCCTTATCTCACTTCACAGATCATATTTCCACTATTTCTCATATTAATAATTAATCCCCCTCCTAACCTCTTCCCAGAGCATCTATCCACTATGTCCACTTATGATGAGCCACTAGCACCCACCTCCAATGAGTCTCATCCTTTTACTCTAGCTGGGGACACTATTGGTTCTTAAGCCCCATTGCTCTTATCAATTTTAACTCTTCTCTCTCACATTCGTGACTCATTACTTTTCTACATTTGCCACCCTATATGAACCTCACATATTTTGTAAGGCTTCCTCTGACCGCTTATGTCACTAAGTTATGAAAGAATAGTTGGATTCACTATTAAGATAAGGACTTGAGATCTCATTAACCTTCTAGAAAGAAAATCCGCTATAGGTCGCAAGTGGATGTACAAGAACAAAACTAGATTGGTTGACATTGTTAATTACTACAAAGTTCGTTTAGTTGCCGAGGAATTTACTTTGGATTATGAGAAGACATTTGTCTTGGTTACTTGACTTTCTTGTGTCATTACACTCATTTGTAGTCTCTACCTCCCACAAATGGCCATTATCTTAAATGAGTGTAAAGAATTACTTCCTTAATAGCAGCCTTAAAGAGAAAGTTTACATGCAGCAACCTCTAGAATCCTGTCATCCTTTGAGCTTTCCTCACAAATTGTGTTGACTACTCCAAACACTCTATGGACTTAAGCAAGTTCTACGCACTTGGTTTGCGAAGTTCAGCTCCACCATCTCACGACATTAATTCTTGGCCAGTTCCTCTATTATTTCAATGCTTAGATCATGGTATCACCTTTCTTTTAAAATATGTAAATGACATGATCAATACTAGTGATTATGTGCTAGGCTCCTAGAGCCTTAAGAATTTTCTTGGTCAACACTTCGAGATAAAGGATATCCTCTCAAATATTTTCTTGGCTTTGAAGTTTCCTTCACATCAAAAGGTTAATATCTTAATCAAGCCAAGAACACCTCTAATCTCATCTCTTAAGTTGGTATCACCATAGTAAGATAGTCGAAAAACTTATAAACAACAACAGTAAGTTTTGTCAAATTTTTTGTGTTTATAAACTTTCTAAAAAAAATTTCCTACATGGCTCATATTAATCTCTCTCTCTCTCTCTCTCTCTCTCTCTCTCTCTCTCTCTCTCTCTCTCTCTCTATATATATATATATATATATATATATATAAAAACCGAAACTTTTGACTTTTTATTGACCTCTCCAAAGCTTGCCACATCATTATCATTTTTTTTTAAACAAAATTATTTAACTTTTTTTAATTAACAATATCAACTTCAACTCGAGGAAGACTAATCTTTGACATCAACAGTCAAAATCCAAAATTAACAAGGAGTGAAAGTTTATCTCTCTAACAAGTCCAACTTAAACTCAAAATCAAACGTTGATAATTTATCTCCAAATTTGCAAGGTTAAGAGCATCTCCAGCAGATGACTTTGGAGAATGAACAGTGACTTTTACCTTTTAGCTACCCACTTTTTTTAAATACACTTTCCAACAGATTCTCTATCCTATTCTCTATCTCATTTAAATATTATTTCTTCATTCATTCTTTATTCATTATTTATTCTTTTTTTAACAACTACACATCTTCCAACATTTTTTTATTCAATACCTGATTATTATAATAGAAAAAAACATTTGAAGGATGAATAGTAAAAGCTACAGTGTTTTCTACTTATAGAGAAGCACTGTAGCAACTCTACTCTAAAAAATAGAGATAGAGAAGCTATTGGAGTGGGTTTTTGGGGTGTTAATGCTCTAAAATTGGCTTTAAAGAAGCCATTGGAGATGCTCTAACCATGAACAATATAAAAGCAGTGCAAGCCTCAATATATATTTTTTTAAAGCCAAATAGAGGTATAAACTCTTCTTCTGTTATTTTTTTCTCCTCTACTTTGTCAATTATTTTATTTTATTTTTTATGGTTTTTCATGTATTTTTTAAAAAGTGATTTTCATCTCCATACAACTATTACCCATTCCCATACCCTGGCTACATGCCACATTACCCTTGAGATAAGAAGAAATATATATGTTTCAGTAATACATAAGCCAATGCGCATCAAGTTGCTTACTAGGTTTTGAGTCAAATATATCATATGCAAGGTTTGGGAATTGTTTGTGATGCGTTAAGCTTCGCGGTGTTGTAATATGCACTCATTAATTAAGCTGCGGTTTTTTTTTTTTTTTTTTTTTTTTTGATAATGAAACTTGAAAGCTATATAGTTTGATGTAATAATTTTTTTTTCATCATTTAAAGTTTAGACCCTTTAAAATTTAAAATTTATTGCTTTATGGGTTCGTGAACTTTTTTCTTTTTCTTATATTTCTCTTTTAAATAGTCATATATTTTTTGAATTGTTTCAATAACTTATTCTTTAATTATATATCTTTTTTGGCATTTTGGAAGTTTTAGAGCTTGTTTGGGTAAGCCTTTTTCGTCACTCAATTTCCATCACTCATCACTCATCACTCATCACTCATAACTCATCACTTATTTTTTAACACTCATTTGGCAACATCACTTTTATTTTCATCACTCAATTTTTTCACACTATTCATGGACCCCACAACTGTTACTGTGTCAGACCACTTCTGTTTTGTTACCCGCGTACCATTTTCATCCCCCATCAATTATGTTAGTTTTTGCAATATTTGAACATGTTTAGCAGATTTCAATGACTATACCTTATATTATTCTTTTGAAATTAATTAATTTTTCTTTTATATTTCTCTATTGTGTAATCGTATACATTTTGTTTTGTTTCAAAAAATTACAGGAAGTAAATCTTATGATACTTTAATATTTTTTGGTCTTTCAAAAGTTTTAATATCTGAATTATTCTTTTGATGGTAACACATCTTTCTCTTATATTTCTCTGTTGTATAGTCACACACACACACACACACACACACACACACACACACACACATATATATATATATATTATGTATAATTTGTAGGCTTTGAATCTTTTAATTCTTTTCAATAGTTATAGCCATGGATTATTCTTTTGAATGTAACCCATCTTTCTATTATTTTTCTTTATTGTTTAGTTATATATATTTTGTTTTGTTTCAATAATTTCTAAGCAGTGAATCATCTTTTTGTAAGTCATTGCACGTTCAAGTAATGACTTCTTCATCAAATTGTAATACAAATTGAAGTCATACAAGAGCAAATCATACAATGGTATAGTTTCTTAATTAATTTAAAATTTTATAAAATTATTTTAGTCTACCTCACAAATAGGTAGGTTCCCTTGCATAGGACAAGTTAGCGACCAGTTAGTAATAATTTTGCATCTAAAGAAAGTTAATAGAGTTTAAATAATATCTAATTTTTTTAAAGTCATATTTAAAAATATAAAATGTCTCAATTTTAGTTTTCGCCTTAGGACTCTAAATGCATTAAGCATCCCCTGCTTCAACTTCTACACACTACCAAAAAAATCGAGATAAAACAGCATTTCTAGACTGCCACTATAGGTCTCAAATAATGTGAAAGATAAAATCAATTAAATTGAATACATTTGAAAAGTATATGACTTAGAAAGTCCCGTTATGGAAACCGTCAAGAGTGTCAAATATACATAATCAATCATTGTGACTGCCACTGCCACTGCCTCATCATTACTTAGGACTCATCTTATATTGTAGCAGCATTCCTTTGAGTTGTTTGTCTTGCTAATCTCTGTAATGATCCAATTCTTATTTTCTAGATAGACTTGCAAATTAAGACTGATTAAACCTGTATTCTTGAAATCATATTTGCATGGGAGCAGAAGTTTGATGCAGTTGTTGGAGATGTAGCAATAGTGGCCAATCGATATAAGCATGCCGAATTCACACACCCCTATACCGAATCAGGACTGGTAATGATAGTTCCGGTTCAATCAAAAACATGCAATAAGGCATGGTTATTCCTGAAGCCCTATACGAATGCCATGTGGGTACTAATAGGAGCAATAAATGTCTACAATGGCTTAGTTGTATGGCTCATAGAAAGACATTACTGGCCTGAACTTAAAGGCTCTGCACTGAATCAAATGATAACCTTGTTGTGCTTAGCCTTCACAACACTATTCTCTTTACATGGTAATATGAAGTCTTCTCTACGTAAGAACTTGAGCTTTTATTTTGTAACAAATAAAAAAAACTAGTGTTATTTTGTGGCTATCCTCATCTTCGTTTATTTCAAAAGTGGAGTATTTATCATAGTTTTTAGTCTAAAAAAAGTGAGTTTTTGTGCTAACGTTTACTATAATTCAATGAATTGAGCAGGAAAAAAACTGCATAGCAGTCTGTCACGGATGACAATGGTGGCATGGATATTTGTGGCATTAGTTATTATGCAGATTTACACAGCCAATCTCACCACCATGCTCACCGTCCAACAGCTTGAACCCACTGTAAATGACATTGAGACACTGCAAAAGAGCAATGCAATAGTTGGTTGCTCCAGAGCAGCCTTTGTTGGGAAATATTTGGTGGAGGTATTGGGCTTCAATCCAAAAAATATCAAGAATTATACCTCACCTGATGAATATGCTGAAGACCTGATAAATAGAGAGATAGCAGCCATATTTCTTGAAATTCCTGTGGCCAAGTTATTCCTTGCAAGATACTGCAAGGGCTTTACGACAGCTGGGCCAGTCTATAAAGTTGGAGGATTCGGTTTTGTAATTCTTTTCTCCACTTCTTTTTATTTACTTAATATAATTTGTTTTCCATTAGGTCACTACAATAATTTTTATATCCCTTGAGATGAGGCTAACCTTATGTTTATTAATTGTAATAGGAGTAAGGGCTAGATTAAAATTCTTGTGGTTGGGTTTAGAAAATATTTATCGAATCAGGTAGTAATGTTAGGTCTGAGTAGAGGCATGAATCCAAGCTTAGGTTTTAGTGGCTACGAGTAATTATTAAGTACTTTTAATGTCTAGTGATGTGGTGCTCTCTCATCTCACATTAATGGTAAATTAATTTCACCATAAATTTTTATTAGGGTCCACAATATATATGAGAGGACCTTATGAGAAGTACCTAATAATTTTTCCATTATCTATAATCTATATATCAGAAAGGAGAAAAGTTAATGGATACTCTAAAAGTATTGATTTAGGAAATATTTTTAGAAACTTTTTATGGGAAAAAAAAAATAACTAACTTTTTTGACAATTTTTTATATTTTTCATAAGAGTGGTATTAAAACTTTTCTAAAATGGTCAATTAACAAATATCCTTAGGGTAGTTATTAAATAGACTCTAGCTATAAAAAATAAAGCAAGTTGCCAACTTTATGAAACTTTTTAATAACTTGGAATCACTAACTATATTTTCTTTTATCTGCGCCTTAGGCATTTCCTAAGGGATCTCCATTGCTTCCCAGCATAATTGAAGCCTTACTAAAGGTATTTGAAAGTGGCAAACTAAGGGAATTAGAGAATGGCATGCTTGCATCTCAAGTGTGTATGGAAGTTGAATCATATGATGAAATCCCTAGTCTTAACATCAATAGCTTTTTGGTATTATTCATATTAACAGGAGGCACATCAACAATGGTGCTAGTGATCTATATCTTTCATTTGGATAATTCCATGCTTGTACACAAAACTATCTGGAGACTAATGTTGGCAGTAATAAGAAACTGGAGCCATGGGAAGAAGCGGTTTTTCAGAAGAGTCAACAATGCAAGAATTTCAAATACAACGGAGACTATTCAACTTTAGCCATGTCCATATGGCCTAGAAGAACTCTGAAAAATCCTTTACTTATGTGAGTGAAAAAATAAAAAAAAATAAAAAAAATAAATAAAAAATTAATTAATTAGAATTTTGCATTCATATAAGTAGATAATATAAGGTATACCACCATTGGCAGCTAAGTTGCGAGCACTCAAGACTTCGAAGACATTTGTATATATGTTTAATCTAAAAATTATAATTTGTATGTATTTTTTTTTTTTAATTGCTGAAATTATTTAAATGTCTCTAATCTATTGATCGGCACAGCTGACACAATATTTCGGTTGGGACTAATCTTTGGGCTGTGAAATTGCCCATATTAATGTTAACAATCGACAGTCGACACACTCCAGAATTCAAATTTTTTGAGGTAATTACATCTAGAAGAGGACCATGCCGATGTCCAAGGAAGGAAATTAGAGGAATAATATGTAGAAAATGGTGTAGAAACCTTGTGAAGAAATACAATTCAGGGGATAATATGACAGATCGAACACCTCCCTAGAATTCTAAATTTACTAAACTCGGTTTTTTTTTTTTTTTTTTTGAGAAACCATCATACTAAACTCGGTTTATTGAAGAAGGCCTTTTCATTAATTATTGACACTTTAGTTTTTAAAAGGGGTTAAAAAAGAATCCTTACTTATACGTGGAAAAAAAGATATTAAGGATATGGACTCTTGGCCAAGATTTTTATTTATTTTTCCTTTTGGTATATATAATTAGGAGAAATGGTTTTAGCAAAAAAAAAATAATATATATATATATATATAATTAGGAGAAATGGATTAGATTTTTAATTTTATAGAAACAAAGGGATTATAATCCTAAATTCTTGACCAAAAAGTAATTAATGACCACAGGTTATTGAGCTTAGATTCAATAACCTGAAATCTTTCAAAGAGCATAATTAGTATAGACACCAACAACAGGCCACCAATCAGATGGTTGGATGATAAAGATCCATTACCAACTGAGCCCAAGCCCAAATAATTTATTATAACTCATTTGATTATAATTTTAAGTGAAATGTTATGTCCACAATATTTTTACAACAAATCATAGGTAATTAATTGTTATTAGTTCAAATTTGAACCTAACACTAAGATTATATTTTTGCCCCAACAATAACAACTAGAAACAACCTGCATTTCTCTAATTTTAACATGAATGATTATGAGCATAATTATTCCTAGTAATTGATAGAGAGTTATTCTCTTTACTAACTTGGCAGTGATATTCAAGACCCAGGTGGTTAGGCATACTCGGTCCAATAACTCAACCAGTAGGAACACTAGGACCAAGGGGAGGGACGACTCAAATCCACCAAGTTAAAGCCCAATAGATTTTGATTGGGGCCTATATATTAGGTCGGGTTCCACAATTTCAATCACAAAAAGCGAAAAGAGGAGCATTTCTTGCTGTTGTCATTCTTGGTGCTGCTCACTGCTCAACTGCTCAAGAAAGACAAAAGCGCTTTGAGTGTTGAGGTTAATGCTATGCTATGGCTATGGCTATGGCTATGGACTCCAAAATTTCAATGCCAGACTCCTCCAAACGTCTTCTTTTCGACCGTCGTTACGGTTGGGTGTAAGTCACTCTCTCTCTATCTATCTATATATATATATATATATATATATATATATATATATATATATCATAGTGAAGCATAAAATTGATTGATTTTCACTTTGCAGAATTGACGAATGGAAAGACCCATCCGAGGAAGCACTTGCTGGAGGCCGAGGAATGTATGTTTTTCTTCTTTAACCTAGTTTTCCTTCACAACAGAGAAAACATGCTGGAATAATATTTGGGGGTTTTATGCTTTCGGTTGTTGTAATTTCAGAAATAAAAATTGGGATGGTAAAAAAAGGAATAAGAAAGAAAAACCCAGAGTTTAATCTTAGTCATGGCACAAATTTGAATTCTATAATTTTGTGCTTATTCTTTTTTTGGCTTCTAAAAGGTTTTGCATACTGCCTCTAACAAAAGCTTTGATGAAGACGGTTTCTCAATCGGTATGATGACTTATCTATTATCTATGTGAATTCTTATGCACTTTCTCCATCTTCATATAGTGGACTTAAGTTTACTTCATTCTTATAATTAATTTTAGGCCTTGTGGTATTTATTGAACTTGATGAGTTGTACCCTTTCTTTTTTCCCTTTTAATGATAAATGGAATTTTATGGAGGCTATATGTCAAAAAATTAAAGCTGTCGTTGCTTTAGCAAACATGTTATCCTATATTCTATGCATGATTTTAGCCCATCTCTGTCAAGCATTGTATTAAATGCATGAATTCTGTGTTTATACTTTATACTTAGATAATACATGCAAATGTGCTGCTAACTCATGATTTAAAGGAAAAGAAAGAAATGAGGGGAAACACCCCAACCATTTTCACTTTTTTTTCAAATGAAAATAGAGTGGTGCGGTTTCTTATTCTCATTATGCTTTAGGCTATTCTTTTCTTTTAGATCTTTCGAAAGACATGCATTGTCACCTCTCTCTCCCCTTTCAATCCATAAAAGGAGAAAAATTGTTGAATAAATATAAATAGGGGCTGCACCAAAGGAGAACATGTCCTAAAGGAAGAAGAAATGAAGAAAAGGAGCAGCAAAAAGTTGTAAACTTAGGAAAAAAAAAAAAAAAACTTGAAATATATGCCCCTGCAGCATTTGAATTAGTGTGAATCTAATTGCATTATCTGAATCCTTATGAATGTGTACTAGAAAAGCTAAAGTTTTGGTTTTGTTAAATTTAGCACTGAATTGCTTTTATTGTTATATGCATGTGGTATTAAGTTTGTCAGGTGCCATGTAGAATTTAGGTATATGATATAAAAAAAGGAGGAGACTGAAAAATTAGAAAATACAGGAATGGCCAATTAGAAAAGGTTGCCAGTATAATATAAAAGAGTATAGTAAACATATGAAAGATCTAATACTTGTATGGACATCTGATTTGCCTCAATCAACTTATCAAATTACATTTCATGTAAGGTTCAGAATTGTGCTTGTTATATAGCTGTGGCCATACCATAATCCTGAAGGCATGACCCTAGTCAGGATGTATAATGATGATTTTATTACTTAGTGATATTAAAAAACTTACCTCTTTTTCAGTGTTATACCCTTCCTACTAGTTAATATTTGTGTTATCTTGTTTTTATGTTAGATAGGTTTATTTTTAGCCCTTCACATTTAGGTTCACAATTTTGGTGTGCAAAATTTTTTCTGCTTGCACACAACAGATATAAATACATCTATGTTATGTCTCACATATTTCGGGGATAAAATTTTCTTCTCGGTCATGTTTCCTTATTTCAATGAGAGATCTACAAAGTAAACTGGGAACCTGGGAAGGAAGCCATTAATTTTAAAAATATAGAACCAGGAGTATTGACAGATGCCAAGAGCTTTGTATCTCAATTGGCATCTCCTAGTATCTGCAACAGATGTCTAGGTTTCAAATCTACCCTTCCCAATTATCACATTATCCTAAAAAAAAAAAAAAAAGGAGTTTTGAAAGATTTAGTATTTTCTATTTTTTACAGATATTCTGATATTTTTATTTTGTAAAGAGTTTCAGACATGCTGAATTTGCTTGAGGTCATAAATAATCCTGAGGGCATGACCCTAATTAAGATCTTTGTACAAATTAGATTCCCTTCACCTTTTCCTTATCTGCTTGCTGAAAAATAACTTTGGAAATACACCTAAATATAGTCTTCCTATTTCATGAATTTGAATGACTGATTGCCATCCTCTTTTTAGAGTTAGTCCTTTGCTTCTTATTGTATCACTTTTCATTTCTTTTTTTCAATATGATTTATGACTTCCTCTTATTTGTATTTTGTCCAATCAACATCTACTGTTGTAAATTGGTTTTGTGCCCTTGCTTTCTTGTTGCTCTCTCCTCTTTTATAATTTTTAACACCTTGACATGTCTTTTGTACTAACAAAGACAACTGTGTCTAGCTTAAGCTGTATCTATAGTTTTATCTTTAATGAGTTGTGTGCTGCTTAATGGTCGTGCATGTTTAACTTAGAGTCTTTAGATATTTTGTTACAATGTACATTGCAGACATTAGATCTAAAGTTTCTTTGATGGGGAACAAGGATGAACTTATCTTTTTTCTCACGTTTCCTTCAATTTCCTCACAGGTTAGTCTTGTAGGGAGCTCTGCAGTTAAAGCTCTTGAAAGGACAGAACTACTGTTGCCTCAGATAGTCCAAGATGGTCTAAATGATCAGCTTCACAAGTTCATGTCTTCATTGGAGAATCAAAAATTCAACCAACTCTTCCCCAAAGAAAATTTGCAAACAAATGCAGTCAGTTGCTCTTCCCATCTACATATGGATAGCAGTGAATCACAAGATTCACAACTGGCTTGAAGCAATTAGATTTGACCAATCCCTTTCACTTGAATATGTATCCTTTATAAACCATTACTTTAGGCTTATGTTTCTGTAGCAAGCTAGATGATATTGTCTGTGATTATGATAACATTATTTGCTGTTTGAAATTTTTTATTAAGAAAAATAGGACTTATCAATTTATTAATGAATTAGATTTTTATGTTAAAAAAAAGAAGGATGGATTATCCAAGTATATAGTCTCTTATAAAAATGGTGTTTGACATGGTTTATTTAAAAAAGTCTCTTGTATTCTAAATGACCTTGGAGAGTTACCTTATAACTTCAAATGTCGACTTGATTTGCTGCTGCTCGAGCATTTCTAATTATCCTGCCAATCTTTGTGATGTTTTATGAACCATTTATGTTGATTAGGAATGGTTTTGCCACTAGGCCACTTACTCAATTGCCTTAAGGCCCGAAGTGGAAGCCTAAGAAGCACGGACACAGGTATGGATACGATACGGTATTATGTCTTTTTTTGAAAAAATAGGACAAGGGTACAGTAGGACACATCTATTGAATATATTTTTTATTTTTTTTCTATATATTATTAAGAATTTATTTTTCATATAATATTAAATATATATCAAATTAAAAAAAAAAAAAAGATAATAAATCAAATCCATGACTATTAAATGATGTTTAGAAATTACAAACCAAAAATAAGGATATTTATTAATTTTCAATTGCATTCTTATATATTATTCAGAATATAAATGTTCTCTTTGTTTTGTAAAAGGGTATTTGATTCCTCATGTTCTTGTGTCCTGACTGTGTTTTGTATTTTTGTTTTATTTTTTTAAATGACATGATTGGGACATGCATGTAGAAGTGTCCCAGGCATGACAAGTGTTCGACATGACTATGGTACCCCAAATGAGTGTTTCTGCTTAGGGTTCAAGATGCAGTTAGCTTTGCCTTTGTTTCCAAAAAAAAAAAAAAAAAAAAAAAAAAAAAAAGATGCAGTTAGCTTGAGTATATATTATATAAGAATAATTATATATAAATAGAGAACAAGCAATTGTCCCAGCCCATTTCATTCTTCACGGGCAAAGATTACGAGGCAACCTTATTACAAATACTTAAATTAGTCGTTTTGCATCTCAAAAAAAAGAAAAAAGAAAAAAGGAATAATGGATTTTGTAAATTAAAAAAAAATTATAATGCAAAAAATTAAATCAATATGACCTAATTTATCTTTAAATATAAGATGCCTCATTTAAAATTGCTGTTTTAACAAGCCTTAAATAAGTGTCTACTCAATTGGCTATGAATAGGAAGCTACACACAAATGATGGCATGGAGAAAGTTGATGTAAAAGCTTATCTAAGTTTGGTTGGAAAGGAGACTTCAAATTAATTAAGCTACACACAAGAATGAGACTTCAAATTAATTGAGCTCCTCTTTCAATGTTCTTCCTGTTTTTAAATTTCTAAACTCGAGTCCATTATGAACTAACAGATGTGTTTGAAAAATTTGTAGTTGTTTCTTCTACATACCACTGAGTCTTGGAGAGATTGTCCACCGATTTCTCATTACACCGAAGTGTCTCCAGATGGTTTTATGCCCAAAAAGTTTGTAAAAAACAACATAGACCATAAGAGCTACCGTTGATGTACCTCCAGTTACCATGAAAAGAACCGAAAATGTAGTAGGGCTAAGACTAGAAACTTCATCAATGGACTCCGCATAATCCACACACTTCTCAGATGCAACCATGCTTTTCTCTAATTCTCGTAACCTACCACTTTCAGATACGTTCAGTAGTGCTTTATTTACATCATGAAGCAGCAGAGACCTTCTTGGAAATACCTAAGCCACAAGCACAATCAAATACAATTCTTTAATTTACAAAATGTTGGCTTCAAATCTGAACTTAGAAACGCTTAATTTACCAGTACTGTTCAGCGTACAATATATGTAAAAGAGACTCATTTTCCTTGAAACAATTAGAAGAAAAAGACCCGTAGTTCATACCATATTTGATTAAGTCTCAGGTTTTTCATGTTAATAAAAATCCAAAATTTTATGAAAGCATTTCAATTTGAAGTTTTTGTCGTCTGTTCAATTCCATTATTTGTTTATGATATTCATGACAGTAACATGGCGGAGAAAAAAAAAAGCATTGATTAAACCATGTGTTTCACTTAAGACTTATATTTAAATCAATTTCGTAGCCATTGAACAAAAATGATAGAGAGAGAAATGCTTGGTTGACAATGTTAGAGATATATATCTATTATTTAAAATAAAGAGAATCCTTTAACAGAAAACTTACATATGAGAATCCTCCAACATTGTAAGTCGGTCCAGCAGTAATAAACTCTTTGCAGTATTTTGCGAGGAATAATTTGGCAAAAGGAACTTCAAGAAGGCTGCTGCTATTTCCTTGCTTCTAAGTGCATGAGCATATTCTTCTGGTGAGTTATAAGTCCTGATATTTCCCTTGTGGAATCGTAAGACATCTACCAAATATTTTGCTACGAATGATCCCCTACAGCATCCAACCACTGCATTTCCATACTGCAGTGACTCAACACCATTTACACTGGCTTCAAGCTTTTGCACTGTGAGTATACTGGTTAGGTTAGCCGTGTATATTTGCATGATTACGAGTGCTACAAATAGCCACACCACCATTGCCATGCGTGATAGATTGCTATGTAGTTTCCCCCCTATGAATAAAGTGATATTAGAGACATATATTTCAAACTTTTTCAGATGGATTTCAGAACCAACAATGCAGCACATTCAACAAATTCACAAACTGTCACCTTAGCAGTTGTGAAATTTGTTGTGTATTAATTTTTGTTTCAACATAAAAGTTTTAGAATCTATGGTGAAGAATGATAATAAGAACAAAAAAAATTTCCAAGATACCATGTAAATTAAGAGAAGAGAGTAGTGAAGGCTAAGCACAGCAAGGCACCAATTTGATTCGAAGCAGAACCTTTGAGTTCAGGGTTGTGATTCCGTTCTATCAACCACACAACAAAGCCATTATAGACAATTATTGCCCCTATTAAAGCCCACATGGCTTTTGTGAATGGCTTCATGAACAGCAATCCTCTATTAGTAGTTTGTGGTCGAATCCGAACTGGAACTATCATCACCAATCCTGATTCTGTGTAGGGCTGTGTGAACGCTGCATGTCGAAACCGCTTGGCCACTATGGCTACATCACCAACCACTGCATCAAACTTCTACTCCCAAGAAAGAAATATTTCAAGTATGATTAGTCTTAGCTACTAGAAGGAAAGGAAATCATCATGACCCAAAATTAGAACAAACCAAAATAATTTAAATAATAATGCTTCAAACAAAAATAGATTGTAATTAGTATAACATCATTTTCATATAAGATCACTATTGATATTATTATTGTAGACCAATCACACCATGTCATATCAGTAGTTGTAAAATTTCTTGTGGCTTTAGATTTATTATAATTTAAAATTAAAATGATATTTTATCAATCTGGATGTCTCTCAACATGCTTTAGACTTATTGTTGGTTCCTTAATTATGAGATCCCAAGCTGCAAGGAAACAAATAATGCTCTTAGAAAAGTAACAACTTATGCATCACCCTTCTTGTTTTACTAAGATAACAAACATGACTTCCTAGAACTTGTTGCATTTGAGCTCTTACCATAACCCAAAATTAGAATGAAGCATAATTACTTAAAATTAAAATGACAGTTTATCATTCCGTATATCACTCTCAACATGCTTGCTTTGAGTTTTTTTCAACCAAAAAAAAAAAAAAAAAAAGAAGGAAGGATAAAGTTAACAGCCCAAAAATATTGGATTTAAGATATTCTCAATGACTTGAATAAGTTAAAAGGAGTGAAGAACTTCTCACTTTGAAATAAACCTGCTCCACTATTTCATCATAAGTTCCATCAAAGGGAGTAAAATTGTATGGCAGGTAGTATGGCAAGCTTCCAACAGTTGCTTGGAACAAATTAATTGCAAATCCTTCATAAGCAGTACTGTTTTTTGACTGATCTTGTACCACACTCACAAATTGTTTGAAGCTTGATTTGGTGGGTACACCAATCCTCAGTGGGTTGGCATTTGTTGGAAGAGTCCATCCTCTTGGAGCAGTCCAAGTTCCACCTGGCCAATACACCTCCAAACTCCTCATAGAAGTGTTGTTTGCAGTTCTTTCATCAGTAGTCACTAAGAAACCCTTTCTTTTTGACCAGAACCCAAGTTCCTTATAACTCTTCCCAAACACATTGATGATCTGAAATATATGTGCAGGAGTTACTTTCTTGTCAATAAATTGAACCTTTCCATTTAAGCCATTATATTCACTCAGCATAATGTTATCTAACAATGGTTGGCTGCCCTTGCTGCTTCTCATCATTGCTAGACAAACTGTCTGTACAGCATCAAAGGCCTGCGCCGCAAAAATCCCAGGTTCATTTTTGTCCTCTTCTGGATTTTCCATGCTAAATTTTTTACGAAATCTAGTATAAAAGTTTTGAAAATGAGGATGGTTTTGGGGGAAGTAGCTTTTTACTCCTATAATGCCTTGCATTGAAGAAATGGAGGAGGCACTGAGGGAATGGATAAAGCTTGTAAAGGGTTCTGTAGTGATCCAGACATAGTCTTTCTCCATCATGTTCATTTCTTTAGCCCTCTCAAAAAGTCTCACAGCTAATGTCAATGACAAATGAACCACAAAAACTCGGTGTTGTTCACCTTTAAGCCTCTCGAGCTCTATAGACAATGAAGAAGAAGAAGCATATGGTGAAAGGGCTACGGTATGGCTTATCTCTGCCCCAAATTCTAGCAGGGCATCAGAAAGATGAGGTATGACTTCACTGAGCAAAGAGTCATTATCTTCGTAAATTACAGTGACCTGATGCCATTCCCAAGACTGAATAATAGCAGCTATGGCTTTCATCTGTGCATTCTGGTTTGGCGAAGCTTGAAGCAGGAAAGGCCACTTCTTTGTTGCCCATTGTGGAGTTGTATCAGCAAAAGAAAGAACTGGGATTTGAGCTTTGTTTCCAATCTCTGCAACTAGAGAAGCTTCTTCCCATGTATGTGGTCCCAGTATGGCTTGCACTTGTTGGTTCCTTATGAGATCCCAAGCTGCAAGTTAACAAATAATGCTCTTAGAAAAGTAACGACTTATGCATCACCCTTGTTGTTTTACTAAGATAGCGAACATGACTTCCTAGAACTTGTTGCTAGAATTTCAACAGAGAATTCCTCAATTATGCATCATTCATTACCATGAATTTATAATATGAAATTGACCAAAAAAATATTTTGAAGTTCATAAAAACGCTTACATTAAAAGAAGTGCGGAAATTTTTCTCTACCCAATTAATACATTAGTGGAAGAGTGCCCAAGCTTTAAGTAATATCTGGATCAGGTAAATTATAATATTGTTTTTTTTTCACAATAAAAGGAGAGCTTTCCATGGACTAAGACTTTAAAATTGGAATTTAATGTACAACTTAGTGGAGAAAAAAAGGCTCAACTGTTTTTTTTTACATACCCGCAAGAGCTGCCTGTACAGGTTCACTATGAGTATTTTTAATGTGCAAATCAAATCTTTGATTTGTCTTGTTAAAGACATCCTTTATAGCCATCTCCATCGCCACTTTCTGTTCCTTACCAATGCGAGAACTGTAGTCTATTATTGCCCCTATAATGCCTCTGACATGTTCCTTTCCAAGTGTGGTGGTCCTTCGGATTCTCAGCCATTAAATAAAATATATTTAAAAAAAGTTAAAAAGTTAAAGTTAAAAAGTTAAAAAACTTATAAAAATTGTGAGGGAAGTGGAGGTATTGCACCAGGTGCAACACCCTAGGTATTGCACCTGATGTGAATCCTGGTCCTTCCATCTACGGTAGCCTTTTCTACAAGTAATAAGACCAAGGCCAAGAATGTGAAGGTAAGAGTTGTAGCCATTTGATGCAAAACTTCTGTCACTTCTCTATTTATGCAGGTATTCGTAGCAGTATCTTGCATATTGCTCTCTCTGGTCAGTCTTGTGAATTGAATCCCAATTGCGTCGAAAACTCCTTCGATTCTGTGCTGACTGCTGAGTCTGCAGACTAGAACATATCTAGTTTGAACTCTGAAGGTCACTCTTCAAGGGCCAAAATGGCCAAATGGCCATAAAATCCTAACTATATAGTTAGTAGACCTGGTTTCCAAACTTTATCATTTATTAACATCTCGAGTCCTAAAGACTCGATTTTGGCCTATAAATCGGGTTTCAGAGACTCGATTTCTATGGTCTGATCTGGCATTTTTTGTCCACTTGGAAATCGAGTCTCTAATACTCGATTTATAAACCAAAAATATTTGAAAAAATTTTAAGTCTCACAGTCTCTCGTACAAGCCTAAATACCCAAAAAAAATTTAAGAAATCCAGAAGGAGATCAGAGGGAGAAAGAAGACTCAGATTAGAGGGAGAAAGAAGAATCAGATCAAATAGGAGCTGAACCAAGCCTGGGCCGCGCGCTGGGTCGCGCACCTGGGTCGCGCGCTGGTTCGCGCGCTAGTTCGCGCATGGTGCGCTGCCTGGGTCTCGGGGCGGTGGTTTGCCTGGCGGTGGTCTCTTTCTGTTTCTGGTTTTTTTTTTTTCCTTCTCTGATGTTCTGTTCTAGTATAAAGTTAGAAATCAAGTCTTTAAGACTCGATTTCCATGTCATCGTCACGTGAAAAAATATGCCAGATCGGACCATAAAAATCGAGTCTCTGAGACTCGATTTATAGGCCAAAATTAAGTCTCAAAGACTCGAGATGTTAGTAAATGATAAAGTTTGGAAACCGGATCTACTAACTATATAGTTAGGATTTTATGGCCATTTGGCCATTTTGGCCCTCTTCAAGCACATTCCGGATATTAATCAAAGCACACCCTTTAGACCCGGTCCACTGTTCTATTCTTTTCAAATATCCTTGCATGTCAGTGTCAATGTGTTCCGAGTGAGATAGTAAATTGTGATCGTGGCATTACTATAATAATCTATGGTTGACTTGATTTTTATGTTACATTAAGAATAAAGTTCAGCTACAAAATACCACCGCATGCCTTTAGTGTGATGGTCACTCTACAAGTATAAGTGTTTGTAGGGTGTGGGGGGCAAGAGCTGGGATGCAAGTCTCTAGGAGGGAGTTTCGCACACATATACATGTAGATTAGGCTAGAGTATAAATTCTATCTTATATCAAAAAAGAAAAGAAAAGAAAAGAAAAAAAAAAGTTCAACTACAAAATTGGTTGCAACTCAAGACTACAATTTCCTTTAAAAAGATTAATATTACATATATTTTGAAAATCTAACTATTAAATATTATTTACTATATAATCTATAAACCGCATAATTTTAAATTACAAAAACTTGCAATTTAAACAATTTATTGATGACATGGCTATTGATTTTTAATTTTCTATAAATTTTACATTAGCATGGAGGCTTTAAGAAGAAAATGTAATCTAACGATGGATTTGTCAAAATTCACCTTTAATTACCTTAGGCAACAACTAATTTTGTAACTTAACTTTGTCCTTACTTTAATCACAACATATCAATTCAACAATTGTGGCTTTGGGGAGTAATGGCCCCTCCAAAGTTTTTTTTAAAAAAAATTAATATATATGTAATACTAATTTTAACAATTTATGTTCTATAAAATTACACTTTACTCCCTTAAAAATATTATTGATTCTTTTAAGAGTAATGCTATAACTACAAACTTTTCTACAAAATTTTTACAAACAATTGAGGTAACAAATTCTTATTGGTTCACATATGGACCCACCAATCACATTATTTTTCACTTACTAATAACCACTCAACACATCAGCAATTTGTAAAAAAGTTTGTAACTCTATCATTTTCCTCCTTCTAAAGGTCATAAAAAAAAAATGCTATACTTACAACATTTTCACAACACTTCACAACAAATTTTAAGTAACAAGTTGTTATTGGTTGCAATTATTGGGCAAAAAAGTAATTTCAGTGATAGGTTCAAATTAGAACCAATAACAACTTACCATATAAGATTTTTTGTGAAAATATTGTGAACATAGCATTCTCTACAAACATTTATAGATCTAAAATCTAAAACAAAATATACTAGCCCCAAAAAATTGGCCCAACAACAAAATTACCAATAGCAAAACTATATAATAATAATAATAATAATAATAATAATAATAAATCAAACCCAATAAAACAATTTCACCCAAAACAAACAACCCAGAACTTTAAAAATTTTAAACAAAATAATTTTGTCCTTATCAAAAATAAAAACCATCAGCAACTATAAGCAACAGAGCCGAAGGTCAAAGTCGCCGCACAAAATTAGCAACAACGCCACCTCCCCTAACTTCAAGCCATTACTGAATTGTGGACTCACTAGATTTATTTTTCTGGTTGGAATATATCCTCTCTATTTTAAGTACTCTCCATTTTCGTCATTTGACGGTTAATGTTTTTTTTTTTTTTTCTTAATTTAACAATGTATAAACTACCTAGACATTTATAATTTTAAATGATGTAACAATTACTAAACTTTTAAATTTGTAATATTTAATTTGATTCATGAAATAGATTAATTTCAAACGAAAATGATCATTTTTCATATTTAATTAATATTATCTTTAGTTGTTGACTTGTTGTACTATAAGGAGACATTTGGTATGAGGTAATATTTTAGAATTCTTAGAAATATTCAAATTTTTTTTTTTTAACATTTTCATATTTGAGTTAGATGCTAAATGAAAATAAATTATTTTTATTAGCAAGAGATATGATGTCTATATTTTAAATATTTTTATTACAATATAATTTTAAACACCACTTTCACATCACTTTCAATTATATCTTGTTTCACATCTAACTGTGTCCACACTCTTTCACAAAATATTTTAATTATTTTTATTAAAATATCATTTTTGCCAAATGTTAAGAAAAAATGAATTAAAACATATTAACAAGTTTAGATTCGCAAATGTTTTCATAGCTATTGATATATGGCTAATTGTAAATAGTGGACAATAAAGTGTATTTGTTAAGTACATACAAAATTAATAACAACTTAACAACTCAATGACTGTGAAATATATTATGAAAAATATTGTTTATATAATGTTTATCAGAACTTCAACTTTATGGCTGCGGTAGTATAATGTCACTAGAATATGTTGCCAAGTCTTTGTCAAGGCATATGTAATGAGCATGTCTTATTTCCTTCGTAGACTGCATTAATTTCAGAGTCATGGACAAAGATTGGAACTGGTCGAGTTAGACTAATTCACAGACATAAAAATAATGCAGCTCTCATGCAGGCGCCATCCAGAAGACTTGACATTTTTCAGTACTGTTACTCATCTATATCTATCTATCTATCTATCTATATATATATAATAGCAGAAGTTGAGAGAAAGTAGATTCCTACAATTAAGGAGGTGCTGACAAATAGGATAATTGCCTATCTAAAATTCAAATACGTTTCACTTTATAAAGCGATACATTACATTATTTGGTAACGATATAACACCGTTTAAGAGCGAAAAATTATAATTTTTCATTACCTTAAACACTGTTTGGAGCGCTCTTGGTATAAAAGAAAACTAACCGCTTAAGACAAAAAAAAAAAAAAAAAAAAAAAAAAAAAAAAAAAAAAGGATTGCTACACGGAGAAAGGAGAAAGGAGAAAGAGAGACCGAGAGAAAAGAGAGACAAAAATAGAGAGGCAGAGAACGGAGAAGGAGAGAGAGATCGAGAGATCAAAAACTGCAGTTTGCAATCAAGAATGAAAGATGTCTCTCACTTCCTGTCAAATTTTCTGCCATCACCGTAAGCCTCCACTCGCTACCCGACCATCGGAATCGCTACTGGTAAGTTCTATTTTAAATTTAAAAATTTAGGGTTTTGGGTTTTTATTTGGAGAATCAATTGGGTGTTAATTATGATTTAGATTGGTATTTTGGGTCAGATTTGGTTTTGATTAAGGGATACGAAGATAGAGGAACCAAGCAGAGTTCGTGGCGACACAGAGAAAGGGAAGGAGACAAAAAAAAGTTTGCGGCATAGTGGAGATTCGACTGAAACTGAAAGGTCAAGAAGGATTGCCCAAAGTTTCGTTTGTTAGATTTATATTCTGGGTTAAAATCCAATCCTACTTTTAATTTTGATTTTAGGTTTTTGAATGTTTTGGTAGATATTTAGATTCCAAAAACAGAGATTGATAGAGATCATAAGGCAGAGAGAGAAACAGTTGAGGACTGCCATTACCGCCATTCTGGCCTTCCACAATCATCCGGTCTCTCGCTGACTTGCTATCAGTAAGTTTCGATTTTGTAAAACATTTTTTACTTTTTGAGAAAGAAATTGGCGTTAAATATTATTTAGGCTTGGGATTGTTTTTGCTATACGTATTTGGCTGAGATTAAGGTATTTTGATTATTTTGGTTTGATTGTTTTTGCTTAAACCTTATGACTGACAACCTTTTGTTGTTTACATATAAAGAAACCGAAACATTTAGAATCAACATTAAGAGAAAGTTGGTAACTGTAAGTCACGCACAAAGACGAAGAGATGGACAACGAGAAAGAGGAAACAGAGTATTCCCACCCATCGGCAGGTAAAGCTTTTAAATAAAAATAACAAATTCGGCTTTAAAGTCTAGAATTTGGGTTGGAATCCGTTTGAACTAAAGTCTTTTGGTTAGAATCAAATAGTTGCTTTAAGAGATTTATTTTATTTTGGGTATTTGTGTTAGATTTAATTTTGTTTAGGGTATTTGTTTTTGTAAGGTTGAATTTAATCAACCATCTTGTTGGCTTTATTCCGTGCCAAATTTGCTTGTATTTCAGCATTAGTAACCCTGTATTTAGGTGGGATTGTTGTAAGGGTAGTGAGTGAGATAGAGTGTTGAAATGCTCAAGAGTGTGCAAGAAAACAGAGACTCGCGGCTGGATCTCGCGAGTGACTCGCGGCTGCAAGCCACCAGAAGATGCACACGTGCCAGGCATGCCAGAAGTTGAAGCGTCATGCTAGCTGGAGCACTACAGGACAAAATAGGACAACTGGCCGTTCTGTTATCTCGCGGCTGGATCTCGCGACTCAGTCAAGCCGCGAGGCCAAGCCGCGAGCCAGCCCTGTTTTGAAAATCCTGACTCTTCACATTCCATTCTCACCCTAGTATAAATACCCCTTATACCCACGAAAGAATGAGAGCTTCCAGAGAGAATTTTGAGAGAGAAACCCTAGAGTAAAACAAGATTGATTCATCCACAATATTTACATAAGAGACTCTTCAAATTCCTCAACTCTCTTCCTCTCCATTGTTAAATCCTTGAGAGACATTTTACCAAAACCTTTTCTCACCATATCCATTACTGTGAGAGGGCTGTTTGGTGTTCTGGGAAGCAGTTAGGAAGGAACCAATTTACATTGGTTGATGCTATGGTCAAGTAGCGGAATCCGGGAAGCTAGAAAAGAAATAGGTTCGGCGCAACCTCGTTGGAGCAAGAAGCTTGGAGGGCTTAGGTACACTGGGTAGATTAGGCTTGTAGGGTCTATTGTTGTTCATGTATCCCAACTACATTTTCTAGTGGATTGTTTACCGCTTGGAGGGCGGCGGAGAGGTTTTACACCGAGGGCTTCGGTTTCCTCTTCGATAACACATCGTGTGTTGTCCTTGTGTTTGCATCTCTCTTCCCTTTATCTTTGCCATTTAATTTCTGCTGTGGATGTGATATTATTTGGTTTAGATTGTTTATCAATTCTGTATTAAGCTTATATTCATATTCCGCACATAAATTGTTTGATATTAAGCTTGAATTGGTAATTTGTAAATTGGGGGTCTAAACGTTCAAGGGTGTTTTTACACTAATTGAACTTTCAATTGGTATCAGAGCGGGTACACTTTTGTTGGTTTCATTACCATAGTGTGATCCTTGACCCTTTTTGAGATGGACCGGTCTCAATCCCTAAATGTACCTCCATATTTTGATGGTAGTAATTATGTTTTTTGGAAGGTTCGTATGAGAGCATTTTTATGTTCCATTGAAGAATCTGTTTGGGATGCGGTTGAGATAGGTTGGACCAGACCTGAGGCAGCCAATCCACATGGGATAAGGCAGCACTCGCCGCATCTAATGCTAACAGTAAAGCACTCAATGCTATTTTCTGTGGTGTGTCTCCAGATGAATTTCACAGGATCTCTCACATTACCGTTGCCAAAGAAGCATAGGAGATATTGGAAACCACCTACGAAGGCACGAAGAAAGTGAAAGACACCAAGCTGCAAATGTTGACCACTCGGTTTGAGGAGCTCAAAATGAGTGAGGATGAGTCTTTTGACTCCTTCTATAGCAAGTTGAATGAGGTGGTTGTCAGCAAGTTCAATTTAGGGGAGAAAACGGAGGATTCTAAAATAATAAGGAAGATCCTTCGGTCATTGCCGGAAAGCTTTCGTGCCAAAGTGACAGCGATTGAAGAGAGTAAGGACCTTGATGACATCAAAGTCCAATAGCTGATTGGTTCCCTTCAGACTTATGAAATGTCTCTTCCCACTCAACGGAAGAGCAAATCTCTTGCTCTTAAGACCATTAATGAAAGGGTGGAAGGCCATGACTCATTGGATGAGGATGTGGTTGACAAAGATGTTGCATACCTTGTGAAAAATTTCCGAAAATTCTTGAAATTCAAGAATAATGGTAAATTTGGGGATAAAGGAAAATTCCAAAGTTCAGGAAGGGAGAAAAGGGAATTCAAAAAGAAAGATGGAAAAGAATCCCAATCTAAACAAGGTGTCACTTGTTTTGAATGCAACGGGCATGGACACTTTAAGAAAGAATGTCCAAATTATTTGAAATCAAAAGGCAAGGTGTATGCCACAACACTAAGTGACTCGGATTCATCCAACTCTGATTCTGAGGAAAGCTGTGACGGAGAAGGGAATTACTTCGCTTTTATGACTATTGCCCATGGTGATTCTTTAGATGAATTGAATTTGCTTGTACAAGAGCTTGGAGAACATAGTGATGAAGAATCATTGGGAGTTATTGAAGAATCAGATGCAGAAGAAGATGAAAACACAGCCAATCTTCAAGAAAATTATAACTCACTCTTGAAGAAATCAGGTGAGTACACAAGGGTGGCCAAGGCAACTGTGAGAAAGATGAAGAAGGTAGAGGAGGACTATAAAAGTCTCCTAATTCGCTATAAGAAGGCCAAATGTGAGATAGAGACACTGAATGGTGAGCTGTCAGAAGCCTACACAAAAGTGAGATTTCTTGAGCAAGAGGTTGTGCAAGCCAATGCCAAGATAGAAAGGGTCTCCACCAAGAAGCTCGATGATGTTATTTCATCTCAAAAGTATTTTTCAGACAAATCCGGGTTGGGATATACCAGGGGGAGTAACTCATCTGGCAATATCACTAAAGAAGTGAAGTTTATAAAGGCCAAAGAGTCAGTTGAAGTTGGCCCTACTGATGAGAAGCCCAAGATAGAGGAGAAGAGGAATTTGGAGAACCGACGGATGGTGAACAACCTCCGTAATCAATCTATGGGTAGGTCTGAATCCTGAGCCAAGTCTCGTCCACGACCACAAAAAGGTCCTAGATCGAACTATGTGTATCATCACTGTGGACTTCAAGGGCATACTCGGCCAAATTGTCAAAAGTTGAGAGCAATGAATAATGCAACTGCTCCAAGGTCACGAGGACCTAGAAATGACAGGAGAAATTGGGCTGGTGAACCATCAAGAGATCAAAGTGGTGATCCCGGAATGATGGACGTGATGAAGATGATTGGTGCTTTCACCAACTGCTTGGAAAGCTTTACACGAAGGTTTGAAAGCCCTAACTCCCATACCCAATCCTATAAGGAAATCACCCCAAACGCAAGTGACGTGTGGGTGAAAGAGGGTACTCATGCATAAGCATTACAACATGTCCCTGCATCAATACTTCCTATGCTTTGTGACTGTGTTTGGTTGTTTGCTTATTGATTATGTTGGTTGTTGTTTGTTTGTCTGTTTGTGCATACTTTCGTTTATTTTTGTTTTTGATCAATCTTTTTCTTCTTATGTGTCAAAAATCCAAAAACCACATAAAAATAGAAAATCAAAAAGTTTGATTGATATTGCTGAGTTTTGTCTCAAAACATGTTTTGCCTTGTACCTTTGTGCTAATGGCTTTGTGCATTTTCGAGCGTAGCTTGTTCCTTTGCACTTTTATCACTATGGAAGAAATCTTGAAATCTATGTGATTGTTGTAAATAGATCTTCAAACTTGTCATGAATGATTAATGAATGGTTATGTTGATCTTGAGACATGCATAGACTTGTGCCTATATATCTTCCCACTCTTTATTTTTTGTTTTTGCTAAAAAGAGCTCACCAATTATAAATCTCCAAATGAAAAGAGATTTTGAGCTGCAAAAGCCTGTCGCACATACTAGTATTTGACTAGGAAAAAGGGAAAGCGACCAAAAATAAAGTTTATGATTATTCAAAAGCCAAAGGCTATATCATCAAGGTGAAATATCAAATATCACTCTCACAAGGAAATGTGATTGTTTCAAAAGGATCAAAAAGATCAAATGTTATGCTTAAAAGTGGAGTCAAATGAAAAGCTCCAAATTATGTTATCAAGTCTTGCGGGAGGTCATATATGCATACTTCTATAATTGAGATGGGTCACATGATCTAGTGCTAATTGTGTATGCCTTGGTTGAATTGATCATTGAAGCTTCACATTAGACTAAAGACTATCTCATTGTTGATATCCACACACAACACACAAGTTTATGTTCAATGAATGCCATATTCATTTGTGTGATTGTACTTGATAAAATGTGTTTTCACATGCTCAATTTTTGTTAATTCAAACACAAAAAGATTTTTGAGTGTTTAAGTTGTTTTTGGAAAAGTGTTTTGTTTTTACAAAAATTGAAAATCTTCAAAAACAATGTGTCCTGTTTTGGCAACTTAGTCGCGGGTCAGTCAAGTCGCATGCCACAGTCGCGAGATCGCGGGTTAGTTTTGGCGACTTGTTCGCGAGCGGAAGGTCCAGTCGCGAGGAGTACACAGAGATTTTCGCGGCTCAGCTCGCGACTCCCTCGCGAGTGAGACTTCCAGTCGCGAAAAACACTTAGAAAATTTTTCAAAAACTTTTGGCTTGAAGTGTTTTGGCAGGTGTATCTGGCGACTTACCTAAGCCGCGAAAAACGCGTGTTTTGCACAGTGAGGGCAGTTTTTAAAATCTTTTTCAGTTTTTCCCTCGAACTTTTTGTGACTGTTCATTTTCTCTTTCGTCTGAAACTTGCCAAACACTCCGTGTCTCCATCTTCGAACTCCATTTTTGCTTCATTTCAACTCAAAATCATCACGAAAAGGTATGGGTTTTCCCTTCCTCACTTCATTTTTATGTTTTGAGTTTTATTTCTTATGAAGTGTCACTATGATTTGGAATATTTTGTGTTCGAACATTTTTTATTGCTGGGTTTGGCTGTTCAGGTTGGGTGTTTGTTATTGATGTTTCCATTTGCTATCATTTTTTTTTGTCCCATTGTGATGCTATTTGTTCTGTGCTTTGCCGTCTGTCGGTTTTCATACTCATTAGATATATGGGTTTGAAGTGTTCTGTGTTTTACTCAGTTTGTGTGTGTGGGTGTTTATGAATGTCTGAGATTTTGGATCGTTTATCTTATAATACTGTGTTTTTATGTTACCATATCATGTGTGTGCCTCTGGATTGAGTATTTTGTGTCATCTCATACTCATCAAGTTATTTGCAACTTTGTGTTATTCATTACTTCATTATTACTTATGGTTTTGTTTGGCACTGTCCTGACTCCTGTTTGTAATTGTGTGAGATATCTCTGGTTCACATTTTTTTTTTAATCTAATCTAGTTGATATCTGTCCCTTGTGGTGCTTGTTTTTGGTTCTTTGCTGTGTGCCTGCTCTCTTGCAGATGTCTCGTCGATCCTCTAAAGGCAAAGATGTTGTAACTGATGATTCATCAACCTCAATTGCTAAACAGACTCGACTCTCATCTCAGCCATCCAAAGACTCCAATTGTGAGAGATTTAGAACCCCACTTACCTCACACATCTACTCAAACATCTTTGACAGGGCATCTCCTATAGTGGAACGTGTGGTTGAGTTTGACACCTTGGGGACCACTTTTGTCCCTCGGAGCTTTGAGTCAAGAGATTGGGCAAACTTATTCGGGAATTTTGAAGACCCAATGGATGAACTGGTTAAGGAATGCTACCCTAATACAATTGACCTTGGAGTAAAGCTAATTTGCTGGGTCAGAGGAAAGGAGTTTATCATCACCCTGAACTCCATAGCCGATATTCTCCGCATCACTAGACCTCAGAATGTGGATCTAACTCCGTATGATGATCGAACTCCAGAGACTCAAGACATTCTACAAGTTCTTGGACCTGACCATGAAGTCTCTAGTACAGGCACATCCATAAGCACTGCCAAGTTTGCACCGGAGTTGACCACACTAAAGCTGATCATGTTCTCCAATCTTTACCCACTGTCCAACACGACTTTCATCAATCTCGAAAGAGCTCAATTCCTTTGTGATCTTATTACAGGAACCCCCATTAATATCTGTGCCCACATCTTTCAAACCATAAGGAAGACCGCGGTTCGATCAGCAGCACGAGGATGTATTCCATTTTGCAGTCTCATCATGAAGTTCATTCTTCGTGAAGGTATTAATCCTCCCTCAGATGGAAAAATGATGACCCGTCTTCGTCCAATTTCCATGTTCACTTTACAGGTCAACAAAAGTCATTCCTCTAAAACACCAAAGAGTGCACACATCTCTCTGGTTACTCCGTCTGCTCCTAAGTCAGAGACACGTGTACATACCACACCCACTTCGCGTGTCATCCCTGAAGTTCAACAAACTAGCATTCCACAAGTACAGTCTGATCCTCAAACTGATAGAGTGGGTAGTTTGCTTGGAAAGCATTCAAAAGCGCATTGAGGAAATGGTGACACTTCTCTACTCCACCAACAACCATGTTTAGACGCGACTCGAGACCATGGAGAATCAGCTAGAAGCTATTCAACAAAAGTTAGATGATAGCCTTTAGCTATTCATGCCAAAAAGGGGGAGAGCATACAGTAAGGGGGAGAAAGTTCAAAAGGAAGTGTGCATAGTAATAGGGGGAGTACACATACTTTTGTTTTGGTCTTACCTTTTAACTTATAGGTTTATGTTTTGGATAATTGGTTGTTATTATGGGTTTGATACACTGTGGTTATGATTTATGTTTGGTTAAAAATCATAACACATGGATGGTTTTGAAACTTGGTTTACTTTATATATATTGATGTTTTTCTTTATATTATATAATTTGTACCCATGTTGCTTTTGTAAACTTTTAGGGTTTGTTTTAGTCTATAGGCTTTATGGTCTGTACCATGCTTTATGCAGCCTTTACGTTTTTGTTAAATCAGTGCTTCTAACTAAATGTCTTGCATTTTCTTGTTAAGTACTGTCACTCTTGTGCCCTTGTAGGATTGTTCCTAGATGCATATACTTAGTGTATTATGCATTGGTTGAGTGTTGGGCATACAAGTAACTTGCATTGTTCTTGTTAGCTTGTGTAAGGGATTTCACAATTGGCTCCAATACCAATGGGCTTGGTCTGCGATCGAATGCTATAAAAGATTTGTGCCCCCTCATCCTTCACCAATTGGTGGTTAGATGGATTGGTAAGGCACATGGTCCGACAGCTTGTATGTTCAAGTGTTCATTCCAAGTGTGAATGAGCATTGTGGTCACTACCTTGTAGTGATTACTTGTTTGATCAAGCCATGGTTTGTTTCTTAACTCCATCTTTGCTTGATCACATTATGCCTGCTTCATATGCATTTCATGTTTTTCTGCATACAATGATCATGGTGTATTGTTGTATTTCAGGAGTTTCATGTTCATATGATTCAAGTGTCTCACAGTTTCTAGAGTTAGGTGTGAGTGAGTTTTGCTCAAGTATTCCCAACTCACATGTTAAGTCTAGAGTCTGTTTTAGGGTTTTGTCACGGAATAGCCAAAGGGGGAGATTGTAAGGTTGAATTTAATCAACCATCTTGTTGGCTTTATTCTGTGCCAAATTTGCTTGTATTTCAGCATTAGTAACCCTGTATTTAGGTGGGATTGTTGTAAGGGCAGTGAGTGAGATAGAGTGTTGAAATGCTCAAAAGTGTGCAAGAAAATAAAGACTCGCGGCTGGATCTCACGGGTGACTCACAGCTGCAAGCCGCCATAAGATGCACACGTGCCAGGCATGCCAGAAGTTGAAGTGTCATGCTAGCTGGAGCACTACAGGACAAAATAGGACAACTGGCTGTTCTGTTATCTCGCGACTGGATCTCGCGACTCAGTCAAGCCGCGAGCCAGCACTGTTTTGAAAATCCTGACTCTTCACATTCCATTCTCACCCTAGTATAAATACCCCTTATACCCACGAAAGAATGAGAGCTTCCAAAGAGAATTTTGAGAGAGAAATCCTAGAGTAAAACAAGATTGATTCATCCATAATCTTTACATAAGAGACTCTTCAAATTCCTCAACTCTCTTCCTCTCCATTGTTAAATCCTTGAGAGGCATTTTACCAAAACCTTTTCTCACCATATCCATTACTGTGAGAGGGCTGTTTGGTGTTCTGGGAAGCAGTTAGGAAGGAACCAATTTACATTGGTTGATGCTATGGTCAAGTAGCGGAACCGGGAAGCTAGAAAAGAAATAGGTTCGGCGCAACCTCGTTGGAGCAAGAAGCTTGGAGGGCTTAGGTACACTGGGTAGATTAGGCTTGGAGGGTCTATTGCTGTTTATGTATCCCAACTACATTTTCTAGTGGATTGTTTACCGCTTGGAAGGCGGCGGAGAGGTTTTACGCCGAGGGCTTCGGTTTCCTCTTCGATAACATATCGTGTGTTGTCCTTGTGTTTGCATCTCTCTTCCCTTTATCTTTGCCATTTAATTTTTGCCGTGGATGTGATATTATTTGGTTTAGATTGTTTATCAATTCTGTATTAAGCTTATGTTCATATTCCGCACATAAATTGTTTGATATTAAGCTTGAATTGGTAATTTGTAAATTGGGGGTCTAAACGTTCAAGGGTGTTTTTACACTAATTGAACTTTCAGTTTTTATAAAACATCAATTAACTCAAATTTAAACTTCACTTTTAAGATAATGTGGTGTTGAAGAACTCACGTGGCTAACATGTTTTATTCTTTACAAATTCTCATCACAGTTTTAAAAAAATCATGTGGGTTGCATGTTTTGTTCATTAAGAATGATACTGCAGTCCCATGGTTTTTCCTATATTTGCTAGGGATTGACAAGCGATATTTTAATTAGTTCATGCATGTGATTTGTATAGTGTATATTAGGTTATAGTACCTTGGTATCTACAGAAAGGAATAGCTCATGAGATTAATGTTCATAGTTTGCCTACTTTTTTTTTTTACTTCTTTTATCTTTATGTTTATTGCCTAAATGGTTTCCTTCTTTTGTTTTTGCCAAACCCACATGAAGAAACCATGTTTGAATGAGACATCTATATCTGATGAATTTTTACCCTGCCAATCCTGTTTTGAATGTACCTATTATATGATTTATATCATTATCATATAAAATATGAGTGGGGTGGGGGGTTAAATTGTGCTGCTTCTTCTTTGCTAATTGCTTACTATAAGTTTATACCACATGCATGTTTATGTCTAGGAAAATCCTTATCCTTTGTTTTGTGTTTTAGGACTATGCATGATTTGTTGTTCTGTTTGAATTTTTTATTAGTTTTTTTTTTTTTGAGGGAAGAGATGAATTTTTTATTAGTTATGTACACAATGCAAGTTAATTTAATTTCTTTGTTTGACTTGATTTCATGTGTGATAATTCAGATCCTCAGACCCACCTTATTAACCAATATTATTGACAAAGTTATATTATAATGAAAGTTTTTTGTTATGTTCTATAATTTCACAGCTTTAACACAAGAGTTCCTTTTCTCCCCCTACTTGGATCAAGCCGCATTGGTTTTTGGTGGACTTAGGATAATTTTGCAGGGGTGGGTCATTTGAATTAAGCATATAATACAAAATTTAATTTATTATCTATGTTTTTTTTTGGGGGGGGGGGGGGGGGGTGGTTTCTTTTAATGTTTGATAAATTTTGCTGAAAAGCTTAAAACAACCATGCTAATGGTTGGAGAAATTGGAGGGAATGATTATAACTATGCATTGTTTCAAGGCAAAACAATTGAGGAGGTTAGACACATGGTTCTAGAAATTGTCCAAGCAATAAAGGATGTTGTTACAGTAATTTTTTTTTTTTTTTAAGTAAGCAAAATATTTTTTTTTCCTTGCAAAATGACTTTCTATGATTATTGATTCCTAATTCTCTATTATTGTTCCATAGGGTCATTAGTTATGGTTCTACCCGAGTGGTTGTCCCTAGAATCTGCCCAATAGGCTGTTTACCAATATATCTTGCAATATTCTAGACCAAATCTGCTACTTATGACAAATTTCTATTGCCCGAAGGGATTGATTAATTTCTCAATAAATCAAAATGATCAACTCAAGCAAGCCCTTTAAAATTTGAGAAAAAGGAAATTCTGATGTTATTATAGTATATGGTAATTATTGTAGTGGTTTCCAATGGGTTTACCGTTATTCTCCACTTCTTGGTGAGTCTTATGATTTTGTAATTTTTATAGACTTAAAGTAAGGTTAACTGCATTTAAAATTCTTCTCCATCTAAACTGAATAATTATGATTAGTACATAATCATTCATTCTAAATACTCTAATTTTCTGTTTTTGTGGAGGTGATTTTGTAGATTTACATGCCAATATTGCCTATCTAAGAACAAACAATATACACTGTGGATTAGGTTTGGATTAAATACCCCTTTTTCACAAGTCTGAACATTGTTTATGTTGTTTTAGAAGATTCTTTTTAATTTTAAAATTTTAAATTTATTTACTTTTAAACTTAGGTTTTCCCGTTATTCTATCCTTGGTGATATTGTAAATAAATAAATAAATGTTGTAAGAATTATTGTTCTTTAGATAGTATAACTATAATTGAGATACAAAATTTTAGTTCTATAAAATAGAATGGATTTACTACATTACATGAATGAGTATTTTATTGTATTGTTATGTCAAGTTGATGGTATTTTAAATATGTAAAATATTTCGGCGCATTGCGTGGTTTAAATGCTAGTTTGTATAAAAAGATTGATAACCAACTGATTTTATTCAAATATTGGTCGAAAAAAGATTTCTAAATAAAAACAGGACCAATTCAAACGTAAACAACGTACGAGCATACGTAGATCGATCTATATTTTAGAAATTGTTGACGTACCTCTGGTAGTGCAGACTGCAGACTCCTTAACCCAAACCAGCAAACTAATGTAAGTCATCGGTAAAAACCTTGACGTTCAAATGTTATTCTAGAATCTTGACATTAGTCATTATTTGGAAAATATATTATATATACCAGAATCTGAAATTTGTGTTTTCTTTTGTTAGATTACACTGATATCTTTGAAGTATAACCAAATTAAACTTCTTAATTTGATGGGAAAAATATTATTGGTTATATAAAGTCTTGATGAGAAAAGAAGGAACTTCACATGTTTAAGCACAAGGGTTCAAGTCTCGTTGATTGGAAAAGGGCTGTAGTCAGAGAGATTTTAATTAAATGTGTTCTCTCATATTGTGAAGGATAGCTATACTCGTGTGGTGCTCACTATGGTTATTGCTAGACATGGCAAATGGCCGGGTCGGGTCAGTTGGATTCGGGTCCCGTTAATTAGGTTGCGGCTGGGTCAAAATTGGATTTGGGTAAAAAGATGAATCCTTTTCAGCGGAATAAAAACAGGTGGGGTCAATTGGGTCGACCCATATTTTTCACATGAAAAAAAAAAAAAAATGTATTTGTCATTTGGAAAGTCATACAGTAAATTACTTGATGTAAAATACATTACTTTGAATTTACCACTCATATCAAGAATGAGCTCAGTTAAATAAATTAATACTTGTTCAATAATTTTAAAATTATACAAATCCCAACATTACTAACCAAAACAAAATAGCGCAAAGGATAAGTAAAACAAATACACAAGCTTCATTTCTATACAATATCAACATCTCAAAACTTAAAACAAAATTACAAGTGTCTTATTACATATTTAATTTGACAAAGAATAAAACATATAAGAATTTTACAACCTTGAAAACTAATTTTATAATCTAATATCAATTGCGGTTGGCACTCTACTTTAATTTGAGAATATACATTAAAGTTTGATTGTTTACTTATTTATATATAGTCTCTTTTATGAATATCATGTCATTGTTAAACAACACGCACTCCAGGAAATATCATAATTTATTTTGAAAAACCATTTATTTTGGACATGAATTGTTAAAAAAAAAAAATAAGCATCCATAATTTATGCTAATTTCATTGTTATACTTTGGCTTCACTCTTATCACACTTATGAATATTTCTCATACATGTCTATAATATTAAATATATGTTTTTAACTCTACTGTAACCAGATTATCTTGGCATGTACTTTGTTATTTGATATCTAAAAATCTTTACTCATTATAGAATACCTCAACTATTTATCTTTCAATTCATTTGTATACATTAATGTAAAAGTCTCAATTGTTTCCTTAAAGCCATTATATCTAAATGATGTTAAATATATATTTGAATAGTGTTATCCAAAACAATGTTTAAAAATTTATGTTTTTTTATTAAAAAAATTAATAATAATAATAATAATAATAATGTCCATTATATATTGTCAATTGAGTTTGACTTATGCATTGTAAAACTCACAACAAACAATTAAACCAATATTGTTTTAATTTTATTATTTTTTACCAAAAAAAGTTATAAAAAATGGTTCGGGCCACAAGTTGAGTCAGGTTGACCCGCAAAAAACAGGACAAGTCACGGGCCATCCCGCTTTTGCTTTGAGTCAAAAAATTAGGGTCAAGACGAGCATTTTTTGGGTTAGGTTGGATAAGATCGGGTCAGATCGAATCAACAAATTTTGACCCGTTTTCCCATGTCTAGTTATTGCCTTGCAGTATTGATTCTTAAGCTAGGCCTTCTTATATCATTGCCTAGAGCCTCCCAATTAGTTAATTAGTTTTATTGTGAACATAGATGGAGTATGTGCTCTAACCTGCATCCCAAAAGGCCTTCAAAATTATGTGTCAAGAGAATTCTAACTCAATTCAATTGAAATTTTAAGCCATTTCACTAGAAAATAAAAATAAATAAAAAAGAGAAGAAAATTAGTTATACTGTGTTGTATCATCATTGATGATTAATTTCTCATAACAAATTGAGACTTCATTTCTTGTAAACAAGTTACATGGTAGATTGTCAACACTAGTCTCCCAATCTCCCATAGAGTACTCACAATCTAACCAATCTCTCTCTCAACACTAAAATCAAAATTAGAAAATACTTTTTTAAGTATCCTTTACCATGCATTGTCTTACCCAAGGTAAACTAAAACTTATATTTTAAAATATTAATCTTGGTTTAGTTATTAATAATTAATCAAGTAAAGTTCCAATAATGGTTAATTGTGTTAAATATGTCTATATTTTGTAGGTTGAATCTGCTAAGTTATTATATTAGTGAAATTGCAATAGTGGCATTGATAAATTAGATTCTATTTTTCTACGCTTGAAACTTTATTTTATTCTGGTTATATCATAAATTTTAATTGTTGATAGTATTTCTTTTATTTCCAAGTAATTTTTAATTATAAGCATTTCATAAAAAAAAGAGGTAAAAGATGATGAAGTAATACAATAGAAAGAGATAACAATAAAAAAAATCATAGTAATGTTTAAACATGTAATATAATAATTATTTATCATATAAAGGACTAAATTCTTTTTCAAATGCACGTATCACCTACAAAATTGTATCAAAAATATTTCTTAAAGTTGTTCCTACAAACATAAAATATTCAAAATTAAAACATTGATAAAATTTTACATAAAATTAATTGACATATGAAGATGCAATGAATTAGTCATATTAACAATTTAAAAGTAGATATTAACAAAACTTAATTATAAAATTTAATCGGTAATTTTGAATCTCAAAAGCAAGAATAATAGATTTTAAATATAAAAATGGTCCCCTTAAAAGTATTGCTTTATGCCTCAAACTATATCAAGCAATTTCGATCAATAGGTATCGTCGGAGAGATCCGATAATAAGATAGCATACTTGTGGGTTGGAGTTAATGGCGATTGGAGGAGTGTGCGCATGTGAGTTTGAGAGAGATGACATGCTAGTCCCACTCTTTCATGGTGCATGTCGTGGGTGTGAAGTAATTATTGAGTACTCTTGAAGTATCATAAATGTGTACTTTCTCCTCTCACAAAACTATGGGTCCCACTAATCTATATATATATATATATATATATATATATATATATATAACCGAAACCTTTGAAACTCCCACAATTTTTCACGTCAGCATAATATTAAAAAAAAAAAAAAAAAAAAAAAAAAAAAACGTAATTGCACTTTTCTAAATCCCGATACTTTTTCTTCCTCTCTTCCTCTCCTTTTTAGACTCTCAAATCTCTGTCTTTGTTCATAGCCAGAAGCCCTCCCACTCTGTCACTTTCTGTCCCAACTTCTCCTGGGTGCAAATACAATCTCTTCTATTTATCTCAAACCTGATCTATTGGAAGAATTATGGGCTATCTCTCTTATCTTAGTCTCTTCTCTTTTTATTCTGTGTTTTCTCTACTGCCGTTAGTTTCTTTTTCTTCGTTTACTATATGTGTTCCTCCATCTTCTATTTCTTCGTTTCTTCTCTGCCTCAGATATGTTGCTTTCTGTGACCGCTTCTCTCTATTTCTTTTTCTTTTTCAAATTTGGTTGCACTGGCCCTACAACTTTAGACATTTTGATACAGAGACCCAGAGATTTGATGGATATGGAGATTGGGGAAATTCTTCAAGGTGCTGGGACTTTAAGTGTAAAAGATATACTGTACATTCAACTGTACATGAATTAATGGGCTCCAACAAAAATTCTTTGGATAACTAAATCTCTAACCCAACACTAACCATGAAAGAGAGTTCAGAGAGGCCAATAATTAAGCATCAACATGCATTGATGGTGTTGGCATCTTTTATTAAAACTATGGCCTTTCAAGCTAGAATAACCTCAGTGGGAATATGTGGAGGATTTTTTTTATAAAAAAAAATTTAACTGAAGACGATAGCATGTGGAGGAGTATAAAAGAGACGAAAAATAATAAAAAGAAAAAAACGTTAAAAGGTTGAGAGAATAAGTGGATGAGAATAAAAGAAAGGTTAAAAAAATATTAGTAGGAAAAAATATATATATAAATGATGCTAAAGATATAACAAATTTCATCACTTAACCTCTAGAAACTAATGTCACCAGTAAAAAAAAAAAAAAATTGATATTTGTTTATTATTTATTATGATAATGCCATTTACCAATCATAATTATTGTCACATCAATCCACAAAATGTTTTGTTATTAATTTGTTGTATCTTTAGCATTTTGTAAAATAATTAGTTTAGTGTGTGTTATATATATATATATAGCTGTTTGACAACATATCTCACTTATGCATTAGTTTAAGTCAATTTCATGGTTTGTGCCTCTTGGTTTAGTTTTCACTGGTCTTTTTTCTTTCTTTTTTTTTTCTTTTTTTTTTTTTTTTCTTTTTCATGTGCATTTAGGCATACTAGGCCATCAACATAATTTGTATTTTTAGTACATTAGAACTTTAATCATAAAAACCAAAAATGCAACATTATAATAGTAGTCTTCTTACAATGAAATTTTTTATGAATTATGTTTTTTGTATTAATATACATTTGCAAGGACAAATAAAATATTGGAGAAAATTATAAACTTGATAACATTCAAACATTAAGGGGTAAGATTATTACTAAGTGAGAGATTGAGAGAAAAATTCATTGAAAAATATTAGTTTAATTTTAAAAAAACTCTTTAAGTAGTTTTCCCGTGCATAGCACGGGTTAGCGACTAATTAAATTTATAGTGAGACCCACAATTAATGTGAGAGGGGAGAGTACACAATTATGATACTCCCAGAGTATTCAATAATTTTTCGTGGGTGTGTCCATTGCACTATTTGTGCTCATGGTGGGGGTGTGTGTGCATGTATAGAGTGTAAGTACTAGGATTTCTTAAAGGTATAATTGGTCATATATATGAGTTTTGAAAAGTGGTATTTTCTAAATTTAGTTCTCTAAATTTTCTTTAGGGAGATTCTCCCACTGCTTGTCATTTCCACACTATCTCCGCGAAAACTATCACTACTACCAAAAATTTGGGAGGGCTAAGCTAAACATAATAATACCGCTTTTAATATGAATCTAGCTTGGAGATTATGTGTTTAACCAGACACCCTCTAGTTTCTCACTAAAAACACACACACCCACACACAAGACACCCTCTAGGCTATGGTCATCCAAGCTAAATATTTCAGACACAATTCATGCTTGGAAAGTAACCTTCCTTCAAGGGGTTCCCATATTTAGAAAGCTATCCAAATGGGTCTAAATTTCCTTAAACAAAGACTATATTGGAAAGTGGGATGTGGCACAAAAATTAAATTTTGGAATGATAATTGGTTTCCATGTGGCCCCCTTTGTGGACACTATTTGTGCAAGTGTATATGGAGTGACCAATATTCATTGAGAATTGAGATTTTTTAAATATGTGATTGGTGAGCTGAATTTGGAAAGAAAAAAAGAATGATTTTTTTTTTTTTCTAAATTTATTTCCTCTTAATTTTCTTTGGGGAGATTCTCCCATTGCTTGTCATTGCCATATCTCCTTTTGAATCTAGCTTGGAGATTATGGGCCTAACCAGAAATTCTCTAGGCCTAGGTCATCAATGCTAAAATATTTCCCACACAATTCATGCTTGGAAACAAACCTTCCTTCAACGTGTTCCCAAATTTGGAAAGTCATCAAATGGGCCAAAATTTCATTAAGCAAAGACGAGTTCAAATCTTCTGTCCCACTTTTCCTGCTCCACTCTATACTCTACAAATAAAAACTTGACACGTGCCAATTTATTTAATTGAATTCTAATTTCTTTTTCTTTTTCTTATTTCATTATTTTCACTTTCTAAAAGAAATAAAAATAAATAAAACTCAAACACATCCCACCAGCCACCACCACCAGTCATCACCATCAAACTTCACGACGGCAACGAAATTGTGACCCTTAAAGTTTCTTATCCCTTCCTGCATTTTCTTATTTCACTTCCTAAAAGAAATAATAAATAAATAAAACTCCAACACATCTCCACCGGCCCACAACCTCCAACCTTTATCGGCACTAATGACCATCCACCATAGGCGCTGGCAAAGTTGACTTGTCAAACGATGACAACCCAATAGTGACCCAGCCAAGTCAACTCACATGGTCCTCTCAAACTCTAGATCTGTGAAATCCAAGTTGGCCACCCCCATTAAAAGTTTATATATATATCATGGCCGACTCAACAACTTTGGGGGCCTTAGGCGAAAATTTTAAGTGAGGTTTTTTTTTTAATATTTAAATATTAATTAAATAATATGTATTGAATTTTTTATTTAAAATCTATTTTTCTTGTTTTTTGAGATGCTAAATTACTAGAAATAAAATTTAAAGTATAGAATAATAGAACCTGGTTATTGCAACTTTTCTAAAGCCGTGACCACCTTAAAGTCTAAACCTACACAAATAAAAATTTATTTATTACATGGTTCAATAAATTAGTATTACTATAATATAAATGAGTTGATATGATACACATCAAATTATTAATTGGTGTGATAATTTATAATAATTGATAAAATAAGAGTATGCAATAATAAAAAAATGTGATAAATTATTAATTAGTATGTGGTGGGACCAGCTGTGATGTGCTGTGGGCTTTGGGAAAACTGTGCAGTGCTGTGTGCACTGTGTAGTCTTGTCTACACAACCCACAGCTTGTGTGCTGTCTTGTCTTAACTATTTTTGTTTTTTTTCATTTTTTAATCTTCTGCATTTTAGGATACAATGGTGCATTTTTAATGCATTTTATTAACCAATAAAAGTACTTAAATTTTTTTTTAATTAAAATATATAGATAAATATTATATATATATATATTTATATATATATATATATATTTTTTTTTTTCACAAGTGGGGGCCTTCTTTTAATTGGGGGCCTTAGGCGATTACATCAATTGCATCACCTGTTGAGCCAGCCCTGATATATATAACACAGATCTACATCCATGCCTTTTATGTGTTTGAGATCCATAAACTTTGGCCTCCTTTCATGGCTTGAATCTTCATCATCTCCACAACCAAGAAAGCACCATAAACTTTCATTAAACAAATAATGGGCCTTGACACAGATCCTTTTGGCTGACTCATTGCAGATTGCCTTCTTTGGGCACCTTGCAAGACTAGCCATTCAATCTTTAACATGCAAGGGTTGTTATTCATGTGATTACTAATAAGTTGTCTAATGACTCATTGGATTCAAAAGCTCAACTTCGCGGGCGCCAGTGGTGATGGTGGTTGTTGCCGTTGGTGAAGGTTGGTGGTGGTGACTGGTGGGATGTGTTGAGTTTTATTTATTTATATTTCTTTTACAAAGTGAAATAAGAAAAGGCAAAAAAAATTAGAATTTAATTAAGTGAGTTGACACGTGTCAAGTTTTTATTTGTGGAGTATTGAATAGAATAGAAAAAGTGAGACTAAATATTTGAACTCAGCAAAAACTATGTTGGAAAGTGGGACATGGCAACAAAATTAGTTTCTTTTTTTTCTTTTTTTTTAGAATCAATGCAAGAAGTTTTATTACGAAGGCAGAAAACTTCTGTCAAGAATTACGGAGATTCTAGCCTTTTGCCCTTAATTTTTTAAAAATTTAGCAATATGCCCCTATTTCGAAACTATATAGGGATATGCCCCTGTTTCAATACTCGATTACCTTAAAATCGAGTTTCAATGAAATACTCGATTCATAGAAAATCGAGTTATGCCTAATAAAACTTTAAAAAAAAAAAAAAAATGCATGGAACTCAATTTTAGGGAAGTCGAGTTCCAAAACGCCGCTATAGGGCTTAAAAACGTCACTATAGGGCTTAAAAACGCCACTATAGGGCTCCTTGAACCTGGTATGGGGACTTATAAAATTTTTTTGCAGGAAAACGCCGCTTCACTATAGGGCTTAAAAACGCCACTATAGGGCTCCCTGAATATGGGGTGATCACACTTATAAAATTTTTTTTGCATGGAACTCGATTTCCTGAAAGTCGAGTTCCATGCAAATTTTTTTTTTTTTAAGTTTGATCGGGCATAACTCGATTTTTTACGAATCGAGTATTTAATTGAACTCGATTTTAGGGTAATCGAGTATCGAAACAGGGGCACGCCCCTATATAGTTTGCAAACAGGGGCATATTGCCAATTTTTTTTAGAAATTAAGGGCATATTGCCAGAATCTCCCAAGAATTACATAATTTGTCACATCACTATGGATGTCTTCTATCCAAATTTGTGGTTCGTACAAGAATTTTGCTAACATGGCAAGATTGTCAGCAACTCTATTTCCTTTCTGCCTAACATGCGAGTAAGACACTTCTTAAACTTGTGGCTAGCCAACGCGAGTCCTCAATGATGTGGCCAAAAGCTGTCATGCAAGCTGAATCCGATACAAGGTGCTTGTAGATGATCTCGGAGTCTACCTCAAACACTACATCTTGAAGTCCGAGCTCGATGGAGAAAGAGATAGCTTTCCCGCAAGCCAAAGCTTTCACGTCCTCCACTGTGGATGGTAGCGGAATGCGTTTTGAAAGCGCTGCAATCACCATACCTTCTGAGTCTCATATCACTACTCCAATGCCTGTTGTGCCCATGTCTTGAAAAATCGCTCCATCACTGTTGGCTTTGTACTGAGTTGGTGGAGGAGGTAACAAATGCGTTGGGTGGTCCACCAATCTTTGCTGCAATGGGATATCTTGGGCTGCATGGAATTCTTGTAAGCGTTCAACAGCATCAGAATATATCTTCCCCTAAGGCACCGTGGCTGCTTCCACTCTCTGTGCATTCCAATTATGCCAAATACCCCAGGCGATGTATGCAAATACCTCTGCCAAATTCAGTGATTTCTGAGCAAAGATTCCTTGACATAAGTCACGGAAACATACCAATTTTTCAGCCAAAAATGGTCGACACCACTCTAGCTTCCACCACAAATTTTTCACCTCTATGCAATCCCAGAGAGCATGGATTGTATCCTCTGTTTCGCAACAATAGCGGTCACAAAGAGCATTCACTGTGATGTTCCTCTTCATTAAGTTCAGTTTTGTTGGAAGGGAATCAATTGCTGCTCGCCAAAGGAAGTGTCTTATTTTATTTGGCAGGTTTAGTGACCAAATATCCCACCAAAACCGCTTGTTGTCCGCTGTGTTTGAAGGGCCCGGTGCTTTCACTTCTTCTTTTGAGAGGAGCTGATATGCTGATTTGGTGGAATAATGTCCATTCCTCGTTGCTGTCCAGATAAGTCTATCTTCAGCATGCATAGAACTCAGGGGTAAACTGAGAATTGCAGCAGCTTCATGGGGCACAAATTCGTTCAGTATTCGATCTTCAATCCATCTGCCATTTTCCTCATCAATAAGGGCACACACCCGAGAGTTTTTGGGCAAATTTTTTTGGGGTGAAACCACCCGACTTGAGTGCAAATCCGGCAGCCATTTATCACCACTAATCAAGACTGACTTCCCATCCCCTATTCCACATCGACCCCAACCTTACAACCCTACAAGCTTTGAGAATGCTTTGCCAAGCATAGGAACCCTTCACTTTCACACCCTCATCTAGGATAGAGCAATTGGGAAAGTACTTTGATTTAAAGACCTTATAGAAGAGAGAGTCTTTGTTATGGAGCAATCGCCAAATTTGTTTCCCCAACATTGCTAAATTGAAGCTTTCAATATCCTTAAAACCTAGCCCCCCTTGACACTTCGGCTTACACAAGTTCTTCCAAGCCACCCAATGTGTTTTCCGACCTTCCCCTTTATAGCCCCACCAAAACTTCCTGATTAGAGATTCAATATCTTTACATAAACTCTTTGGGAGTTTGAAACATGCCATGGTGAAAGTGGGCATCGCTTGGAGGACTGCTTTGATGAGTACTTCCCTTCCCCCTTGCAATAAGAGACGTTCTTTCCATCCTTGCATTTTGTGCCAAATCCTTTCTCGAATGTAGCTGAAACTTTGTTTTTTTGCTCTACCCACAAAGGAAGGTAATCCAAGGTATTTCTCATAATTTGTGGTAGCTCCTACCCCAAGCAGATTTTTAATTTCTTGCTACACATGATGATCGGTGTTTGGGCTGAAAAATAGCTGAGATTTTCCATGGTTAATTTTCTGCCCCGAAGATGGTGCAAAATTTCAAGGATGGTGCTGCATTCTTGTGTGGTTGCCCGACAAAATAGCACACTATCGTCTGCAAAGAACAAATGGGAGACCTTTGGACTTGCATTACAAAGAGAGACTCCTTTTATTGTGCTTGCAAGTTCAGCTTGTTGGATAAGTGAGTGTAATCCTTTTGCACATAACAAAAACAAATAAGGTGATAAAGGGTCCCCTTAACGGAGGCCTCTGTTAGGTGTGAAGTGCCCATGTGGTTCACCATTAACCAAAATAGAAAAAGAGACTGATCGGATACAAGAACTGATAAGGGATATCCACCTATTTGCAAACCCCAACTTCTCCATTAATTTTTCTAGGAAAACCCACTCCACCCTATCGTAAACTTTGCTCATATAAAGCTTTAAGGCCATGAGCCCTTCTTTTCCTTTTCTCTTATTTTTTAAATGATGTAGCGTTTCAAAGGCTACAAGAATGTTGTCAGTAATCAGCCTATCAGAAATGAATGCACTTTGTGATTCCGAAACCAATTTGGGCAGAATTTTTTTTAGTCGTTTTGCTATGGTTTTGGACACAATTTTGTACAGGACGTTACAAAGGCTTATGGGTTTGAAATGAGTAGGTTTTTCAGGATGTTTTGTTTTTGGTATAAGTGAGATGAAAGTGTGGTTGAGGTTTTCTAGCATGGCACCCAAATTGAGAATAGTTAAAGAGGCAGCAATGACATCTTGGCCAACAATATCCCAACAAGATTTGAAAAAAATTGGGGGTAGACCATCGGGTCCCGGTGCTGTTAGTGGTTTCATTTGGTTCAAGGCCTATTCTACTTCATATGCTGTAAAATCATGGATTAAATCATCATTCATAGAGGGAGTAATTTTTGGTTCAATACCTTGGAGGATCTGATCAAAGTTTGAAGGAGTAGTTGAAGTGAAAATATTTTTGAAGTAGCCCACAAAAGTATCACCAATCTACTTGGTTTCTTCCACCACTGACCCATCATCCAAAATTAGTTTGGATATAAAATTCCTCTTGTTTCGTTGGGTTGCTCAGCCATGAAAGTAGCTTGTATTCAAATCCCCACTCTTCAACCATTCTACCCATGACCTTTGCTGCCACAAGCATTCCTCCTTTACCAAGAGCTCATACACCCTCTCCTTTAAGAACCCGCACTTGTTCATGATTTATCCCTGCCATGGACAGTTGCTCGGCTTTTGCTAGCTCCTTCTTTTTCTGAGTCAACATTCTGCGTATATTGCCAAAAGACATTCTGCTCCATGTCTTCAATCTTAATCGACAAGCTTCCACCTTACCCATTAACCTGTACACTGAATCACCTGAATTCCCCCCGTTCCACGCACTTCTAATGATGCCCTCACAGCTTTCATCTCTCAACCATACAGCCTCGAATCGGAATGGTCTGGAATCTAACATTTTCATCATTCGAACATACCCACAACAGACAGTGATCCGATAACGTACCTTGAACGCAATGCACTCGCACTGTGGGAAACATTTGTATCCATGATGGTGTTGCCACCCCTCGATCTAAAAAAATCCAAGTCACCTCTCCATCAAATTGGTTGTTACACCATGTGAAAGGGGATCCCATGAATCCCAAATCTCCAAAACCACAAAAGTACAAGGCTTCTCTGAAATCCCTCATCTGCCTCTCCCTTCTAATTGCTCCACCCTTCTTCTCTTCAGCTTTAGTAATTTCATTGAAATCCCTCACACACAACCAAGGTATCTCCATTTTCAGGCAAAGATGTTTTAGTAGCACCCAAGAATGTTCTCGGTTGGCCGTTATTGGGTTTCCGTAGAAGACTGTTAACCGCCAGGCATCATCCATTCCTGGGTTAACTACTGCATCAATATATGTTGGTGTGGAGTCTAGTACATTGAGATCAATCCCGTTCTTCCAATAGAGTGCCAATCTCCCATTTGCATTCACCCATGGGTCAATGTGTACATTTTCTAACTTAAGCTTCGAACAAAGTTTCTTCAAATATTACTCCTTTGATTTGGTCTCCATGAGGAAGATGATTGAGGGCGACTTTTTTTTCACCAACTTGGTGAGTTCTAAAACTGCATGTGGTTGCCCCAAACCATGGCAGTTCCAACTTATGCAATTCATTGCGTTTGGCGGGGCTGATCCACAGCCTCTGCCACTTCAAGAAAATCATCATTGTCACCATGGTACACTTGTTGGCATTTGGAAGGAAGAGTTGATTGTCTGCCCTCTGCCTCGGCTTTTCTTTTCCTCCCTACAATCTGTTCACAGTGCGTAGCTGGAGTGTTGTTTGCCTCTCTTACTTTTCGGGTCCAAGTTGGTAGAACACGGCGTTGTGGTGCTAAGTTTGAAACCCTAGCAGTTTTTTGGAGGTCACGTGCTACACTTAATTAAGCAGTGTTTGTGGAACTTATTGTTGCACGTGCGTTGGCCTTAGTACAGGGTATACTGGATTCTTCAGGACTTTCAAAACCTGCCAACTTAGCATTAATTGAGTATAAAGACGTGACAACCTCCTGGTGATTCGTATCCAGCGTGCCATTGGGTGAAACGAGTGCACTTGAATGCTCATGATTCATGTCAGTAACGATTTGGGGAGTTAAAACCGAAATCTTATCATTGGCTCTGTCTCTCATTAAATCTGTCTGAACCACCTTAATGTCATTAATCCCAGGATTACCATTACACCCCCTGTCATGATTGCCCCCTGATTTGTCAACGGTTCCTTCTTTACTACTCAGACCGCCTTGTTCTGCCATTTCCCAGAGATTCACCGTGGATTGGCCTGAAATGTCCGTTTCCATGGTAGCGTGAGAGGAGCTTGAGGCGGTTTTTTTCCTAGCTTCGTAGTATACTGGCACTGTCAACCCCAACTTTCTTGACATGACGAAGGCCGATGCTCGCAACCCCAGTCCGAATTGCCTGTCCTCAATCTTCAGAGTTCCCTCACTTTCAATCCACAACTCACAGTCCCTATCGTCGTGAGTGAGGCGCTCGCACCAATAACACAAATTCAGCAATCTTTCATACTTGAAGCCTACCCAAACTTGCTTCAATAATTCTACTACGCAAAAGAATTAGTTTCAATAATTATAATTGGTTGTCGCGTGGTCTCCTCCGTGGGAAATTCATTGGCCCTAACTCAACACGACTGTGTCCAACGCAATATTCAGGTTAATTGGCAATGGCATCAATAGTCTCTCAATCTACAATCACCCATGGAGAGATGGACCAAACTGCCATTGGACTAAGGGGGCAATGGCCCCCCTAAATTTTTTTAAAAAAAATATTATTATTATTATTATTATTATTATTATTATATGTGTGTAATAATTTTAGCAATTTTTTTCTATAAAATTACATTTTGTTTCCCTTTAACAATATCATTGATTCTTTTAAGAGTAATGTTATATTCACAAACTTTTTTATAACATTTTTACAAGTTGTTTTGGTAGCAAATTCTTATTGGTTCGTATATGGGCTTACTACTCACATTATTTTTTTTACTTATCAGTAACTACTTAACACATTAGTAATTTATATAAAAAATAAAAAATAAATAAAAAAAAGCTTGTAGCTCTAGAATTTTCTTCATTTTAGTGACCATAAAAAATTTATAGATCTAAAATCTAAAAACAAAATATACAAATCCAAAAAAAAAAATAGTTCAACAACAAAAATTACCAATAAAACTAAAAAACAATTAAGCTCAATTAACTAATTTTATCCAAAATAAATAACCCTGCCTTTAAAAAAATTCTAAATAAAAATAATTTTGTTCTTACCCACACAAAATAAAATAAAATAAAATAAATCTCAGTAGCTAAGCAGTAGAGTTAGAGATTGAAACTGCCACACCGTCAATAAGAAAACCGCCCTCCTTATCTTAAAGTTTCCTCCTTATCTTAAAGTTTTGACTCCGTCGTTGTACCGGAGACATTAAATTTTATCCAAGCCACTATGTTCTCATTGTTTGGAGACCATGCTAACCTGCATGTGGGCTTTTACAAGTTTGGAATGCTAATGTGGGCTTTTGTAAGTGTGGAATGTTCAGTTCGCGCAACATTTACTTCTTTGACCCAAAAAAAAGAGTTGACCCCCACACTAATGTAAATTAGCCATGGATCTATAAATTCTAGAGCTAAATATTTTATATATATATATATATATATATATATATATATATATTTTTTTTTTTTTTTCTCTCTTTCTTCATTTCTTTTTGCTCTCACTCTCTCCCTCTCGGTTTCTTCTCACAGAACAAAGGAAAGGAGACAAAGCTCCTCGCTTGCAATCGAAGTTCACCTCAATACAAAACACAATAAAATTAGAAAGCACAGTCTTTCTCATAAAACTAACGAAATCAAAACAAATGTAAAAATAAATTTTTTTTTTTTAAAAAAAAAAGCCAACCTGACCATCTAGGCTGCATGTTATTGGCAGTGGGGACGAGAACAAGAGGCGGTGGAGGTGAAGCAGACAACGGAGGATGAAGGCAATTTCTCTCCCTTGGTGGAGCACAGTGTTAATTTCCCTCTCTTGACTCTCTCTCTCTCTCTCCCCATTTGACGAGATGAACAAAGTGATAAATGGAAGAATTGTATGGAGCATGTGGACTTTAAATGATAACTTGATAAGTTTGATTTTTATTAAAAACTAGTTGCTAACTCATGCAATGCACGAAGAAAATGATAACTTGATAAGTTTGCTTTTTATTAAAAATTAGTCAATAATCTGTGCAATGCACGAGAAAACTATTAAATATAATTTTAAAAAAATATTTTTATTAATTTGTTTTTGCTATTGACAATGTTTTCTATTGTAATAGTTTGAAAATTTATTATCAGACAAAGTTTAACATGACTACATATTTTGAAAATCTAATTATTAAATTACAAGTTTTTTATGTTTTTAACACGCATGTCAAATTTCATACTAATTAAATGTTATTTACTATTAAATCCATAAACTTATTTTATATGCATAAATTTAAACTATAAAAAACTTGAAATTTAAATATTTAATTGATAATATAGTTATTAATTTTTTATCTTCTGTAAATTTAGCTATTATTCATATTTTTGTACTTTTGGTTGATTTTTGTGCGCTAAGAAGGTTTTTTTGTTATCCTTAAATTTTCATCAATAAAGTTCCATTACTTACCACAAAAAAAAAAAAAAAAAAAAAAAAAACTCAAAGTTTATGAGCATATTCTAACATAAAGATCAAACCAAAAACTACCCTTGGAAACTCATTTACCACAAACCAAAGTATTATACTTCTTAGTCAAAAAGTCAATCTTTTATAATACTATATAAAAGATTCTCTAAGTATTGTCCCAAAAATGCCAATTTGATATAAGTCTAGCAAATAAAAAATTTGGACATCCTATTGCAAGTCTATATAAATGCATTCATATACCAACTATCACTATCACATATGCTTTGCCACCAGATGGTCTTAATTAATTTTTTTTCACTTCTCTACAAATTCAAACTTATATTCACCAAAGACCACATAATATTTAAATGAAAATCAGCTGTTATACTATTTTACATAGATCATAACAGTATAGCTCTGAATTTTCAAAATTATTATTTGTTAATAAAACTCGAGCAAAACCTTAGAAACCCAAAATGCACAACCTACTAAATGAAACAAAATTGTTCTTGAATCAGATATAATATTCTTTTGTTTCTCACCTATTTTGAGCTCCAAATTAAGTATAGGCATCACAAGTATTTTCTTTTAATGTGAGCTAAAAATAAGAATTATAATGCAATAGTAACTGATATAATATATTTCTCTAAATATTTAATCACTATTCAATGAAACATATAAGAAACTAAAATAAAAAAGTTCACTATAACAACATAGAACCATGCAGGGGAAATCATAGAAAAAAAATTTATTGATAAACAATAAAAAAAAATTGTTTATTGATAATAAACGTGTCTTACAAAGTATTGCTAAGAATGGGAGGAAGTTCCCTTTGCCACATGTGTTCTAAATAGAGTATGTATATGTTGCCATATGTTTTGTTAACTGATACAACATGCCACCTCACATCTTGGAACTTGGAAATTACTTCTCTTGCTTTCTTTATTAGTGTCCATAGGAAGTAAGCATGGATGGTTGCAAATAATTCATGCTGAAACAGTGAAATTGGATATCTATTGCTGAAAAGATGCAGAAGGAGAGAGTGGACACTTGTGCATTAGGTTTAGGGTTTGTGAAAGCATAATTTAGATTTTGTCGAACAAGGGAAAAAGGAAAGAAGTCCATCGTTGGAGACAAGAGAATCCAGCTACAAAGTCCCCTTACGTTTAGGGTTTGTAGATTTATCGGGCAAAAACCCAAATAAAAAAGAAAAAATTTAAAAATAGGCAAAACTACGTTATTAGTCCCTGAAGTTTATCTTGTGAACGCAATTGATCCCTCAAGTTTCAGGCAAGCACTATTAGTCTCTCAAATTTTAAAAGTGAGTGATATTAGTCCTTCTATTAATTGTCGTTAGTGAGATTGCCTATGTGGCTAACGGAATAATGACGTAACAATTTTAATTTACTAAAAGTACTTATAAATTGATGTGGCAACTTAAATGTCTTATGCCATATCAACTATTTAATTATAAATTTATCCCATAATCTTTAATCGATCTTTATTTTATCTTATGGGAAAAAAGTATTCGCTTCAGCCCCACCCTCTCTTCCCCTATGTAAATATTTTCCCTTTCACTTCACAGTTTTCTAGTTTTCCGATCAAGTTGCCAGACTATCTCAGAGCCAACAAAATATGCCAGAAAAACTCAACAAAAATCAAGAGCTAAGAGAATTGGATTAGTCCAAGTTGCTGTTAAACCTCTTACTAGAAAAGGTATTAATGCTTCTGTACTTATGTGCTTAAGAGATGCTAGATTTAAAGATTTCCGTACTAGTATTCTTGGCATGATCACTTCATCTCTGTTTGATGGTCTTGTTTATTTTAACTACTATCCTGATATTATTCTTGCCTTGGATGATCCTAATATTGTTAAAGCTTTAACTTTAAATATTTTGACATCCAGTTTTGATATGGATGAAGGCAATAAGCCCCTTGCTATCATATATCACATTTATTATAGATTGTTAAATAATCAACTTAACGCTCGTGCTAGGCTAAGAGATTCTGGTGACAAAACTTTGTTAATCCAATGTTCCACTCCTAATGCTAAGGTTCAAGTTCCAAAAATGATTCAATGGAAAAATATTAATCTTCCCAAAGAATGGTTGTTGGAATGAGAAGCTCAACCCACTAAGTTTGTTTCTAATGATGAGTTAAATCTTGACCACATCCAACAAAATCTTGATGGAACTGTTAAAATAAGTTTTGATGATAATAGACCTCTTAAGATCAAAGAAGCAAGACATTCTTTTGCTGGATCTACTATTTCTGAAGACATTTCAAAAAGAGATCAAGATCTCAATGAATTTTTACAAAAGAATTTTGAAAAACCTAACTTAAAGCTGAAAGGAGTTGTAAGTGACAACTCCCAAGTAAGCATTGCTTATTATTCTACAAAAACAAAGCCTCCTTCTAAACATGGCAAGCATGTCATTGAAGAAGAAGAAGAGACCAAATCTGGGTCTCCAACTGCTTCTGATTTCCAAGCTCCTACTGCCCTCGATTTTCAAACCCCTCTTATTCATAGCCAACTAAGAGTTTTAAACAAAGCTTTTGTTATTGATATGGTAGCTTTAATGAGTTTAAATCTGCAAAAAACAAAGAAAAAAGAAAATCCTATCATGCTACTTTTGAACAGAAAGAAAAAGACTGTGTTAAAAGAAAATGGAAAGAAAAAATGCACCAACTGCAAAAACATATTTTGTTTTTTGATTTCATTGAAAACTATTATGTTCCAAAAAAATTTCAGAAAACAATTTGAATATGGTAAAAAAATCAAATTTTGTTAAAGAAGATAAAACTATTGTTCGGTCTAGTCATCCGCCCCTTGACACGTTTATTATTAACTGTAAAGGGACTGAGATAAAGACCTCCCCTTTCAAAATTGCTGAAATAATTGATGTTAACACCCCTATTTCTACTGGAAAAAAAAAAAAAAAAAAAAAAAAAAAAAAAAAAAAAGAAGATTATTGAACAAAACAATTTTGTTAATAATACCTTACATATTATTGGCCAACAATCGACCATATTGAATCAAAAATTGAAAAACCTACTTCTTCAAAAATTGAAAAACCTTTGATTGATTTACTTAGCCAAAGGCAAAACTTGAGCCTTAACACCACTCAAACTAAAACTATTGAAAAAGTTGAACAAATGCTTCTTGATTTACAAAAAATAAAAACTAAACAGAATACTTCTACTAGTACTGCTCGTGCTATTTCATGAAAAAAGGAAGAGACTGTTTTTTCTAGAGATTCAAATTCTGACTCCTCATCCTCTGCTTCTGATAAATCTGTTTTCAAATTACCTGAAATTAAAAGATTTGTTCGAAAACCCAATCCCATGTCTTTTACAAAAAACTGGTATTCAAAACCTACTCCTCCTGATATGCAGTACGAAGAAAGATTTTTCCAAACCCAATTTTCTGTTTCTGCTGATAAGCTTTATGAATGAAACATTGATGGCTTACCTGAACAAGAAATTATTAATAAAATGGGTCATATGTCCGTGGTTGCTAATGCTTATATTACCAACCATAATCTTAACCATGCTAAAATTGTTGATCTTCTTACTACCGGTTTTTCTAGAATCCTTCACGGTTGGTGGGAAAAATATCTTACCGAAAAGTCTGGAGAATCCATCAAAAAGGCTGTTAAAAAAGATGATGATGGTTTACCCACTTTTGATGAAAGAATTGGCCAAGGTATTCCTGATGGAGTCAATACTTTAATCTATACTATTATGAAACACTTTGTTGGAACTCCTTCTAATATTTCTTCTTGTATTAGTGACTATCTAAACAATTTACGTTCTCCTACTATGTCTGATTATAGATGGCACCAAGATGTTTTTATTTCTAGAGTAATGCTTCAGAAAGACTGTTTGAAACCCTATTGGAAAGAGAAGTTTATTGCTGGTCTGCCTCCTCTCTTTGCTCATAAGGTAAAAGAAGAATTAACTGATAAAAATGGTACTATTAATTATGATGATTTAACATAAGGTGATATTTTTAGCGCTATTAAAAAACTTGGTATTAACATGTGTAATGACCAAAAAATGTTAAAACAACAATTAAAAAATAGTAAAAAGGTTAAATATGAAATGGGTAATTTCTGTGAATAATATGGTTTACCCCCCATTGCCCATTCCAAGCAAAAAGGGAATAAAAAACATGATAAGATCCATAAAGATTATAAATATAAAAGATATAAAAAAAAAACGTTTTACTAAACCTAATAATTTTTATGATAAGAAGAAAATTGTCTATAAGAAACATGATAAGCAGAAATCTAGTAAAGGAAACTGTTTCAATTGTGGAAAATTTTGATCACTTTAGTAAAGACTGCAAACAAAAACCTAGTAAATTGAAAAATAAGCTTTTCAAGAATACCAGTACGAAATGTAAATAATTGCATATATATGTGTGTGTGTGTATATATATATATATATATATTTCTTTTTGTTAAATCTTTCCAAGGTTTCATCAAGACTTATTTTTGCTTTCGTTTTCTTATCATTTTCATCTTTAATCAGGGTTTTCTTGAGCTTTTTAAGATATTTTTCTTTTAGTTCAGGATTATCAATTTGGCTTATTAAATTTATTAGCAAATTTTCTTGCTCTTCTCCTTTGGTTAAAACATTAATTGTTTTGCAACCTTTGGAGAGAACATTAATAGTATTGCAACAAGAGTCTCTACAACCAATTTTAATATTAGGAGAATCAAAAGTTTCACTGTTAGAGTGATAGTCAAAATTAGTTGAGGAGAGAAAATCATCTTCTGATGAATTAAATGAAGCAAAAGATCTTGATTCAAGGATCCGAAACAAATCCTCTTTATCACTGTCATTGAGATTTAACATATTAAGCTTATTTTTCAATTTACCAGGTTTTTGTTTACAGTCTTTACTAAAGTGACCAAATTTTTCACAATTGAAATAGTTTCCTTTACTAGATTTCTGCTTATCTCATATATATATATATATATATATATATGCAAACATGCATTAAATCCCACTATCTTGCACTTAATTACAAATGCAAATCACTCGATTGGATCAACCACACTACACAATATGGGTATGTGCCAGTTGTCTAAGAAACTGCCCGTTGGACTGTCTAGACTTTTTTTTTTTTTTTTTTGATAAGCTGGATTGTGTTTGGGTGGAGTCTGTTCCTCCAGATCTTCATCGTTGTTACAATTCTGATTGGTAAGGTTTAATTTAATTTGCCGATTTGGCCTTTTTCTCAAAAAAAAAGAAAAGAAAAAAAGACTTGTTATGTAATTATATTATATAAATAAAATGATCCCCTTTTCTATATTTAAAAAAATAATAATAATAAAAAGTAAGTCAATTCACCTCGGCAATTCATCTTTCCAGTATTTTGGTTCCCGATCAGCGGCTCACATTGCTTTCATAATTAAAGTTTCCCATGAACTTTAGTGACACTGACAATATGAATATCCAGGGTATTGCTATTGCGTGTGTACAGTGTACTAGGTAGCTTCTTGACATTGATACTAAAATGGACGCAAGTGGGTAGAAATGTGCCCATTAAAATAATATCCTAGGAAACACACAGTTATAATGAACTAAAAATGAAACCAAGTAACCCAGTGGGGTTGGCCAAGTGTTTGGACACTTGGTTTCAAAGTGGCTGTCTTGGGTTTGACTAGGAGCTCCCTAGTTCAAGTCCAGGCACTAGTACTTTGAAAAAACTCCATGGGCCAGCAATTTATCCCATTATGGATCCACCCGTCGTGAACAGTGATTAATTTCTAGTTGAAAGCTTTGAAAAAACAACGTGGGAAACCCAAAAAAAAAAAAAAATGAAACAAGTAACATTGTACATAAGCATGACTGATAGTTATGACGTCCTACCAAAATATTGTATGTAATAATATATCTAATTAGCCAGTTAACCTCGTGCTTGATTTAAACATATTCTATAATTTCTTGCTTGCGTGAATCTAGTCTTGCTTTTCAAAATTTCAAACAACTTACATATACGTAGTCCTTTTTTTTTTAATTGGAGATAAGTATGTACTACCTAATCCACAAAAGCCAAATTGACCATATGAATGCAATGGTAGTGGAGATGAATATTCGATAAACCAGATCAGCTAGTAAAATTGACTTTTCAAAAGTGACCAAATATATTCTCTAACGCCTTTTCCCTATCCTCCATTCTCTTATTCTGTTCAGTTCCAAGGCAAATGAGGAGGAATATTACCAAACTTGCATCTTTAATTCTTACTCTTTCAATAGTAATATTGGAGGTGCATGGACGCAGATCTCTGCGGTACAAGTCTTCTGATGAATTGGTTTCAGATGGTGTTCATCAAGCCGATGAATCTTCTTCACTTTTGGTTCTCAAAGGAATGGATTCTGGTGAGGAGTGCGAGCAATTGTATGGCTTCTTGCCATGCTCAAATAGTATGTTTGGCCATCTCTTCCTTATTGTAGTTTATGAATACTTGTTGTTCAAAGGAGAATCATTGGTGGCCGCTGGGGGCGAGCAGATATTCAAAATTCTGGGTCCTGGTATCTTTGGTGCGAGTGCCTTCCACGTCCTTGGTGCCCTTCCTGAGTCCTTAATTCTTCTTGGTATTCTATTTCTTTCTCACATTTTCAAGTTCATGTCAAGACACATTTCTATCTTCTATTTTACATCTTTTTACTTTTGCCTATAAAATTTATAGTTTAATTAGAAAATCTCTCTTTCATCCAATACTTTTATGCAATGGAGATAGCTGACACATGTTTTAAAATGGTCATGTGTCACTCTTGTGTTTCATTCTATACTCAAGATTGAAACCTTAATCCCTGCTAATTCACCCACCAGTTTAAATGAGTTTTAAATTGGTTTGCACTACATTTGATGTAATTAATTATGGATAGTTCATAATTAATTATTATTATCTTATTACCTTACTAATTATACATCTTTTTCCCATCAAAAAAAAAAATTATACATCTTTTAAATGTTATGTTTGTATTTAGCAAGCTGGCATGTTAGCATATATAGTTAGGTGTCCTTCTCAAAAAAAAAAAAAAAAAAAAAGTTAGGTGTCGTGGACCGACCAGAATCTAGACTGGCCTAAAACTAGACCAACTAGTAGCTCATGTTACAAAATATTTGCGATTAACATGGTTTCCAATTTATAGGAAAGAAAATTATATTATTTTAGGCCTCATGAGCAACGCCAGCTTTCCATGTGAGCAACATTTTTGATTGTCTGACTTGTAATCTTTTCTCTTATTGAGCTTGCTACACACACACACACAAAAAAAAAAAAAAAAAAAAAAAAAAAGGGTGATGCAGATAAATATTTGCCTGTAATTCACATGTTGATGATACTGTGATTACTTATCCACTTGCATTATGCAAATCATAGTTATTGGTATAGTCTTAATCATGACTATTAAATAAATAAATAAATATATTTATTTATTTAATAGTCATGATTAAGACTTATACCAATATATATATATATATATAAAAGTCTTATTATACTTGTAATAAAACCTATGAAGAGTAATAATAGTGCAAGATCTTAAAAGTCAATAGGCCTTTGAGAAACAAAACTAAACCGCTACACGCAACAAACTTTCACTAAAACCGATGATTCTTTTCATGATCTTTGAATTAAGATATTTCATCTCTCGCTGTATCAGCTTCGGGACTTTTGAACACGAAAGAGACTGCACAAGAGTACGTCTTCACTGGAGTTGGATTGTTGGCCGGGTCATCAATTTTCCTCTTGACAATTCTTTGGGGAACTTGTGTTATCGCCAGCAGCCAAGACTTCTCAAATAGCTCTCAGTTTTCTAATTCCACACAAACATCACGTCAAAGACTTCATACATTATTGACTGGTCTGCTCCTCCTTATTTATTTATTCATGTCATTTACTTCTCGTATTTAGGATTTAAAAGAATTTATAGGCTTTGATTGATTTTATGGGAAATTAAACAAATTTTATTAATTAACCAATTATATATAATTTTATATAATTAGTTCAATTCCAGTTAATTATCATAGGTGAAAAACTATTGGAAATATAACAGTGAATAAATAAGTTTGATTCAAGAATAATATCCCAAATGATAGCTAAAATATAAAATTTCAATATTAGTTAATAAAGAGAAGAAATTAGGATAATCTCACAGTATTATAGAATCACACAAAGAGCGTTGTCCTTAGAAGTCGATTCGTGTCATCTAGAGTAAAACTTTGTGTGACTAGTTTTCTTGGTCAAACATTCCTTTAAGATTAAACTATAACATCAACTTTTGTGATGAACGCACTTCCACTCACAAAGATTCAAGAACAACATTCTAATGCATTTCCTTAGAACAAATATAAATTACAAAAAAATATGTGGGAGGGAAAGAGAACAGAATTTGTGTATCTAGAAAATATAGGGCAAAAGAAATCTTGTTGGAAATTGTGTTTCGATGGGGTATTATATAAGCAACTGATGACAACAATAGTTGATGATGCACAAAAATCGTTAGTGACCTGATTGTCCTCGATCACTCTAATGAGTACCTAAAGAACAAGAAACCAAGAACCAAACAGAGAGCACCAATGGGGTGCCAGCCAAAAACCCTTTGAAGGCTAAGTCAGTAAATTAGAAATTTCCAAGAACTTTATAGCGAGAGAGCTAGGGATTTTCTGTGTACCTGGGAGAAGAGGAGGTCTGTTGCTTATATAATGGTAAGCAGTGAATCAAGATCCCTTGGATGTAGGGATTTTTCCTTGTAAGGAAGATCTAGAGTTAGGGTTTCCGAGATTTTAGGGTGTCTTTCCATACAAGGAAAATATGGGCGTGTAGTAGGGTTTTTGGACGTGATGCGCAAGATATTTCCATATGAGGAACTACATGTGGAGACTACGTAAAGGATTGTGGAGCCCATCACCTTTGTCTGTCAACATGACCATCCGTTCGTCGGTATGCAAATGAGGAGACATCAAATCACTCGTTCGTTGGCTTCTATTCGTCACATGTTCACCCATCTGAAACATTGTCCCGATGGATCCTAAGGACAACAAGGGGACGAGCTTGTGGTCAGAAAACGTAGCCCATCCGTCGAGATAGCGTAGATGGGACTGTCAGCCCCTGTGAGTACTTGGCTAGACGGGTGAGAAAGGAGTTTGGAGTCTATTGGGGTCACTTAGGACGGACGAATAATAAAATTTACTGCTGCGCAAAAATACCCTCATCAGTTGCCCCCTACTCCGTGACCCTTCGGGGTAGCTGAAGGGTCGCAGAGCATATAGAATATTCTTGTCATTTAATGCTCCTCGTCTCGATAACCGATGTCATAAATGGGGGCAATAAAGTCTTTGCAACTTGTGGAATGACATGTGGCGTCTCATGATTGGTGGAAATGAAGCGTCGCGTTGCTTCGTTTTTTATGCCCTTCCGCCCTATAAGTATGTTTATACCCTCCGATAGTTTACTTTCTTATTTTTACTAGAAAATTTCACTTAAAGCTCCTACTTTAATTACATCCGTCCGTCTCTTTTGCTACTTTGTCACCATTGGCTTTCCCGCCGTCGTCTTTTTAAGGTAACCTCTCATTCACACTTGCTTTACTTCCCTTTTTTCAATCGTCTTCCCCTAGTCATCAGTCTAGTATTTAGTTTGTGTGAGTGACCGCGTAGTTTCTTACTTATCGCTTGTAGGTGAGAGAATGTCAGGAGGTAGTAAAGTGACAAGTGGTCACGTCCTGTCTCTCCGTCTGGATGACAAAGATGCTTATCTGTCGAGAAATGTTCCTTTGACGGAGCAGTGGATGGGTTCCTTGGAAAGGGAGTCGTCGGCACATCTTTTAGAAGATGAGATGGAAGGAGAGGTAGACGGAGAGATAAACAAGGAAGAGGAAGAATATAAGGAATATGATGAGGAGGACGGGGAGGAAGAAGATGGAGTGAAGGAGGAAGGAAAAGAAGAGGAAGAAGAGGAAAGAATGGAAGCTGATTGGGGAGGAGAAGGGAAAGTCGTGGCCACTGGCTCGTTAGGCGACGACTACAGGCCATTCATCCTTCCCAGCTTCTGGTCAGTGAATGATTTCCTCTCCAAAATGTCAAAGAAGGTTTTTGACAATCTGTGTCCCCATTACCAAATTCCAGACGATGTCCCTATCAAGATGGTGGGCAAGAGGGAGAAGTGTTATTCTGGTCGAACCGCAGACGTCGTCTTTTATGAAGCCGTCTTAATGGTGGGGTTGAGATTACCCCTCACAAAACTGTACCGATGGTTAGCGGACCATCTAGGCATGTTTGTCTGCCAGATTTACCCAAATCCTAGAGGATTTTCCTTGGGGCAGAGGTGTTATAGGGTTAGTTGAGTGGAGGTCATTGTCACCTTACACTCGATGAGTTTTTCTTTTTGTTATAGACCCCAACAAATTGCGGTTTTGAAGGGATTTTTTAACTTCATCGTGTGCAAGCCGACGTTGAAATTGGTGATGGACATCCCTAATTCCAATCGTGATTGAAAGAGCCGGTATTTTTTATTCAAGGCTTGAATTGGGTGTGTAGACCTGACGAGTGGGATAGTATAGGGGACAAGTACGATAATACGTGGGGTATTTTGAACAAGTCTGGTGAGTCATCGGTTTTAGCATAATTCATTTGTATCCCATTTCTTCATACTAACCCGTCATGTTTCCTTTTTCAGCCCAAGCATGTCTGTCGATTAGTGAGGAGTTTGAATTTTTACAACGCATCCTTGCCATCCCCCTTGTTCAGAGGAGCTGGAAGAGGTTGGTTACATTTGACAACTTGCACACTTTTGTGGCGAACTAGATCCAACGGATAAGGCGAGGAGGCTATACACCCAATCCCGATGTCGTAAGTACTTATTCTCCATTCTCCTTTTAATGGTCCGTCCCTCCATAACTGATTCATTGATACTAACCTGTATATTTCTTTTCTCCCTTTTTAGAGATAGGCCTGGGGACAAAAAAGGCTTTGGAGGTGAAGAAGGTTACATCCCTTCAGCTTAAGGCTGGTAGCTCGTCGACCCCTGCTGCTTAAACGAGTTAGAAGAGAAAGAACCAGGGCGATGGGGAGTGCCCATTAAAAAAGATCGTTAGCCAACCCGTCGCTTCAAGTCTGACGAGTCCTTAAGGTACTCCCAACCCTCCCTGTCACTATGTGGGCAAGGGTTTAATGACGGCTCATAGCCCCATCATCAACGAGCTCGTCGCTCTAGTGGTCCTTCTTTTAGTGAAGGACAAGCAGCATGCCATCCAAACGGCTTACTCCATCGTCAAGGATCTTGATCTCGACAAATGCTCCGAGCACAAGACGGAGGCTCTGGGGGACTTCGGCCTTTTTGATTTGATGAGGGTGATTTATTCTAAGTCGCAATTTTACTCCGTCATGTATTGTAATTGTACTAACTGTCTGTCTTTACTAGGCTTCTGTGAGGATATGAGTACTTCAAATCCGATGTGCCGCTAAGGAAGTCGTCGTCAAGCGTTGAGGTGCCGTATGGAAGAGGAGCCGGACCAGCTAAAGAAGTACAAAGAAGGGGCATGTACTCTTCATAGCAAAGTCAAAGCCTTGACAAAGCAGGTAACAAAGCTCAATGGTGCTACCCATCGGGCTAAGGAGCTAACAGAGGCTAATTCCATCCTGACGGCTGAGGTGACTTCTCTCTGCAAGTCCATGGACAAGGCCAAAACCGACACTGTCAAGGAGTACAAGGACTCGCATCCATTCTTCAACCTACTGGGATCTCAGTATGGCGAGGGCTTTGAGGACTTCAGAAAGCAAGCCGCCATCCTCTTCCCTAACGTGGACATTTCTTCCGTCCAGATTAAGCTCACTGTTCCACCGACCCCTAGAGTGGAACAAGGATGCGCCTGAACATGTCGTGGCCCCTTAAGTGGTTCAAGGTGACGGTCCACCTCAGGCTGAAGAGGCAATGGGAGAGAGAGACAACACTGCCCCCACCGCTTAAAAAAGAAAGCTTCTATGTTTAGTTTCTTTTCTTCTTCTTCTTTTTGTAATTTTAATTCTAATTTTAGAGTATTATGGGTGCCCTGTTTTGGCACATGTGACATTTTAACTTTATCTTGAAACAATCATCGGTTTTATTTTACACATGGTTGTACGAATGCCTTCACTACTATCGTTCATTTTATGTAAAAAATTTCCTTCTCAATCATTCGTCTACCCTTTAGATATGACTTATGAATTTCTTTGGATTTTTAGAACAACCGTCGATGTCCTCAATGGTTCGTCCACCCCATGAATAGGACTTGGTAAATTTTATGACCACGACACCCATCAATGCCCTTAATAGTCTGTCCACCCTATGGGTAGGACTTGGTAAATTTTAACACTGAGACATCCGTCGGTGTCCTTAATGGTCCGTCCATCCTGTGGGTAGGACTTGGTAAATTTTAAGACCAAGGCACCTATCGCTGTCCTTGATGATCCATCCACCGCGTAGATAGGACTAGATTACTTTTTGATCAAGGCACCTGTCGATGTCCTTGATGATCTATCCATCCCGTAAGTAGGACTTGATAAAAAATTTTACCAAGGCACTCGTCAGTGTCCTTGAAGATCTATCCATCTCGTAGGTAGGACTTGATAAATTTTTTACCAAGGCACCCGTTGATGTCCTTGATGATCCGTCTATCCCGTAAGTAGGACTTGATAAATTTTTTACCAAGGCACCCGTCAGTGTCCTTGAAGATCCGTCCATCTCGTAGATAGGACTTGATAATTTTTTTACCAAGGCACCTGTTGGTGTCCATGATGATCTGTCCATCCCGTAGGTAGGACTTTGGGTTTTTGTGACCAAGGCACCTGTCAGTGTCCTTGGTGATCCATCCATCCCGTAGGTAGGACTTATGATTTTTTTTTGTGACCAGGCACCCGTCAATATATTTGGTAGTCCATCCACCCCGTAGGTAAGACTTAGGATTTTTGTAGACAATTTCTTAAAAGGTAGATCCTTAACAAAAGGTACGAATAATGTAGATAATGTGTCTGATAATCCTCAAGATTCTTATTTCAATAATCAAAAAACATAATATCCTACTTTAACAATAAAAAAAGAAAAGCAATAACGTAGTTTGTAGTTGTCCACTACTGGTAGTATTTCCGCAGGTGCTCGGTGTTCCACGGGTGATGGAGTATTTGCCTGTCGAGGATCGCCAAGCGGTTGGTCCCTTTTCTATGGCAGCCAACGATCTTGTAGGGTCCTTCCCAATTGGGGCCTAACTTACCCTGCGTAGGGTTTTTGGTAGCTATCGTCACCTTCTTTAGGACTAGGTCCCCAACTTGAAAAAGTCAAGGTTTGACCTTGATGTTATAGTGCTTTGCCATTTGGTCTTAATAACGCGCAATCCGTTGCTCAGCTGTCACTCTAACTTCATCCAGAAGGTCTAATTGTAGGCGCATTCCCTCTTCGTTCCTTCTTTCGTCATGGTGGGATACCTTGTAGCTGTTTAATCTAACTTCTGCCTGGATGATGGCTTCACTCCCAAACGCAAGGCGGAAAGGTGTTTCTCAAGTAGGCATGCGAGCCGTTGTCCGGTATACCCATAACACACTTGGTAGTTCGTCTGGCCATATACCATTTACCCCCTCAAGCTGAGTCTTGATCATCTTGAGTAAGAATCGGTTTGTAACCTCAACTTGACCATTGGCTTGAGGGTGGGCGGGGTAGGAATAGTGGTTTTTGATCCCCAACTGTTGGCAAAAGTCCCTTAATGCGTCGTTATCGAACTACTTTCCATTATTAGAGATGAAGACTCTAGGGATGCCAAAGTAGCAAATGATGTTTTTCCAGACGAAGCCTCAAACATTCTTTTTGGTGATAGTGGCCAAGGGTTCTGCCTTAACCCATTTTGTGAAATAGTCGATTCCTACGACGAGGAACTTGAGTTGTTGCATTGCCATGGGGAAGGGCCACATTTTGTTGAGCCCCCATTAAGTGAATGGCCAGGGAGCATTCATTGGGGTAAGTTGTTCCAACGGTTTCCGTATAATGTTATTGAAGCGTTGGCATTTGTCGCACACCTTCACGTAGGACTGAGTGTCCTTTTGCATAATGGGCCAATAGTACCCTACTCGTATGAGTTTGTGAACCAACGATCGTGTTCCCGAATGATTTCCACATACTCCCTCATGGACTTTCCTCATGACGTGGTTTGTTTCGTCGAGGACCAAGCATCTCAGGTACGGACGAGAGAAACCCCTTTTGTAAAGGATAACCCCAACCAGCACAAAACGCGATGACCACACCTTCAGCCTTCGAGAAGTATTATGATCTTCCGAAAGCGTCCCATTATGAGGTAAGAGACAATTGGTGCCGTCCAGTTGGCTCCCATAGGGATCACCTATACATCTATTTTATCCATGGCAGGTGAGTATTAGACAAAGGATAGTACCTGCCTAGTGTTGACCATGTGTTCTGCAAATGCCGCTTTGGCTACCTGGTTAACTTGCTCACTCTCTTCCCTTGGGATTTGAACAAATTTAGCCAAGAACTTCTAGCTTACCCTTTCTTTGACCATGCTTAGGTATTCCTTCATCCGTTCCCCTTTGGCCTCGTAGTCTCCGTTAATTTGTCTGATGATAACTTGCAAGTTGCTGTGCATGACTATTGACGAAACCCCTGTCGCTTTAGTCAAGTCGAGGCCCGTGGAGACTGTTTCATATTCGACCTCGTTGTTGGTTGTCGGAAATTGGAGACGGAACACACAATCTATCAAATCTCCTTCTGGTGACTATAGGACAACCCCAACTCCCCCAGCGCGTTGGTTGGACGAGCCATTCGTCCGCACCATTCATGTCACCGGTCTTTCGTCCTCATCTTCCTTTGCCGTGAATTTAGCAATGAAGTTGGCCAAGGCCTGGGCCTTGATCGCAGTTCTTTGTCGGTACAGTATGTCGAACTCGCCAAACTCTATCGCCCATAAGACCAATCGTCTACCTGCCTCCGAATTGTTCATCTCGCTTCGTAATGGTTTGTCCGTCTAGACCACTATGGTGTGTGCTTGGAAGTACGGCCTGAGCTTTTGGACAACCGTGACCAGGGCGAAAGCTAACTTTTCCGTAACGGGGTATCTTCCCTCTACCCCCAAAGCGCTCAACTAGTATAGTAGATAGGTAGCTGCACACTGCTCTCTTCCCAAATGAGAGCTGAACTGACGACCGTTGGGGATACGACCAAGTAGAGGGAGAGCTTTTCATCGAGTTTAGACAGACTAGGTAGTGGTGGGGATGCAAGGTATGTCTTTAGCTCCTCGAAGGCCTTCTAACATTCGTAGGTCCATTCGAAGGCTTTCTTCAGCATTTTGAAGAATGGTAGGCATTTTTCCATCACCCTGGAGACAAACCTGTTGAGAGTTGCAACCTTACCATTCAGGCTTTGTACCTCCTTGAAGTTTTTCGGAGGTGTCATCCCCAATATGGCCTAAATTTTGTCGAGGTTGGCCTTCACGCCTCGTTGTGATACCATAAAGCCCAGAAACTTTCTTGACGACACTCCAAATAGACATTTGCTGGGATTGAGCTTCATATTGTAGTGGCGTAGGGTTTCAAATGTTTCTCAAAGATCATTCAGGTGACGGTCCTCCTTCGCGCTCTACATGAGCATGTCGTTCACGTACACCTTGACATTCCACCCAATTTGCTAGACGAACATCCTATTCACAAGCCTCTGATACGTTTCCCCTGCATTCTTCAATCTGAATGGCATGACCTTATAGCAAAAGAGCCCTTGGCTCGTGACGAATGAAGTCTTTTCTTGGTCAGCTTCGTCCAACCTGATCTGGTAGTAGCCGAAAAATGCGTCCATGAAACTCAATAGCTGGTGCCCAGCTGTCAAGTCGACAAGGAAGTCAATACGTGGAAGTGGGCAACTATCCTTTGGGCAGGCTCTGTTCAGGTCGGTGAAGTCTACGCACACCCTCCATTTGCCATTCATCTTTTTTACCATCACTATGTTGGCCAACCAACCATTTTGGGTGATATACCTCCCTGATAAAGTCTGCTTCCAGTAACTTGCGGACTTCTTCCGCTATGGCCTTATCTCTCTCTTGGGCAAAAACTCTCTTCTTCTATCTGACGGGAGGGAAGGATGAGAACACATTGAGCTTGTGAACCACGACGCTTGGATTGATTCCCGGCATGTCCTCAGTGAAGACGTCCTAATTATTCTTTAGGAAGAGGGCAAGCTCCTTGGGGATTGAAGGGTCGGCCTGTGTACTGATACGGGTGATTCGACCTAAGAAATTGTTGTCCAGGGAGATTTCTTCCAGGTCTTCCGTCGATTCTACCGTAACTCGCTGCTCCTCAATGTTTAATGCTTGTAAGCAATCATCCATCTCTAGCATAGCTATGTAGCATTTGCGAGCCGCCATCAAGTCTCCACGTGATTCTCTAATCCCATACTTCGTTGGGAATTTCACCAGTAATTGGCACGTAGACGTCGTTGCTCTCCATGAGTCAAGTGTAGGTCGCCCGATGTTGGCGTTGTAGGCAGAGAAGCAATCGACAACTAGGAAAGTGACCTCCTTAGTGAGCTTCTGAGGGTATGTCCTAATGGTCACCGGTAGGGTGATGGTTCCAATGAGGAAGACCTTGGTACTGCCAAATTCAACTAGCAGAGTGTACGAAGGCAAAAGATGCTTCTTGTCGATCCCATTGTCTTCCGAACTCCCATTGTCTACTAGCACCCGTCGAGTGTTGAAGTTTGCTATTGACAGGTTGATGACCAGGGCGTCATCATAAGGGTGGTGGAGTTATCGGACATCCTCTTTTGTGAAGCTAATGGCCAGGTTGTTGACCCTAGTCATTTTAGGTGATTGGCCCGAAATCTGGACACTCTACACCATCCGCAAATATGTCTTCCTTTCTTTCTTAAAGGAGCTAGCCAACGTACTTCATCCTACAATCACCCTTATCTCTCCAAGTGGAGCCTTAGGTCTTTCTTCGACCCGTTGGTTAGGTTCGGGGTCCCTTGGCAGGTTTTCTTCGCCCCTGACGAGCCGTTGTAACTTTCCTTGCTTGGTGAGGACTTCAATCTGATGCTTTAGGTCGTAACACTCAAAAGTGTCGTGCTCATGGCCCCAATGAAAGTGGTAGTACTTGTTTCTAGGCCTTTTGTTCGGGTCGCCCTTCAACTTGTCTGACCAAGTCAGCGCTGTGTCTTCCCTTATCTATATGAGAACTTGGTTAAATAGGATGTTTAGTGGTGTGAAGTTGACTGTCTTGCCGGATGGAGGTCTCGACCTCCTATCATCCTTTTGGTCATTCGTCTAGGCTGACTTCCTTCCGCTGTCCTGACAGTGATCCTCTTTCCTTTCCCTCTTCTTCGGCTTGCTCCCTCCGGCAATCATGGCGTCCTCTGCATTCATGTATTTAGTAGCTTTGTACAACATGTTGACCATCGTCTTCGAGTCGTTCTTGTAGATAGAGAAAAGGAATTCTCCTTATTATAGCCCATTGGTGAATGCAGTGACTAAGACTTTGTCGTCGGCCTCATTGATCAAAAAGGCCTCTTTGTTGAAACGACTCATGTGTGATCTCAAGCTTTCATCGTCTCGTTGCTTGATGTTCAACAAGCTCGTTGAAGACCTCTTATACCTCTACCTTCGATGAAGTGGGTGACAAAATGTCCGCTCAACTCCTTGAGAGAGTTAAGGATTTTCTATGTACCTGGGAAAAGAGGAGGTCTGATGCTTATATAATGGTGAGCAGTGAATCAAGATCCCTTGGATGCAGGGTTTTTTCCTTGTAAGGAAGATTTTGAGTTAGGGTTTCCGAGATTTTAGGGTGTCTTTCCATACGAGGAAAATATGGGTGTGTAGTAGGGTCTTTGGTCATGATGCACAAGATATTTCCATATGAGGAACTTCGCGTGGAGACTACGCAAAAGATTGTGGGGCCCATCACCTTTGTCCGTCGGCATGTCCATCCGTTTGTCAGTATGCAAATAAGGAGACATCAAATCACTCCTTCATTGGCTTCTATCCGTCGTGTGTTCACCTATCTGAAACATTGTCCTAATGGATCCTAAGGATAGCAGGGGGACGGGCTTGTGGTCAGAAAACGTAACCCGTTCATTGAGATGGCATAGATGGGACCGTCAACCCCTGTGAGTACTTGGCTAGACGGGTGAGAAAGGAGTTTGGAGTTTATTAGGGCTAGCCCACTAAAAAACAATCAAATGCCACATTGTTTTGAATTAATTTCCATTACTCTTTGTACACTGTACACACTAAGTTGGGTGCTCTTTGGGGTGGACAACTCTACACTTTCACTTAGAGTCACAAGTAACATGAGCAATATCATTGTGCGAATAGGAGTAAAACATAAACTTAGAGTGACAAATGAGAAACGAGACCAAAGCTATAAAACCATTTTGCCCTTTGGGTGTCCTCACTTTAGATTTTATATTATAATTTTTTTTTTCCTTTGAATACTCATTTTAAATGATAATTATAATTAATACACTATTATATCTTTTATTCTAGTCTCAAATACTATATATACATGTGTGTGTGTGCGCGCATGCACATGCATACATGTGTATAGGGACGGAGCCACGACTTGGAGTTTGGAGGGGGCAGCTTTGCTACTGGCTACACGTAGTAGCTCTGGCCTTTGACTCTACTACTTAATCACTAATGAGTTTTATTTATTTATTTGTGTGTTTTTGATGAGTGTGTTGCTTCTAGGTAAGGACAAAATTATTTCATTTAAAATTTTTTAAAGGGTTGAACTAATTATTTTGGGTAAAATTGGTTAACTAAGCTTAATTGTTTTTAGTTTTAGTAATGGTAAATTTGCTGTTGGCCTAAATTTTTTTGGACTTGTATATTTTGTTTTAGATTTTAGATATTGAAAGTTCAAATGGTGTAAAAACACCCTTAAACGTTTAGACCCCCAATTTACAAATTACCAATTCAAGCTTTATATCAAACAGTTAATGTGCGGAATATGAACATAAGCTTAACACAGAATTGATAAACTATCTAAGCCAATTAAAATCACATCCACAGCAGAAAATAAAAAGCAAAGAAAAAGGGAAGAGAGATGCAAACACAAGGACAATACACGATGTGTTATCGAAGAGGAAACCGAAGCCCTCGGTGTAAAACCTCTCCGCCGCCCTCCAAGCGGTAAACAATCCACTAGAAAATGTAGTTGGGATACATGAACAGCAATAGACCCTCCAAGCCTAATCTACCCAGTGTACCTAAGCCCTCCAAGCTTCTTGCTCCAACGAGGTTGCGCCGAACTTATTTCTTTTCTAGCTTCCCGGATTCCGCTACTTGACCATAGCATTAACCAATGTAAATTGGTTCCATCCTAACTGCTTCCTAGAACACCAAACAGCTCTCTCACAGTAATGGATATGGTGAGAAAAGGTTTTGGTAAAATGACTCTCAAGGATTTAACAATGGAGAGGAAGAGAGTTGAGGAATTTGAAGAGTCTCTTATGTAAAGATTGTGGATGAATCAATCTTGTTTTACTCTAGGGTTTCTCTCTCAAAATTCTCTCTGGAAGCTCTCTTTCTTTCGTGGGTATAAGGGGTATTTATACTAGGGTGAGAATGGAATGTGAAACGTCAGGTTTTTCAAAACAGGGCTGGCTCGCGGCTTGGCCTCGCGCCTTGACTGAGTCGCGAGATCCAGCCGCGAGATAACAAAACGGCTAGTTGTCCTATTTTGTCCTGTAGTGCTCCAGCTAGCATGACGCTTCAACTTCTGGCATGCTTGGCACGTGTGCTGCTTCTGACGGCTTGCAGGCGCGAGTCACCTGCGAGATCCAGCCGCGAGACTCTATTTTCTAGCACACTCTTGAGCATTCAACACTCTATCTCACTCACTACCCTTACAACAAACCCACCTAAATACAGGGTTACTAATTGCTGAAATACAAGCAAATTTGGCACGGAATAAAGCCAACAAGATGATTGATTAAATTCAACCTTATAGATATATAAATTTTTTTTTATGAACTTTAAAAAGAAGAAAATGCTAGAGTTACAAACTTTTTTTACAAATTGCTAATGTGGTGAGTAGTTATTAGTAAGTTAAAAAGTGATGTTAGTGGTAGGCCTAGATGCTAACCAATAAAATGATGTAGAAAATTTTGTGCTTGTAGCATTACTCGTAAAAGAATCAATGATAATATTAAGAAGGCAAAGCCTAATTTTATAGAACAAAATTGCTAAAATTAGTACCTATGTAATACTAATATTTTTAAAAAAAAATTTAGGAGGGACCATTGCCCCCCAAGGTCCAACTGTGCTTCCGTCCCTGCATGTGTATAATTATATATTCATATTGTCTTCCTTGAAATCAAATCCTGACTCTGTCACTGTGTATACATGATCATCACTGCAATTCCATGAGCTTGTTTTCACCTTGTACTATTTTCTCCTAATTGCAGGTTGTGGTATCAGTACAGATTTGGAGACATGTTACACTGCCAGGATTATGGCCCTCTCAATCATACCATTTATCATCGTCCAGTCTGTAAAGATATTTTCTTCATCTTCTGCGGAACGCATCGTTATCTTGATTGCTATTGTTGTTTCTACAGTATTCCTATTCCTATACTTCTCTTATCAGGTATTTCATTCATTATTAATCTCTTTTTTTAGTACTCGAGATTATATAAGTCTTATGTGAATTTTGATTGTCAAGGTACTGAGTGGGACTATAAGTTATGTCTCACATCATATAAGTATTAAGTTGGTCCATTTGGATTATATGAGCAATAATGATATAGTGCAAATGTACTGGCAAACTGTGAGGCATATTACTCATCTACACGTTCTTGCTTTTGGAGTTCTAATTGAATTAGGTGTATTCATTGCTGTTAAAACGTGTCATTTTATATATTTGTGTTTTAAAATAAGAATATGTTGGCTCAAAATATGAAAATATTAAAGTAAACTTTTTAGACAAAATGATCGAAATATCATTTGATCATTACATTTATATCACTTGTTTTGGTACACTTTTTTCATATTACATGTTTGGTCAATTAATCAATCAAGAAAAGTTGTTCTCATTTTAGGGAAAAAAAAAAGATAAAGTAAAACGATGTCCACGACATTTTCACAACAAATCTTAATTAGATAGTAGACTGTACATTGATGGGGGAAAAAATGATGTTAGTATGGGCCTAGATTAAAACTAGTAGCAGCATGCAATTTATGATTTGTTATGAAATATTGTAAAGATATTAAAATGATAATGTAACTGATATCATCTAGGATGGTTCATATACAGATAAATTTTCTTAAATTTTATGTCAACACATTATTATTCTTATGAATTTATTGAGTTTGCATGTTTTATTGTTTGGTTTTTTATAATTCTCAAATATATATACTCTTTTATACTTCTCAAATATATATACTCTTAAATGTTTATAAAATTTTACAGATCTTCGAGCCTTGGATTCAGAAAAGAAGATTAGAATTTGTGAAACATAAAAATTTAATATTAAGCATTTTACAACATGTACAAAAACATGCCCTAGGAAATATCCTCACTGCCGATGGGGCACCAAATGTAAATGCGATAAAGAGGTCAGGTTTTGTGAGATACTCTAAACTATTTTCTTTGAAATCCTTCAGTTCAAATAGGTTTATGAGTTGACCAATAATTATGCATTATGTATTGCAGGCTATTTGAGGAGGTAGATCAAGATGGTGATAATATTATATCACCTTCTGATTTAAGAGAACTGCTTCTTGAAATAAAATTTCCTGGAACATCTATTGATAAGGAGAAAGAAATTGGAAAAGTGATGAAAGAATTTGACCTTGATGGTGACCAAAAAATCACTATGGATGAATTCGTCACTGGCTTCACAAAATGGCTCGATGAGACAAAACATGCTATAGATAAGCAATATTTCTCAAAAAAGTCCTTAAAGGACGTATATGAGGTAAATTCCTCTTATTCTCGTGAGTCATGACAAATTTCATAAATTCGAGTCTAAATTAAATAGAAATTTAGGGTCTATTTGGATTGAGGGGAAATAGAGAGGAAGTACGGAGGGGAGTAAAGTAGAGTTGGCTGAAAGCAGACTAATTTTGAGCCAATTCTTATTTACTCTATTCTTCTCCCCCTCACTCTTTCTCAATCCAAATATATCATTAATATATTGATATCCTCCAAGTATATATATCATTAAATCTCTAAGATGTGAAGTCTTTGTGGTTCTTCTGGGTTTCCATTTTCTTGTTTACTTCAGTTTTGTTTGCATAGGTTTTTGGACCTTGGCTTCTAAACAGAAGGAGAGAAAGAGAAATGACAAAAGACCTTATACAAGAAATATTAAGACATGTTCAAAGCAATGTTGTAGGAGGCCTTCTCAAAGAAGACGGCACACCGGATACAAATAGTATTAAAAGGTCATTCCTCAATTCTATATTATATAATTTATTTATTTAAGTGCATTAAGGTATTATGATATTGGAATTCATTTTATCAAATTTAAAAAAAAAAAAAACATTCAAAATAATTAAAGGCAAGTAACACAAGATACAAAATTTAGGGATAAGACCTGAATTAATGTTGTCTACTCTTAGTTTGAAAAATATTACTTTTCCGACCTGAGATTAGTTTTGGTATGAAGTCGTTGCCCACCTTATTATTTTCACTGTTAAAAATATGGGGAAAAAATTAAGGAAAAGAAGGAAATGAAGATCTAAAAGTGGTATTTATGAAAATTATGGAAGTTTTTATACTTTGGCTCAAGAACACTTAAAATTTTATAAAACAGTCAAATATCCCAATAAAATTTTGAGGGGGAAAAAACACAACCTATTGTAATACAAAGTAATTCTTGCAAAGCTATTTCTTCCAATTTCTTTCTATTTCATCTTTCTTACAAAAAACAAAAAATTTCTCTCTTTTCCTCTTTTCTTTTTCCTTTGTTTGTACTCCGAGTCTTGGTTGAAGATGCGACAAAGCAGCATCGTGCCTATAAGTCTTATTCGATATGCTATATTTTACTTCTGGAGCAAACCTAAATGGATAGTAATCGACTAGCTTCTTCATCAGCATACATAATGACTAGCTTCTTCGACTTCCCATATAATGTATCAATTAATCCTTGTTGCACTATGATATCTTTGACAGTGACTTGTCAAAGATTAAAATTGAAAGTTCAAATAGTGTAAAAACACCCTTGAACGTTTAGACCCCAATTAACAAATTAACCAATTCAAGCTTTATGTCAAACAAATAGTGTGCGGAAAATGAACATAAGCTATAATGTAGAATTGGACAAAACTATCTAAGCCAAATTAAAATCACAACCACAGCAGAAAATAAAAGGTAAAGATAAAGGGAAGGAAGATGCAAACACAAAGACAACACGCGATGTGTTATCGAAGAGGAAACCGAAGCCCTCGGCGTAAAACCTCTCCGCCGCCCTCCAAGCGGTAAATAATCCACTAGAAAATGTAGTTGGGATACATGGACAGCAATAGACCCTCCAAGCCTAATCTACCCAGTGCACCTAAGCCCTCCAAGCTTCTTGCTCCAACGAGGTTGCGCCGAACCTTTTTCTTTTCTAGCTTCCCGGATTCCACTACTAGACCATAGCATCAACCAATGAAGATTGGTTCCTTCCTAACTGCTTCCCAGAACACCAAACAACCCTCTCACAGTAATGGATATGATGAGAACAAGGTTTTGGTAAAAGGCCTCTCAAGGATTTGGCAATGGAAAGGAAGAGAGTTGAGGAATTTGAAGAGACACTAATGTAAAGATTGTAGATGGTTCAATCTTGTTTTGCTCTAGGGTTTCTCTCTCAAAATTCTCTCTGGAAGCTCTCTATCATTTGTGGGTATAAAGGATATTTATATTGAGGTGAGAGGAGAATGTGAAATGTCAGGTTTTTCAAAACAGGACTGGCTTGCGGCTTGGCCTCGCGACTTGACTGAGTCGCGAGATCCAGTCGCGAGATAACCGTATGGCCAGTTGTCCTGTTTTGTCCTGTAGTGCTCCAACTAGCATGACTGTTCACCTTCCGGCATGCTTGGCACGTGTGCTGCATCTGGCGGCTTGCAGCCGCGAGTCACCCGCGAGATCCAGCCGCGAGTCTCTGTTTTCTTGCACACTCTTGAGCAATCTTCACTCTATCTCACTCACTACCCTTACAACAAGCCCACCTAAATACAGGGTTACTAAATGCTGAAATACAAGCAAATTTGGCACGAAATAAAGCCAATTAGATGGTTGAATAAATTCAACCTTACAATCTCCCCCTTTGGCTATTCCGTGACAAAACCCTAAAACAGACTCTAGACTTAACATGTGAGTTGGGAACAGTTGATCAAAACTCACTTACACCTAACTCTAGAAGCTGTGAAGCACTTGAATCATATGAACAAAAAACTCCTGAAACACAACAATACACCATGATCATTGTAAGCAGAAAATCGTGAAATGCATATGAAACAGGCAATATGTGATCAAGCAAAGATGAAGTTAAGAAACAAACCATGGCTTGATCAACCAAGTAATCACTACAAGGTAGTGACCACAATGCTCATTCACACTTGGAATGAACACTAGGACATACAAGCTAACAAGCTCAATGCAAGTCACTTGCATGCCAAACACTCAACCAATGCATAATACACTAAGTATATGCATCTAGGAACAATCCTACAAGGGCACAAGAGTGACAGTACTTAAAGAAAATGCAATACATTTATATAGAAGTACTGATATAAACAAAACATAAAAGGCTGCATAAAGCATGGTACACACCATAAAGCCTACAAACTATGCATAAAACATAACCCTAAAAGCTTACATAAGCAACATGGGTACAAGACTCAAAACATAAACTGAAAAGCATCAACAATATATATAAAAGATTAAACCAAGATTATAAGTTATGAGTTAGAAACAAAAGTACACCAAAACCACAGTGTATCAAACCCATATAAACACCACATTAACCAAAACATAAGATATAAGATAAAGTAATGCTCCCCCTCAACATAATGCTCCCTCTCAAGGTCTGTTTCTCAAAATTTCTCCCCCTTTTTGACCGAAATGGCCAAAGGGTCAGTTCCCATGATTTGTGGCGAAGCTGTCGAATTTTGCAGAGAGAATATCCAGCTGGTCCTGCATGGCTATCATCCTCTCAGACTGCTCTGTCTGGACCTCTCTGAGTCCATCAAGTCTGTCCAGAATTACTTGAAATGCGTCTTGAGGTACAGCGGAAGAAGTTGATGCTCTAGTCCTCTTGCCACTCCTTTTGGGTGTTGAAGTTGATGCCTAGCCTGCTGCCTCTGTCTCAGTCTCCATTGGAGCACCTTCATCTTGTTCAGCCCCTTCTTCATCTGCATCACCCGGAAGCCGTACTTGTATCCTTATGATGGTTTGCTTGTTGATTGCTGAGGGTATTGGCATTAGGCTGAGGTCTTGAGGAATTGGAATTCCTTTTGCCCTGAAAATCCGCATGAGAAGGCTAGGAAAAATCAGCTTAGCACGGGAAGTTGTTCTGGTCTCTTCCATGATTGTATCAAATATATGAGAGCTGATGTCAATGAATGTTTTCTCCTTTAGCTCCATAAGAAAAATGACTTTGGCATTGTTGATTGTACTGAGTTTCGTCACAGGATACAAGTTGTGCATCATGATGATGGTAAGGCACCTCATGTCAACTGGAAAAGCTGTGGTATTGAGACACTTTCCTTCTCTCTGTCCTCCAATGCGGTTTTGAACAGTTTCCAAAGACAACATTCTGTCTTTGTAGTTGGTAAACTCATGCTCCTCTAAACCCTCAAGACCAAGGACCCCATCAATATCATGGGCATCTAGAGTGAATTCATGCCCTCTTATTCAACAATCTAGCTCATCTTCCCTAATCTTCACATTAGAGTAAAATTCTCTTATTAGTGTCTCACACACACCCGGTAATCCACTTAACAACTTTTCCTAGCCTCTGCCCTCAAAACATGTGGGAATAAAGGTATCTTTTAGGTCCACTAAATCCACAAATCTCTCTTGAATTATGGTCCCCTTCATGAAAGAATCTTTGTATCTCTCAAAGTGTTGAACCGACCTAAACAGATTAGAATCCATTTTCAATCGTTTGTCAGCCTTCTTTGCAGGGGTTTTCTTCTTCGGAGGTGAGGGAGCCATCTGTGAACAAACAGAAGAGGCCACAACAACACAGTACAATACATGTGTAGACCAGATCAGTACATTGTTAGTGACAAGGACAAAAATGCCACCACTCAAATGAACTAAAACCAATTAAATCTCATGCTACTTAAGTCAACCACACAGATGAACAGGCTTAAAATTGGATACACAAGAACAACTAGTATAATTCATGGGAAAGATTTTGAAGACATCCAAAAGACAAATATATGTCAATGAGACATACAGATTGATGTGTATGACCAAACTCAAAGAACAAAAAACAGATGCACACAATAGATGGACAAGCACAATTTCAGCATAGTAAACCTCACAGCCACAATAGGAACATTTTGAATCAACATATTAGCATAATATCAGACAAGAAATGAGACCAACAAATAGCAAGCCCTAGCTAAGTGCATGAAGAAGAATTAACCAACAACTTAGTTAAATGCAACCTAAAATAATAGCTACACAAACTAAGCAAGGGCAAAGAGCAACAACCGAATAGAAACCCATAACAAAAACATAAACAAATGCGAGTAATTAAGAGGGAAAATCACAGAATCAAGTGAAATAAAGTTCAAGAAAGAAAACCCATACCTGTTACTTGAAGATTTCGAACTGAAAGGAAGCAACAATGGAGTTCGAAAATGGAGGCACAGTGTATATGGGTAAGAAAAGTTTTAGAAAGACAATGAACAGTCACAAATGTTCGAGAGAAAAACTGAAAAACGCTTTTAAAAACTGTCCCTATTTTTGCCAAACACGCGTTTTTCACGACTGAAGTGAGTCGCCAACTAGTCGCCAGGTTGAGCCGCCAAAACACTCAAAGACAAAGTTTTGAAAAAATTTTCTAAGTGTTTTTCGCGACTGGAAGGTCTACCCGCGAGGGAGTCGCGAGATAAGCCACGAAAATCTCTGAGGAACCTCGCGACTGGACCTTTCACTCGCGAACAAGTCGCCAAAATTGACCCGCGAACATGCGACTGAGTCACGCGACTTGACATACCCGCGACTGAGTCGCCAAAACAAGGCAAAAATGATTTTTTGAAATTTTCATTTTTAAGAACAAAATACTTTCCAAAAACACCTAAAATACTCAAAAATCTTTTTGTGCTTGAATCAACAAAAATTGAGTATGTGAAAACACATTTCAACAAGTACAATCACACAAATGAATATGGCATTCATTGAACATAAACTTGTGTGTTGTGTGTGGATATCAACAATGAGATAGTCCTTAGTCTAATGTGAAGATTCAATGATCAATTCAACCAAGGCATACACAATTAGCACTAGATCATGTGATCTATCTCAATTATAGAAATATGTATATATGACCTCCCACAAAACTTGATAACATAACTTGGAGCTTTACATTTGACTCTACATTCAATTATAACATTTGATCCTTTTGATTCTTTTGAGACAACACCTCTCATTGTGAGAGTGATATTTGATAATTCACTTTAATGAACAAGCCTTTGGCCTTTTGAATAAACATTCACTTTAATTTTTGGTCGCTTTCCCTTTTTCCTAGTCGAATACTAGTATTTGCGACAGACTTTTGCAACTCAATATCTCTTTTCATTTGGAGATTTACATTTGGTGAGCTCTTTTTAGTAAAAACAAAAATGAAGAGTGGGAAGATATATAAACACAAGTCTATGCATGTCTCAAGATCATCATAACCATTCACTCATCATTCATGACAAGTTTGAAGATCTATTTACAACAATCACATTGATTTCAAGATTTCTCCCACAGTGATAAGGGTGCAAAGGAACAAGTTATGCTCGAAAATGCACAAAGCCATTAGCACAAAGGTACAAGGCCAAACAAGTTTTGAGACAGAAACTCAACCATGTCAATCAAACTTTTTGATTTTCTAATTTTTATGTGATTTTTGGATTTTTGACACTAAAAAAAATGACCAAAAACAAAAACAAAATCAACAGTATGCACAAGTAAACAAGCAAACAACCAACAGCAAAAACAATAAGCAAACAAACAAACATCGTCGCAAAGTATAGGAAGTATTAATGCATGGACATGTTGTAATGCTTATGCATGAGTACCCTTCTTCACCCACACGTCACTTGCGTTTGGGGTGATTTCCTTATAGGATTGGGTATGGGAGTTAGGGCTTTCAAACCTTCATGAGAAGCTTTCCAAGCAGTTGGTGAATGCACCAATCATCTTCATCACGTTCATCATTCCGGGATCACCATTTTGATCTCTAGATTGTTCACCTGCCCAATTTCTTCTATCATTTCTAGGTCCTCGTGACCTTTGAGGAGTTGCACTATTCATTGCTCTCAGCTTTTGACAATTTGGTCGAGTATGCCCTTGAAGTCCACAATGATGACACACATAATTTGATTTAGGACCTCTTTGTGGTCGTGGACGAGACTTGGCTCGAGATTCTGACCTGCCCACAGATTGATTACGGGAATTCAACAACTGTTCGTTCCCCACATTTCTCTTCTCCTCTATCTTGGGCTTCTCAGCAGTAGGACCAACTTCAACTGGCTCTTTAGCCTTTACAAACTTCACTTCTTTAGTGACATTTCTAGATGAGCTACTTCCTCCGGTATATCCCAACCCGGATTTGTCTGAAAAGCTCTTTTGAGATGAGATAACATCATCTAGCTTCTTGGTGGTGACCCTCTCTATTTTAGCATTTGCTTGCACAACCTCTTGCTCAAGAAATCTCACTTTTGTGTAAGCTTCTGACAGCTCACCATTCAGTGTCTCTATCTCACATTTGGCCTCCCTATATCGGATTAGGAGACTTTTATAGTCCTCCTCTGCCTTCTTCATTTTTCTCACAGCAGCCTTGGCCATCCTTGTGTACTCACCCGACTTTTCAAGGAGTGAGTTATAATTCTTTTGAAGATTAGTTGTGCTTACATCTTCTTCAACATTTGATTCCTCGACAACTCCTAATGATTCTTCATCACTATGTTCTCCAAGGTCTCGTACAAGCAGATTCAACTCGTCTGAAGACTCAACATGGGCAATAGTCATAAAAGCTGAATAGTTCCCCTCTCCATCACAGGTTTCTTCTAATTCTGAGTCGGATGAATCCGAGTCACTTAATGTCGTGCCATACACCTTGCCTTTCGATTTCAAATAATTCGGACATTCTTTCTTAAAGTGTCCATGCCCGTTGCACTCAAAACAAGTGACACCTTGTGTAGATTGGGATTCTTTTCCATCTTTCCTTTTAAATTCCCTTTTCTCCCTTCCTGAACTTTGAAATTTTCCTTTATCACCAAATTTTCCATTATTCTTGAATTTCAAGAATTTTCAAAAATTTTATACAAGGTATGCAACATCTTTATCGACCACATCGTCTTCTGATGAGTCATGGACTTCTACCTTCTCATTAATGGTCTTAAGAGCAAGAGATTTACTCTTCCGTTGATTGAGCAGCGACATCTCATAAGTCTGAAGAGAACCAACCAGCTCCTGGACTTTGATGTCATCGAGGTCCTTGCTCTCTTCAATCGCTGTCACTTTAGCACGAAAACTTTCCGGTAATGATCGAAGGATCTTCCTTACGATTTTAGAATCCTCCATTTTCTCCCCCAAATTGAACTTGCTGACTACCACCTCATTCAGCTTCCCATAGAAAGAGTCAAAGGACTCATCCTCACTCATTTTGAGCTCCTCAAACCGAGTGGTCAGCATTTGCAACTTGGTGTCTTTCACTTTCTTCGTGCCTTCATAGGTGGTTTCCAATATCTCCCATACTTCTTTGGCAACGGTGATGTGGGAGATCCTGTAAAATTCATCTGGAGACACACCACAGAAAATAGCATTTAAGGCTTTACTGTTAGCATTAGATGCAACGAGTGCTGCCTTATCCCAGGTGGATTTGGCTGCCTCAGGTCTGGTCCAACCACTCTCAACAGCATCCCAAACAGATTCATCAATGGAGCACAGAAATGCTCTCATGCGAACCTTCCAAAAAGCATAATTACTACCATCAAAATATGGAGGTGCATTTAGGGATTGAGACCGATCCATCTCAAAAGGGAGTCAAGGATCACACAATGGTATTGAAACCAATAGAAGTGCACCCGCTCTGATACCAATTGAAAGTTCAAATAGTGTAAAAACACCCTTGAACGTTTAGACCCCAATTAACAAATTAACCAATTCAAGCTTTATGTCTAACAAATTAACCAATTCAAGCTTTATGTCAAACAAATAGTGTGCGGAAAATGAACATAAGCTATAATGTAGAATTGGACAAAACTATCTAAGCCAAATTAAAATCACAACCACAGCAGAAAATAAAAGGCAAAGATAAAGGGAAGGAAGATGCAAACACAAAGACAACACGCGATGTGTTATCGAAGAGGAAACCGAAGCCCTCGGCGTAAAACCTCTCCGCCACCCTCCAAGCGGTAAATAATCCACTAGAAAATGTAGTTGGGATACATGGACAACAATAGACCCTCCAAGCCTAATCTACCCAGTGCACCTAAACCCTCCAAGCTTCTTGCTCCAACGAGGTTGCGCCGAACCTTTTTCTTTTCTAGCTTCCCGAATTCTGCTACTAGACCATAGCATCAACCAATGAAGATTGGTTCCTTCCTAACTGCTTCCCAGAACACCAAACAACCCTCTCACAGTAATGGATATGATGAGAACAAGGTTTTGGTAAAAGGCCTCTCAAGGATTTGGCAATGGAGAGGAAGAGAGTTGAGGAATTTGAAGAGACACTAATGTAAAGATTGTAGATGGTTCAATCTTGTTTTGCTTTAGGGTTTCTCTCTCAAAATTCTCTCTGGAAGCTCTCTATCATTTGTGGGTATAAGGGGTATTTATACTGAGGTGAGAGGAGAATGTGAAACGTCAGGTTTTTCAAAACAGGACTGACTCGCGGCTTGGCCTCGCGACTTGACTGAGTCACGAGATCCAGTCGCAAGATAACCGTATGGCCAGTTGTCCTGTTTTGTCCTGTAGTGCTCCAGCTAGCATGACTGTTCACCTTCCAACATGCTTGGCACGTGTGCTGCATCTGGCTGCTTGCAACCGCGAGTCACCCGCGAGATCCAGCCGCGAGTCTCTGTTTTCTTGCACACTCTTAAGCAATCTTCACTCTATCTCACTCACTACCCTTACAACAAGCCCACCTAAATTCAGGGTTACTAAATGCTGAAATACAAGCAAATTTGGCACGGAATATAGCCAATTAGATGGTTGAATAAATTCAACCTTACAAAAATTATTTTTCTCGTTTAAGAGCTCCACCCCAATGCCAATTTGTTTTGAAAAGCATGCAAAATAATTAAAGTCAAGTGACACAAGTCTCAACTTTTAACATGCTTCGACAAACTCTATTCCTACATCTGAGCAATGCCAATCAAAAATCCACTGTCAATAACAAGGATTACAAACATACTCACAGAGTCTTACTAACTCTCACAAATAAAAACTAACTCAAAACCCCTAATGCACCAAAAGGTACTCTTACCCACATACAGAAGTGAAATTTTAATCTTTCAACTCTCTCACACGCTACAAGATTATACCATCGAACCCTTTAATCACTATTCGTTTGTACATAGGAAATACATTTTTAGTGGAAAATGAATGTAGCAGAACGTTTTTAATAATGAATGAGCATTTTTTCCACACCAAAAATATTAAAATATGTAACTAAGTCAAAGTAGGAAATCTCCAAATTGTTCCCCTTAATGGGCAGGACTTTAACATTTGGTGTGAGAAATGTCATTTTACAAACTACTTAGCGGTTATCATGTCCATCAGCGAAACCCATGAAACATCAGAAGCATGTTGGCTTGGTTGTAATGTAGGTGAGGCCCGAATTGCTGAACATGTAGTTCGAATTCCTATAATTTAATGGAAAAGGGGAAAACGGAAAATAAAATGAAATTACTCTAGAGCCAAGTAAAATATTAGAGAAACCACAATATTATGTACTCTATGTATGTTGTTTAATTATCCAACTTGGATCTAATGTCAGTCATTCAAGGCCCATTTGATAAAAAATTTCTAGTAACGATGTTTTTAAGTGTTGTGAAAATACGTATGGGTGAAAAAATGTTGTAAAAATTCATGTTGTGTTGGACGGATCATTATTTTAGTTAGTCATATATTGCTTGTTCTCTACAATGAATTCAATGTTTTATAGGTTGTTTGAGAAAATGGAACACGACAGCAATAATTGCATATCGCAGCATGAACTAAAAGAACTAATTGCGGATATCAAGTTTGGCAAGCTTCCTTTAGATGTGGAGGAAGCAGTTCTTAAATTGATTGAAGAACTTGACACTGATGGTGACCATCTGATTAATGAAGATGAATTTGTTTCTGGATTTGCTAAATGGCTTGACACAACTGACAATCAGGATCCTTCTACAACTGAGTCTCAAGATGATATCTACCAAGTAAATCCACGGTTCACTTTTATACTTCATTTGGATTTCAAAAATGCAAAATTATGACTACTTAAGAAATTACAATCCTTTCTCAAGTAAATATAGTTTCACTTCATTCCTCTCATTCTATATATGATTCTGTCAAAATTGATGAGAGATTGATTGATGCACAAAAGCATGAAAGAGAGAGCAAATAAACAAAGGTTTATGTGATTAGGCCAAATGATCTACATCTACGGTGAAAGCTCTTGATGGCTTGATATTTGATATTAAGCTCTTATGTTACAATGAAATTAATGTAGGATTTATATACTAGAGAGCCTTAGACTAACTCTAGGCAAACTATGGACTAACTCAAAGTTAATTTGTTTGTTAGACAAGTACATGAACCTAAAATTGGTTTGATCTTCTTGGACCATAATATGCCTAACAGATTCAAATGGAGGATGAATATTTATTCAAAAACTAATTTGATATGAATTTGGAAATGTTATGCAGAAAACTTGGGAAGCGACGGACAAGTTGGTGGACGAAAAGATAGGCAATGCAGTTGTTGACAACTCTTTACAGGCATGGTTCAAGGCTATGACGCTATTGGTGCTTGGCATTGCTCTATTAGCGATTTTAGCGGAACCTCTGATAGAGAGTGTTCAAAGTTTCTCTAAATCTGCAAGTATACCATCTTTCTTCATCTCATTTATTTTAGTCCCGTTGGCTACCAACACTAGAGCATCAGCATCAGCTATAAAGGAAGCTAGACGTAAGAAGCCAAGAACTACTTCTTTGACATTTTCTGAGGTTTGTTCTCTCCCTTCCATTATTTAAAGTTCATTTTAAGAAAAACTAAAATAAAAGTAAAATATTTCATCGTACATTTATATCGTAAAATGATTCTTATATACTTTGTTCCTTGTCATTTTATATGTGTATCTCCTGCTATTTGTATATTTGAATATTATTTGATAGTTTCTAATTTCTATTATATTATAATATATTTATAATAATAGATGAACAATTAAGATTAAAACAATAAAAATAATGATGATGATGATAATAATAATAATATAAAAGTGTATTGTAGAATGACTATATCTTAATTTTTTTTCTGGTCATTCTATTTTCATATCTTGAAAGCTGTATATTTGAATAATTTGATAGATCATGTGTAGATTAATGACGTTAAATCTAGGTTTTTAAACATTTTTACTTCTCACTTTACCCTTTTTCTATTCATGAAGACTTGCATTAAATGTTCTACTAAATTCTAAATTGTACCCTCTAAGGTTAGGATCATTTATTTTAAAATTTTTGGCTTCCATCCCTAATATTATATAGCATTTTGAATATGATACTTTCATTTGTACTAGTTGATGAGGTCAATAAGTGTCAAATAAACATGCAATCTTTGTAGTTGATCCTGTTAAAATATTCCGCATTGTTATATATGAAAAAAAATAACAATGTTTCTCAAAAATAAAAACAATTAACAATATTTACTGAATAAAAAAATTAAAAATTGCCGCTTCCAAATTAAATTTATTAGCTTGTTAATTTACTATTGCAGATTTATGGTGGAGTATTCATGAACAACATTCTTGGCTTTTCAGTTCTTTTAATCCTAATATATGTGCGTGAATTGACTTGGGAATTCTCTGCTGAAATGCTGGTAGTTCTTCTTGTTTGCGCTACAATGGGCCTTTTTGCGAGCTTTCGCTCTACCTTCCCCATTTGGACATCATTCTTGGCGTACCTTCTATATCCATTATCTTTGCTCCTAGTTTATTTTTTCAAAGATGTTCTCAGTTATACTTAATTAAGGGACAAGGAAGATTATTTTTCTTTGCATTCATTTTTAAATAAATTATTTTTGCAATCAATTAGCAATTATGCATATTATTATTTTTGTTGATGTAGTTGATACTTGATAGTATGATCTGGCTCGATCCAATTGATGCTTGAAACGATGAAAATAATAATAATATTGCACATATCCATGTCATGTGGTGCCCAACACGTGCATACACTTTCAAAGCATCCGTGAAACCAAAACCAAGACTTTTTTAGGCCCCTGGCCAAGATAAGTAGGAGCTCAATACAGGAAGCAAACCCATCATTTAGGGCCAGTTTTGAATTAAAGGGGGAGGGAGGGGACAAATTGACCATTTCTTAACCAATGATTGCTATGTTGCCAAACAAAGGCTTGGCTCTATGGCTTCTATTTGATTATTTCTAGTTCCACGGTTGAATTACATCAACTCCAAAGATAATATATTTAAATTTTAAGCACAGATTTGGTTGCCAATTTTAGAAAATTCACAAGTTTAAACAGTAAATTAAAAAATAAGTATAATTTTAACTATTTCTTGATAAATACGTAATGTATTAAATAAGTAGAATTTGTACTATGGACTTGCCAGTTGATCTCAAGGTGGAACCAGAATCCAAAATCCAAAATTATGGCAAAGCTATGGCGGAAATTCCTTGAACTTGTTCAACAAAACTATTATGATGAACCTTCCAAAGAGAGAATTATATCGCAAGTTTCAAGGTCAGCATAAAACAAGTATCATCTAAAAACCCATAAACAAGAAACATTAGATCTAAAATGTCTATTCGGTATGCATCTTCACTCTTATGTGGACGTAACAATAAAATCTCAGCGAAAGTTTTGTTCATATAATAAAAAGCAAAAAAGTTAAGTACGTTTACACAATATGAATCTCAATTCTTTTTTTCTTTTCTTTTTTTTTTTCTTTTTTTTTTGAGAAATCCAACCTCGCTGTGATTTTTATTGAACTTAAGACAGAAAATCAAAAACTACAAAATGAGAAATTTCTGGTGGAACATCCTCCACCCAGACAAACAAGGGAAAGGAAAGCCTAACTCTTTGTGCTAAAGCATGAGCAACGACATTGCCTTGCCTCTGGACGTGAGAGAAGGTGTGGGTTACAAAAGAACCCGAAATAGACATTATGTCTTTTACAATATGACCTACACTAGAAATGGCAGAGTTTCCTTCTTGTAGAGCTCTTATAGTGACCTCCGAATCGCCTTCAAAAATACTCTGCCAGAAGCCCAACTCAGCTGCGAACAACATGGCCCTACGTGCTGCCAAAAATTCCAAGGTCTCTACTGACGCTGGTTGGTGGATTATTTCTGCCATAGCAGCCATAACTCTGCCATCTTGATTCCAAACCACAATCCCAATGCCTGCCTCATTCGATTCCTTAAACATAGCCCCATCAGAGTTTACCTTGACTACATTAGGACCCGGAGGAGACCATCTAACCCGAGGATTTGCTCTACTCCACTGTTGATTCTGCAGATTTTGAACTCGAGGTTTCTGCTGAAACTCAACCAGCATATTACCTGCTACTTCCAGTATTTTATCGGTTGACAAACTAGGCTCATTGCATCATATCTTGTTTCGTCTACACCACACTAACCAAGCAACCATAGCGAAGAGCTCAAGATGGCGAGGTTCCTAATCAATCAAAGCTAACAGTTTAGCAACTGAATGAACCTGAGGATGGTCTTTTCGAACCCAGCCGAGGAATGGTTCCTAAATGGCATGCAGCTCCACACAGCCCCACAAAGCATGGACTGTGTCTTCCTGATGACTTAAGCAGAAACTACATGTCGAGTCATTCAGCACCTTTCTTTTCTACAGATTTTTCCTTGTAGGTAATGCCTTAGAACACGCTCGCCACAGAAAAACTTTTACTTTATTCGGGGCTTCAATCCTCCACAACCGATTCCAGAAGTTTTTTGAGGGGTTTACATCAGAGCTTGAGGCTCTATTTCTTCTATCCAGCTCCAACAACAACTGATACCCCATTTTAACTGAGTACTTACCATCTCTACTGTCACGCCCCGAACCCAAGTAAGAGCTAGGCACGTGACAACAGCCACACACTTATAAAGTTTACACTCTACAAGTGTGTAAGGCCTTCTTGAACAATTAAATAATTATCCTCAAGAAAATTGCATCAATAAATTTAAAGAAATTATCCTCAATAAAGAAATTCTCAAAGATCTCCAAATAATAATCTTCCAACATCAAATAAAAAAATAAACTAAATCCTTTAAGTCTGAAGGATTACACAAATGGTAATCTTAAAACATAGAAGTTCAAATCTTATTCCATTGATTTCCTAAACTTCACTCATGCGCACATCCCAGCGGAAGCCCAAACATATGCTACTCTTCCTGATCAAAATTTGAAAGGAGAAAGAGGGGGGAGTGAGTTGACAACTCAATAAATAACCAAATCTGAATGAGTTCTATCCAATGATAGATTTGTGAAGTAATAAGATGTAATATGACTTTTCAAAAATTACACTATGCTATGGGTTTTCAAAAATAGCTAAAGAAGTTTCATGATCTCAAAATAATACTTTACAAATAGATCACATACTTTAATCTTACAATTATATCATAAATGGTTTAGGAAGTGGTCAGTTTTCAATATATCAAAAGTTATAACTTACAATAGGTTCCAAAAATACATAAGCAGTTTTAAGTGACTCAAATTAGTTAAATACTCAAACATTTCCAAAATTACATATGTAATTTTAAGGACTCAAAAGGGTTCAAATACTCAAACGTAATTCATATTCTTAACAATCTTATGACTATGGTCACGCTATATCCCCGTGACTGGGCATCAAAGTACCAATGAATAACCCCCATTGGTTTGGGTATCAGAATACCAATGAATAACCCCCATTGGCTGGGTATCAGAGTACCAATGAATAACCCCCATTGGTTTGGGTATCAGAATACCAATGAATGACCCCCATTGGTTTGGGTATCGGAATACCAATGAATGACCCCCATTGGTTGGGTATCAGAATACCAATGAATAACCCCCATTGGTTTGGGTATCAAAATCAATTCATAGTCAATTTGTCCATAATCATATATAATCATATTTTCAGTATTCAATATATATTTGTGATATTTCTATATTCTGTACTTTAAATCAATATAGTTAAATGAACAATTAAATAAATAAATCATATATTCAATGCTCATATTTATTTGTGAAATTTCTCTATTCTTTACTTGAAATCAGTAATACAATAAAAATAAATGGTAACAACTATAAACAATTTTCAGTAGTTAAAATACGCAAAATAAAACTTATTAGGATAAGGTTACTTACCTCAGCTAGCTCACCACAAAAACTTCTCTCCAAAACTTTCTCTAAAATCCTTAGATTTCACCTAACAATTTACAAGTGCCATCTACTCAATAATCATAAAATTCGAGGAAGACTTATAATCGTATCAGAAAATCTCTCACAGTTGTCTGCTTATCTCACACCAAAAACTCCACCAAATCATAATATTATATATATTCTGCCACCACTTACAAAATTAAGCTAGCACCTAGGTGTAGTGTAGTACTATGTCACTCAAGATGACATGGACGTGTACTACTCCTACTTTACAGTTTCCTTCTTCTTCATTATTATTATTATTATTATTTTTCTTTTTCTTCTTTTTTTTTTTTTTTCCAATTCTATCAATTCGGGCACAGTTCCTTAAACAACCAACTGTGCAGAAAGTTGACCTTAGACCTCACGCCTAAAATCCACAACTTCCAGCTACTTATCGCATTGGAGCATATATACATAAAATTTTAGATGCTAAGCACAGAAAAATCTACAGGTTGTAGCGTCCAATTTACCGAAATATAAATCTAAACTTTTCTTCGTTTGCATCCTTAAAATCCTTGAATAAATAAATAGTTTCACTATTGATTAAAATACTCACATAAATAAAATACTCTAATTCTAAATAAAGTTTAGATTTGACAAGCAGAGATTTTTAGGCTCTTACCTCTATTGTGCAGTCAAATCTTCTCTACTTCAGTATTTTGGGTAGTCTCCTCCCTCAAAATATCTGTCAATATACGCTGACTTAAAATTAGACTATATAAACTAGGGTTTCAACCTTATTTTCTAAAAAACCCCTTAGTAATATTAATTATAAAAGTTGACCCCATAAACAAATTTACTCAAATACCCCTCCTTTTATTTTATTCTATTTTATTTTATTTTATTTTTTTTTCCGGGTATTACATTCTCCCCCACTTAAAAGAAGTTTAGTCCTCTAAACTTGATATACCTGAGTCCTCAAAAAGATGTGGGTATTTCTCCTTCATTTCATCTTTTAACTCCCATGTAGCCTTTCTCACAGACTGGTTCCTCCATTGAACCTTGACATAATGTATGGTACGACGCTTCAACTCTTGCTCCTTCGTGTCCACAATTTTAACTGGTTGCTCTTCATAAGTTAAATCATCTCTTAATTTTAGAGGCTCATAATCTACTACATGACCGGGGTCTGAAATATATTTCCTCAACATTGAGACATGGAAAACATTATGTACCCCTGATAAAGAAGGTGGTAAGGCAAGCCTATAAGCAACTTTACCCATCCTCTCCAAGACTTCAAAAGGTCCTACAAAACGAGGGCTCAACTTACCTCGAAAACCAAATCTCATAACTCCTTTAGTAGGTGAAATCCTCAAGAACACATGATCACCCACTTGGAACTCTAATTTCCTTCTTCTAACATCTGCATAACTCTTCTGCCTACTCTGAGCTGTTTGGAGCCGCTCTTTAATCACTTGAATTTTATCTATTGTTTGCTGTACAATCTCAGGACCCAACAATCTTCTTTCTCCAACATCATCCCAACATATAGGGGACCTACACTTCCTACCATACAAAGCCTCATATGGTGCTGCTTTAATACTTGCTTGGTAGCTATTATTATATGCAAACTCCACCAAAGGTAGATGTTCATCCCATGAACCTTTGAAATCAATTACACAAGCTCTCAACATATCTTCCAATGTTTGTATAGTTCTTTCTGAAAGTCCATCTGTTTGAGGGTGAAAGGCTGTGCTAAACTTCAAGTTAGTACCCATTGCCTTATGCACGCTCTCCCAAAATTGAGACACAAATCTTCGGTCTCTATCAGACACGATGGATGCAGGTGCACCATGCAATCTCACTATAGGAATGTCCTCCAGCTTCAATTCACCTTGTTGTGTGTCTCTCACAGTGGCCAGATATCCTTTACACCCTTTCTTCATCATACGTCTAGCTTGTAAAGCTGAAATCACTCGTGGAGAAGTATATGCCCCACTTGCCACAAAACAGAACTCAATCTCGCCAGGTACTTGGAAAATCACCTTCTTCCTATGACAATCAACCATGGCATAATGGGCAGCCAACCAATCCATCCCAAAGATTATGTCAAAATCCCGCATCTCCAACAATGTTAGATCTGCTAGTAATTCTCTATCTGCTATTTTGACAACACAAGACTTGCAAACACTATCAGTAACTACTACACCCCCAACTGGGGTATCCACACATAATTCAGACTCCAAAGGCTCAAATTTAAAATTATGCTTCTTTGTAAAATTAGAAGATATGAAGGAGTGAGTGGCACCAGGATCAAACAATGCATAAGCATAAGTTGTGGAAACCGGGATAATACCTGTTACCACAGCATTAGAAGTATTAGCATCCTGTTGAGTGAGTGCATAAACCCTTCCATGGATCCTGGGCCTTTGGCTTGCTCCCTGATTCTGTCCTGCTGTTGGCCTTGGGGTGATCTGAACCTCCTTCCGTTGGGGACACTCAGCAATCCTGTGACCCTTTTGTCCACATGAGAAACATGCTCCCGTATTCCAGCGGCAATCCTTATCTGCATGAGGCCTGCCACATCGAGAGCACTTTGGCAATGCCTTGGTATCAACATGTTGTGTTCCTTGTTTCTTGGCTTGAAAGCTAGAGCTTTGCTCTCCTTGCCTAGGCCTCTTCTTCTGGTTATTATCTCTATCTGCTTGAGCCTCATTAAGCCCCATCTCCACAAGTAAAGCCTTACTCACCACCGCCCTGAAGGTAGTTAACTCAAAAGGCACAACTCCTTGCTTAATTCGGAACCTTAATCCATCTTCAAACCTTCGAGCCTTAGCTTCTTCATCCACCACCATTGTCGGAGCAAATTTAGCTAACCTGGAGAATTCTGCTTCATACTGAGCAACTGTCATATTACCTTGTGTCAACTTGATAAACTCTTTTTCCTTCTGAAAACGGATGCTCTTAGGAAAATATTTCTCATAGAATACAGACTTAAATAGCTCCCAAGTCCAAGGCTCAGTCTCTTGGCCATGTTTTTCTTCTTCCAACCGCCACCAGTCATAAGCATCTCCACGCAACATATAAACTGCATAAGCCACTTTCTCACCCTCAGAGCATTCAAGAACTCTGAATACTTTCTCCATCTCAATGATCCATTTTTCTGCTTCCATAGGCTCGGTAGTCCCCTCAAAAACTGGAAGAGACAACCTCTTGAATTCAATCATCCCACCATGATGACCTCGGCGTTGCTCCATCATCCTAGCCAAGTTATCTCCAGTAGTGACCTGTTGTTGGACCACTCCAACCAAGGTCTGCATCATCTGGATCATCTCTGGTGGTTGGCCTTGGTCATGCCTAAATTCTCGGTTCCCATCTTGCTGATTCCTACCATTGCCAGAGTTGTTGGTAGTGTTCCCAGTGTTTTTACTGCGAGGTGGCATCCTAACCTCTGTTCATTAAGCACATAACAAACTAACATGTTATCAAACTTCTAATTTAATTAAAAAAAAATAGATCAAAAACTCATCTAGTATATATATATCATACAACGTATCCCCCAAATACCTAATTTCTACCCCTCTCACCATTTAGTTTCATAAATTAATGCCTAAGGATCCAACCTGGAGCTCTGATACCATAAATATTGTCACGCCCCGAACCCAAGTAAGAGCTAGGCACGTGACAACAGCCACACACTTATAAAGTTTACACTCTACAAGTGTGTAAGGCCTTCTTGAACAATTAAATAATTATCCTCAAGAAAATTGCATCAATAAATTTAAAGAAATTATCCTCAATAAAGAAATTCTCAAAGATCTCCAAATAATAATCTTCCAACATCAAATAAAAAAATAAACTAAATCCTTTAAGTCTGAAGGATTACACAAATGGTAATCTTAAAACATAGAAGTTCAAATCTTATTCCATTGATTTCCTAAACTTCACTCATGCGCACATCCCAGCGGAAGCCCAAACATATGCTACTCTTCCTGATCAAAATTTGAAAGGAGAAAGAGGGGGGAGTGAGTTGACAACTCAATAAATAACCAAATCCGAATGAGTTCTATCCAATGATAGATCTGTGAAGTAATAAGATGTAATATGACTTTTCAAAAATTACACTATGCTATGGGTTTTCAAAAATAGCTAAAGAAGTTTCATGATCTCAAAATAATACTTTACAAATAGATCACATACTTTAATCTTACAATTATATCATAAATGGTTTAGGAAGTGGTCAGTTTTCAATATATCAAAAGTTATAACTTACAATAGGTTCCAAAAATACATAAGCAGTTTTAAGTGACTCAAATTAGTTAAATACTCAAACATTTCCAAAATTACATATGTAATTTTAAGGACTCAAAAGGGTTCAAATACTCAAACGTAATTCATATTCTTAACAATCTTATGACTATGGTCACGCTATATCCCCGTGACTGGGCATCAAAGTACCAATGAATAACCCCCATTGGTTTGGGTATCAGAATACCAATGAATAACCCCCATTGGTTTGGGTATCAGAATAGCAATGAATAACCCCCATTGGCTGGGTATCAGAGTACCAATGAATAACCCCCATTGGTTTGGGTATCAGAATACCAATGAATGACCCCCATTGGTTTGGGTATCGGAATACCAATGAATGACCCCCATTGGTTGGGTATCAGAATACCAATGAATAACCCCCATTGGTTTGGGTATCAAAATCAATTCATAGTCAATTTGTCCATAATCATATATAACCATATTTTCAGTATTCAATATATATTTGTGATATTTCTATATTCTGTACTTTAAATCAATATAGTTAAAGGAACAATTAAATAAATAAATCATATATTCAATGCTCATATTTATTTGTGAAATTTCTCTATTCTTTACTTGAAATCAGTAATACAATAAAAATAAATGGTAACAACTATAAACAATTTTCAGTAGTTAAAATACGCAAAATAAAACTCATTAGGATAAGGTTACTTACCTCAGCTAGCTCACCACAAAAACTTCTCTCCAAAACTTTCTCTAAAATCCTTAGATTTCACCTAACAATTTACAAGTGCCATCTACTCAATAATCATAAAATTCGAGGAAGACTTATAATCGTATCAGAAAATCTCTCACAGTTGTCTGCTTATCTCACACCAAAAACTCCACCAAATCATAATATTATATATATTCTGCCACCACTTACAAAATTAAGCTAGCACCTAGGTGTAGTGTAGTACTATGTCACTCAAGATGACATGGACGTGTACTACTCCTACTTTACAGTTTCCTTCTTCTTCATTATTATTATTATTATTATTTTTCTTTTTCTTCTTTTTTTTTTTTTTTCCAATTCTATCAATTCGGGCACAGTTCCTTAAACAACCAACTGTGCAGAAAGTTGACCTTAGACCTCACGCCTAAAATCCACAACTTCCAGCTACTTATCGCATTGGAGCATATATACATAAAATTTTAGATGCTAAGCACAGAAAAATCTACAGGTTGTAGCGTCCAATTTACCGAAATATAAATCTAAACTTTTCTTCGTTTGCATCCTTAAAATCCTTGAATAAATAAATAGTTTCACTATTGATTAAAATACTCACATAAATAAAATACTCTAATTCTAAATAAAGTTTAGATTTGACAAGCAGAGATTTTTAGGCTCTTACCTCTATTGTGCAGTCAAATCTTCTCTACTTCAGTATTTTGGGTAGTCTCCTCCCTCAAAATATCTGTCAATATACGCTGACTTAAAATTAGACTATATAAACTAGGGTTTCAACCTTATTTTCTAAAAAACCCCTTAGTAATATTAATTATAAAAGTTGACCCCATAAACAAATTTACTCAAATACCCCTCCTTTTATTTTATTCTATTTTATTTTATTTTATATTTTTTTCCGGGTATTACATCTACTTCTCGACCAAACCAAGCAATCCTCCTGCCTAGTCACACACAAAGGAATTTGTTTAATCTTCTGGACTTTAAAAGGGAGAAACATCTGCTCAATTTTCTGAGTATCCCACCACCCCGTATCTGGATTGATCAACTCAGCCACCGTAAATCCTCTAAGAAACCAGCACAAGGCGAGACAGCTTTTGTTGGGAAAGCTCCTGGAATCCAATTATCCTTGTAAACCCGGATACTCAAACCATCCCCCACTCTCCATAACAAGCCATCCGACACCACAGATCGTGCCTTCAATATACTCTTCCAAGCTTATGAACCCGAAAAGGCAGAGGCATCCAAAACCAAGCCATGTGGGAAATATTTGGCCTTGAAAACACGAAAAAAGAGAGAGGATTGATCAGTCATCAGCCTCCAAACCTGTTTGGCCAGCATTGCCTTATTAAATTTTTTTTAAGTCTTTAAACCCCAATCCCCCAAAAGATTTAGATTGACATAGAACCTCCCAACTCTTCCAATGGATCTTTCGTTGTTCACCCCGTTGCCTCCACCAAAACTTCCGTATCATCATTTCAATCTCATGACATAGGCTTATAGGCAATCTAAAGCAACTCATGGCAAAGGTCGAGATGGCTTGTACTACGGCTTTAAGCAAGACTTCTCTCCTTGCTTGTGAAAGTAGTTGCTCTTTCCACCCTTGCAGCTTGTTCCACACTCACTCCTTTATGTAATTTAGGCTTAACCTTTTGTTCCTCCCCACCACCGATGGTAAACCAAGATATTTTTCATACTCCCTAATTTCTAGAACGCCTAGGAAGTTTGAGATTTCCCCCTTTCTCTCCATTGAAACTGCTTTGCTGAAAAAGATTGTAGTTTTTTCCTAATTTATCTGTTGACCCGAGGCTTGCTCATAGAGAGCTAGTATGTCTTGGATAGACTATAGATCACCCATGGTTGCTCGGCAAAAGATCAAGCTATCATCCGCAAAGAATAGGTGGCTGATACGTGGCCCTTCTCTACACAAAGAAAAACTACGAATCCGGTCTTCCCTAGCTGCCTTTTGGAGTAACCGATTTAGCCCTTCCAAGCAAAGGGGAAATAGATAGGGGGAGAGACGATCCCCTTGTCTAATTCCTCTCGATGGGCGGATATTGCCTTTTGGCTCCCCATTAATCAATATAGAATAAGAGACCGAGCTAATGCATCCCATTATAAGTGTAATCCATTTTGTGCTAAACCCCATTTTCTCCATGACTTTTTTCAGGAAACTCCACTCCACTCTATCATATGCTTTACTCATGTCCAATTTCAATGCCACAAAGCCCATCTTCCTTGATTTTTGGATCTTCATGTGATGGAGTGTCTCAAAAGCCACAAGTATGTTATCCAAGATGGCTTTATTTGATTGGAACACACTTTGGGACTCCGAAATTAAGTTGGACAGCACCTGTTTCAGCCTGTTTGCAACTACTTTAGACACAAGTTTATACAATATATTGCATAGAGAAATAGGGCGATATTCAAATACTCGAATTAGGCTTTTTACCTTTGGTATTAATGTGATGAACGTGTGGTTTAAAGAGGAGGGAAAGGAAACTATATCCAAGTAGTGCAACACGGCTTGGGAGACATCATCCCCTACATCTTGCCAATACTTTTGAAAAAACAATGACAGCAAACCATTGGGTCCCGAAGCTTTAAGCGGTTCCATTTGCTTCAATGCCCATTCAACCTCCTCCCTAATATACTTGGCCTCAAGCCAAGCATTCACCTCTTCAGTAATAGTCCTTGGGATGTCAACCACGGCAGCATCAAGCTTGCTGGGTTGAGATGACGTGAATAGTGCCTGATAATAATTAATGAAGGTATTTGAGATACTTTCTTCATCGGAACATACAACTCCTTTAGAATTTTCAATTTCAACAATCTTGTTCCTACGGTATCGATGTGTGGCTCTACTGTGGAAGAACCTAGTATTTTTATCACCCTCTTGCAACCATGGGGCCCTTGACCGCTGTTTCCACATTTGTTCTTCCTTAACCAATAGGCCTGTGAGTTCCCTTTTCACTCTATTCAACCAATCTGTGCCCCCACCATTGATGGCTGCTTCCTCAGCTTCCTTTAATTGTTTTCTTTTTTCCATTAGTTGTTTGAGAATGTTGCCAAAAGTTGATCAACTCCATCATTTCAATTTTGCTTGGCATCTTAATATTTTTCCTTCCACTCGCTCCATCAGGTCTCCTGGTACCTCACCTACTCAAGCCAATTCAACCACCCCATGGCACCCTTCATCCTCCATCCACATCTTTTCAAACCTCCAAGGTCTATGGTTCTTCTTTGGCATCCCTTTGGGTAATATTACAATGGGCTTGTGATCTGAGGTTCCACATTCAAGATGTAAGACTTTCATAGCTGGGAATTGTTCCAACCAACTTTTCGTCGCCACAGCCCGGTCCAATCGTTCCATAATGAATAGCCCCTTGGATGTCCCCTGTACCAGGTAAACGAACTCCCCACAAATCCCAAGTCTTGAAGTCTACATTCATCCAAGACATCCCTGAACTCCTGCATCTGCCTTTCTGGCCTAGGCCTTCCTCCCCACTTTTCATGCGCACGGGTAATCTCATTGAAATCCCTAGCACAGACCCATGGCATTGAATATCTTAAGTTTAACCTTCTCAAGGCAGTCCACGACACATGATGATTTTTCGTCTCCGGCTCTCCATAAATTCCTGTAAATCTCCATTCATCCTCATTTCCTTGATTAATGATCGTATCAATGTGGTTTGCTGAATACGTGTCTACTGACAAATCAATATCATGCTTCCAAAAAATTGCCAAACCCCCCACCTCTAGTGACCCTTGATCCCTCCAACATGCATCCATATTTTATCCGCGTCTTAATAAATTCTAGTCTTGCTTTATCTAGCCATGTTTCGGCAATGAACACAACCGAAGGATCTTGTGCCCGTATAAAATCCACAAGCTCTTGCTCTGTCTGTAGGTTCCCAAGCTCCGGACAGTTCCAGACTAAGAGACTAATTGGCTTTGGCAAGGCTATTTAACAGCCTCCGCCATAACATTGATCTTACTTTTGTCATTGTCTAAGCCCACCCTCCTCTTCTTTGATACCTTCACCCCACTTATCTCTTCATAATTTCTCTTTGCCAAAATCGATCCATACATCACCAAGTCCTCATTGTTTCCTTCTCTAGTGATATTTTTCCATGTTTTCCCCACATAGACATGGCTAGATGTTTCCACAGGGTTCAACAGAGAAGAAACCTTAGGCACTATAGAAGTCTCGTGCCCACTTTTCTTTTCTTTTTAATCTTTGGTCACGTGACTTTGATAGTATTTCAGAAATAGTGGGATTTTCATCAAGTACATCCTGGCGAGAAATCCACCTTCAATCCGTAGGTAACGTAATCAGTGTCATCAAATCTCTGTAAATTACAACTAATCTCAGCAATCCTATTTTCCAGCACGTCTTCCTTATTTGCACGACTGGCACATAACGGATGTCATTGCGGTTAATTTTTTTGAAACCGGCTTTGCATTTATTTCCTCCCCTAATTTTCGTGCTTTCCATATTGAATATCTGACTTGACGGCCTTTAAATTCCCCGGCGCCTCTCCGGCATTGGAAAGACCCCACCATTGTCTTGCTTCTCCTCAGGAGCTTTCTTCTTTCTGGCTTCATAAAAACCAAGCACCTTGACCACTGAATTGCGAAACATCGCAGTCAGACCTGCACATATACATGGACCATATTCTTGATCGTCTTTTGTAAGAGTTCCATCACTCTCTATCCAGCGATCACAATCTTTATCCACATGATTCAGGCAACCACACCAGTAGCAGATATTTGGTAACCTTTCATACTTGAAAGTAACCCAAATTTCAGTCCCATCCTCCATTGAAATAATACGACCCCAACATAGTGGTAAAGAAACATCCACAGATACCCGAATCCGTAAAAAACTTCCTCTCTCTACTTCTGAGTCCTTCGGTGACCTGTCTACAACTCCTACAACCTCACATATTTCTTCACCACATCCCGTTTCATAAAGCACGTGGGAAGATCATGAACTTGGACCCATAACAAGACTTTGTCAAAGACTAGCTCCTTAATCCGTATTGTTTTTTCATACCTCTGTAAAATCATGAGGTGTTTATCGAAGCTCTATGGCTTGCTTGCTAAAATCTTCTCAACCTTTTCTTCCTCCTCGAACACAAATAGCACTACATGGTCTTTCATACTTCTGACTTCAAATCCATTTCGAGCCCGCCACAGTGGGCTCAAAGTTCTAATAATGGATTCTGTATTCAAAACTCATTTCGTAAGGAACTTCATAGCAATGACGAACTCCTTGGATCCCCTCTCCTTCGTCAGGTGGAACCCCCCACCCTCTCTGTCATTCAAGGACAACTTACTCCAATGCTTTGCCAGACTATCCATCGCCATTTGAGAGATAACCAACCTCTCTTGTATTTTGCGATAGACCACAGATTCTAAACCTATCCTCTCGTGTTTCCCTTAAACCCCAAAAAAAGTGAACCACAAACCCTATAGGTAACAATGTTACCTTAGGGACCTAAGCCTTACTAGAAGGGACAAACTATTCTACTGCCTAAGAGAAGCTAGGAGCACCTAGACTTTCTTAGCGACTAGAGAAACTCTTAGATAGTAAATAGATACACTTTTCAAAGTTGGTGATTTTAGTTTATACTTTCGTATTTATGTTACTAATTTTTTTTCCTACATGATTTACCTATCTAATTTCTATACCAATCTCAATTCTTAAATGTGCATATATAATATGCAAATAGACAAATTAATAATATAAAGTGAAAAAATGGAGGTGGAGTCAAGTTTCCTCTTTTAGCAACTAACCAACCATGCCCATCATGAATGATGATTCACATGTATAATAAATGGTAGCTAAATATGTATGATATCATTAATAATGTACTAGGTGATAATTACTAGTTAAGGTTCGGATTGCCATTTATTATATGAATTAAGTATGACCAAGATTTATTGAAAATACAATATGAGTTAGTGTACATATGTCATATGTGTGTTTGATCACAACAACGAAAATGGAACAACAGAGTTCGAAAACAGTCATATCTACATTATTTGAATCACACTTCTACAACAGTGACAAATAAAAGGATTGCTTCAAAAAGTTGTTTCACCACAATCAAAATGGAAATTTGAAAACAATAAATTAAGAAAACATATGTGAAATAGGGAGGGAAAGAGATACCTAATAAACACAGGACTGTTATCCTCCAATAAAACCTTCAACAAATGCAAAGACACAATTCTTTCTTCTTCCTGAAGAGCAACGGAGAATAACCTGGATAGCTCTATGAACATCAAGAATGCATCAGTTGGTCACATCACACTAGTAGAGATTTGAGGCAAGGTGATCCACTTTCACCTTACCTGTTTTTGATATGTGCTATGGGGCTCCAAGGTTTGCTTAACAAAGCCGAGTCAGATGGTCTGCTTAGGGGTGTCTCAATTTGCAAAAATGGTCCTTAGGTTTCTCACCTCTTTTTTGCGTATGATAGCGTTCTTTTCTGCCAAGCAAAAGAATCTGAATGTCGGGTAATTCTTGATATCTTATCTGTTTATGAAAAGGGGTCTGGCCAAAAAATAAATCAAGACAAAACTAATACATTTTTTAGTGTTAATATCCTTCCTGATCTTCAATCTAGTATTCAAATGTTATTCGGTGTAACCTCAATCAAACAATATGAAAATTATTTGGATCTTCCAGCTTTTGTGGGTAGAGCAAAGAAACAAAGTTTTGTCTATATTAAAGAGCAGATATGGAAGAAATTGAAAGGGTGGAAGGAAAAACTTCTTTCTCGGGCTAGTAGAGAGGTTCTTATAAAATCAGTTATCCAAGCTATTCCAACCTATTCCATGAGTTGTTTCACACTTCCCAAAGGTTTGATCAAAGATATAGAGATCATGATTTGAAAATTTTGGTGGGGCTACAATAGTGATACTAAAAAGGTCCATTGGGTGAAATGGGAACGTCTATGTGAAGCAAAGGAGGTGGGAAGAATGGGGTTTAAGGAGATTGAGAAGCTTAATTAGGCTCTGTTGGCTAAGCAAGTTTGGTGAATGATCAATAATCTGGACTCTCTCTGTCATTAGGTCTTCAAAGCTAGATTTTTTTTTTTTTTTTTTTTTTCGGATTGCTCAATTCTTGAAGCAAATGACTTGAGTGCTAGCTCTTATGCATGGAAGAGCATCCTTAGTGCTAGAGATGTAGTTAAATAAGGAATGGTTTGGCGAATTGGGGATGGTGCTTCTGTCAGTATAAAGGAAGATAAATGGCTTCTTGATCAATGCTATAGATCGGTCATTTCTCCTCTCCCTAAAATTCAGCCCGATGCTAAGGTAAGTAGTCTCATTGATTCTGTCTCGTGTGATTGGAGAGCTGATGTAATCCACCAACTTTTCTTACCGCATGAAGCCAAGATCATTTTGAGTATTCCTCTGAGCATCAGACTTCCTTGTGATCGTCTGATCTGGTCTAAAACTCCTTCCAGTATGTTCACTCCCTGAAGTGCCTATAAGTTGTTGGCCTGTCATGCTTCGGTTAACAACCCCAGTTGCTCAAATCCTAACCCCCAGAAGTCTTTTTAGAGAGGTCTTTGGAAGCTATATACACCTTCTAAGATGAAGCATTTTGCTTGGCGTGCTTGTAATGATGCTCTTCCCACAATGGTCAATCTTCTTTGTCGCCATATTGTTGCCTCTGACACTTGTGATGTTTGTAAATCTCAGCCCAAAGATACACTTCATGCTATGTAGGGCTGCAAGGAGTTAAAAATCTGTGGAGCCATCCAAGTTGGGCTCAATGCTTAGTTACAATCCCCCCAGGGGATTTCTTTAACCCTTTTTCAAGTTTTTTGCAAGTATCTGATGATTTTAGAGTAGAAATCTTTATTATTACTACTTGGCTCTTGTGGAATAGGCGCAACACTCTTCGCCTTGGACTCCAAACCAAACCTCTAAATCAGATTATGTCTATAGCTAGAGGTATACTGCAAGATTTTCTCTCTGCCCAAGATCCAAAGAGTGCTACTGTTCAGATACCGAGCTCAACTCGATAGTGTAGACCAGTGCCAAGTCAGTACAAAGCAAACTTTGATGGAGCAATGTTCTAGAGTAGCAATTCTGTAGGCCTGGGCGTGGTGATTTAGGACTGGCGGGGTGCTGTCATAGGAGCTCTCTCAATGCGTGTTCCTCTCCCACAGAAAGTTGTTGAGGTTGAATCCCTTGCTTGTCGGCGGACATTGATCTTTGTAGTTGAAATAGGACTCCATGAAGTTGTTTTCAAAGGGGATGTTGTAATGGTTATTCAAGCAATCAAGTCTGGTTCTACTAAACGTTCATCCTACAACCATATTATTGATGATATCATTCATCATTCTTCTCAATTGAGTCTTTTTTTTTTTTTTTTTTTTTTTTTTGCTATGTTAATTGATCTTGTAATAAAGTTGCCGATGTTTTGGCAAAGAAAGCTAAAGCTACAGTAGGACTTCAAGTTTGGTCAGAAGACATTCCAAGGGAAATTGCCTTGCTGGTTTTTGTTGATGTTCCTTAATTTGTGTTAGGTTTTTTTCAATAAATCTCCTTCTTGGACTTCCAAGTTGGTTTCTCAAAAAAAAAAAAAAAAAAGAAGAATGCATCACTCTCACAATCTCCTTATCTCGCTTCCCCTTCCTAGGGCTGAGCATGGACCCAATCAATACGATCCACTTGCCCAACCTAACTCGACCTGACCCGATAGGTCTTGGGCGGGTTAGTGGATGCTCAGGTTGGGCCTAGGCTCAATATTCAGGTCTCGAGTTTGTATCAGGTCCAACCAACCTTACTCGATTATTTATTTAAAAAAAAAACACATACACACACACACACAAACATAGCACAGATCAAACAAACAAGAAACTCTAACTGAATCTAAATCTTTCTCTTCTTCTCCTTCTTCCTTCTCCAATTCCTATGTTCTGATTTGCTCTAATAATAAACTAATAAGAATAAAATGTTTACTTGAGGTATATTTCAGGCAATTCCTCATCAAGTCTACCATCTTCTTGCAATTAAAATAAAGGTCAAAGAATGGTAAGAATGGCAAGAGCAAGTTAGGGAATAATATTGCTCATTTATGGACATATGATTAGTAGATAATATATACTTCTTTTTTAGAAGGAAAAGTACTTCATTCTTATAAATTCAAAGACAAAAGATCAAAAACATAACAGTTATGGATATCTGGAGGAACAGACTCCATCCAAACTAAAACTGGAAAAGAAAGTCTCGCCCTTTGATCTAAGGCATGAGTTAGGGAATTACCTTGCCTATAAGTATGAGCGAAAGAGAAACTCCATAAAGAGCTTACAAGAGATAGTGTATCTTTGACAATATGACCAAAAGATGAATTCAAAAAAGAATTTTGCCGAAGGGCATTGATCAACACTTCAGAATCACCCTAAAAATGGAACTGCAAAAGCCAAGCTCGTGGATAAATAGAACAGCTCTTCTAGTTGCCAAAGTCTCCAGCAAAATTGTCGATGACAAAGCCACCATAATTTCCCCTTGAGAGTTTCGAACAAAAATATTTTTAATATAGATTTCCTTTTCATAAATTATTTGCTAGCTATAACCATTTCTTAAAATTTTCCTAATGCCTACTTTTTGAAAATTAAAATTTCTTTCATGTCATTCCTTCTTCCATTAAACTTTGGTTCCAAATTAGAATTCTATTTTAAATTTGGTCATCCTTGACAGTTTAGGAATTTGACTAAACTAATTAATTCCTATATTTATAAAAGGAAAAGAATAAATAAATGAAAAAAAAAAAAATCGTTTTAACTTATGAGTGAATGCCCTCCTAATTTGGTTTTAACCAAAAATAAATAAAACTAATAAGATTCATCAATATAGAATGTACGAGCATTAGGTCGGGGCCCAACCCATTAGCCTTCATATGGTTAGGAAGTCTGGATCTAACATCAGGTCGGGGCCCAGCACATTAGCCTTCATATGGTTATGAGGTCTGGATCCAACATTGGGTCAGGACCAACCCATTAGCCCTTGATGGGCCATAGATCAAATCCAGCCGGAACGGATGTGAACGATAGTGACTTGGGGGAAATCGCCTGCTGAGCACCATTCGGCACCAGGTGCAAGTTTCAAGAGAATCCTCAAAGGGTCCCACCTGATTAGGAATCTTGAACAGAGGTGGGGTCCATGTGACTAAGTGGATGGAACATCATCATTGGGACCCCACTAGGAGGGCATTATAAAAGGGAAAGTGGGCTAGAGAATAAGGGAATTTTTGGGCATTTTTGGGGAGAGATACACGAGAGAAAAGGGAGAAACGACCAAAAAGGGAGAGAAGGTTTCAGCTCAGTATTACTTGGGCTTTCTTGGGAAACATACAAACAAGGGTAAAGAAGACAGAGTGGGTTTAAGAACCTTCCCTTGGGCTATTGGGTTGGCTTTTAGAGGTTTTCCCATTGTGGGAAATTTCATACCCATCCAAACAAGTAAATTGGGAGCTTGACCCAAAAATTATCAAGCATTTTGGGTTCGGGCACCACATAAAAATTATATTGTTTATGGCTGAGACTTTTAACCTTCAAGAGGTGATATTTTTTATTTTCCATTATTGAACATTGACTAGGTTTTAAGAAGTTTGCACATAAAAGACAATTTTCTTAACTAGGGTATTAGTAAATGACTTAATTACAAGGTTTCTCTCTAATTAAAAACAAAAATTACAAGGTTTCTCTCTAATAAGGCTGGAAAAGTAGAGTATAGAAAATGGGGAGGAAATGGAAAAGTGAGGGGATATAAAAGATTTTAGTTTTTTAGTGTTTTTAGTTTGGAGGATGGAAAATTGGAGTAAAAAAAAAAAAAATTGTTTGGTTGAGAGGAAAAAAAATAAGAGAATAGAAAATATAAGAAATAATTTTTTTAATAATTAAATTTTATATATATAGTACTAGAAGCCATTAACGGTAACAACATTAGCGCACAGTGGGAGGACTCTTTTTCTTTTTTCTTTTAGTTTTTGAATTTGGTTTGTGAATTTTGGTTAAAATGGGTAATGGGTTTTTGTTAAGTTTTGGGCTGAGGAGTTTGTTTGGGATGGGCTGGGCTGGGCTGAGGAGGACAAGAATTTTAGAAGACTAAACATACCTACTTTTATTTTTCTTAAGGTCTCATTTGGGCCCCCCACCTGCCTCTGTCCCTTACAAAAAACTCATACTGATGACCTATATTTTAATCCCAAAAAGATGAATAAATTTTTTTTTTTGAGGAAAAAAAAAAAAGATGAATAATAAGTGATGAATTAATCCCAAATCCAAGCCCTACTGACCCCTATTTTCATTTTTTTTAATGAACTGCCTCTATTTTCATTTGGGGCCGCGTAAAGCAGCCAGCTCATCATTTTTATAATTTGTCCAGTAATACATGGCATTATGCGCCATAAAATAAAATTGACTCATGCCCACTCAAACCACAAGGTCAAGACAGCATTAATAGAACTTTCTATAGGATTTTATTTATTTATTTAGTGCATAATTTTTAATATGGATCAAACAATCAATGATATCCTTTCTTCCAACAAAAAAAAAAAAAAAAATGATATCCTTTCTCCTCATAAAAATGAAAGAAACTTATCATATAATGCAACTGATTTATCAATCAAATTTTGCAAATTATTTATATTTGGATAAGTACGAAATGTTCAAATTTTATAATGCTGAACAGTTCACTTCAAAACATGTAAAAAGATCCCAAACATAAATAATAATATGATGTGCATCCAAAAAATGCTCACCATGTCTCAGTTTTGTAGCAATCTTTCCTGATCGATGAACGTGTTCTACAAACTACAAACTTTCTCTCTTTAACAAAAGCATAATAGTATCAGATGCATTCCAAGTCACACGGGGAGGTATAATGTGGGGGGGGGAGGGTGGGGAGAATAATAATAATAGAAAAGAGTTAAGGTATCAAAATTTTCCATGCTTATAATTAATTAATTAGTAGAAAGCAAATCAAAAGGAAGGGCAAAGGGATGAATGCAAATTTCTACCCAGTCCAAAACTAAAAGATGGGTGAAAAAACCATTAGACAAACAAGCGACGCGATCTGTGCATGGAAACAGAAGATATTTTTCTTCGAAGAAGCAATGGTAAGTCTTAATTTTATAAATATGTAGTGTAAAATTTGAAATTGAGGTTTGTGTTTGCTTTAGTCACACCACTTTCTTTCATCAATTAGTCTTGAAATATTATCATTTGAATTTACTTTACTTATAAACATATAGATATGTGATGCAAGTTTCAGGAAAAAAATTTACATCATTATTATCTTTTAAATCCAGAATAATTTAAACAAATTTAAATATATAATTTAACAATTTATTTATTATAACCAATTAAATATTTTAAACTTAACCATATATTGACGTAATTGAACTATATAATATAGGACCAAATTTAGTTACAAAATTAGTTATAACATAAGGCTACAATCTTATTCAATAAAATGAACATTACTACATATTTTAAAAATCTAACCATTGAATTGCATGTTCTTTATACTTTTAATACACATGTCAAATTTTTTATCAATCAAATATTATTTACTATATGATCTATAAACTTATATTTTATGCATAATTTTAAATTATAAAAATTTACAATTTAAACAATTTATTGATAATATAGGTATTGATATTTAATTTTTTAGAAATTTTGCAAGCGTGAAAAATATAAGAAGAATATGTAATAAAATGGTAGATTTATCAAAACTCACATCTAATAAAAAGATATTGAAAAATGTTGTAGCCTAAGGGTACAATCAATTTTGTAACTAAACTTTATCCTATAATATAAATAACATCTTTTTTAATATATTTTATGTTTTTATTTTTGAAACCTTTTTAGATGTAAAAGATAATATAGAGCTATGGAAGTGTTTTTTTTTTTTTTTTTTTTTTCTTCTCAAAACACATGTCATGAACTCAATTATTTCTAAGTCATATTAATATTATATGAAACGCTTTCTTTAACAATTTATTGAAAATACATTGGACCAATATTGCGATTAAATTAATTTTAAATCAAGAAATACCTTATCAAAAAAAAATTGACATAATAAGAAAGGAATCAAAACTGGAAAGTTATTTACATTTTACACACAAAAATATGCTAAATGACTTATAGCCTATTATTATTTTATATACGTATCATCACTTGACTTATATTTTTGGAGGATTATGTTAGATTCGTATATAAATATATATGATATACTTATTAAAAAAAATGTTAGATACTAAGATACATATATAAATATACTATTTATATAAGGGCAAAATAATGATTATAAAATAAAATATTGGTTTCTTCTTTCAATCAATCTTCTATACAATACAGGGGAAATTAATATTCACTCTCCATCCTTCCACTTTTTCAAATTTTTATCAAAAATTTTGATAAAAAGAAAGGAAAAAAAAAAAACAGTATTTGGATAAGTTTCATACAAATCCTATGTTCTTTCAAAAAAGAACCCTCTCTTTCTCTTTCTCTCGCAACATTTTGGCTTGAATAGTGGTCAATGAATGAAGCCATTGAAATTCATCGCTAAACACAATAGTAATTATATAGCTGGTCTAAAGAAAGTTATCTTATAAGGAGATGCTTGGAATGTTATCAGAAACATGGTGTCTCCCCATCATTGGTTTATCGATGCAATTGTTAAGGATATCTTGTCTGTTGTAAACTGTTTTGATGATGTATCTTTGTCTTTTGTGAGAATAGTGGGCAATTCTTTAGCGCGTCTCTTAGTCCTCTGAGCCGCTTTTTGGCATGGATATGGGCATGTTCTCATCTCTTGTAATGAGTCAAGCACTTTGTGCTTCGTGGCAAATTAGCGGTGAGATGCTTTGCGTAATGTGAACACTGTATGTGATGGCAACCTCACTAAGCATAGTGGAATGTTGGGATAGAAATCTAGAATCACTTTGGGAAAATTAGACAATCACTTCATATATTAGGTGAGGTGGGGGAATTGATTTATTTATTTGAAAATTTGAAATCAATAGTTTATATATATATAACCAAAGCCTCTTGTTAGCATCACAATTTTCCACGTCAGCATTATTTAAAACAAAAATTCTGATTTTAGCTCCGTTTGGATACGTCTCATGTCTGCTGCATTTGCGTTTTTACGTTTTTTTTTTATTTTTTCAGCTCAGTGCCTCTTGCACTGTTCATGGAACATGAACAGTGCATTTAGACCAATGAATAGTAACCCGTGTCTCTACAGTAACTTTTTTATTGTTTTCAATTTTCAATTTTCAGCAAAATAAGCAGTATCCAAACGCACTCTTTATATTTCTATATATACTAAAGAAATATTTTCCACATCACTAATTTATTTTCAAATTTTATATAAATAAAAAAATATAAAAAAAAAAAAACATCAAACTAAAATGTGAAACCCGACTCCTATTTTATAACACCAAACTCAAAACCCTAAAGAGATCATTCTCTTTGCTTTGAAGATTGGCATCAATGCGGCTAAGGCATTGGCGGCGCCACCTTGAAGGCAAGGTGAACACCTTTTTTTACACCTGAATTATAAACCAAAATATTTTAAACTGAAATGACTGCACCATCTCAGATTTATCATCCACTAGGAGATATAATAGATGTGAGTTTTTCTTCTTCTTCTTCTTCGAATTTTCTTCTTCTTTTCCTTTGTTCATCTTCTTCACACGCAGCCCAGCTCTCTCTCACTGTATTGTGTGTGAATGAATTTGAATTAAACAAGTTTGTGTCTTGGTCAAATGGCATTTTACCGAGAGAGTATTTGAGTAGCATAGAAGGAGGGAACAAGACCAACCGAAAAGGCTGCAACCACTTTTCAATGTGTGGTGAAAAAGCATGCCACGATTTTAAACTATTTAAGTGCTTTTTTTTTTTATAATAGCTATGCCCATTTTAGTGTTCTTAATTACAAGAATAATGTGAGAAACATAACAAAGTATCACAATAATTTCACAATATACTTAAATTGTTATATCAAAAAAATTAAATTAGATATTAACATGCGTCAATACGTGAGTTGATATACTAATTTAGAAATATTGTGAAATTGTTGGGGGCATTTTATTGTATTTCTAGCATTACTGTAATATCATGTATCATAATTTTTAATTATGAGTCTAATTGGTTATATCATTTATTGTATGTAATTATTTTGATACAACTGAAAAGAAACATCCAAACTGAAACATGAAACCCTGACTCCTATTGATACAACTATTCTTAATTAAATTAAAAAAAAATCATTATTTGCTTTGCCTTTATATGTTTGTATGATGTTCTCTATCATTTTTGTTTATGAAGTTTGTCTATAAAACTCACAACAAGTGAATTAATAGAGAGATTGAAAATTGAACCAAAATTTAGTTTTTTTTTTTTTTTTCCAACTTATCTACTTTTCCTATATTAAATAAAATAAAGGATTAATAGTTTCATTACAAATCTGGAAAAAAAAAAATCATACAAATTTGAATAAATATAAATAATTTTAATTAAAATATACCGATCATTGTACGGGTTAGCTACTATATTATACTATAGAAATAACAACAAAATATGAAACTCACATTAGTAGTTGTTCATAGAAGTTTGTTTTTTGGTTGATTTATATTATTTTTGTGGGGAGTTTATTATTGAAATGCAACTTCATAAACATTTGCATTGAAAGACAATTTGTGTTCCAATATTTATGGGACAAATAGTATTTTCCAGCTAAAATATAATGAAATGGAGATTTAAAATAATCTCTTAAACTACCCTAATAGAATATGCAATAACTCATATTTAAGGACAAAATTTAGCTACAAAATTAGTTGTAACTTAAGGTTACAAATTCACTCAATAAAATAAATATTACAACATATTTTGAAAATCTAACCATTAAATTGCATGTTTTTTACGCTCTTAATACACATGTTAAATTTTGTGTCAATCGGATATTATTTACTAAATAATCTATAAGCTTATATTTTGTGCATAATTTTAAATTACAAAAACTTGCAATTAAAAAAATTTATTAATGCCATAGTTATTGATCTTTAATTTTCTTGAAATTTTGTTGGCATGGAGGATATAAGAAGAAGATGTAATCTAATAGTAGATTTGTCAAAATTCATCTCCAATAAAAAGATATTAAGCAAGTTTGTAGACTAATGTTACAACTAATTTTGTAACTAAATTTTGTCCCATATTTAATAGCTTTCCCATGCATCGCACGGTTTCGCAACTAGTTTTTCTTTAAAAACTAATAACCCTATCATACTCTGATGTTTTTCATAAACCTTTTAAGCATTACCAAAAATATAGGAGTGATGTTTGACCTAGTGACAGTGAAAGTGATTTCTAGAGTCCTTAGTAGTGGTATGTATTTAGTTTGGATTCTCGTGTCATTTATGGACTCACTGAGAATGCTCTGCCAGATGAGTATTGTGTTTCCCACATGCTTGTTACAAGTGGTTAACCGTTGGGCAACACATCCTCTTTATTTGACCAACTTGGTGCTGTTGATCTGGATGTATGAGAATAATGGGTTGAAGAGGGTTTTTCTAAGTATTTGGGCCCTGAGAAACTATTATAGATGTGTTTTTGGATTTGTTTTGTGAGTTCACCTTAATATGACACCATATATTTTCAAATGCATAACTCTAGTCTAGAACCCATTGACTAATGGTAGAAAAATGACACATGTACCATAATTATATTTCTTGTATACAAGAATGTATGCACTTAGGCATCTTCATATATAGTACTCATTTTTTGGAGTTGCTCATAAGAGTTAATATAGGAAACCAGTAAAATCATCTTGAGAGTGCTCATTGTGTGCTTCGCTTAAGTGGGAGCATATATATATATTCTTAGAAATATGGTGTAGCTTATTGGAATAAGCAATTTAGGTTTATGTGGAACCTAATCCATACACACTATTTGGCTTGGCCAAGCTTAGTGAGATAGGGATGAAATTGCTTAATTCTCGATAGTGATATGATGCATTTATTTTGTAAACAAGTGAGAGATAGGATTCTTGTAGCACCTCTAAGTCAAAACAAGGTTGTTGACTAATTATAAGATAGTATAGCGGCTTCGTTGTGAAATTTAGATTCCTAATACCAAAGAGAAAGCCATCCTTTATTGGCTGAGATATTGCGCATATACACGGTCTTGGTACACATGTTTGAGTTCTACGTGTTATATTATTGATCATTTATGTAAATAGTTGTTTTCACTCATGCATATGATGTTGGGTATGTCATTGTAAATGGACAACTCAACAGCACACATACACCGTGTGGCTGGGAGCAATGGTGTAAAGGTATTTCTTCAGGATTTTGGTTGGCTCACTCACGAGCAACCGCATCCGATGCTTGAGTAGTGTACAATCACCAGCCAAGGCAAGCAAGTGTGCTGACCTGGCTAGATCTAAGCCCTACACATGGACAAGCTATGAGGAAAAGGAAAGGGAAGTTGGTAAAAGGGATAGTACCCCTGACCCATGCTAACGGCGTGATCACCATTGAGGGGAGTGAGATGCGCATTCGGGCGTGGACACCCGGCACCACCATGAAAGGGATAGCGACCTCTGTTAGTCAGAGGTTGTAGAACATCTCTCATTGGCTAGTATTAGGTTAGACCACTGCTGAAGACACGTGCATCGCTCCCAGCTCCCATGGTGTCCCTTTCCTTGTCTAATACTTGTCCTTCATGATGTAGCAAAGCTGACCTTCATCTCACTACCCTGACATCGATGGATTTTCTCTCTCCTCCAACCATGGCATAATACAATGCTATATTAGGGTTTGAATGGGGGAATGAGAGCTTGACACCTGTTTCTATGTGCCTAACAACATTCCTCCTACTATAACAGGAATATGTTGCTGAGCAATTAGGGAAGAGATGAAAAGAGAGGTAGGAATCTGGGTAGGAAACTGAGGAAAATTGATAGGTTTTTGGGAAGAAAAACATCATGTGTAAAACCTTAGACTTTGATACAATACATAGCTTCTAAGAGTGACGGATATTCTATCTTTCACTCGCCATGGTTTTTCATCCCTTTTCAAGGGTTTTCCGCGTACATTACATGTGTTCTTTACTTTCCTTATTCTGCCATTGCTTTGTTTTGATGTTTTAGTGTTAAAGTTTGCGTTTTTATTGTTCATGTATCTTTGACACTCAAATGTACTGTTATACTTTTAGGTCACCTACTTTGCACACTTAAAATCTAACTTGCACGTACAAGTAGCAAGCAGAGATGAGAACACAGCAGATATAACAAAACTTCAAAACGATAAATCTAACACCCTAATATGCTTTAAAACGTAAAGACTACAAGAACCTAAACTATATAAGCATATAAAACATAAAAACAAGCAAAGAAACAAGATTTAAAGCAAGATTAAAACAGAAAGGAGAGAAAAAGAGTTTAGAACTCAATACCCCAAAACAAAAGCTCTTAGGCTTGATTTTGACCATTCCCCTCAGTCAAATCTATTCACAAATCAATAGAAAATGTGATTAATAATCTTAAACTCAAAGATCAAGGCCAGAAAAGGACCTAATCAAAAGAAAATTGACTTGAGGATGTTTTGTGAAAAACTCCCTATTTGATTCACTATTTCTAGTGAATTTTAGTGTTTTCCTGTGGGATTTCTGTGTGTTTTTTAAAAGGTACCACGTATGGCTATTTATATTGAGAAAATAAGGGTTTGCAACGACTCCCTAACGATATAGGTTCCAAACCTCAGCATTAATGCAGAAAACTTGCCTTTTTTTTTATGTTTCTGGAACCCTTCATGCGCATGTAGAAACAAGCCTGCATGCGCATGCCGAGGGTTTCCATGGTTTACTTTTCCAAAAATACATTTATTTGCTCATTAAAAGTAATATTTTTCATTTTAACATTTCTCAAGTAAATTTAACATCTGATTGGGCCCTAAACCAACCTTAGGTCTTAGAATTTCAGCATCTTTAGGGAACGAGGGCCCAAGTCGTAAAGGGTACAAAATGCGATGTCTAAAGTACCCTATATTTGTGGACAAGTGATAAACAAATAGGTAGCTAGTTTTGTCTAGGAAAAAAAAAAATTTAATGGCGAAAATGCACTTTTGATCCCCATATTTTGGGTCAATTCTCATTTTGGTCCCAAAATTGATTTTACTACTAATGTAGTCCCTAAAAAAAGAAAATTGATTCTATTTTAGTCCCTACCGTCAACCCACTAACGAAAACCTTCTACGTGGCAGACAAAGTGCCCTGCTTGCTGACATAGTGCTGACATGGCACTGACGTGGCCATTAAAATATTATTAAAAAATTTATTTGGCATTTTTTAAATACCACGTCAGCATTTTAATTAATAAAAAATTAAAAAAAAAATTAATTTCACAATTTTAATTTTAATTAAAAAAATAAAAAACAAAAAAAAGTACTTTTTTTAGTTTTAAAGATTGAAGCTCTCTATTCACCCAAAAAAAAAAAAAAAAGATCGAGGCTCTCTCTTGGTGGTATACTCTACTAAATTAAAAAACCAAACCCCAACCCAGAACCAACCCATATGTTAGGACCCTGTCACACCACATACAAAATCAAAAAACCAAACCCCAACCCAACCTAGATCAATTTATCTCTCTCTCTCTCTCTCTCTCTCTCTCTCTCTCTCTCTCTCTCTCTCTCTCTCTCTCTCTCTCAATCTGCATCATTGGCGGCGGCATCGACATCGATGTTAGGACATATGTGGAACATGTTATGAACATATGTCATATAGAATTGGCTAATCTTTTGACAAAATGCACTTTACTTGTAATTAGATAGATCTAAGATGTGTTTAATACTTCAAGGAACAAGAGTTCAAGTTCAAGTATTAAAGCCATGCAAATTTGTCCAAGAATCAAGTGAAGAAGTGTTGTTCATTAAAGCTCGACAAATATCTCGACAACTGCATCTATCGAGATTTAATATTTGAAGCTTGACAGATAGCTTGACAGCTGCATCTATCGAAAATTACGAAATTAAGATTTCCAAATCAGTTTTTCACACATATCCAAGCTATTTGTGTAGGGTTTCTTTTCTCACAACCCTAGACATATATAAGAATTATTTTAAAGGCCGTCAAAGGTGATGCAACTTGATGCAAAGTGATTATTCACTCAAATTATGACCGGAGATAATTTGCCCTAGTTCATCTTTCTCTTGAAGAAGCTGCTACGTTTGTACACCAAGGGTTTTGTAACCAAGGAGTTTCTTGATCTTCATCGTGTGAATGAACTAAAGAACTTTGCCACTAACATCTTTCTCAAGTTGGTGTGTTAGTCACATACTTGGATCCTTGCATCGATTGGTTAGTCACGTACTTGAAGTCGTGCATCGATTGGTTAGTCACGTACTTGAAGCCGTGCATTGAAAGGAGAGATTGTCACTACATTACAAGTCCAATTGTGTATTAGGGTAAGGGTTCAACTATAGGTTGGTATAAGGTACTGGAATTCCTTTACATGTAACCGCTTGTTTTGATAATAGTGGATTCTCGGAAGTGGTGACCTTAAATTCACCCAGTGGGGTTTTGCCTTGGTGATTTTCCCTATTCGTAAACAAATCACCCGTGTCAAATTTAATTTCCGCTACATTTAGTTATTTGGTGATTTGTTTGTGCTACCACGTGTATTGCAAGTTAAATTTACTTAATTAATTCACTTGGCTAATTAATTGGTTAATTTACCTAAGAGTTCAATACATTCTTGGCCTATCAATCGACATCGACATCGGCGACTCCTCCGTGGCCCACTTCCTTTATCGCTACTCCTCCTCCAACTCAAACCCATTCTCTGCCACTACCCCAAACCGTTAGGTCTCAAAAACATCCCTCCTTCTTCTTCCATTTTTGATTCTTTCTCTCTCGGCGAGGTCGTGGTGTTTGCTGTTTTAGGAAATGGGTTTGATCGGTGGAGTTGTGGTGGTTTGATCGGTGGAGTTGTGGTGGTTTGATTGTGTTGGTTAGTGGTGGTGGGATCTAAGTTTGATTATGTTGGTCGGTGGTGGTGGTGGTGGTGGTGGTGGTTTTGGGATCTGTAGGTCGGTGGTGGTGGCGGTGGTTTTGGGATCTAGGTTTGATTATAGGTTTATGGGTTTGTTGGAGATTGGTTTGTTTATTGGGTTTATGGGTTTGATTTGCTGGAGAATTTGGTGTTGATTGTGTTATTGGGGAAGAATATGAAGAATTCGATGGTCTTGATTTGTAGTAGATCTGATGGTGTTGGGTTTGATGATCTTTGAGGTGTTGAATTTGGGTTTTCTCTAAGGTTTGATGAATTTGGGCGATTAGGTTGTGTTAATGGTGCTGGGCCATTGTTATGAATTTGGGTTGATTTGGGTTTGATGATTAGATTAGGTTCATTTTTCTTCATTCATCCTATTAGTATTTAATTTAATTTTTTCTACTTGTTTTCATTTATGTCCTAGTGATTTGGGTTTGAGTTCTTGGGTTGCTGGGTTTGTTTTCTTGTGATGGGTTTGAGTTCTTGGTTATTGGGTTTGATTTGGGAAGAATATGAAGAACAAGTTGTAAAATGAAGAACAAATTGAAGAACATTAAGAATTTTTTTTTAATTAAAATTTTTAATTTAATTTATTTTTTAAAATTTTCTGACATCGCTTTTAAAAAAAATTAAAATGCTGATGTGGCATTTAAAAAATGCCAAATAATTTTTTTAATAATATTTTAATGGTCAATGCCATGTCAGCAAGCATAGCACTTCGTCTGCAACATAAGAGGTCTCCATTAGTGAGTTGACGACAGGGACCAAAATAGAATCAATTTTCCTTTTTTAGGAACTACATTAGTAGCAAAATCAATTTTATGACCAAAATGAGAATTGACCTAAAATGTAAGGACCAAAAGTGCATTTTTGCCAAAAAAAAAAATCTATAGTGGCGTTTTTGGACATATAGTGGCATTTTAAAACGCCACTGATGAGCCAAATAATTTCCCTCATCAAATAATCTAGGATAGACAACCAAAGGCACCTTAAAGCAGGAATTTAATACAGAGCTATTAAATATAAAGGATATGACCGTTAGGGCCCTCATAGCACCTCATTAAACAACTGGGAAACGTTACAGAAAGGCATTCAAGCCACCATTGAATGACACCAATGGCTAGAAAGGAAAAAGCCCTATTTAAGCAATGTCATACCTCAAACAAAGGTACATACACACAAATACACTAAGATCTAAAGATTACCATTAACTTTGCTTTATTCTTACTTAACTTTGCCATTGGAGGTTCAGTGGCCGGCACCACACCAGTGATTACTCGAGCAGAGCTCTATTTTTGGTCTTGTGCAGGATCTCTGACATACCTACGCTACACTCTGTCTAGACGAACATATTGACCAACGATTTCAGCATCATCAGTTTGGCGCCGTTTGTAGGGAACGACAATTTCAAACCATAGTTTGGGAACGTAGTTCTATCCTACCTAGTGTCTAGATGGAATCTAGTGCACCTCAGGATTCAACAACATTAGCCTTGCAAATTCAAACACTCATGGCTAACATAGAGGAGCTCACCAAACAAAATCAAGAAATGAGGTTGCAACTGCAGCAAGAGGAAAATCGCTCACCAGCAAGAATCGAAGTTAACAGAAATGAAGATGAGGAGAACAACCACAGAAGAGATGGCTCAAGGAGGATGGATCCCTCTGACGGGACGAGCAACGGCCTCCTAAAAAGCATGAGGAAGGAGATGGACGAGCTTAAAAATGCGATGAAGGAGAAAATGGATAAAAATCTAGATGGGTTGGTGAAAAGAACTAATTCACCTTTCACTACAAAGGTCTTGGAATGCCCTTTACCGCCTAAATTCTGCCTTCCGCAGCTTAAGTCATTTGACAGCCTGAAGGATCCGCTAGACCACATAACCACCTTCAAGAAGACCTTGGGCCTACAATAGATTCCCGATGAGATCTTGTTCCTATCCTTCCCTATGACCTCTAAAGGGGTAGCACGAGTGTGGTTTAGCAAACTAGCCTAATCGTCCATTGACAACTTCGAGCAACTGAGTAGCTCGTTTGTGTGCCATTTTTTCGGTGGGCAACGTCAAAAGAAACCAGCAAATCATTTGCTCACGATCAGACAAGTGTGAAACAATTCAACAGGGAAGTATTGGAGGTAGACAAGGCTAAGGACAAGGTGCAGCTGACCACGTTCAAAGCTGGGTTGAAATCCAAGGAATTTTTAGTTGCCCTTGCGAAGAGTCCTCTCGAATCGATGGCAGAAATGCTGTTGAAGTCTTAGAAATACATGAATGCAGAAGACGCTTTAGCTTCATTCGAAATGGGGGACAAACGCAGAGAGAAGGGAAATATTCGAGAGGACTCAAAAGGAAAGAAAAGGGAAATAGGGGATCATCCGTCCAACCATGACGGGATTAAAAGAAGAGAAGACAAAGCTCAACGAACGATAAAATTTACACCCCTAGTAATGCTTGTAGACAAAATATTAATGCAGATTAAGGACGATTATTCTCTCAAGTGGCCAAAACCGCTTCATTCATTGCCAAATGTTAGTAACAAGAAGAAGTATTGTTGTTTTCACAGAGATCACAGGCACTACACGGAGGACTGTAGAAACCAGAAGGAGCAGATAGAAGAACTAATCTTTAACGGAAAGTTGTAGAAATTTGTGAAAAAGGATGAGTTAAGATAGCATAAGCACAACCAAGAAGGAAGTCAGAAGACAAGCCCAGAGATAAGGACCAATCGCAGGATCGTCCAAAGAGTGCCATAGGAGAAATAAGGATGATCAACAGAGGTGCCGTGTGGACGTTAACTTGTCTTTGCTGCGACTTCGTAAGGGACTTAAAAGATCCTCAAAAATACCTGAGGTTGACGAACCAGCTAATTGGGGAGTTTGATCAGATAAATTTTACGCAAGTCCCACGAAGCCAAAACTCAGAAGCAAACAAGGTAGCCAGACTGGCGTCGTCGGAGGATGCGAACCAGACCTGAAGATAGAATTACAAAAGTCCCCCAGCATCAAAGAGCTCTATACCTTCGCAGTACAAGGCCGCGCCAGTTGGACGAGCCCAATCCTTTCTTACCTTAAGGACGGACAACTGCCACCTAATTCAGACGAAGCCAAAAAAGTTAAAAAAGCGAGCCACTAGATTCACAATCTTGAACGATGTACTCTACAAAAGGTTTTGGCTGCCCTACTTAAGGTGTATTGAGCAGGATGAGGCCAAGTACATCTTAGAAGAAGTTCATAAAGGGATATGTGGAGATCACATGGGTGCGAGATCTTTAGTGGGAAAAATAATCAGGGCAAGCTATTTTTGGCCCACAATGTAGAAGGAGGCAAAGGAGTTCGTCAAAAGAGGTGACAAATGCCAAGGGTATGGAAATGTTTAGTGGGTGCCAGGAGAAAAGATGACGACCACAACCTCACCCTAGCCGATTGCACAATTAGGAATTGACATTATGGGCCCTCTACCCCAGGGTAAGAAACAGGTAAAATTCTTACTAGTTGCAATCGACTACTTCACTGAATGGGTGGAAGCAGAAGCATTGTCGACGATTACGGAAGCCAAAATTCAAAATTTCGTATGGAAGAATATAGTCTGCAAGTTCGACATACCTAGGACAATCATCTCAAACAACAGTCGTCAATTTGACAGCCAAGGCTTCAGGTCTTTTTGCTCGAACCCTAGAATCAAGGACAAATTCTCTTCACCAAAACACCCTCAAGCCAACGAACAAACAGAATTGACGAATCAAACATTGTTGAAGATCATCAAAGCTCAACTAGAGGGAGCAAAAGGCACATGGCCCAATGAATTACCAAATGTCCTATGGGCCTACCGAACCACAGCCAGAACCCCAACAAAAGAAACATCGTTCAACCTCATCTACGGTATCAAAGCAGTAATCCCAGTCGAAGTGGGAGTCATCAACATGAGGAGAGAATTCTTCCACAAGGAAGGTAATGATGACCACTTGAAGCTAAACCTAGATTGTTTGGACGAAATATAAGACGAGGCATCCCTAAAGAATGGCAAAGTTACCACCTGGAGTCAATGGATGGTAAAATGCTGCCACATCCATGGAACATCCAACACTTGAAAATGTATCACCACTAAAGAATAATTCCTTTTGTAATGATTAACAGTTTCCTTATTAAAAAGCAGCGCAATAAAAGTACTATTCAATGACCATCTTTGCGAACGTGTTCGAATGAGTGTCCACCAAAAAAAAAAAAAAAAAGACTGGCCAATGATAAAATTCTCTAATCTAAGGGATGTAAATCACATATATGAGGCCAAGTGATAAAATTCCCTAATCTAAGGGATGTAAATCACATAGACAGACCAAATGATAAAATTCCTTACTCTAAGGGATGTAAATCACATGACGAGACCAAGTGATAAAATTCCCTACTATAAGGGATGTGAATCACATAAACGAGGCCAAGTGATAAAATACCCTACTCTAAGGGATGTAAATCACATAGAAAAAACCAAGTGATAAAATTCCCTACTCTAAGGGATGTAAATCACATAGATAAAGCCAAGTGATAATTTTTCCTACTCTAAGAGGATACAAGTCATATAACATGAAAAAGTGTTGAAGTAAACTGAAGACATTCAAGGACAAAATGAAGCAATAAAGCTCGCTTAACGAGGTAGGCGATGAAATCCTTATAAAGATGCCTACCACCTAACAAGACCAATGGTACGTCCAAAATAAGGTGAAATGTAAGCATCCACACAAGCATAGACATACATAAGAGCCAACAATAAACTTAACCATTATAAAATTGTTTTGAAGTTATCAAAAGCCCAAAAACATGCAGGGCACCATCATAAATTGTTCGAGATTATCAAAAGCCCAAAAACATATAGGGCACCATAAATAAATAAATTAAAAAGAGAGAGAGAGAGAGAGAGAGAGAGAGAGAGAGAGAGAGAGAGAGAGGGAAATGAAAGAAAAAAGCAATCAAACTGCAGTAGCGTCGTCTCCTTCAACTAGACTAGGGAGGGTGGCTTTAGGCTCAAGGACACTCTTTTTAGCAGAAGTAGCAATAACTTGGGCAGCCTCGTCTGCCTCCATCTTCTTGTCCACCTACTCAAAGTCAAGGCTCTCCAAGCCAACACCTAGCATGTGCTTCATCATATACCTCCAAAGAAGTTCGAAGCCCTTGTAGTAACAGCTAAAGATGACAATGTTATACTCCTCAATGAGTTGGAACGCCTGGACAGCCTTGGTGGCCACGGTTTTGACTTTCTGGTTGGCCGCCTGCAGTTGTTCGTCCTTTTGCACTGTCAGCAATTTTTTTACCCTAAGCTCCTCGGTCAAAGCCTTAACCTTCTCTTTGGTAGTGTTCCCTTCATCCATAACCGACATGAGTTCCTTCCTCAGCTTGGAACTCTCTGCCTCCAACACCTCCACTTTGGAGCCAGCCACAACTACCTTTTCTTTGTAGGCCAAGAACTCCGTGGTGATATGGATCGTCTTTCCTGTAAACACCGCATTTTGTACCCCTTACGACTCAGGTCCCCTTTCCCCAATGATGCTCGAACTCTAAGGCCCAAGGCCAATTTAGAGCCCAATTAGATATTAAATTGACTTGAAGGGTGTTAAAATAGAAAATATAACCTTTTAAATGAGCAAAAATCTAATTTTGGAAAATTAGATGACCAAAGTGGCCCTCGGCCTCCGTACGTGAGTCGCGGCCTGCGTATTTGAGCTAAAGCATGTGTATGTAAGGACATTCTTACGTACACAGTTAGGATTTCAGAAGCATATGAAAGGCAAGTTTTCTGCAATAATGGCAGAGGTTTGGAATGAATCTCACATTGTCTAAGAGCTGTTCCAAATCCCATTTTTTTCAACTATAAAAAACCTTACATGGTACATTTTCAAAAGTCACAGAAATCCCATAGGAAAAACCTAAGATTCACTAGAAAATAGTGAATCAAAAGGGAGTTTTTCACAAAACACCCTCAAGTCTTTTTTATTTAATTAGGACCCTTTCTGGCCCCAATTCTTTGAGTTTAAGATTACTAATCACTATTTTATTAAATTGTAATAGATTTAGCTAAGGGGAACGGTCAAAAATCAAGCCTAGGAGCTTTTGCTTTAAGGTATTCTTTTGAACTTTTCTTTTTCCTTTTCTACCTTTAATCTTTTCTTTAATCTGTTTCTTTGTTTAGTTTATGTTTATATATGTTTGTTTAGGTTAGTTTTAGGCTTTCTTTATGTTTTTTAGCATGTTAGGTTGCTAGATTTATGTTTTTCTACTTTGTTTGGTTTCTGCTCTCTTTTCGTGTTAATTAGGTTTTCTAGGTAAGGATCTGTATATGCATGATCTAGCTTATGCACGCAGGCTGAACTCATGCATACATAGACCTGTTCTAGCATGCGTGACGCCGTTACCCAGAAACCTTAATTTTTGTTTGTTTTGTTTCTACTTTCACATGTTTGTTCTGTGTAGCCTCTTTTTCATATATTTTAAGCCCCATAACTGCTTGTCCGTCTTTTAACTTATTTGTTTGTTATCACATGTTTAGATTAGGGTTTAGATCAGGGTTTTATGTTTGTTTCTTGTTTTGATGCCATGAACATGCATTCACATGCTCATTCATGATGCCATAGGTGCTGAGGTGCTATGAGGTAAGTAAGATAAGTCATGCATTCACATGAACATGCATGTTGTTTGTTTAATCCTCCTTTGATATATGTGTATGTAGTTGATGACTTGTTTTGATTTATGATGTGATTTACTTTGCTGCATTGCCTTGAGATGTATGATAGGGTTTCACATGCTAGGGTTTCTCATATGTGTTTGGCTCTTTGTTGCTTTAAGGATGGATATGTGTTTTGGGATGAATGATGTCATAATTGTATGCTTAAATGTATGCTAGTGTGTGTGAGTATAGATGCAAGTGTTGAACATGTTTTTAATAAGGTTAGGACGTAAGACATAATGATAGGAGGCCAACCTTAGGATTAGGCGATCTTGGATGCCTAACACCTTCCCAAGAGCATACCTAAACTCCGAACCCATACTCTGGTAGTAAGACCAAAGGTCCTTCCTCGAAAGGACGCTATATTCATAGTTCCTAGACTATATAACTAGGTGGCGACTCCGAAACTCTTTCCCTTTTGCCCACATCTCCCAGCACTTGACATCCACAAGTTAAGAGACAAAGATAACATTTTAAAGAAGTGTGCCACTAAACCAAGCAATACCTAGACGAGCTTATGTACGTGACGATTCACTATCTCGTGAGAAGGGACCCTGAAAAGCTCTTTAAGGTCGTTAGGAGTGACGACGTTATGCGCCCTCATCAAGGCCACTCCAATGTCATCCTACATGCAAGCATCAACCTTCTCCTTGCCTTTTCCCCCAATCTTGCATCTCTTCAAACGAGGAGTAATCTCTTCAATAGAAGTTGTAGAAGAAACAACCCGAGCTCCTTCAAGAGTAGGAGCGGGCGAAGCTGTCTTAGGAACCGCCTTTTAAATGACCTGTACCCTCCTTTGGCCAATGTTGGAAAGGGGCTCGTTCTTCTTAGCCTTCATACGAGCGTAAATCTCCTGGTTAAACCTGGTCATCATCTCTGCAACAAACAACACAAAAAGAAATTAGCACGAGACAAGGTATACATGATAAGAATGGTCTCGTCCAAGTAGACTTACTTTTCTCCTCTATCTGTATAGCTTGCAAGATGAAAGAAAAAGGCTCCAGGCCCAGGAAGTGACGAGCTAAGGTCCAAGGATCAACGAGGTTGTCAAAATCCTTAATAGTCTTCGCATACTCGGTGGTTGCCTGAACATGTCCTTTGTACCTGTTCTTGAGTGTTGGACGCTTCTTGGCTACAAGAACAAACATTGTAGGGTTAGGGACAAACGACAATAAAAATCCATTAAGAAAGCACTTGCAAAAGATGACGCACCTAATCTTGGGGTCTCCCACCTACGGTGTAGCCTAAGGACTTCACCCTAAAGGTCGTCTCAGGAAGTCTCCCAACCATCACCAGACATAAAGAAATATCTAGACTTCCAATATCAAGAGGAAGGAAGATCAACGATGATCTAGCCTTCTTGACCCAAGGTACAAGCTCATAATAACCAAACTCCTTCGACTCTTTTAAATGGTGCAGGTAAACAAACTCATCCAACCTAATCATTTCCTCGTTAGTGACAATTATCCATATCTCTATACAACTAATTACAATCCTCCAAGAATTCAACATAAGTTTCCCAGAAGCAATATTTAAGTGATGGAAGAGCTCCATTATGATAGGGTGGATGGGGAATTTGAGGCCATTCAGGAAAGCAGCCTCATAGAAGCACACCTCGCCAGGAGAGAATGAGCAAGACTTTTCTCCTTCACGAAGGAGACGAATCCTAGTCTCATCAGGGAATTGAAACCTATCCCTGAATCTGGTAAGGGTTTCCTCATCCACTGTGCACTCTTCCTTAAAAGCATGGAAGGACCTAATTTCCCTCCGACGAGGTGAAAAGGAAGATAAGGGCACTGAAGCGGCAGTATCCCTCTCCACCTTAACTGGATCATCACTAGATGACAACCCCGTTTCTAACTTGCTAGACCTCACCTCAGACGCAATCTTCTTTTCCCCAGACATCTCTCGAAACCAATTTAAAGATTGGTGCAATAAGGGGTACAAATCAGCCAACACTACACCTAAGTTGCTATCCCCATATACAAAACCCTCAATTGGGGGGCAATGACCACTAGAAGGCCCAAGAAAAACCCTTAGGTGAGCAAAGAAAAACAAAATAGAAGGAGAGAGGCACCTAATTTCAGAGGGATCAACCATTAATCAAAAAGGAAAGGAAATAACTTTCAGAAAGGAAAAGGAAAGGAAAAATAACTTTCTAAAAAAGAAAAGGAAAGGATCGTACCTGAAAAAAGAGGAAGAATCAAGCTCGAGGGAAGAAAAAACCTAGAGAAAAATGGAGGAAACAAGAAAAAGAGAGTAAAAAAGGAAGAAGAAAAAGGAAGTTTAAAAAAGCTCACTCAGAAACTAAAACCGCGGGAAGCCTAAGAGTTTTCTCAAGAAAAGCGCCACTGTCAACCAATCAAAATGTGACCCGTGGCCACAACACGCACGGCGCCGTCACGTCGCATTAAATGCAAGGAAAATGGAATCCCAAAAGCCACATTTGGATAATGGTGACCCTTCATATTCCTACAATCGTCATCACACATAAGGTCTCAGAATAGGGGGCAGCTAATGAGCCAGATATTTTCCCTCATCCAGATAATCCAGGCTGGATTACCAAATGCACCTTAAAGTAGGCATTTAATACAGAGCTATTAAATACAAAGGATACGACCGTTGGGGCCTTCATAGCACCTCATTAAACAACCAGGAACCGTTATGAAAAGGCATTCAAGCCATCATTGAATGACACCAATGGCTAGAAAGGGAAAAGCCCTATTTAAGCAATACCATAGCTCAAACAAAGGTACATACACACAAATACACTAAGATCTATAGATTACCATTATCTTTGCTTTATTCTTACTTGACTTTGCCATCAGAGGTTCAGCGGCCGGCACCACACCAGTGACCACTTGAGCAGAGCTCAGTTTTTGGTCTTGTGCAGGATCTTTTACATACCTACACTACACTCTATAGGGTATACACCTATAGTGGCGTTTCAAATGTTGCTATAGGTTAATTTTAATTTTTTTTTAATCGGCTATAGTGGCGTTTCAAACGTTGCTATAGGCCTTTTTTTTTCTTTTTTTCTTTTTTTTTTATTTGGCTATAGTGGCATTTACTATAGGTCTATACCCTATAATGGCGTTTCAAATGCTACTCTAGGTCAAATTTTTTTTTTTTTATATTTTTTTATTTGGCTATAATGCCATTTTAAAACACCACTATAGGTCCATACCCTATAGTGGGGTTTATAAAACGCTGCTATAGCCTTTTTTAAAAATATATTTTTTTTTTAAAAAAAAAAACACAATTTCAGCCTATAGCAGCATTTTACAAATGCCAATATAGGTCTATAGTCACGGTACACTAGTGACATTTGTAACTGCCACCATAGAATATGCCGTTATAGCCCAAATAGGCCTACAATGACGTTTCCATGGTTTTAAAAATCGAACCGGCCTAGCCGGTCCGACTGGTTCAATCGAAAACCGGCCATCAATCCGGTCCGATTATGACTAAAAACCGAAAATCACCTAAAAACTGAGAATAACCAGGAACCAACCAATTCAAGTGCAAAAACTAGGAACCAGTATGATTAAACTAGTTATTGGCCGGTTTGGTTGAAACCTAAACTACGTCGTTTTTGCAAATTTTCCCAACCTAAAACTACGTCGTTTTGGGCAAAACGAAAACCTAAAAACTAACACTCTAACCTTAATCACTCTCTCACGCCTCTCAACCCTCTCTTAGTCTCAGTCGACTCTCTCACACCCTTCATGCCTCTAGCCTCTCTGGGTCTCTCTCAAACTCTCACTCTCAAAAAAAAAAAAATTCTTCTTTCTCACAATCACGATTCATGCCTCTATCAAGTCTCACGACTCTCACCCTCACAGCCTCTGCTCTATTTGTGTGTGTGTGTGTGTTTTCCCCTTCGGAGGCTTTGCCTCTCACGGCCTATGCTCTATGCTTCAGTGGCTTCATTGGGTACCTCTAACTCTCACTGAACTCCCTTTCTTTCATTTCTCTCGACTTCATCTGGTTTTAATAGTTTTACTTTATTTTTTATATTTTCAATTCTCTCAAGTCTTGGCTTTATCTCAGGTTATCGATTCTTGTTCTCGGCTTCATCTCAGGTAACTTCTATCATCAATTATTCTTTCAATTATTAGTATTTGATGAATTACAGTTGATAGAGCATTATAATTATTAGTATTTAGTTTATTTGTGATTTTGTGTATGTTGTGTATGTTTGTAATTTGTATACACCAATGTCCGATGGATTTATGTTGTGTATGTTGTGATTATTTATTTGTGATTTTGTGTATAGTTTAGTGGATTTATGTTGTGGATTATGTTCCTCAAAAAAAAAAATGTTGTGGATTTGATTTACAAAGCATTATTTTTTGTGAATTATAGTTACAGAGTATTATTTGTGTATGTTATGTTGATGGATTTATTTGTTGATAAAATGGTTGTTGCCAGTCTGAAATTGTTGAGTGGAATGGATCTATTTGAAACTTATATGCTATTTGGATATAATGAACTTATTTATTTAGTTCTCTGTTTAAAACTTATTTGCTATTTGAATGTAATGAACTTATCTGCTATTTTCCAATTGATTGTACTAAACTTATTTATTTGGTTTTGTTGAAAGTTTATTATGTTAAGGATGATTGTTTTGTAATGTTATTGTATTAAATTCTTTAAAATGATGTTTATACTTATATGTTTTTTAAGGAAACATATTTATTACTATTAGTTTGTTAGTTTTAGTATATTAAAAAATTATTATCTATTTATATAATTTAATAATTAATAATTAAATTATTTATGATGTCACCAGTTCGACCATCAGTTGAACCCTGATCCAACCAGAAAATCGGTAACCAGTTCCTTTTTCGATTCTTTAACCATACTGGTTTTTAAAACCATGGGCGTTTCACAAATGCTACTATGGGACCTATAGTGGCGTTAAAGGTTTTCCAATGGTAAAGTTAGTAATCCGGAAAAAATGAAAATGAAAATGAGAATGACCGGCTTTTAGAAAATGAGTATCTTGGAATTGCATACCATGTTTGAGTCGGAGGAGAATTGTGTTTGAAATATCTCTCTTTCTCTCCCTTGCTTGTTTACCACGTTAGGTGACTTGCCAGCTACCTGCCCTAGTCCCTTAGTGGAGACTATATATCTTGCTCTTAATTTGAAGGGATTATGTCCCTTAAGTTTCAAGCCATCGATCCCTTACTGAGAAATATTGAGAGATAGAGAACAAAGAGAATTATATAGATAGTGCTAGAAATAATATAATGTGATGGATATGAACACTAGAAAATAAGCAATTCAGATATAATCTCACTCTAATATTTCTTATTGTTATATTTTCTTTATTTTATAATAGCGGTGCTTTTGTTTTAGAATAAAGCGTTCGCATTAACTGGTGTAAAAATTTTTGGCTATTTCAGCATAAAAACCTTTTTTTTCTGTTTTAGGGCATGTTTGGTAGGAAAATTTTTGCTTTTGTTTTCAAAACAATATGAAAACAATTTTTAAAAAATTGAAATTGAAACTAATTTTCAAATAATAATTTTTACATTATACGTATTTGACTCCCACTTTTAAGAACAATTTTCAAAATATTGAAAAAAAAATAAAAAAATAATTGTCTGAGAGACCAATACAATTTTTTATATTTGGCCCCCACTTTTTAAACTAATCCCTTTCTTCAACCCAAAAATTCTAAACTAATCCCTTCAAATCTTTGATGGACGTGAAGAACTGCCCCTGCGGAAGGTACATGTATTTATTGGGTGTTATTTGATGGGGGACAACCTCATCTATCCAGCTGAGGGGACCAAATCATTTCTCTCAAAGATGCCTTAATTTTCCAAACTTGGCAGTCGCACCTATTGGAGGACAGGTGTACGGGCATAAATAGGTGGGGTCGCTCATCTCAGTTTGACTCCGGAAAAAGAATACCTAATAAGTGGGACCCTTTTTTAGCTCAACTTCAATTATTCATTTCATTCTTAAAAAAAAAAAAAAAAAAAAAACTTAAATTATTCTTCTTCTTTTTTATGAAATTAAATTATTCATTTGAAAGCCTGACTACCATGTAATCCTGGCATTAATGTTATCAAATTAAAATTATGTTTCTTATCTCATCCCCCAATGGCCACAAACTTCACTCATAAGTTATAAACTTGCTTCATCACAATATTTTACTCAATGAGTCGCATCCAAAGACGTCCCAGTCTTTGACAATTTTGTAAATAGTCCAAAAATCTTCTAAAGAATTCAGTAGCTCATGATTCCCACATAATAATAAGAATAATAATAATAATTCAGTAGATAATCGAAATCCAATTAGTTTATTTGATAGCCAGGCAAGCCAACTTTCTTCATGAAGTATTGTGCAGAAGACTTAAATGGTAGCATCTAATGAAATAGTTACTAGTAAATAAAATGAAATAGTTACTCAATTTGGGCCACCAAACATGCTAAGTAATAATTTATTAATATAGAAGTTGCCCTTTCTGGAACGATATGTAGAATCGACATCTGTTTATACTATCGAAGCAGTCAAAAGCACTATTCCGCTTTTGACTCACAGAAGCAGTTTTTAGTTAGTTTGGTTATATGGCGCACTTGGATTCCGATTTTCAATTTTATATGTCATTATCTGCCGACTTCAAAACCATTGGAATTGGATAGCATCTTGCCACGATTCGGCAATGCTTTTCAGTAGGGAAAACACCCCAGAACCATTCTGTTATGCTAGTGCCCACAACTCACCCGCGTGCTTCTACCACACACAATACCACTTGATGTGGCACAAGTTATGCCACTTTATGTGGCACTACCACAACTCAAAAATATTTCTATCATTTCTTTTATTTTTTGCAATTTTTTTTTAATTTTTTTTTTAATTTGTATTTTTTTATATAGGTCTTATTAATGGTGTCATTAGAATATTTGTTAATAAATCAATTCAGGAAAATTGTAATATTACTTTCATGGAAAATATAAAATGTGTAAAAAAATAAGGTGAAAATACCATTTTGGTTCCTACATTTTAGGGTCATGGTCAATTTGGTCCCTACATTTTAGTAGCAATCAATTTGGTCCCTATTATTTTCAATTTGCAATCAATTTGATCTCTATCATTAATTCACTAACGAAAAATGCCTATGTGGCAAACGGTTTATCCAATTAGCATGTTTAGTGTTAAAATAAAAGATTAAATCAAATAATGTGTCTAATTTTTAGTTACCACATCAGCAATTACTTAGCAAAAAAAAGTCATATTTATACTATTATTTAAGGGGTTTCCCCTGTTTGGATTCCTCATTTTGGATGCCCAAAGTACCCTCATCCTATTCCCTTACAAGTTTTAAACCAGCAAGGATAAATATGTAAAAAAAACTGCCAACTATTGTCCTAAATTTTAGTTTTTCAAAAAGAAAACTACCAATTATTTAGCATGTTCAATTTAAGATAACTGTGAATTACTATCTTAACTCCCACAAACAAAAATGACCAGAAAAAAGGAGCCCACTCTCCCAGACATAAACACAAATTCAATGAATAGTGCACTCTCATAATTCTTCAGTTTTCTTTTGAAAAAAAAAAAAAAAAATTATAGATCTTCACTTTTGACAAAAATTTCCTCATTCTCTCTCATGTTGGCCATCCTTATTATTTCCTCATCATTAGATTAATGGCCACTACATTGATGGTGTGTGTTTTGATCCAATTTTTTTCTACATATTTTTTAGACATTGTCTATTGGCATTGCTGTTTTTGGGATTTTTGCATAACAAGAGATCAATGTGACGAGAGTATGTTATATTTTGTCAAATTTCTCAATAGTGGTGGGTCTCTTATCCTATTAACACATATATCTCATTTGCACATTCAATCCATTGGTGAGGTGTTGGCTGTGTAACTATGATTCTATTGTTTGGAATTGTTTAATGGTTGTCCTAATTGTAACTGCGTTTTTTGATGCAGCCACGCAGAACACGCTTGATGATACATCAAGTAGGGAATTACCAGGGCTACTAAGGTAAGTTACTACTTATTGTATGAATTGGCCTTATTTACAATGTTGTTTGATGTTGAATGTTATGCCTACTTGATGGTAAAATAATATTATTTTGTGAATTTGGAATCTTTTTTTTTTTTTTGTCTTCTTTTTTTTTTTGTTAAATGAAAAGCATCCAAGATCCACGTTTGTTTTTGTTTGGATGTTGTTTTTGGTGTTGTTTTTTTTTTTAATTTTATTTTATTTAAAATCTCCTTGCTGCTATTCTGCTTCTTCTGCTCACAACCATACAAACTCGATGGCCTGTAAAGTTCATATTAGATGTGGATCACTTTATCTTTTCTTTTCAGTTGTTACCCTTTTGAATAAGAGGTTAACTTATGATTATCCCTAACATTAGGAAGTCTTTTGAGTGTGTTAGTGTTGGAATTGGATCAGATAAGCATAGTGCTTATCTATATCCGTTTAATTGTAGGGTGCCTGGGATTTTCGGGTTGGTAAAAGAGAGGAGGGACTTTTTGTTTTGTGTTAGTGAAGATGTAAAAAGGAAGGATTTTTGGGGTTCTATTTTGAAGGCTTGCTGTGAGGTTACCTAAGGAACAATATCTAAGTACTGTACCTAAGTCTTGCTCTTCAATTTAAACCTCACATGAAGTGATTGTTATCTAAGAAATTGTTGTAAAAAATTTCTTTTGTAACATAAATTATATTTATCATTTGTATAATTCTATGTAAAATTCAATTTACATTTTTTTATAGTAATTATTAATTTACTACTCCATAAAAAATGTTATGTACCTTTTCTCAGTTTTAAGGGTAGTTGATATCTTTGAAATTTAAACTATTTTTAACTTTTGTTATGGATGTGCAGTAAGTGGCTAACTATTAGGATTAAAACACTACATTTTAGGATTAAAATTGATCCATTTACCGTAAAAGAAATATATGTGAAATTTAAACTCTTTTTAACTTTTGTTATGGATGTGTAGTAAGTGGATAACTTTTAGCTTTAAAATAGTACACGTAGTTATCCACAAATGTGTATTATTTTTAAACTTTGAATTTGAAAAAAAAAAAAAGGGTGGTCGGGTAGTGTTTTCTGGATAGAATGTGGGATTTTTAAAAAAAATAGTTTAATTCAAAATTTTTAAACGTGTACTTTTTCTTTTTTAACTTTTTATTATGGATGTGTACTACATTACTAAATTTTAGGATTAAAACACTACATTTTAGGATTAAATTCAACTTGATCACTGTCATAAATAAATACTGGTGAGTATTATGTGTGATGAAATAATTTTTCATCACACTCCTAGATTTTTTTTGTTATTAAAAAATGTAGTAATCTCAAATTATAATAAATGTTCTAAATTAACCTTGAGGCTAGTCTTCTTTTAAAAATATTTGTTTTTGTACCAATTTTTTTTCTTTCCTAAATAATAATAAATAAATAAAAACTAGACCACAAACATACATTTGATTTCAAAAAAAAAAAAAAAACGTTTCTCCAACGTACATATGCAAGCATAGTTTTAAAAACCGGACCGGACCGGCAGGTTCAACCGGTTCAACCGGGAACCGGACACTAATCCGGTCCGGTTATTATTAAAATCTAAAAATAAAAGAAAAACCATTAAAACCGGAAAACCGCCTATTTAACCGGAAAACCGGAAACCAGTACGGTTAAACCGGTTTTTAGCAGGTCTTCGTTAAAACTTAAAACTACAGATGCTGTGTTTAAAAAAAAAAAAAAGAGAGAGAGAGGGAGAGAGAGAGAGAAAGAGAGATTTTGTTTCAGATTTGAGGGTAGAGATTTTGATTTTGAAAATGTTTTCAAACTTGAAGTTGTGAAGCCTAAGACACCAACAGTTACTCCAAAAACATCAGATCTCTTATTTTTGTGTTGAGGAAGGAGACCAAAAACGAAACAAATTTTATATGACTTTATCTGTCTGCACTCCACTTCAGCCTTTGTTTTCTGCTCTTGCACAGTCGCACTTGCACATACCCATATTAATGGGAGAGACAGAGAGAGGGAGAGAACATTGAAGAAGGAAATCCGGAAATGAAACTCTAGCAAAACCATAGTTTTAAAAACCGGACCGGACCGGCAGGTTCAACCGGTTCAACCGGGAACCGGACACTAATCCGGTCCGGTTATTATTAAAATCTAAAAATAAAAGAAAAACCGTTAAAACCGGAAAACCGCCTATTTAACCGGAAAACCGGAAACCAGTACGGTTAAACCGGTTTTTAGCAGGTCTTCGTTAAAACTTAAAACTACAGATGCTGTGTTTAAAAAAAAAAAAAAGAGAGAGAGAGGGAGAGAGAGAGAGAAAGAGAGATTTTGTTTCAGATTTGAGGGTAGAGATTTTGATTTTGAAAATGTTTTCAAACTTGAAGTTGTGAAGCCTAAGACACCAACAGTTACTCCAAAAACATCAGATCTCTTATTTTTGTGTTGAGGAAGGAGACCAAAAACGAAACAAATTTTATATGACTTTATCTGTCTGCACTCCACTTCAGCCTTTGTTTTCTGCTCTTGCACAGTCGCACTTGCACATACCCATATTAATGGGAGAGACAGAGAGAGGGAGAGAACATTGAAGAAGGAAATCCGGAAATGAAACTCTAGCAAAACCAAAAAGTGGATGAGAAAGAAATAATTCCAGAGAGTTGTTGAAAGTTTGAATAAATGTGTGGTGTGTGTGATATAAACGTGTAAGTGTAGGATAGGTGAGAAAAAAGTATCAAGGGCAATGATATTGTTACCTATTGGTGACTTTCTTTTGGTTATTTGACAAATTAAAAAATAATTAAAAATTGTTTGTAATTGCTATACTTTACCTTTTTGTGGTTGTGTTTTTTGTTTTTTTTGGTTGAATTTTGTTAAGTGGTGTCTAAAAGTTGGAAAGTTAATATTTAATGTTTTACTATTATTAATTTTTTTAGTTAAAATGACTAGTTATAAAATTATTTATTTATTTTTATAATTAATAATTATTTATTTATTATTTATGACATCATCGGTTCGACCACCGGTCGAACCCCGGTCGGACCATAAAACCGATAAACACTCCCTATTCCGGTTCTTTCACCGTACCGGTTTTTAAAACCATGAGCAAAACCAAAAAGTGGATGAGAAAGAAATAATTCCAGAGAGTTGTTGAAAGTTTGAATAAATGTGTGGTGTGTGTGATATAAACGTGTAAGTGTAGGATAGGTGAGAAAAAAGTATCAAGGGCAATGATATTGTTACCTATTGGTGACTTTCTTTTGGTTATTTGACAAATTAAAAAATAATTAAAAATTGTTTGTAATTGCTATACTTTACCTTTTTGTGGTTGTGTTTTTTGTTTTTTTTGGTTGAATTTTGTTAAGTGGTGTCTAAAAGTTGGAAAGTTAATATTTAATGTTTTACTATTATTAATTTTTTTAGTTAAAATGACTAGTTATAAAATTATTTATTTATTTTTATAATTAATAATTATTTATTTATTATTTATGACATCATCGGTTCGACCACCGGTCGAACCCCGGTCGGACCATAAAACCGATAAACACTCCCTATTCCGGTTCTTTCACCGTACCGGTTTTTAAAACCATGTATGCAAGTCCCAGTAACATATATTAAGTACTGTAAAAATCTAATCTGTGACTACGACCAAATAAATACAAGTCGTCATCATCCCTATTATGAACTCAATCCATCTCTTTCTCTGACCTCTCACCTATTAACTCTTGTTACTGAGAAATATACCTAGAAAATCTGTGTCTTAACTTTGATTTGTTTTTCTTTATTTTGACAGTACTCTAAATGGATTCTTTGAAATCTAGGATTCCACTAAAAAGAGATTTGTTTTTCTTTATTTTGACAGTACTCGAAATGGATTCTTTGAAATCTAGGATTCCACTAAAAAGAGAACCTTTTCTGGTATTTTTTTTTTGGTAGAACCGAGAGCACCCATTTTCATAGAGACTTAGTGCAAGATTCTCAAGGTTATTGTTGTTTAAGAAGTTAGATTAATTACTTCTAATGGATTTGTGCTGTGGCTGTGGCTGTGTTTTTTTTTTTTTTTTTTGCCTAGTTCCATGGTGGAAAAGTCTAGGAGTCAATTCTGAAAATTTCAAGTTTTTGAAGAAGATGGGAGTGGAAACCCAGCATCTCCAAACTCAGATTCACCACAACCCAACCTTCAAGTACCACGGAACCACCATGGTGCCCAGTCTGTGACCACAGATCCGCCCCACTGGCAACCGTGCTGCCACCGCGAAATGCCTCAAGAGTCAAGACACCATTGCCGATCTCGTATTGAAATACACGTAACGTCGTCGATCTCCTTGCTCTATGATGGATCTGTGGTGCTGGACGGTTGTGTTGCAGTGAATCTGGGTTTGGGGTTCTGTCTGAATTTGGGGATTTTGGCTGACACTTGTGGACCAGATTAACGGTGACCTCAAAGTATAGGGACGAAAATGATGTTTTCATCAAATTTTTTTTTATTTTTTTTAATTTTCATAAAATATTTTTAAAATTATTTTCTAAATTAAGATCCTTAGATCATTCAGTAACTTTTTCCTTTTTGTATTTAAATTTTTTTTAAAAGATGTATCTTTTGTTATAATGGTTAATGAGAGTATTCAAAAGTGTTCAAGTAAAACAATTTTTCTGTGTATTAGTGTATAATCTTATGTCCCTGACACATTAGATAATTACAAAGAAAAATCTTTTGAATATAGGATTTCTTGAATCCAATAGAACTTAAATAACTACTGGTCAACCCTCTGGAATTAAAAGAGCTGAACATGAATAGGAGATCTTTTTTTAAAAAAAAAAAAATTAAAAATCTTTTTGGGGATTGATTTGAAACTTCAATTCTTCAAATTAGGACGGAAAAAATAGTGACTTTATGTCGGGAGGATTTTATTGGGCCCCGCACGAATGTGAGAGGAAATATGCTTTAGCTAATATCCACTGATGGTACCAAGTGGCCTGCAGATCAACTGATTCATAAACCAATCGAAAAGTTCGAATATTATTTTTCAAAAAAAAAAAATCGAATATTAATGTATCAGTGTCAACTATAAACTTCATGATTTACCGTACAAATTTAGCAGACAAAGAAAAGAATGTTGAGAAAACTTCAAGAGAAAGTAATGTCTATTCATCCAAAAATACAAAAATGCTTTTGCTTTGAGAAAACATTAGGCCAGGCTTGGCGTAAAACACTGGTTTTACACAAGCCAATAGGCGTTTGCCACGTCAGTTCCATCACTTAAAGAAATAGAATGACTTAAAAAAATAAAAAAATAAAAGTTCACACTCACAACCTCTTCTTCCTTTACGCCATTCACCTCTGCTTTCTCTGCTTCCTTCACACCGAACCTCCACCACTGTCACACAGATCGCCAAAGCAGAACGATTTCGAAGAAGAAAGAGTTCTAGCCGTGCCCTCTGCTTCCTCCTCTGGGGTTGTGAAATGGGTCTGTGTGTGGTGTGGGTGAAATTTTGAAGGCTTTGTGTAACTGTGTTGGTGTCGTGTCTCCGTGTGTATTGTGAATGTGTATGGGTGATGTATAAATAGATTTTGTCAATTTTCTTTCTCTCTGCTGTTTTTTCCACGTCCTTCTCTCTGCTTTGCTTTCATGTTCCTGTTTGGCTGAAAATGGAATACAAAAATTAAATGTTGAGAATCTAAGTCAGATCAGAAGAAATAACCGGTGAGGAAATGAAACAAAGGGGGTGAGGAATCTCTCTGTAGTGTTTGGTTTGGTCTTTGAATGTTGAATAATGAGATCCTTGCTGTTTTTGCTGCTCTTTTTTTGGCTTCCATTCTATTTCTGAGATTTTTTGTGGGTTTTCTTTCTTTTGGATTTTTTTTGCTGCGTTTTGGGTGAATTTTTCTGGTTGTATGAATATCTGGTGTTTTGCTTGCTGGGTTTGCTAATGCTATGTTTGGTTGGGACGTGTGAGAGGAATTTTTGTTGGGGGAGTTAAGGCTATGTTTGTTTTACTAATTTTTGTGAATAATAAGGAAAAAGTAATTTCAGGTTCAGGCAAGCAAAGGACAGCACAGGTGAACGGCATGAAGGAAGCAGAGGCTGTGAGCGTGAACCCTTTTTTTTTTTTTTTTTAGTTATTTTGTTTCTTTAAGTGATGGGCCTAACGTGGCAAACATTTATTGGCTGGCGTAAAATCAGTGTTTTACGCCAAGCCTGATCTAATGTTTTCTCTTTTGCTTTATAAGAAGAAATGATACTATTACAACCAAACTATGAGAATGGTGATAGCTGATAACAGGGCTAACTCTCTCTCTCTCTCTCTCTCTCCTTAAGACAATACATTAAAAAATAAATACTAAAAGATTTGTTAAAAAAAAAAAAAAAAAACCCCAATAATTTTTATCATATAATATAATATTGTATTTATATAATAACTTAAATTAAAATAGGACTGTTATTGGGTAGTCCGAAATTATACTTCCTCCCCCTTACAGAGGAGCGGTTCCCACCCACCATGGCCCCCCTCTAAGAGAAAGGGAATATAGTCCTAGACTATACAATAATTTTCCATTAAAATATACGCTCCGTGATCTTATGATGGTAGAGGTAGCACCATGTGGGCTTCAGGTGGCATTTGAGGAGCACTTTCAAACGTGGAGAGAGCTACAAAACTTTATTTTGCAATAAGTTTATGCATGCAAATAATTTTTCAAAAATTTTTACATTTGTCTATAAGTAGCAAACTGTTAATGGTAGGTAAAAAAGTTATATCAATAGTGAATTTAAATGATAACTAGTAAAAATTTGTTAACTTAACTGTTACGAAAAAAAAAATTATAAAAATTGTTTTGTATGTAACATAAATTGCTCCTGTTTTTTATGTTTTTAACTGTTGTACTTGTAGATATAGGTCTATATCCATGTAATGCTTTGGACTTTAGGAAGTTGTTTTTAAGTTGTGTAAAAATAGAGTTGAATGGTGTAGCTCCTGTTATGGCCAAGCTTGCAACTGTTTACAATAGTGTTTTGTGTTGCAATAAATCTTCCCTCCTTAGTATTGTTTGGATTGCTTGGAAGAAGGATATTGTTAGTTGTTATGCCTAATAAAATTATAATTTTGTCTGAAAAATAAATCCAATCTATTGTTTTTTTCTTTTTTTATTTATTTATTTTATATTAGAAAGTGATAAAACTAATATCAATTTTACTATATAAAAGTTTATAAACTGATAGATACAAAATTTGATTATTGTCATTGTCACATTAACAACATAGTAAATAAAGTATACTTTTTATGTTAAGTTTAAAAGTTAAGGTGTCAATTTGTAGGGCTTTTATATTAAAATTGTAGTATTTTTAACATCATTATCTTTTTAGGTGAAAGTTATTTTTATCTTGAGATCAAATTTATAATTTATCCATATTTTATTAATCTTTAACTTGTATTCTTAAGGTACTTTTTAATAGGACCACTTTAAAAATAAATAAATAAATAACAGGACCACTTTTTGAAATGGCGTTGGAAACTTGGCCACACTCTCACTTTTCAAAAATGGTGTTGCTGTGTTGGGAACTCGGCCATACTCTCATGGAACGGGGTACATCTACATTTTCCACGTGGACCCCTCTTATTAAACCAAACAACTGAATAACTCTCACTTGATCAATAATGGTGTTGGCGTGTTGCCGTGTTGGGAATTTGGCCATACGCACTCACTACTCTCATATAATGGGGTACAACAACATTTTCCTTGTGGACCTTCTTGTCAACAAAACAACTACATAAAATCCAAAAAAAAAAGAAAAAAAAAAAAAGAAAGAAAGAAGCTTTGTTTCTTATCACCAAAATAAAATAAAATAAAATAAAACAAAACAAACAAAAAAACAAAAAATAAAAAGCAAAAAAGAAAGAAAGAAAATTGAAAAAAAAAAATCAATCATTACTTGTTTGGTTGAGAAGTTTGAGTAATGTTGTTTGAGTGTTCTTGATATACGTGTAAATGAAAAAGTGTGTTGAAATGTGTATAAGATTGTTTAAAATGTGAAAATATGTGTTAGAACCTGCTCATCAAATAGGACCTAAGTATTCAAGTTACCTACCTTTTCCATTCCCATTGTCATTCAAAAGTCCCATACAACAACAAAAGACGGACCCAAGACTTGAAGTTAGAGGGGTGACTCTAACTGTTTGCTTTACTACTTCTTAGTAGCTGAGGTTTTTTATTTTTATTTTTATTTTTTTGATGCGTGTGTTTTCTACTAGGTAAAGATACAATTATTTTGTTTAAAACTTTTTAAAGGGCTGATTGTTTGTTTTGAGTAAAATTGGTTGATTAGGCTTAATTATTTTTAACTTTACTATTGGTAATTTTTGTTATTGTATTAATTTTTTTGAGCTTGTATATTTTGTTTTGGAAAAATCTTAGGTACAGTACCTTAGGTGCTGTTCCTTAGGTTCCTCTCTTAAGATTTAGCCATGTGACTATTTAACTAAAAAATACACTTCCATTCCATGAGAAAAAATCCACATGGCAGAATCTTAAAAAGGGAACCTAAGGAACAGCACCTAAGTACTATACCTAAGTCTTGCTCTTTTGTTTTAGATTTTAGACTATAAATTTTTTTAATGACCTTTTAAATGAGGAAAATGCTAGAACTACAAATTTTTTTACAAATTACTAATATGGTGAGTGGTTATTGGGAAGTAAAAAAGTGATATAAATGGTGGGTTCAAATGTGAACTAATAAGAATTTGTATCTCAACGGTTTGTAAAAATGTTGTAGATAAGTTTCTTTCAAATAAAAATTTGGGAAAAGTTAACAGATGGTTTTTTTTTTTTTTTTACAAGATATGTAGAGCAGTTACTAAGCAGTTTCTAGTTTTCTTGATGTTTAGACTTGCTGTGTAGGGAGCTATAAACGTGGAGAGAAGACTAAGACAACATCAGTTAAAGGTATCCTAAGTTAGACCATAAGTGATAGAATGTCCAAGACCCAAACAGTAACTATCATAACAGTTTGATTCAATTTAACTCTATAATACATTGTGAGGTTGGTGAGAGAGATTAAATTGAATTAAAAAATTTTAGCACTCAGCCGTACCGATCTATTATTGGAATAGTAGTGTGTCAAATGCCAAATCAATTTGGCATTTGACACATCTCATGAGACTTAGTTTTTGGTGTTTAGTGTGCCAAATGCTAAAATTTTAGTATTTGGCACACCTGATGCTAATGCTCTAGAAGCGTATGGACACAAATGCTAAAACAAATTATTCTATTTCTCTCTCCTCTCTCTGACTTTCTTTCTTCTCTCTTCTCACATACCTAATTTCTTCTCTTCTCAAACCTCACACTCTCTTTTCTCGCATATCAGATTTCTTCTCAGATCTAACATAGAAGATGTGATGTAAGATGTATTGTAAAATGATGTGCTAAAATAATAAAATAGTTTTTTGATCTATTAAAATAGTATATTTTTACAATAGCTAATGATGATGCTCTTAATGGCCAACTCCTCCTCAAGCTATTTGTTCTATTCAAAACATTTATAAGTTTTTCCAAATTTACACAAATAAGCATAATTAGTATTAAATTGCATAATTATAAAAATAGTATTTACGAGTTAGTTAAAGTGCTCATTCGTTAATATTCTATTTACCATTAAGCCTTGTAGAGGGTATTCAATTTTAAATTTCTTTTTTTTTTTATTGAGAAAAGTCAATTTTACATTTCTTATTTAAGAAAAAATAAAAATTATCCTTTAAACTAACTAAAATCTAAATAGGGTATCAAAAGCTTTGTAGCTTTACTGGCATTTTCTATTATTTTTAAGTAAAACATCTACAATTCAAATCTTCAACTCCCAATTATGGATGTATAAAAAATAATCTAAAATAAGGTAATATTCTTAAAATGTAAAAATATTTACATTTTTATGTTTCACTAAAAATCATAAGAAGTATTTGGCAAGTCATAAAAACTAAAACAATATACCTTAAAAGGAAAAGAATCAAATAAATTTTTTTAAGATAATTATAATTTTATATTGTACTATGAAAGTAAATCTTACATAATAAACTAAACAAAAGTGTACAATATTTCTTATGAAACAAAAAAAAGTGTACAATATTTTACTTATGTGCAAATCACACCATCCGGCCTTCAAACTTTGATGATTTGATTGCAATAGCACCTTCTCATAAAAAGTGACTCAGACGATTCATCAAAACAAAAAAGTGACTCCCATAAAAAAAAAAAAAATATATATATATATATATATATATGTCTACAACATTTGTATAACAAATCATAAGTGGCAAGTTGTTACTAGTTGTTATTATTGGGGCAAAAAAGTAATTTTAGCGTTAGTTTGAAATTTGAACCAATAACAACTAACCAACTGTGATTTGTTGTAAAAATGTTGTAGACGTAACATCTCTAAAAAGAGAAAAAAAAAAAGTGACTCAGATCTGACGCGTCTCCAACGCTTATCTCACACACAAACACGCACTCTCTCTCTCTCTCTCTCTCTCTCTCTCTCTGTCGACTCACACAGACACACCACCCTTCACGCACTAATCAAACAACGCTTTCTCTTCTGACTCTCTTGTACAATTCTGAAACAGATATATATAAATACGACAGATTCGGATTAACCACGGCACCAAAAAGATAAGACTTAAGAGTGAAGATTCCCAGAACCATCCATGGCTAATAAGTCTAAGCACCACCTAACCGTCTCTATCTTCCTTTTCCTTGTAATCCTCTCTGGTCCCACCTATGCCCGATTCATCGCCCTCCGTTCATCGCCGGATCTACTCTCCGATGGGGTCCACCTCACTCTCAACCGATTCGCCGCCGAGACTTCAACGTGCGATGAGACCTACGGGTTCTTACCGTGCACCACCTCGGTTCTCGGAAACATCTTTCTGATCGCTGTGTACGGGGTCCTTATGTTCATATCTGCCAAGTCATTGTCCAATGGGAGCGAGCTCTTGTTGGAGATTCTAGGACCTGGTATTATTGGCGGTCTCTTCCTCCCTATTCTCGGTGCTCTCCCTGATGCCATGCTCATTCTCGGTACGCATTTCTTTTCTTATTTATTTTGTTAAAGAAAGATAAAAAAAAAAGGTATATGATAATTACTCTTTATTATAATTAATATATTTTGTTTAGCCACTAGATCTTTTATTATTGGATGATAAATAAACTTATTGGTTAATAAGAAGAATTGAACTATCACTTTTTCTGTTTGGTTCATAGAAGAATGTTTGTTGTTTGATAAATCAAGATGATTTTGAAGCTAATCTTCTTAATATTTTGTGTTGGCTGGCCTGGCCTGGGCTGGGCTGGCTATGTGAATGTGTTGTGTTTTTTCACCCAAAAAGAAAAAGGAATGAAATAAATGTTAGAGGTTGACGGGAGGGGAGGTTTTGGGTTACCTATGCCATGCCAGGTCCAGGTGTAGGTGTGTGGGGACCAACGTATTAAAAAATAGATTTAGCCTTTTGTCCGTACCCACAAAACTAACGGAAACAGAAATTGAAATTTGGATCCAGATTGATTGTTAATAAGTTTTTCTAATTTTTCTTTGCCTTGTGTTACTTTTTTAAGTGCTTTGTGTGGAGTGGTTGATATCTATTCTTATCTATTCAGCGCAATCACAGAGAATGTTCACCTTCACATTTGAGATTTTCTTTTCTCATTACTATGCTTGCTTCTGTCCCACTCTTGCCTCATTTCTCCTTTTTGGACTACCATTGATTCCTTTAATTTTTTTTTTCTTTTTTCTTTTCCTTTCTTTTATAGTAATTTTTTTATTTTTTATTTTTTACTTTCCGGCACCAGCACCGGCACACTGCCCCTGAATCCATATATAATAAGTCTTTTATACCCCTCTAAAATCGAATACTATCAGAAAGCCCCTTCAATAAAAAATCTCTATTAGGAACTCTTGACTCAAATAATACCTGTGGGTTCAAATATTATGTAATCTCCTATTTTGTAAAAATAAAAAAATAAATAAATTTTATCTCCTTATAATACGTTTTTTTTTTTTTTTTTTAATTTTATTTTATACGTAAATAAGATATATGTCATAACTCATAAGAGTTCCTCATACAAATATTATGTGATCCTTGTTTCTCAAAAATATAAAATGGGCTCCAATTGAAATAAAATTACCTAAACATACTATTGAAGAAATAAAGCCAAATTATCTTGTTAATTAAGCACGTGCTTTTAAAATATTTGTCAATTCTTGTTTGAAGTTTTTGGTTCCATTATTTCTCAATTATCATCAAAAAAGAATTAATTGGATGGGCATAATATTATAGTAATATATTCAAAATTAAAGGTTGTTGAATGAATGCTTTTTTGCATTCCTTCATATACTCCTAAAAAAAAATCTAATGATTTTAATTGAATTTTCTGGATAAAAGTATCAAAATAATAGCTAATGAGCTCGTGCTCAAATGGCGTCTCTTCTCTTTGTATTCTTGATGCAAACATTAAAATAAATCTTACTCTGTATTTTTGAATGGTTCTTGAGTTTTCAACAAATTAAGTTCTAAAAAATTATTGAAAAGAAATGAAATAACCATCTTCTTTTCTTAATGAATGAACAACATTCTTGACGCATGATTCTAAAATTTAAACTCTGCAATATTTGTTAGGAATATTACACAAAGTAATAATGGAAGAACAAGATTAACAAAAAAGACAAAAAGAAAATAGATAACTTGGAGGCACTATATCGTTTTCCTTAGACAATATTTGCCCCCCACACTTTTATTGTTAAAGGATTATCGCAAATTTGTCTCCAGGATACAACCAAGATGTTGGGTTCTATAAATAGCAATTCTGGAGAATGACCACAGAATTTCTTGTGTTTCTCTCCAACTTTTGATTTTGTGAAGTTAGTTTTTTCAAGAGAACATAAGCCTCTATTTATACCCATAGGGTTATGTTTCATGAAAAGGCATGTATGGAGAGTTAGTTATTTATTTAAGTGAACATAAGCCTGTTTCATGAAAAGACACATGGAGAGTTGGTTATTTATTTAAGTGAACATAAGCTTGTTTCATGAAAAGGCACGTATGGAGAGTTAGTTATTATTATTATTTTTTTAATAATATGGTTATCAAAGATTGAAATCTCTTCAACTTTTCTGAATAGGCACCAGAAAATTCTGCAGAAAATTCTAGAAAATTTAGATTTCAAATTTTCACTTAGAAAATTCCAGAATTTGAATTTTCACTTTATGAAACTATATTCTCTAAACTCAACCATCATTATTACAATTTATCCTTGTATATACCTATGTATACAACAATATCTTGAATAAATTTTCAATGAAAGATATATACATTGAAAGGACATTGGCTTTTATTGGTTTTTAAAATAAAGTAACATATTAAGAAAATATTAATTCTAAGATATCATCATGTGCCACCCTAAAAGAAATTTTTTGCCTTCACCACTGAATAGGTGAGCAATTATTTGTACATTATTTAGATGCACTAAAGAGGAAATCTTGAAAATGATGCACAATGTTTTTTTTTTTTTTTTTTTTTCTTGAAGCTAGAGTAATTTATTCCTTGTTTTCTTGGTACCATTAACAAGAATTGGCAATGTGTACACAAGATTAGGCTTAAAAATGGAACCTATTGGAATAATTAATTTGAAAGGATACATAAGTTAATCCTTTGGAATTTGGTGCATTTCAGTCCTTTGCTATTGGATGCAGGTTGCATGAGGAAGTTTTTTCAAATCTTTTAATTCTGATAATTTTTCAGTGTTCGTAAGTCAAGTTGCTGACCTTAGTTGACTTACATGTCTTATCGACTTGGGTTTTGCTCATTGTGCTTAAGTGTTCTTATCCTACCGCTTTGTTTACAATCTTTTTCAATATGATTCTTTTGCAATCAAGATATTTCTTACCTAAATTGTACAAAGCTTATATTTAAATTTTGACTATAATCCTCTCTCTCTCTCTCTCAGTACTGCAGTTTATCAATTAGAACTTTCATACAACCTAGACTTGTTACTTGATTTTCTAACGCTTCTAATCAACTTTCTTGTCTTCTATAGTATCTGGTCTTTCTGGATCGACAGACACTGCTCAGAGTCAAGTCTCTGTTGGAATGGGATTGCTAGCTGGGTCAACTGTTATGCTTCTTACAGTAATATGGGGATCGTGTGTTATTGTTGGGAAGTGCGACCTTGTTGATTCAGTTGCACAAGATGCACGGGATACAAAAGGGTTCAGTTTAACGGGTTTGTACTTGGAAATTTATTTTCTTCATTAGAAATCTCTATAACTACTTAACAATATCTGTACACACAAACACATGTTTGTGTGTGTATAAAGTTCAAAGAGTTGGCTTTGTGAGCCCTCTTTTGGGTACTTGAAACATTGAAAAATGCATTTCTTTTTATTTGGTGTGGGGTGGGAATGGGAATCCCAGGCCTACGTCTATGGTGGCTTTTTAATTAATACAGTACTATGGGATACAAAATATTATTAAGGGATAGCAATGGTGGATAAACAATCCACGGCATTAGGAGTCTCTCTCTCTCTCAAAACATGAAGAGAGTGGATAACCATATGTTATGATCCTAATGTGCCACATGGATTAAGTGTAAGCTTAACCATGTGTTTATAGGATGGAGGTAACAATGGAAAATTGTCAAGATATTACAAATTGTAAGGCAATGCTTGGGTTAAAATTAAAAATTTGTTTAAAATGAAGTGTGAATAAGTAATATAACATTGTTTAATATGAGGCATTTGATTTATGACAAATCTATTACTCAGGTAAGAGGTTTCCATGAAAGACCAACATGAGTAATAACATGACATACACATGATTTTTGCTGTATAATCTATAATTTTAGATTGACATTATTACACTTCACCATCCATCCAAGAGAGAAAGAACTAAACAATATTTTTGAAGCCGGATGACAAGAATCCCAATCAATGGTTTTGCTTCTTGTGGGCATTCAAAAGTTTGTTTATTCTAGCTTGTTTGCCTCCATTTCATCTGTGAAGATTCTCTCTCTCTCTCTCTCTCTCTCATAGTTGCCAAACACTTGTTTGGGATTTTTTGATCGCTTTTCAAAATGAAGGTAGAGGGGTTTTATTTTTTGTTTTTAGATAATGTAGGGTAACAATGTCATTTCCATATTATTGATGATGTGACCAAAAAAATGGGTATGTTATATGATCAAATCATTTAGGATGTAATGAAAAGTTTTAAATGAAGGGTTAAATTATCACAAATCTGATGTTTGTTCAAATTTAAAGTCTAAAAAAACAATTGACACTTAAATCAATGTCTGAAGGAAACATTTGTAAAAATCCCTTAATGTTATCTTATGACCTGTATGTTGGGGAATTCTTGTGTGTTTATCTGTGTTAGACTAGACTTGTAGTAAAATTTCCTTGCTTTAGGAAACAATATAAAAAACGACATGTGGCTAATTTGGTAAACACGAAACTCCTTGAAGTAGCGTTGGTATAAGTGTACTTTTGTCCCAAAACCCATAGCCTCCTTCCTCTTTTATTTTATTTTATTTTTATTCTTTCCCAAACCCATACCAACTTTTTTTTAACCCAATTTTCTTTATAAAAAAAGTAGTATGATTTATATCATGGTTGTGTATGTTTTGTAAAGTACAAGAGAATTATGTAAAATGCAATATTTCAATTTTAAATGGTTAGCTGATCATCCGATTGTCATATTAATAATTTTTATCAAAATTATTACATCAATTTTTTTTTTATATTTATTATTATAGAAAAATTGTGCTTTTCTTCAATTATAGCACACTTGCGCTTTGCACCTATGCTCCAGGAGGCATTTTCGCTGAAATGCACCTCACAATCTTACCAATGCTGCCTTGAAGTTTAAGTGTAACTTTACCCCCTATAGTGTCTTAAGTGCAAAACGTTGATCAGTTGAAAAATAGGGGTTTTCAGGTGGGAAACTGTATGAGGACAAGGAAAGACAAGGATTTTTTTCAGCAAAAGCTTGATTTCATGAAAACGAGGGTTGTTATTTATGCTACTTTCAAATCAAAAAATCAAATGTGTCATCTGACTATATTTTTATTTATTATTATTTTATAATCTGAAAAAAATTGGGTTATTTGGGCCCTTGCCTATTGACTAGAAAACCCAGAACATAGAGTGGAGCCGTTGATGCGTGCAACCTGGAATGGGGTTTACATGATTTGCTTGATGTCCAGTTTTCATGAACTGTATGTGCCCTTCTTGGTTTTAATTGATGTGCTTAATTGAATACTGTCAATCTGACAAGTTTTTGGTTCAAAATTTGCAACATTGTTGATCAGTTTCAATTCTTACCTACATTACATAAATAGTAAAGAGTGCAAAGTACCTAAAAATTCGATATGTTAGAATCACTTTGAGGCCACTGGTGGTGAAAAATTTTAGGCAGTTCTGAAGTGAAACACAGAAACAGATCTTCCCAGGTGGTCACACATGCATATCACTTCTAGTATTGACTCTGATTAAACGTTTTACACATAGAACATGACCACAAGTGGTTGAGAGTTAAACACTTACAATTTCAAGGGGATTTTGTGTTTTCTGGGTTAACAACTATAGGGGAATTTTTTTATTTTTTATTTATATATTCTCCTTTATTTTAGGATGGATGGCCACTGAATCATATGCATATATGTCCTGTAGAGTGAAATGTCATGTAACTTTGTAATTGTATAATTAAATGGTTCACATAACCGAATTAAATCTCATATCTTTGCAGAATCTGGCATTAGTACTGACATCTGGACTAGCTATGCTGCAATGATGATGGTCGTATCTGTCATCCCATTTTTAGTTGTTCAAATACCACAATTTCTCAATTCAACTTCAGGAAGGCGCTTAGCAATCTTGATTGGGCTTATTGTCTCTCTTCTTCTATTGGTTTCTTATTGCCTTTATCAGGTAAGTGTGCCTATAATTATATTTTCTCTGCTGCTTGGTAATCCAGTTTTATCTCCAAAATTTTTTATTCTCTTATAGATAATCTTGATTAATCAAATTTGTCTAATCATATGGGAAATTGGAAATTTTGTGCTACTCATTTTTTCAGATGTTGCTAAACATGTACTGTAGCTGGTTAGAATGAGTAAACTTCTTGGGCTCCAATTCATGATGAGGAATATGGCCCTGATAAGCAACTGATTCAGTCCATGTTTGAATTGTTAAAATTTGCTGGTTTTTCTATTGGTAATATGTTTGGCCAGAAACGTGAATAAAATCAAATGATTGGGTTAGGCAGGGATTGAACTTTGAAAACAGGCACAAGGACATTCTCAATCATTAAGCTATTTTCCTTTCTTGTTGAGTTACAAAGAATGATGAATTATTTTGAGATTATTAGATTAGTTCACTGAATAACTATATCTTTTCTGGTGGATGGAGTTGAACACTGGCTTCTTAAGAGGCCTAAAAATGCTAAAAGTTAGTTGAACTCTAACTTCTTAAGAGGCTTAACAATGCCAAACCATTGAGCTAAGTTTTTCTTAGGAGAAAAGCTCACAAAACTAATTTAAGAATATTCATGTTTGATATTTAAAAAAAATAATTGTAGTGGCTGACCAACAGTTGGACTAGTGACTTCATCAACTACCGACATCCTTGATCGGATCAACCTTAGTGCAGATTTAATGACTATGATTTTAGATGCTAAGATTTGGAAACTTCTAAACATGAAGTCTGATTGTGAAGTTTTGAAATTACAATATGATTTTAGTTGTTTGGTTAAGTAAATTTGAAGAAGAGGATAGGATAGGATAGGGCCCTATTAAGCATAATTCTGGGTCTACCTCTCAAAAGGAGTGTTTTAATTTCCGAGGTAGCTTAGGCATTCTTTTGTGGTTTGAATGTCTGAAATTCTTTCCGTATTGATGGTTTACTTTTTGATAGAGAAATTTAAAAACATTGTGCAGGTCCTTCAGCCTTGGATCCAAAAAAGAAAAATTGCTTATGTGGAGCACAAGCGTGTTATATTAGGATTTCTGACGCATCTAAAAAAACGTGCACTGGGAAGGCTGCTCGATGAGAATGGTGAACCTGACGAAGGCACCATTAAAAAGTTAGTTTTTCATGAAGTAGAAGAAAATTATCTTTTTATTTTTGTATTTGATGATTTTTTTGTTGGATATTATGGCAGGCTGTTTTCTTCAATTGACATAAATCAAGATAGATACATTTCAGATTCTGAATTGAGAGCATTGATGGTTGGAATTAATTTTGATGTGATTGACCTGGATCAAAATGAGGCTGTAAATAAAATAATGAAATATTTTGATACATCCGGTGATTCTAAAATTGATGACCAAGAGTTTGTCAGTGGCATTTCTAGATGGCTGAAGAAGACAATGCGGGCTGCTGCTCGTAGTCCTGGCTCAGAGACAAAAGTTTTTAATGACCTTCACATGGTAAATTGTTTTTTGTTTTTGTTTCTTTTGAAGCCATCTCAAGGTAAATTGAGCTGATTCATATTCATATTCTCATATCAGAGCTGGTTTCATATCGCAGATGCTTATATGATTTCTTGGAAATTCATACAGGAAACAAAGAGAGAGCACGATCTGTTGGATGTGGGGAATCAAAGTGAAGAAGTTGTTGAGGGTGTTGAGAATTCCAAATGGACCACCATCAAGGCTGTGCTATTGTTGTTGCTGGGAACCATAATTGCTGCTGCTTTTGCTGATCCCCTGGTAGATGCTGTTGATAACTTCTCTGATGCCACCGGTATTCCTGCTTTCTTCATCTCTTTCATTGCACTGCCTTTGGCTACGAACTCTAGCGAAGCCGTGACAGCAATTATATTTGCTAGCCGTGACAAGCGGACAACTGCCTCATTAACATTTTCTGAGGTTTGTTTCTCATTCCCTACTCTTCTTATCTATGCTATGTTTAGTGCTCCATAGAGTTGATTCACAGACAAATTACAGAAATTTCAGGATATGTACTAAATGTGTTATTCGTGTCTTAGTCCCTAGATTTTAAACTGCTCTTGTGAAACAGTAGTTAGGATAGTACTGGATCATTTTGATATATGGATTTTTAAATTTCAATTAATTTTGTCACTTCTTCCTCTTACAAGAGTTGGAGGGTGAGGTTGTGAAATCTAAATCTATTAGGTGCATGTGTGACTTTACAACTAATAAAAAAGAGTCAATCAATTTTGGTGGGTTTGAGACTTCCCTAGTGAGTGGAACCAGTCTCTGAGACCCCTTCACATCCTTGGAAGTAAGAACACCAGACAGCTGAATTTTGACCATAAACCTGTGTTTATTTATTGGTGGCATTAAAAGCTCTTTTAGCTGGGCCAGACATCTGAAAGGTATGTGTAACTTGCTTGATTTTTTCTGCGAACCTAGTCATTTTACTACCTGTCAAAAGGAGAATCTGTCAAAGTGGTTGTTATTGATGACAGGTTGGTAATATGATTTTGATGTTATAAGATTCATATGATATGCACCTATGTATCATACTATTCCATTGTAGCTTCACCTAAGTTGTAACTGGGTCTATCTAAACGTGTTCCAGCATTTGTTAGGTAGCATGAAAAAAATGACGTGTATTAGCTATGCTCTAATTTGAAATTATTGATTTTCGAGATATAAATTATTAATTTCTTGCTGCAGCTATATGGGGCTGCAACGATGAATAATGTCCTCTGCCTCTCAGTCTTTTTGGGCCTTGTTTACATCAGGGGATTGACATGGGATTTCTCAGCTGAAGTGCTGGTTATTCTTATTGTCTGTCTTGTGATGGGTCTTTTGGGCAGCTTGCGCACCCATTTCCCTCTGTGGACAGCAATATTAGCTATCCTACTTTACCCGTTCTCACTGGCCCTGGTTTATGTTCTTGATTACGTTCTTGGCTGGTCGTAGAATCATGGATGTCCCAAAATTTTGATTGGTGGATATTATATTTCTTGTATGGTGAATCGGTGTTGTTTTTTTAATCAGGTGTGCCTGTTTAGTTTATAATACATTTTAATTTTAGTAAGACATCTGGATTATATTATTAAGCGTTTTGAGCTGGCATAGTATGGACAATTTTTGATGTTTTTAAAAATCTGGTGTATTTTTATTTTTTCTTCACATTTTGGCCCTTTGGGGTTTTTAATTATGTTTTGTAAAATATGCATCTGAAACATGATTGTGTTTAAAACGCAACTTCATAGAAAATCACCGAGCCAAACACATGCCTTTTCACGTTTTGGTCTTAAAATAAGCAAGCATTTGCACAGCTTAAACGCCCAGCCAAACGGGCTCTTAAGGAGAAGTCACTCACAATATAAAAAAGACTCTGAAAATGTTAAAATTGACTGCTTGAAAAAGTAATGATATGCTGAAAAGATACGAGACCATGGAAGTGGAGTACGCAAGAGAGACAGAGTTCAAGCGAAGAAGAGAAAGTGCTTGGAAGGAATGTCAAAAAGTTCAAGGATAGCGGCGGGGAGAATCCCGTCTCCAATCCACGCAGACAAGTGAGCTATAAGGATAGTTTGATAGGAGATATCCCAGGAGCATATGCACAGGCATTTCGCTTTGATAGAGACATTGAAGAAAAGGAGGTGTCAGATACTGAAGTAGAGAAGCTTCTGGAAGGAATGGTGGAAGTCCCTCTCTCAAAGGAAACCAAAGCCCGCATAAGAGCACCTTGGTCCAAGGCATTGATAGTGAAAGTGTATGGTAGGATTGTAGGTTTCAGTTACCTCACTTTCAAGATCAATACCTTGTGGAGCCCTAGAGCCAAAATGGACTGTGTGGTTCTGATTAAGTTTAATGATAATGAAGATGATGACAAGGTGCTGCAAGGAGGCCCGTGGTTCATAGGTGAACACTTTTTAGCCATCAAGCCTTGGGAACCATTTTTTAAAGCTTTGAAGGCTCTTTTCACCTTAGTAGCAGTGTGGGTGAGGTTCTCAGAATTGCCCATTGAATTCTATGATGCTATGGTTTTAAAGCAAATTGGAAGTGCAATAAGACTAGTCCTAAGAATTCCTACATGGTGTCTGGCTCTAGGGGAAGCTATGCTAGATTATGTATTCAAGTGGACCTGGACAAGCCATCGATTAATACAGTGAAAATAGGAAGTCTAAGGTAGAAGTTTATGTATGAAGGAATAAGCTCACTATGCTTTTGTTGCGGGCGCATCGGGCATAAAAAGGAGAACTGTTGCTATGAGATTCAACCTAAGAAGGTAGAAGCAGCTAGAGAAGAAATTATGCCTACTTCTCCAAAGGAAAGTCAAATGCAAGATACGTCAAAACCTAACTATGGTGCATGGATGATAGTAACAAGGAAAAAAAGCTCAGTTAGAAACGGACGAGGCCGTGGGCCTAACCAACTAACCCATCAGGGAGGGAAAACTTCTCAGGGCAGTTTGGTCCTTACAAGAGACGAAGTGGGGCCTAGAAACTCTGGTACGCAAACATTACAAACCACAAATTCCCCACCTGTCGAATCAAAAGCCTTGACAACAAAGAGGCGAACTGGGTTCAATGACAAAAGGGAGATCCACACGCAACCAACGGCGGGAGTAGACCTTGAAAACAGGCGAAAATAGGTAACTAAACATAATTTTTTAACTATATAGTTAGTTGTTTCAGTTTCCAAACTATATTATTTACTAGCATCTCGAGTCTAAGAGACTCGATTTTGGGCTATAAATCGAGTCTCAAAGACTCGATTTTCATGATCTGATGTGGAACTTTTCTCCTACCTGGAAATCGAGTCTCTAACACTCAATTTATAATCCAAAAAATTTTAAAAAAATTCTAAGTCTCTCGTACAAGCCGAAATACCCAAAAAAAAATTTAAGAAATCCAAAAACACAATCATCAGATCAGAGGGAGAAAGCTAGAGACTCAGATCAGATCAGATCAGATCTCAGCCAGGGTGGAGAAAACTAGAGACTTAGATCAGATCAGATCTCGGCCTGGGCGCGCTGCCTGGGTCGCACGCTACTGGGTCTGGGTTCTTCTCTGTTTGCGCTGCGGTGGTTCTGGGTTCTTCTCTGTTTGCGCTGCTGGGCCGCGCGCGGTGGTTCTGGTTCTTCTCTGTTTCTGGTTTTTTTTTTTTTTTTTTTCTCTGGGTTCTTTTTTTTTTTCTCTAGGTTTTTCTCTTCTCTGAAGTGGGTGTAACTTTTATAAGAGTTATAAATCGAGTCTCAGGGACTCGATTTTTATGTGGTTGCCACGTGGAAAAATATGCCACATCAAAAATAATTAAAGTATAGAAATCGAGTCTTTGATGCTCGATTTATAAGCCAAAATCGAGTCTAATAGACTCGAGATGCTAGTAAAAAATATAGTTTGGAAACCAGAACTACTAACTAGATAGTTGAGAAATTATGGCTAATTTCCCATTTCGTCCTTGGAAACATGATGGAGATCTGAGCAGTGAAATGGATGGAATGGAAGCCCTATTGCCTCGGTTACTTAAAACTCCTAAGGAGAAGAAGTTGGTTGGAACTAAAAACATAAAAATGTTTAAATGCTTTAGCTCATCAACTGGTAGCAAAGCATCTGCCCTTCTAAAAATATCAGGAAGCTTCCCAAAGAAAGGTAATGAACCCACTATTCCCAACAACACACAACCTACCCAGTTTAGGGTGGGCGATTCGGTACAAGAACAAAATGATAGCCATATCAAACGAGATGATTGCTCAAATCAAAGCGGCGCCCACAGACCTGATGGGTTGGTTCGAGGAAGAACTCTGTGTAGCATGGAAACACATATTCCTAATAATGCCGTCAAGAAACAAGACCGAAAATCTGCCCTTGGATTATCCAGCATGGGGCTTGACTCTCGACCCATGGTGGAAATTTCTCACCGACACTCATCTGATAACGGAGAAGGAAGTAGAGGAATTGAACAGGCAAAGGAGGCCTTTAATAGTGCCTCACTTGGACGAATTAGGATGGCTGGTCCAAGAGAGGAAGGTCATCGACTTCAGGGGCATAATGGCTTCACACATGGGGAACATGCCAACAATGAAGTTGTTTCAGATTTTAGCCTTAATTCGGAAATGCGACCTGCTAGTATGTTGCAGGGAGGATATTGTGGGGATCCTGAAATATATGGTTGTGTGGAAGCCAAATTAGGTGGCATCCAAAGATTTTTTGAAGACTCTAGGATGAAGTATGATGGAGGCGGCAGTAATGATGCCTAATCCAATTGAGGTTTCGGTTGGAGAATTTGTCAAGATGAATATCCTGCTTTGGAACTGTAGGGGTGCACTAAATGCTAATTTCAAGAAAATAGTACTTAAAATGGTGGTGAATCACTAGCCAGCTCTAATGGTGATTACAGAAACAAGGATAGGAGGAGATAGAGTGGAGAGGATTGTTGAAGGCCTTCCCTTTGACGGCTTTTTTGCAACTAACACGATAGGATATGCTGGAGGACTGTGGTTGCTTTGGAAGAAGGAGGAGGCGGATGTCTTTGTCCTATCGGCCACGGAACAAGAGATTCAAGCCTCGGTGAAGTTGAGTAATTCTAATCTTTCTTGGCTTATTTCTTCGGTCTATGCTAGTCCTTGTATAGTTGAAAGGAGAATATTATGGTCTAACCTATCTAAAGTAGCTAGTTTGCATTCCCTACCCTAGTTGTTACTTGGAGATTTCAATGAAATTTTAAGTGGGGAGGACAAATTTAGGGGAAGGAATATAAATCTTAATAGAGCCATTGAGTTTAAAGAGTGTATTAACACCTGTAATCTGCTAGATTTTGGGTTCTCTGGCCCTAAATATACTTGGTCCAACCTTAGGAAAATCTCAGACCTAATTTTGGAAAGAAAGACAGATGCTTTGCTAACCCATCTTGGCGCCTGCTATACCCCGAAGCTTCAATAACTCATCTGCCCAAGGTGTTCTCAGATCATTGTCTAGTGCTAATCGAGTTAGTTAAACCTCCCCCTGCTACTCAAAATAAGCCATTCAGATTTCAAACTATGTGGCTCCTACATCCAGATCATTGTCCAGTTCTAATCGAGTTAGTTAAACCTCCCCCTGCTACTCAAAATAAGCCATTCAGATTTCAAACTATGTGGCTCCTACATCCAGATCATTGTCCAGTTCTAATCGAGTTAGTTAAACCTCCCCCTGCTACTCAAAATAAGCCATTCAAATTTCAAACTATGCGGCTCCTACATCCAGAATTCCCCAATATAGTGCAAAATGCATGGGAGAAGGACCAACCTCTTAGTACAGCCATTTCAAGCTTCACTTTCGAAGCCAAAAAGTGGAATGTGGAGGCCTTTGGCAACCTCCTTTTGAGGAAAAGAAGAGTGTTGGCAAGTTTATATGGAGCCCAAAAAGCCCTAGCAAGCTATCCTAGCAACTTTCTTGTTAAACTTAAGAAGCAACTTACTGAGAAATGCTCCACAATTAAGCTCCAAGAAGAGGAATATTGGGCACTTAAATTGCGGTTAAATTGGGCTACTTTTGGGGACCGCAATACCTCCTTCTTTCATGTGTCCATGGTGGTTAGAAGAAACAGAAACAGAATAAGATGTATTAAGAATGCACTTGGAGAATGGGTTTCAGATGAGGAAGAAATCAAAAACCTTATTTGTAATAACTTCCTTAACATCTTCTCAACAAATCTCCTTCAAGCCCTTAGAATTTTTGAAGTGGCAAATTTCTCCTGTGCCTTCCTGTCTAAAAATGATAAGATTAAACTAAACCAAGCAGTCACATATGAAGAGATAAAGGCCGGATTGTGGGCTTTAAAGCCTTTTAAGGCTCTAGGGGCAGATAGACTACATGCTGGGTTCTTCCAATTATTTTGGAATGAAGTAAGTGAGTCGGTATGCAAAGAAGTAGGAAACATTTTTAGCACAAGGGTGGTACTAGAGTATTTGAACAAGACTCTGATTGCACTAATTCCTAAATGCCCAAACCCTGAGTCTATCAACAACTACAGGCCCATTAGTTTGTGCAATTCAGTTTATAAAATTGTCACAAAAGTCATCATTGCTAGGCTTAGACCTCTCCTTAGCAACCTAATCTCTCCAGTGCAAGCAGCCTTTGTTCCAAGGAGAAGAGGACTGGACAATATCATTATTGCCCAGGAGCTTATCCACTCTATTGATAATAAGAAGGGGATAACAGGGTACATGGCCATAAAAGTAGATCTTGAAAAAGCCTATGACAGACTTAAGTGGAATTTTATTCATAAAGTACTACAAGCCTTCCACTTCCCTGACTAGCTCATCAAGCTCATAATGAGTTGCATCTCTTCCACAAGTATATCCATTTTGTTCAATGGAGGTGCTATAGAAACCTTTAGCCCCAAGAGGGGCATTCACCAAGGTGGCCCTCTCTCTCCATACCTATTCATTCTGTGTATGGAATATTTAGGCAGTCTCATTGAGAAGGAGTGTATGGAAGGAAATTGGACTCCTGTTAAAGCCTCCAGGGATAATATTGGCATATCACACCTGTTCTTTGCTAATGACTTAATGTTGTTTGCCGAAGCAAGTGAAGATAACTATGAAGCTATCATGGAAGTCCTGGAATGTTTCTGTGCTGAATCGGGGTAGAAGGTGAGTGTAGAAAAGTCTCAGATTTATTTCTCCCAAAATGTTGCCCCTGAGTTGAAAGAAATAATTTGTGAGAAACTGGGCATCCATGCCACTAACAACTTAGGGAAGTATTTGGGCTTTCCCCTTAAACACAAAGGAGCACCAAGGAGCCAATATAATTTTATTGCAGAGAGGGTAATCAGCAAACTAGCATGTCGGAAGTCTAAGTTCCTGTCCTTTGCAAGCAGAACAGTGCTAGTTAAGTCAGTCATGTCAACGATGCCCAATTATGTAATGCAAGGAGTGACACTCCCCACTCACCTCTGTGAAAAGCTTGACAAAATCAATAGGGATTTTCTGTGGGGATACTTACCACAAGAGAAAAAGAGAATGCACATGGTTGGATGGAGTAAACTCATTAGACCAAAAGAGCAAGGAGGGCTTGGTATTCAAGCTGCCAAAGCATGCAAAACTAAACTGGAGGATGTACCAGGAGAGGGATGCCTTAAAGGCAAAAGTAATTTTGGGGAAATACTGCTTGCAGTCGAGAAGACTATCCAAGGATCTTGAAAAACTACCATGCTCCACAATTGGAAGGCCATCAAGATGGGTTCCCTATTTTCTCTAAAGGCATTTGTTGGAATGTGGGGAATGGCATGACGCTTAATTTTTGGACAGATAAATGGATGAGAGAATGTTCTCCCAAAGAATTGATTGAAGGGCCAATTAATAAGATGGAGAGCAATATGACTATGACAGATATGCTCCAAGGTAATGAATGGAATTGGAATGCACTCTCCTTCGAGCCTCCAACCAGCATATTGGACAAAATCAAGGCCACTCCCATTCAGATGTATGGAGATAAGAAAGACATGCTAAGCTGGAGTTTATCCAAAGATGGAGAGTTCAGCTCGGCCTCGACATATCTCTTAGCTATTCCTGATGGAAACCAAGACATTCCATTCCTTGGAGAATGGATTTGGAAGGTGGATACTTTGCCAAGGATTCAATCTTTCCTTTGGTTTTGTCATCATAACATTGTACTAGTGAGAGAAGTTATTACTAGTAGAGGTATTGTTTGTGATACGATCTACCCTTTTTGTAGGAGTCATAAGGAATCAATCTTGCACCTTCTTAGAGACTGTCCATATGCTATGAAACCTGGAGAAAGATTGGAATCCCAATGCCCCTCGAAGCATCTTTCAAGCTTGATTTGTGGTAGTGGCTGAAAGAAAACTGCTTGAGCAAGCTTGATATACTCTCTAACGGAATTCCATGGAAAACTTTGTTCACTTTCACCATCTGCGCTTTATGGAAACATAGATATAGGGTAGTTTTTGAAAATACTAACTTGAACCCCAACGTCCATAGTACAAGCATAAGGCAAGCGATATATTACTTCTACTGTATTGGAAAATCACTAAGAACCAAAAGAGTTGGGACATTGCAGGTTCAGTGGATTAAACCCAGGGAGGGCTGGTGTAAACTGAATACAGATGGTGCTTCACTAGGGAACCCGGGGAAAGCTAGGGAAGAAGGCCTAATTCGTGATCACAAAGGGCATGGTTGAAAGGAATCAATCGAGGCATTAGCATTACCACAAGCATCATGGTTGAATTTTGGACTCTAAGAGATGGCTTACTATTAGCAATTCAGATGGGGATCCCTTATTTAGAAGTGGAACTTGATGCAAGATCTGTTGTGAACCTTGTTTTGTCTAGCTCGATGCCTAACAGAGCATACTCACCCCTTTTAAATGATTGCAGGTCTATGCTCAATAGGTTCTAGCAGATGCAAGTGAACCATATTTTTTGGGAAGTGAATAGTTGGGCGGATGCGATGGCGAAGAGAGGATGCCTGCAGTTTGTAATGTTTAACAACCCTCCATTGCCAGATATTTCTTCTTTTGTAACTTCTGATGTCAATGGTGTGTACTATGTAAGGCGTTATGCCAGTGTTGATGCCCATTTTTGACAAAGGGCCCAACAACAGAAGAAGCCCAACAACATAAAGAAAGTGAGAAGAGAAAAATAGTAAAGGAACAGGGAAACAAGTCCAGTAGGCTGAAAGGTAGGATTGATGACCAACAGGCCCACAAGAGTAAAAAGAGGTAAAGAATGAGTAAATGGGACAAGGAAGCACAAGGAATGAAGTAGTAAGCCCATGGAAATAATAAGAGGTAAATAGGAAGTAAATGGGCCAAGGAAGCCCGGGTAACGAATTAGTAAACTCATTGGGTTGGCTTAAAGGCCAATAAGCTTGAAAAGTAATAAGAGGTAAGGATGTGGTAATTAGGCCAATGAAGCCCAAAGGATCTAGTAAAAAGCCCATGGGAGTAAAAGAGGTAAAGAAGAAGTAAACGGGTTAAGGAAGCTCAAGGGATGAAATAATGAAATGGGCTAGCACAGTAGGAATGTTGGCCAACAAGCCCCAAAAGAAGTAAAGATGTGAAAAGTGGGCCTAGGGAGCCCTGAGCAAAGGATTGACAAAGAAGTGGGCTGGCACGGTAGGAACGTCAGCCTACAAGTTCATAGGATAACACGAAGTAAAAGGGAGAGTAAAGTTATAGCAGGCATGATGAAGTGATATGGTAGGATCAATAGCCAAAAGGCCCATTGACACAGAAAAGGAAAGCATGGGCTCGACAAGAAGATGAGGGCCTTTGCCTAAGCAACGCCTAGTTCAAAGAAGGGATAAAAGGCAAGGAACATGAGTCCAAAAGCCCACACATCCTTCACGCCACAAGAGATAAACACCAACCAGAACGTACAGCAAAATCAAACAAACATGGAGGCAGCATAAATGGTGTGAAGGCCAGAAAGAAAAAAATTCAGAGGAAGTGGAGCATGCACAAAGGGCCAAGGCACCACCTACTTGTACCAAGCCAATACATGGGAGGTGGGCCATAGGTCAAGGTATTTAGAGGGTATGGTCTGGCGATAGGGAGAAAGAGAGGTCTATTTTGGGGTTCCCGCTCAAACTTCTTTAAGGAGAAATGTCATGTTAGGATGGCATTTCACCCAAAAGAAGTATGGGCTAAGACCACTTGATACATGCCATAGAGGTAGGTGATGGAGATGCTTAATCCTTATCTAGGTGAAGGTAGTGAAAAAAAAGAGAGAAGTAAGAAACAAGACAAGCAATTTTGTCTGGGAATGAGGAGTGGTGCAACTAACATATTTAGAGTAATTGTAGTGGCTAAGTAGTTGGCAGGCCAGTGAGCAGTCTTGGAAGGACAGCCATAAGAAGTCAAAAGCAGTTGAGGGGTAAAATAGTAAATTCCACCATGGCAGATAGTATAAAAAAGGTTAGTTATGAATAGAAAAGAGGAGGAAGGAGGGAAGAATAAGGGACGGAAAGAAGAAGAGGTAGAAAAAGAAAGAAGGGAAAGAATAGAGAGGAAAAAAAAAGAATATACAGAAAAATCAAAGAGACACAAGTGGTAATAGAGGCATGTATCAATAAACTACCTTTTTCTCTCATTCTTGACAGACCCACTCTCTGAGAAATTGAGGATTGAAGCTTAAACCATTTAGGCTCTTTTTTCCAAAGTGCGTAACTTTTATGGCAGAAGCCTTCCTTGAGGTTACTCACATTGGGGATTGATTCCCTTCTTGGACTTGCATCTGCTGAGAAGCTAAGCCTACTTTTCTGGTAGACAAGTTTTTCTTTTATGCTTGTTGGTGATTAGTTCACCGTTTAGTTATTAAACTGTCTGCTGTAGTGTTATTTCCATTTATTATATTATTCTGCCATAACCTTATTAAGCTACTTTCCTTTATTTCGGTGTTAGTATCATTTGTTTAGTATTATAGTTATTCTGCCATATTGTATTCCTGCTATAACATCTGTAACAGTTGTTCCTGCTATGGGCACGCCATACACTCAATACCTCTGCCAGAACGCGTCTATATTGGGACATCTCAACTTGTGCACAAATTGACCTGAAGTGTATTTCATTTAGGCCAGTCCCAGCTCTCTTACCTCAGACCCACGGGCCACAGTACAGCAGGATAGATCAAAGCCCAACAACACAAAAAAGCCCACCACAATCTTTTATATGTCTATCTGTCTATATAATTATATTGAGGTAAATGAAGTTTTTGGTTCTTCACAATTGAATTGTCATTTGGCCTGAAATGTGTTTGGCAAAAGCTTTCAATGATTTGAAGAATCTTTTATCTACTAAATGTGTTTGGCAAAATCCTGAAATTTTTACCATTGTAATTCAAAAACCTAAATGTATTTTGAACATTTTGTTTAATCCATGATAGAAGAAAATAGAGATTTTTTTCTTTTATATAAAAAAATCATAAAGGTGATTAAAAAATAACTCCTAAAATAATTCAAACATGAAACAAGTATTTTCTTCATAAAATGTTCCGCGCTGCGCGGATTGACGGCTAGCATTACTACTACATGCAGTCATGCTAATGCTAGTGACCGTTTTATGAAGAAGGTAGATGATCTCTTTTTTTATTTAAACATTTCTAATATCAAAGGGTTGTAGATCAGTAGATCACCAAGTAGTGGATTTCTCACCCAAAAAAGAAGTATTGGAGCCAAAACTCATTCCCTTCTTTATTCATGAGTTACATATCTCAAAAATTACGATACGGTGCTTATACAGACTAGGATCACAATGAAAGAATCAAAGTTCGAGTGCTTGGTCATGCAAGTATATATATTGATCCCAGGACTTTTTTTTTTGTGAATCAATGGATCAAAGGATTTGGTGTTGACTGAGGGATCGGGCCTTTGGGTTTCATCTCTTCTGAAAGATTAAAACAATAATGATGCAAAATTAAGGATAATTAAAATTGTGAGATATTTTTGAAATCTGTCAATTTTACCATAAAAACTTACAGAATGATAGGTCAATAATCACAAAATAAAAATAATAATAATAACAAAACTACTCAAGTTCGAATACCAAAAGTTGATGACTTTTTGGATTGCTTATTAGGATAACTGTAACCTACTCCAAAATAGGTCCCAGGATTTGGTGTTGTTGGAGGTATTGGGCCATCTTTCTTTACCTCTCAAAGAACAAGAAAATAATGTTGCAAAATTATAACATTTTAAAAGTATGACATTTAAATTAAAAACCTTACGAACTTTTTTTTCTTCGGAGAATAAATGAAGGGGTGTGGCTTACTTTCAGTACTTTTTTAACTGGACATGTCCTTTTATTTTAAATATACAAAGACAAGTGATAGTAGGTTTTAATCCCCACCTTTTATTTAGTTAGTGAGTGATGTGGCAGTCTCTCATTAAAACAAAATGAGATTCATTTTTAAAAAGTATTGGAGGTAAGCTAAACCCTAAATGAAGAACCTTACATGCTTACATGTCAATTTACGTACCTCTTCGATACTTAATAACCAAACCATAACAACAACCATTGCTAGTTGCTAAAAATTAATTCATCAATTTGAAATTTGCAAATAATTAATTGTGATGGTATAAAAGCCCTCACAAACACTTGTTAACGACAACTGCATCCCCATACTAGAAATAAGTTGTCCACTCTTCTAGTTGTTTGGTAATATATTTGTGAAAGTAGATTTGTTGAGTAACGACAGTGAATTGCTCTCGTAAATTAACTATTAGCAAAGGTAGGGTCACAAAATCCCTTTAAGCTGTTAGGTTTAGTGCCCTTAAATCTTATTGTATGATGCTATGTATGACTTAATGTTGTAATTAATAAAGTTGTTTTATTATTATCATCTAAAATAATGGTAACATGAATATTTTGACATTATCATATAGTTCATGAGATGCATAGTATGTGAATTATGTGATTTAGTTACAGAAGATATAAATCACAAGTTCTTTATAAACTTAGAATTTTAGTTCGTAGTCGGTGATGAAATCGGGCATTTCATCTGCGAAGACTATAATATATCAACTAAGATGATTTGTCTTGATCATGAAAGTGAAGACTTCTAGTTGGTATGTTGATATGTTTTAAGAGTTAAGACATATTGAACTGGACCGCTGTGAGATTTATTATTCTCCTAACGACTGTCAAATAAATAATAAATCTCACGACTTCTATTTACATGAACTCTTAATCCTGAGAGAATAATGGACCTGATCATGAAGTGTAGGTTGCTTTGATATATCAGAAGTGAGATCTAAAGTTACGATTAAAACCTCAGTATATTGGGCAGCCACATTTAGTATTGATGGAACATATATTCTCAATATGAAATTCATAATCTCTTAACAGAGATATAAAATATTCCCTTGAAATAAATTTAATGGGTTCAGTTATTCAGAGTGTTAGGCCTAACTACTTTAGTAAGGATTTACTAAAGTATATATTTATGAAATTGGATTTCATAAATATATGATAAATAACTTAAAGGATTAAACCAGGTACTCAAGGATTAAGATGTAATAATCTTCAAAGTGGCAGTCTACATTCATGACTTTATATTACTACAAATATTTTATGAAGGGATTGCATGTACAATAAAGTCTTGGGATATAATTTATTAATAAGGCCTAGAGTGCAATTATATTTATATAGTGGTATTAAATATAATTAATGGTAACTTTGGGTTTGTCAAGAGTTGACAGAAAAGCCCAAGGCCCATTAGAGCTATTGTCTTATTTGCTCCCTTTTGGTCCCACTCCAAGCCACATACTAAAGCCCAATTGGAATGGCCTAAAAAGCTAGCTCAATTAGATAATTAGTTATAAGGAGAGAAACATACAAAATTTTGTATAAGAATGAATTGGTTTATATGTGAGTATAGGACACTCTCTTATTCTCCCTTGAACACACACATATAAACTGATTGAGAGACCGCACTTCTTGGACACAAGTGGAATTGGAGTGAAGATTAAAAGTGTTCCCAAGTACTTCTAATATTTGGTTTTGAATTTCACTGCACCAAGGTACACTCTTTTGTTCTTATATTTTGAAATTTACACAGTACATGTTATCAATTACGAATGAAGTAGATCCATTAATTTTCCGCTACGTATGTGATACAAACATGTATTTTTCCAACATAAGCAACAAGAGCAAATACATTGACTTCAAGGGTTATATACCCTTACTAACAAACTTTTCTGATGATATTTGACGTTTTGCGAAGGTGTTTTACGCTTGTACATAGACCCTTTTTTTTTTGTGGATGGAGGTACATTTTTGAAGGTTTTATTGTGGGTTGGCATTGATTAGGTTTTTGGTTGGATAATTTATTAGATTTGTTGAGAATTCTTACCCCTCATAAAAAATCAATTGTGATAAATCAATTTTGAATCAATGATAAGTTTGTTCTTTGTTTTGGCATGAAGCTTGAACCACAATGGCGGCTTTTTTGTCGTTTATTTAAAAGTTGATATGTTAATTTTTAAAATTAATATAGTAAAATTAATTGTAGGATCTCTAACATTACTAAATTTAAACATAAAGAATTATATTTATGGTAAATTAAGTGTATCCAAGCATAAAATATAGTATTCACTATTGATAGAATATGAATATCAATAACTCATAATATTCTATTGAAATTTTCGAAGTTGTTTTATTTTGTTAATCTTGACACCCTATGCTATGAGAGAGTGTCTGTTGTGTTTAACCCACCAAAAATAACCTTAAACATATAAGCTAGCTTATTTCAAATTTTAGAGGTCAAATTGACAAGAGCCTTATAGTTCAATTGGTTGACACATCCTGATATTTTCAAAAGTGACATTAAGGGTTCAAATCTTCCCTCCTCCAACTATCGAATTATAAAAAAATGGAGGTCAAATTGAAATTTTGTCTATTTTTTAGAAAAATAAAATAAATGTTTGTCCAAGGAAGATAAGACCTTGAGATCATCCAGTTATTTGGATTTTCTAATTAGAAGCCTCTTCATTATTTATTTTATAAAAATTTAAAACAAAAAAAAAATTTAGATGTATTTTTTTAATTTAAAGGAAAATTACTTTTTGGGTCCTTATATTTTGGTCATGTTATCAATTTGATCCATAAAATTATGCCTTTATTTTATAGACTAGTATTTTCTTTCAAACAAGGCACAACTTAATAAAAAATTATATATAAACTAAAGAAAATATTTCAATAATATAATTAAATTAAATAGATGGTAAAAATAAAAGAACAAAAATTACATTTTTTGATAACCAGAACAAAAATTACATTAAACTATTTGATAAATGGACATTGTATATTACCAAGTCTTAAATAAAAAACTAAAAACTAAACTAAAGATTACACCATTCACCCAAAAAAAAAAAAAAAAAACTAAAGATTACTTTATACTATCAAATAGTTAAAAAAAAATATAAATACATTTCAAAATAGAGTTTTATTTAAAGTAAACTTGGTTAGTTATTTTAATGTACATACAGTTGTCACACAGTGTTGTATAACTTGTAATACTTTACATTGAGTTACATAATAACCCAATTATGTATAACTTAAAAAGGCCTAACTTTTATAGTTAAAACAAAAAAAAGCGTGTTATATTATCAAAACAATATAAACTAGTTGCTAACTCGTCCGATGCATGAAAAAGTTTCTTAGTAATGCTAAAAGGTTAGCATATCAAATGCTTTTATGTGAATTTTGCAAGAAAAATAATTTTAGTGCTAACTGTGCTTTCAAAAAAAATTATTATCTCACAAAGAAATATACATAATTCTTCATTTGGGTAGGCCAACCAAGGTGGAAGTAAAAAATATATACATAGTTTGATTGTCATGTATTCTTCATATAAAACAGAATATAATTGATATAAAATATAATTGTTACCCCAATGTCACCAACCACAACAATACAAAGAAAAGTATATAGTTTGTAAATTCGAGAATTGTTAAGGATTGGCTAATCTTTTGACAAAACGCATTTTACTTGTATTTGAGTAGATCTAGGATGAGGTTTAATACTTCAAGAAACTGTGTTTCAAGATCAAGTGTTGAAGTCATCAAGTCTGTCCAAGAAACAAGTGAAGAAGTGTTGAGTTTTTAAAGCTCGATAGCTGCTTGACACCTCTCAACAGCTAGGCTATCTATCCAGCCTCTTAAGGTATTTCTTATCGCAATCTCGACACCTTCTCGATAGCTGGTCGATCGATCGAGAAAGTTCCTGTCCCCTCGATAGCTTCATCACACCTGGTGGATCGATCGAGCCTCATCTCCTGTGTCTGATGTTTTAATCCTCGACACCTGGCTCGACACCTTATCTGTCGAGCTTTACGAATTTCAGATTTTCAAATCTGATTTTCAGCCCATGCTTATGTATTTGTTTAGGGTTTCTTTTCTCACAACCCTAGACATATATAAGGCTTATTTTAGAGGCCGTCACATAAGAGAATACAAGGAGAACATATGCAAAAGGTGACCGATGCCTTATTCTCTCTGAAAGAAGCTACTGCGTCTTTGCGCCTTAGGGTTTTGTAACTAAGTGCTTCTTGATCTTCATTGTTGATGAAGTGAAGAACTTTGCAGCCAACATTCTTTCTTCTTAAGTTGGTGAGTGAGTCACGTACTGGGATTCATGCAAAGGAGTTAGTCACGTACTGGGATTCGTGCATCAAAAGGGTGGCGTTCATATATTGAAGAGTTTAGAGGTTTTGAAATAGTAAAAGGTTTCTGCTGTAAGTTCATCTACGGGGACTGTAGAGTCTAGGGACAAAATTTTTGTACTAGATCTGAAACTTCTCTTTACTATAGTAGATTGCTTTTCGGGAAGGTTTCCCCCTAGGTTTTTTACTGTGAAACTAGTTTGTTTCATTGGTTTTCCTGGGTCATCATATCTTGTCTTATTTATTTTTCCGCTGCATGATTTTGACATGATATTGATATTTGTTTGTTTTAACAAGTTTTATTCATAATAAATCTAATTAACAACTTGGGTTTAAAACTTGTTAATTCTATCAACTGGGGTATATATTTCCCAACAAGTGGTATCAGAGCGGGTTCACTCTGATTGGATTAATTTCCTGAGTGTGATCCTTGACCCCTGTTGTTATGGATCGTGGACAATCTCTTTTGATTCCTACTTTATTTGATGGAACTAATTATGCGTACTGGAAAGTTCGTATGAAAGTTTTTTTGCAGGCTCTAGGTGAACAGGTATGGCAAGCTGTTGAAGTTGGCTGGATTAAGCCAAAAGAGCGCCGGTGGATTGGGATGATGCAACAATCATAGCGGCAAATTTCAACAGTAGGGCCTTGAATGCCTTGTTTTGTGGGGTGACCAATGAGGATTTCAAGAAAATATCATCCACGAAAGTTGCTAAGGAAGCATGGACCATTCTTGAGACCACCTATGAAAGTACCCAGGCAGTAAAGACTGTGAAGCTTCAAAAACTCACTAGTAGTTTTGAAGAAATAAGGATGGAGGAGGATGAGACCTTTGATGAGTTCTATGCTAAACTCATGGATATTGTGAATTCTGTCTTCAATCTTGGAGAATCTATTGCGGAATCCAAAATTGTTAGGAAAATCCTTAGGTCCCTTCCTGAAAGATTCCATGCCAAGATTACTGCCATTGAAGAAGTAAAGGATATTGATCAAATTCCTTTGACTGAGCTTGTAGTGAACCTTCAAACCTATGAGATGGGATTAGGCTTAATGGGAAAAGGTGGAAAGAGTAAAAACTTGGCTCTTAAGGATATAGAAGAACAGATTGAGGACTTTGAAGATGAAGATGAAAGTGAAGATGAAGATTAAGATGTTGATGAGGATGAGGATCTAACCTTCATAACTGATGAGATTATTAAGCTTCTTCAGTTTAGGAAAAAGGATAAGGGCAAACCTCCTAAGAAATCTAAATCCTCTAGGAAGGGCAAGAATGAGAAACCCCTCATCCAATGCCATGAGTGCAAAGGTTTTGGTCACATGAGGATAGAGTGCCCAAACTACCTTATGAAGGAAAAGGACCAAGGAGTCAAAAGATAAAGGGTTGGTTGCTACCTAGAGTGATACTGAGGATGACTCTTCTGATGAGTATGTGGATGAATGTCGTCACGTTATGGCTTTTGCTGCCTCAACCGATAAGGTGATTGTGGAGAGTGCTAGTGACAGTGAGGATTCTTCTGATAATGAAGTATCCAAGAAGATGACCTTTCAGGAAGCCTATGATAAGCTGTGCATTGAATTCATAAAATCTAAAAAGACTTCTCATCTTTGTAGAAAAGAGCTTAATGAGGTAAAAACTAAAAAAACTGATATGTTAGTCAAACTAGATGAGACTACAAGGTTAGTTGAGACTCTTGTTGTAGAGAACACCTCATTAGAAAAGAAGGTTAAGAATCTTGAGGTTGAGCTCAGTCAAGCTAGAACTCAAATAGAGAGGATGTTTGGTGCAAAGCTTGATGAAGTCTTGAGTGCTCAAAAGCCTAGTTCTGATAAGACTGGCTTAGGATATGCTGTTTCCTCCAGCCCCTCCTCTTCCATGGCTTCTGGATCAAGGACTGTCTTTGTGCCCCAATCTGAGAAAGGTGATAAAGGTATGAAATCCAAAACTGATTTGGCTAATTCTAAATCCTTTGTTAGACCTCATGTTTGTCACCATTGTGGTGTTTCTAGACACATTCGTTCTAATTGCTTTAAGTTGTATCCTTATAAGCAATTGTCCAAACGGTCATAGGTTTCCTCTAAAGGACCTACACCTTTGTTTGGAGAGTTATTAAAAGTCTTGAGCTTTTTAACTCAATTTCAGAAGAATTCTAATTCTTCTATGTCCTTTAGTAGACATACTAGGACACGTGCCTTTTCATCTTCACGATCAAAGACTCGTGCTGTGTGGGTGAGAAAGGAGCTTAAGACTTAATTGTCTTTTCTGTTTGTCCCCTGCTTTAATTCTTTTTATCTAAAGTAGAACTCTCTTTGCTTGATTTCTTATCTGCTTTTGGAATCATGCTTTCATGCATCTGCATCTTTCTATCATGCCTTCATGCATATGCATCTTTCTTTCATGCTTTCATGTTGTTTGTCTGTTTTTGTTTGGTTGTTTAGTTTTTATTTTGTTTTGTTTTCAAAATAAAAATAAAAGAGAAAAATTAGAAAAATACAAAAACAGTGTGTGTTTTGTGTACATTGGTACCTGTGTACCTTAGATGGTCATTGAAACAAAGTTTTCTAAATTTTGTATCTCTTGTAGCTTAGATGAACATCTCTATGCACAACTAAGCAAGTGAGCTTTGTGGCTCTTGTTTGTGATGAGTAAGATTAAGTAATCTCTTGTACTAACATTCGTATCACTCTTTTTTACGGGAAGGACTAGAAAATCCTAAGAGAAAGGCATAAATAACCATCTCACCACTGTTGCCCGCCAATCATGAAATGACATTTGTATGCTTCGGCATAGCAAAAGTGTGATGTCAATGACATTTGTCTGCTTTGGCATGGCAAAATTGGAATGTCAAAAGCTTAACATAATTGGGTATTTCTTTTTTATCTCTTATATGCCCATGCATGATTTGCTTAAAAAGAAAAATATGCAAAGAAAAATCAAAAGCAAAAAGATCAAAATGCTTTTAAATATGATTGCAAGCGTGTATTCTAGGAGATATGGGAGTTATATGATGTATCTCGAAGGTGATAGTCCCCATCAAACAGTTATGATTGTGTGTGAGTTAAAGTGATTTTCTCATATCTCAAATCGTCATAACTAGTTGACACCTATGCAATCTTGCAATGTTTTTCACACACAACATGCAATATTCTTTGCTACTCTTGATACATGTGCAAGTACAATGTGATTTGGCCATCACAAGGTTTACATGTGTTAATGTATGCTCACTAAACTGTCTTGACTTGTTTTTGAAATATAAAATTGGTTAGACTTGTTTAGTGTGTGTGTGTGTGTTTTTGGGATCCATGTACTTGACATTTTTCTTGTTGAGAGATTTGTTTTTCACATGTTTTGCATCTTTCTGTTATCTTGTCATCCATAGCATCTTGTTTCATTACATTCATGCATTTATATGGATTTCTTATGCCCCTTTGATCATCCTTGATCATCTTTATATTTCTCAGATGAAGCTTTCTAGCTTCTTGTACCCTTTGTCAATCATGACAAAAAGGGGGAGAAATTGTGGAGAATATGTGGTTTCTTTCTAAGATTCTACATGTTAGAGAGAGAAATACATTCCTTCCTTGTAAGGGGAAGATGTGTTTCATCTTGTTAGGGGGAGTGATTACTTCCTTCTTTTTGTACACCGATCTTGTGACCATGTTTACATACATTGTGCTTATCTTTGATACATATATATATATATGATGATGTATGTCTTCTTCATCTACCTCTATATGTGTTGTTTCTTTTCTATCTTTATACACATGTTTCTTATACTTGTATGCAATCTATTATTTCTGTTTCACACAAAGATGCCTTAACGAGTTTTGTTTAAAGTGTTTCAGTTATACAGGTTGTCAAAGTCTACTTGCCATAAACTCTCTTCTTTCAAAGTTTTTCAGGAGTTTGTGTTAAGATAGATTTTATTGTATTCAACAAGTGAATATGAGTTGAGTGATTTATGACTTCTCTCATATGCTCATTTATTTGTTGTGGTTTTGTCACGGATTGTCAAAAGGGGAGATTGTTAAGGACATTTTTTGTGTAATTGGCTAATCCTTTGACAAAACGCACTTTACTTGTATTTGGGTAGATCTAGGATGAGGTTTAATACTTCAAGAAACTGTGTTTCAAGATCAAGTGTTGAAGTCATCAAGTCTGTCCAAGAAACAAGTGAAGAAGTGCTGAGTTTTTAAAGCTCGATAGCTGCTTGACACCTCTCGACAGCTAGGCTATCTATCCAGCCTCTTAAGGTGTTTCTTATCACAATCTCGACACCTTCTCGATAGCTGGTCGATCGATCAAGAAAGTTCCTATCCCCTCGATAGCTTCATCACACCTGGTGGATCGATCGAGCCTCATCTCCTGTGTCTGATGTTTTAATCCTCGACACCTAGCTCAACACCTGCTCAACACCTTATTTGTCGAGCTTTACGAATTTCAGATTATCAAATCTGATTTTCAGCCCATGCTTTTGTATTTGTTTAGGGTTTCTTTTCTCACAACCCTAGACGTATATAAGGCTTATTTTAGAGGCCGTCACATAAGAGAATACAAGGAGAACATATGCAAAAGGTGACCGATGCCTTATTCTCTCTGAAAGAAGCTACTGCGTCTTTGCGCCTTAGGGTTTTGTAACCAAGTGCTTCTTGATCTTCATTGTTGATGAAGTGAAGAACTTTGCAGCCAACATTCTTCCTTCTTAAGTTGGTGAGTGAGTCACGTACTGGGATTCATGCAAAGGAGTTAGTCACATACTGGGATCCGTGCATCAAAAGGGTGGCGTTCATATATTGAAGAGTTTAGAAGTTTTGAAGCAGTAGAAGGTTTCTGCTGTAAGTTCATCTACAGGGACTGTAGAGTCTAGGGACAAAAGTTTTGTACTAGATTTGAAACTTCTCTTTACTATAGTGGATTGCTTTTCGGGAAGGTTTCCCCCTAGGTTTTTTACTGTGAAACTAGTTTGTTTCATTGGTTTTCCTGGATCATCATATCTTGTCTTATTTATTTTTCCGCTGCATGATTTTGACATGATATTGATATTTGTTTGTTTTAACAAGTTTTATTCATAATAAATCTAATTAACAACTTGGGTTTAAAACTTGTTAATTCTATTAACTGGGGTCTATATTTCCCAACAAGAATATTATATTTTCCTATAGAAACGGGTAATAGAAATAGAAATAACTATCATCAGAAGCTTTGATAACACATTACTAACGTAAATCCTTGCAATATGTTATATATGTAAGGCACATATATATATATATATATATATATATATATATATATATATGTATTTTATCAAACTATTTATAATTACATACTAAATTTAGGCAGGAAAAAGAAAAAGTAAAGAGACATTTATAAACAAAATAAAAATCACCAAGAAATTATTGGCTTGTGGGTCCCCACTCCTCATCCCTTTCTCTCTAAAGTCTAAACCTCTCACACTAAAAACCGAATCTATGTTTTGTTACGAAGCGAAGTAGTTTATAATAGGGATAATTACAGTAAACCCACCTGTGGTATGGCCCGTTTTCACTTTGCCTACCCGTGTTTCAATCATTTACACTTTGCCCACCTAAACTTCAATCCGTTATCCATCCGTTACCCACCTTTCCTTTTGCCGTTAGAAAAACACATTTTTAGAGAAAAACAAACATAACAAAAATCAAAAAGCTAGAGTTTTGATTGCTTAAGAACTTCTATAAGAACAAAGCGGAGGGAATAGCACACAAATCCCACTTTGTTCTTGGCTTCTCTCCCCAACCCAATTAGCTGCCTCATACTCGTCGCTGTGTCCACTCCCAGCTTCTTCCTCGTTGTCGTTGCCCTGCAAGCTGAAGATGATCATGATCACAATCATGATCTAGGTTGAGGAGCTGTAAGGAGAGCCGTCGGATTCGCCGAGTTGTGGGGTCGTCGGATTCGGCCTAAGCTCAGTTTCATCGAGCCCTCTCTCTCACTCTAAACTTGAGCTCAGTCTCTCTAAGCTCTCGGCCTGAGCTTTCTCTAAACGCCTGTTCTCTCATCTCTAAAACTCTCTAAAACGAACTCCATGTCCGCCCCTCTCAAGCTCACCCCCTCACATCAACGTCGCCACCTCAACAAAAACCCAGATCGACCACTATCTTTGCTTCATGGATTTTCTTTTTTTCTTTTCTTTTTTTGCTTTTGGGTTGTGGGTTTGATAATGATCTGATTATGGTGGGGTTATGGGTTATGACTTGTGGTGGTTGTGGATTGTGGGCGAAGTGGTGGTGGTGCTGAGTTGTGGGTTCTGATAGTGGTAGTGGTGGAGTGGGTGGACAAGAGTGAAAGAGAGGATGAAGGCGATCGAACTGCTTCGTGGGTTTCAAATTTTTTTTTTTTTTTTTGGCGTTTTGGTTGTGGGTTTTATTTGATTTTGGCTTGCTAGTGGTGGTTGACCTCCATGGCTGCCGTTAGCACCACTACGAGCCACCGCCACGACAGCCAAGCCGCCGTACAAGCCACCATCAAACTTTAGGTCAAAACACTCGACCACCACCATTGGCAGGATGAACAATGGTGCTGTTTGCCTGTGATTGAAATTCTCTTTTTGGTTTGTTTCTATTTTTTGTTTAATCTATGATTGGGTTCTAAAACTTTTTTTTATTACAGTTTGGGTTTGAAAAATGAGAGGGATTTTTTGTATGGATTCAGAGGATTTAATTGGTTTTGGATGTGTGTAACTGAAAATTTTGAACTATATTTACAAATGTTGTGTTCTTGTGTTCGTGAGGAAGAGATTCAATGGTTCGTATTTTTGATCCGTTTTATGTTCTTATTTTTAATAAAAGGGTGTTTTTCTAACATCTGAGGGTGAGGTGGGTAACGGATTGAAGTTCAAGTGGGCAAAGTATAAATGATTGAAACACGGGTAGGCAAAGTGAAAACGGGTCATACCACAGGTGGGTTTACTGTAATTATCCCTTTATAATATATTCTTTATAGAAAGCTTCAAGTATCTTCCCAACTAAATTGAAAGCATAAAAGTTAAATGAGGAATAGGAAGAGAACCTGAGTCTCACGATTCTTTGCTGCCACAATAGCCGAACAGCTCACTCAAACAATGACTTCTATATGAGCGGTGTCTCCATCTGCTAATCTTTTAGTGTGTCATGTTTTGTGGAGAAAGAACGTTGTATATAGGAAAACTAATTAGGCTAAACGCCATTAGAGAGTGTTAAGCCGTTGAGATAGTTGCCAGGGTTTTGAGATATGAAGAGAGGAGTCCTAAATGTGAGTCTCTCTTAACTCTAATGATTAGCCTCATTATGTATCGTGCAGTTGTAAAATAAATTAAAAAATAAAATTAATTATAATGAGGTGTAAATTTGTGAGGTTTGCAAAGCTGATGTGTCAAAATTTTAAAAGGTTAGTTAAATGCTTCGGTTTTATAATAAACTAGTCGCCAACCCGTGCGATGAAAGCTATTGATTATAAGATCTAATGAAATTTAGAAATAAGAAATTGAGTTAATAATATGCATTTTATAGACATTTTGCAAGATAGCATTTAAAAAAAAAATGAATGGTCATAATAAAATAAAATACAATGGGAAGAAATATTTAATTTCTATGCTTTCCATAGTTTAGAAATGTTATCTAACATAGATTATTATTGGGTTGTCAGGAGAGATTTTTATAAACTATTAATATTAGACATATGTTGACATATGTGCTTATATTGTCAATAACTCGCTGCAGGTGCATAGTTACTGAAACCTACAAAGTAATTCAAAATTAGTGAATTAATAAAGCAAAATTCCCAAAAGTTATATATACACACACTTAGAACTAATACCCCATTTGAACACATACATATTGTACAACCAAGTCTTAATTTTCCCATCAACAGCCTTTGAAAATATAAATTGCAAAGATATAAACAAAGACCATAATATGAGGAGAACACCAAGCTTCAAATTTGAGTAGTAATATGACTTTCTCAATTTTGCTTGGTTGTGGTAATAATAATATAGATAATTCAATACATGGAACAATATTAAAATTATAACACCTTATTCCATTATCTTTTATGTTGAATCTAAACAAACAATTAATTAGAATATGGATAGATCATACATAGATTATATGTGAGATTGAATGACAATTTTAATCAACCAAAATCACACCTTTAATTAAGAAAAAAAAAAAAAAAATCACATGAACCCAAAAAAAAAAAAAAATCTCAATAAAGTAAAAGCATATAAAGTAAAGAATTAAGATTTAGTAATAAGTTTTTGATGTAGTTGTCTTGAGACGTTTGCAAAGCATTTGGATTGGTAGAATCTTTTCTGAAGTTTATGTTACTTCTATTTTCTATTACTATTAATAAGTATTAATCCTAAAATGGTGAAGGAATTTCAAGATTGGCACTCATGATACAAATGATAAAGTTTGGTTTAAAAGAAAACTTTGGTGGCAATATCCATGCTTTACACGTCTGAAATAATGCATGTAGTTATATTACTTGGTTCATCTCAAGTCATGCTCATGCCAACCACTTACTTCCTTGTTCCGTCCATGGCACCACAGCACAAAGAAAGAACAATATGGCTTCACTTATGATCGACAATATCTGTATCGATCAAATCGAAGGTATGATTTAACTTTAGGCTAAACGACATCACATTCACATCTCAGCAGTTTAGAACAAAATAACACATTGTTTCGTCTTTCTTCTTCCTCATTGTTGGGAAACTTGTTTTGCTTCAGTTGCCATCTTCTCCTTTGTCGGTCGATGCAGCCATTGACGTGATGGTTCACCTCTACACAGCAAATTGGAATATATGGTTATTGCCTTGATCTAAACCGGTGTAACTTGGCTTTTGAACGTCACCACCACATGATATAATTATATCACCATGAAATTCTGATAACAGGCCATCATCGTACTATTTTCTCTCTCTTCCATAAGATAACTTAATCCTCAACAGTCACACGAATTTTCCACAATAAAACCATGATTGATACAATCTTATTAAAAAATTGCATCAGGAACCTGCTCGGATACCATTATTGGATCCTACAATATGAATGGTAATTCCGTTAGATGGGGATCACCAAAACTGATAGAGAGATAATGTAAATTGTGTAACAAATAAATGCAGAGTATCAATATTTATAAACTTCTTCATGTCTTTTGGGAAGAAATATATCTCTTTACCAAAAGATGTATCTTATCTAGGAAAATTTAAACGTTTCGCAAAAACCACCAAACGAAAAGGCACAATGTTACTGCTTTTTAAAAATGTAAACGTGTCGGTAATTTATACAGCCACGTGGCGTAATGAGGAGTAGTCAACAAAAAGTCAAACGTTTCGGCTATTAGTTATTATATAGATATAGATATATAGACTGGTCACAAACCCGTGCAATGCACAGGAAAACTATTAAAATTTAGAAATAGGAAATTTAGTTAATAATATGCATATTATAGACATTTTGCAAGGTAGAATTTTAAAAAATGAACGATCATAATAAAATAAAATACTTGACATATGTGCTTATGCTGTCAATAATTCACTGCAGGTGCATAGTTACCAAAACCTACAAAGTAATTCACAATTCTCAAAACCTACTTGACACGTGCTTATGCTGTCAATAATTCACGATTCTCAAAAGGTATTAGTTTTGAACACATACATATTATACAACCAAGTCTTAATTTTCCCATCAACAACCTTTGAAAACATAAATGACAAATATATAAACAAAGACCATGATATAAGGAGGACACATTGAGCTTCAAATTTGAGCAAAAAACCTTTTGAATTTTCTGTACTTATCAATACTATTGCACTAAAAATATTTATTATTAAAAAGAATAAATAATTAAGCCCATCCCCTAAAAATTGATGATATGTCTAATTAAGCAAACAACATTTTGTTTCCATTTGTTTGAATATCTCTCCTTTGATTCGCCAATCATCCCAAATCCACATAACGCATGAATCAGAGTACCATATGTATACAAATCTGGAGTACACCCATGATTAGGCACATCACTAAATATCCGAAGAGCATAAATCCATTGTCCCACTATTCTTACTAAGGGTTTAATCAAGGTATATGTTCGATTCTTAGCTTCTCAAAAGGCAAATATATGTGAGCGTGAAGACGAAGATGGGTTGAGTTCTAGCATGACCAAGTTAGGTTTAGGGTTTTGAGATGGGAAGAGAAAAGTCCTAACGTGAGTCTTTTTCTTTTTTCTTTTTAATCTTAACGCGAGTGAAATAACATGCATTATGTAGTTAAAAAAAATTAAATAATTTTGTTTTAAAAAAATAATAATGATGTGGCAAGCTCTAGAGAGGTCAACAAAAAGTCAGAGAGTTCGGTTAAAGTTTTACTCCTTGTTAAGTTTGGATTAAACAAAAATAATTTTGTTTAAAAAAAGTGATAATGATGAGTTTGAGTTTAAGTCGGACTTGTTATAGAGATAGGGTTTCACTCCTTGTTAAGTTTGGACTGAACAAAAATAATTTTATTTAAATAAAATGATAGTTTTATTTAAATATTGTGCTGACGTGGAGAATTGTGAGAGCTTCAGAAGTTTCGAAGATAAAAACTCACCAGTATATGATGGTGATGGGATGCTGAAGGAGTGAGAGAGCGGCGATGGGCTATGGTTTAGGGGTTTTGAGAATTGAGAGAGGCAGAGAAAACGGCTTCAACGCGGAGGAAGAGGCAAAGAAGAAGAAAAGGTTTATCGGGAGTGAGTAGTTTTGGGTTTTATGTGTAAATCGGGCTTTCAAACGTTGTAATGATTGGGATTTTGGTTGGATTTAACCGTAAACTTGGTAGAATCGATGCTTGGTTCGCCATTCTGCCTCTTTCTCTGCTTCTTTCCCCGTGTGCTCGTCGCCTCCCTCTCTTTCATCACCTCTCTATTTCTGTTTCCGTGTGCCCTTTAATTTTAACTGGTTATTTTTTTTTTCGTTATTTATAAGAGAGGCTTTTAAATGGTGTGTAGCAGTGCCAAACAACATAATGTATCGCTTTTTAACTTAAACGTGGCTGAATTTTAGATAGACACTTTTCCTACATGGCAGCACCTCCTTAATTGTGGGAATCAACTCTCTCAGCTTCTGCTATTATATATATTATATGATATATATAGATAATGAAATAAAGCGTGGTATATTATTAAAAAATAAAAATAATATAAAATAAAGCATGGTATATGAAGAGTATAAAATCTGGGACGACGAATCCATTTAAATAGACCTGATGGTACTAGACTAAGTGGATGGTAGGTCTCCATGCGTGGACGGATCTGAGACACACGAACACGAGGTGGATGGATCCCAAGGCCATGTGGTACCCACATGACTTAAGTGGCCTCTAAGGAATTCTAAATGGAAACAACTTGCGACTCACGATTAACCCTAATCAGTAGAGTTCTAACAGGAAAGGGATCACGTAATATACGCGCATTTATGATGATCTTCCCCGTAAGGAAATACCTTCCTACACAAGAAACGGAGGTCGGTTCTACACTACTATAAAAACCCAAGGCCCTTAGGAAAAAAGGTACGCATAATTCTCACAGCTCTGGCACTTTAGAGTTGTGAAAAGTTTTCTAACTTAACTTTCGGAGGGTCTTTGGCAGGTACCACAACGGTACTCTCTTGGGGTTTTTTCTCTGTTTTTGTTTCGCAGGTATTAAATCGAGCACGTGAGTACTGTGCAATTAACTGACGATTTTTGGCATCATCAGTATATAAAGGCATTGTCGTGATCATTGACTTGGCACGGTGGCTTGGAAGAGTGGGGTGGCTTTTGTGTGGACTCTCTCAATGACAGCGCAATCGAGTTGGCTCAATGATGTTGTTGGCCATGGTCATACATGGCACTAGCAGTACTGGATATCCCTGTAGATCACCCATTTCACCCACGCTTTAAGGGTGTGTTCAAGGAATTTTTGTACAACAATGGATTTTTGGCATACTTAATGGGCTTGTAGCTGTATGTGCACCATGGTAAATTATTTATTTGGTTCCTAATCTTTACATTGTATTTTAATTTGGTCCAAAATCATTCGAATGTTAAATAGTGGAGGACAAAATCCAACAAGGCAAAGTGGCTTCAGGAAATTTTTGATGCTGACTTGATGCCACATGGATTGCCAAGTGACTTCAGGAAAAAAAGCACAATTTTTATTTTTAAAAAAAAGTTTATTATTTTCTTCTAAAATTTTTGTGCAACCAAACACCAACTTGATAATAAAATTTACCGTATAGACCCACCTCCAAAACAACAAATCAACATATATGAGAAAATGCCATAACATGTTGAAAACAAATATAAGAAAGTCGCTATTATTTAAACTAGTGTGTAGCTCGGTGTATATGCATGGGTACAATTAAAAATAATCATAATTATACGGTTCAAATTATACTTTTTTTTATAAGATGTTCAAATTATACATTGTATTAGCTTACAATTTTTTTAAACCATGCATTTCTAAAATATGTAATAGTTTCTCATTTTATATATATATATATATATATATATATATAATTTAGAATTTAATTTGTTTTAGACTCTTTGGGTTTTGCACCCAATAATTCACTTGCCACAAAAATTATAAACGTAGATGGACACGTAGCGAAAAATTAGACTCCAATTGAAATCCAATTTAGAATCTAATTGGATTTGGACTCTTCGATTTTACACTCAATAATTCACTTAACACAAAATTAAAAATTAAATAAGACTCATAGTACATAATTGAGAATCAAATAAAATCTAATTGGATTTTCTCTGAGTTTTGGCTATTAATATATATATAGATAGATAAGGTTAAAATGCAAAGTACAGCCTCTAAGTTTGACTAAAATTCATTTCAGTCATTACTTTTACTTTCGTTCAATTGAGTCCTCTAAATTTCAAAGTTATCCAATTTAGGCATTTTGTCCAATTTTGTTAAAAAAAATACCATTAAGTATGCAATCAACTAATGAAAAAAAAAATTAATTCTTACATAAAAAAACAACTATAAAATATTTTTATTAAATTATAGATTTTTTTATGTCAAAATAATTTTTTTAAGCATAAGTTTTTAATAAAATTAGATAGAATTCCTAAATTGAATAAATTTGAAATTTAAGATACTCAATTAAATGAAAATAAAGTTAAAATATTGAAATGAATTTCAGTCATGAGAGGATGTAATTTGTATTTTAGCATTTAAATAACATAAAAGATGAGAAATCCAAAAGAAAAGTATTCAATTGTGGTATTCACTCTTTGCCAATGTCATTTCACCACTGCAGTTCCAAAGAGGATATACATCATCGGTTTCACACACATACACATAGAGGGAACCTCTTAGGCCAAAATGGCACAATAGCACTATTTACCGAAATATATATCAATCTACCACTATTTCGGAAATATGTAGGGATCTACCACTTTTTGGGTACTTGAGTTTGACAAAATCGAGTTTATGACGGTACTCAAATTCATGGAACTGAAAATTTTTCCATGGTACCCGAGTTCCATGAACTTGAGTACCATCATAAATTTTTCAGCAAATTTGAAGGCTATTTTTTCAAAGAACTCGAGTTTTTGGAATTCAAGTTTTACGGCAAACTCGAGTTTCAAAAAGGTGGTAGATCCTTACATATTTCCAAAACAATGGTAGATTGTTAATTTTTTTGCTAAATAGTGGTAGTGGGCCATTTTCGCCAAGTCTCTTACCCTCTCTAACATCAACTCTTTGAACACACCCACAAGAACTTATTCTAGAGTGAGAAAGAGAAAAGGCCACTAATCTTATATTCTAGAAAGAGAAGGTTGGGTTTTAGAGAGAGAGAAAGAAATCTTAAATTTTCATTTTTGTTTGAGTTTTGGTTTGAAAGAAATAGATGGAAGAGGGAAAGAGGCGATCTAACTCGAGAACTAGGCAAAACTACAAATGGCATACCAGGACACCTAACTAGGCTTCAATTGTCACTTCACTTCTCCTGAAGATGCCTAAGAAAGGTTCATTCTTTCTTGATAGTGATTGGGTTCTAGGAAAGCATTGATTTTCACGATAGGGTTAGATTTGTTATTTTAAGGGCCTGTGGGTCTGAAGGGTGAATAAAGTTTGTGTTTGGATGCACAGAAAATTTGGGGGAAGAAAATGAAAGTGATAAACTTTATTTTTGAAGAAATTACATTTTTTTCATCCTAAACTATCACTATTATTACAATTGGTACCCCAATATTAAGTTTACTAACTTGGACGAAAAAAAATGATACCACGTCAAAAGACTTCATCTAAAGTTTGTTGTTAAATAAATCCACATGGTCTCGGTCTCTCTCTCTCAACTTACGTGGGCCCTTCATATCGTCACTCATCTGCAACCATAATGAAGCATAGAAATGAGGAGCCCACCAAAACGAGGACAAGACAAAGCAAAATCAGAGTTCCCACAATCCACGTGCAAAAGTTTGTTACCAATCCAGTGTCTGACTCATCCTGTAAATGCAATGCACCAACCAAGCAACTAAAGTATGGAAACTTAGAAACAGAACCACAAAACCCTCAAAGCACAACCACCAAACCATGGTCATCAAAGTACGACAAATTCAAACAAAATCTCCCTATCTTTCTCTGCTCTTACCCTCACATGGCCAAGATTCGGGGTTTCCTTAATACTCAAGCTTACATATGCAAATTTAGATATATTATATATGTACCCTATTAATTAATTGTAATATTCAAAAGAAATACAGAAAAGAAAGAGAAGACGTTTCTTGTATTGTCTCTTAATAAGAGAGTAATAACTAGCCTGAAAAACAAACTAGAAGATATGGAAGGAAAAAATGGGCTAAGTCATTTATAACTTCAAATTGAGATCAACACTTTCTCCTACTTCACCATTACAATTGTTCATAGTTGTTGTTGCTTGGTCAATCTGCACCTTTGCTGGTGGGAAGAAGCTATAAAAAGGCTGTTGTTGATTCAACTGACTTAGCCCTGCCTGGACAATTGGGTCTTGTATACTTCCCTTCAACAAATTAATAGCAAATAGCAATTAATTGAGTACAAATCAAATATACATGAAACATGAAATTAGTGAAATGGGATATGGGTTTTTGTTGTTCAATCTTACTTGATAAGGTAATGATTCAAAATCAGGGAATTTGTGGTTATAAGAGGCTAGACAAGCCGAAGGGTGCTTGAACTTTGAGCTTGGACACGTTGTTGAAGTGGTTGTAGGAGGAGCTAGTTTGAGAAAATCTCCATAGACAACCTCATTTTCTTTGAAACTTTGCTTTGAATTATTCAGCTTGGAGTTGGAAGTTGAGCAGGAAGGGCCTTCTCTGAATACGGTGCAAGAACACACACTATGAGAACAGACACCAGGTAACATTATATGTAAGGACCATAGATTAAAATTTAGCTAACCTATAAATTGTATCTCCGGCATCGAAATTAAATGTGCCTCCATTTCCACATGAAGCTGATTCATCTGATCTTATAGGAGCAACAGGGGTTGGAAATTTGTAGTTGAAAGACGGGCCTGGTGGATTGTCTAGAGAGAAGGGATATGGCCTCTTCATGCCAACCATCTATATATACACATTTAAACAACTAGTCCATAAGATACAAATCCACATTTTAGATCTCAGTAAAAAAAAAATCTACATTAGTTGTAAGCCCAAAAAAATAGTAGTGCTACAACTATTACAATTTTTACTACGAACTTACAAACTAATATATAATATGTTACCAATTACAAAAAGAAAATTCAAATATTCATTTATGAGTATTTAAAATCCATCAATTTGCATTACTTTATATTACCTTTAAGATTTTCTATTAAAAATAAACCATACCCAATCGCCTCTCTCAACCCCATAAAAAGTGCAAGTGTATGACCTTTTTAATTCCAAAATTAAATATTTACCTAAAATAAGAAAATGAATATCCCAGTTTCAGATGTGATTATACAAATTAACAGAACAAACTTCTAGAAAATTCCCTATAACAAACATTTATTTGAAACTAATATTTTAATAAATTCTTTGTAAAAAATTTAAAAAAAAAAAAAACATAAAAAAAAAATTCATGAAAATCATCTCTCCATGTTGAAAAAACTTAAGAGCACTAAAATTGGCAGGATTTGCATTTACGTACCTTCTCTTCCTCCGGCCACATGGGTGTATAGTTGCCATAGTAGCTTTGGTTTGAAGGGGGCTCCATCTGAAAATTTATTACAGATGATGATGAAGAAGTCCCTGATGAGACGTTCGCCTACAAAGTTCCATGAACCAAAATTCCTCATCAGTCCAAAACTAAACAATATTGCAAAACCAAATTGAAATTAAAAACAACACGTACGAGGCAAAAAGTTTTACCATTGAATGAGAAGGATGCTGATATTGTTGTGTTCTTGGCATGAAACCAGGTGGAGGCCAAAAGGGGTTGTCGGATTCATAAGGCAAATTCAAATTCGACCGAAAAGCCAATCCTGGATCCACCCCAGAAGTCTCCTTCTCAAGATTATAGTCATAAGAGTTCCACAATTTAGGCAACGGTGGAGTGCTTGAATTTTTGACACCAATGTTTTGAGTTGGCCTAATTATCAAATTTGGCAAAGAAAGATCGGTTTGGGAAAGAGAAGAGAATGGGATAGAAGAGGAAGATGGATTTGAATGATGGTAATCTGGAATTGGCAAAGATAGAATGGAAGAATTGGTTGCTGATACTGAAGGTGGTGGTTGTGGTGGTGGTGGTGGTGACAAAATTGCAGCTGGAGCTTTCTTTTGTTGTTCTTCTAACCTGATCTTTTCAAGCTGTGCCACACCAAGTCCTCTTTGTGGGACTTTCTTTTGCTTTGGCCTTTTGGAAGATCTAGCAAAACCTCCCATAACAATGCCACCACTACCACTACCACTACCGCCATCATCACCACCGCCACCGCCACCACTACTGCTATTGCTATACTTTTGGTTTTTGTCCACTTGATCCATTTTTGTTCTTTTCCATCTAAAGTTTATAAATTTCAAGAAAGTCTGGAGCAAAACCTGATACCAAGAAACGGAGAGACAGCCAAGTTTCTGTTTTTCATGCTTCTGTTGCTAATTGTTATACTTTCTTGAGCCACTATAGTTCTCTTCCTTGACAAGAAATAATACAAAGATTTAGAGATAGAAATATTTCATTGACTTTCAAGAACCCATCATTTTGAAATCAAATCTGGAGTGCAAATCTAAAGCAATTTGAAGGACCAAAGCTGGCAAAGATTGCACAAATCTCTTAGATTGTGGAATTTGAGGAACAAACCCAAAAGCTTTGCCAAGTTTTCAGCATAGATTGGAGAGAGAAAGCAAAGGAGTGTATAGAGAGAAAGTATCTGAGAGGTATCTGATTTTTCTCAAACCCAGTTGCTTGTCTGAGAGACAGATGAGATATATACATATATCACATGTCAAAACAAAAATGAAAAAAAGAAGCCTATATTTTTTCAAAATTCAAACCATGCAAATCTAAAGCCCTGCGAATATTATTTTCTCACTCATTTCTCGCCCAAATCCTCGCTCCACTCCTCATTCCTTTCCTAGACCGACTCTCATGAACCCTCTCTCTCATGTGTATTATAAGACTTTATTGCCAACCCACACCGTCTATATTCTCTCTCTAAATTATGTTACTTCGAGTTCTAAAAAGAGTTAAGAAACTTCGTTTTGAAAAAAAATAAAAGAGTTAAGAAACTGACTGGATAGCAATGTCACCTTACCTTATCTGTGTGTGTTGTTTGATTTTGGGAGAAATCGCTAGCTGGCCTTGCATTACTTAGGACTCAACTGTAGGGCCCAAAAAGCGTCCAACAAACACAAACACATACAAATACAAAGCTTGATTAATAGTGTGTTCACTACCATATTGCCCCTTAATAGTTTAGAATGACCCTCCATCCCTCAACAATGTTTCTAGTCACTAGATGGCAAACAGTTGGGTGGGGTCGGGTTAGTAGGATTCAGATCGAAAACGTGTTTAGGTTGGTCAGATTACACGTCAATTCGTATTTTTTTCACATGCAAAATATTAATGAATGAATAAAAAAAATTAAAATTGAAAAATAACAAAATATTTAAAAACAAGTTATATAATAGATAAATTCTTAAGTTTATATAATTCAAAATTCACTAATGATATTATCACCATAAAAAGTTATATGATTTGCCGTTAAGTACTCAAAAATAATATAGTTTTGGTTTTTTTTTATTATTTCTTACATTAAAAAAATCAATATATATATATAAAATAAAAAATAAAAAAAGATCAGTAAGTGTCCATAAAAAAATGAAAGGGAGGGGTCAAACAAACTTCTTATATTTAACTATTTAAAAATGAAATTAAATAATATATATATTAATTAAATAATTTTATTATACTATTTATTTATATTTATAATATATTATTATTTATAAATAGTAGAAATTTTCTATAATATTTAGAATACTATTTTGACAATAATATTTTTTTGATAATAACAATATTTATTTTATTATTATTAAAATTGAATGATTATAATTTTAAATTTATATATTCTAATTTCACTCTAGTTACATTCTCAAGCGATAATAGCTCATTCCTTTGACTCTCGTCCTTTTAGAAATTGATGATGCCGAAAAATTACAAGTAAGCCACACAGCCTTTGCACGCTCGAAACAATACCTGCACAATAAAAAGAGAAGGCCTAACAGAGAGCACCGATGTGGAGTCGGCCAAATTCCCTCCGAAGGTCAAGTTAGAACTTTTCACAACTCTAGAGTGCTAGAGCTAAGGGAAATAATGCGTACCTCAATTTGTGAGGGTTTCGGGGCTTTTATAGTAGTGTAGGGCTGACATACATGCCTTGATTAAGAAGATGTTTCCTTTGGGGTGCAAGATATTTCCTTATATACCTATGCGTGCGAACCACGCAAGAGACATGTTGGACTCGTCAGCTTCATCCCGTCAACTTATCCTTCCATGAAACGTCATTCTAGTCGTCTCTAACCCATGCATTGATGACCTTTAGTTGCTCCTGTCATCCCCAATATGGGTCGTCAACCTTTTGGGGTCAATCACGAGAATATAAGCAAAGTTGTCAGCTTCTTTAGGGTCGTCAGCTACTATAAGGTAGTCAGTTAGTACTTAGGCTTCAGGATTTATACCTATCAGAAATAAACTTTGTTTCATTTGAAAATAGTGAAAAAGATGTTGGTTTACTTGCAGCAGATGAGACTAATAATGAAAAGGATTTTCTGAGTTTTATTATAAAAATTTGGGGTTTAGACCAATGCTCTAAGTCTTTTATCATACCAAAGGATTTAGAGATACTATTTCAATCTAAGCTATTTTGATGATCATAAAATTTATGTAGTATGCTCAATTTCTTTGAATCTTGTTGCCCTATGGTCAAATTAGAAAGAAAACCTTTTGGTTTATGCTATTTGATTTAACGTATTCATTACCTTTGGATGGTTGATGTCATGTTACATTTACATGGTTTAGCATTTGGAGTGATTTGCTAGTTTATATGATATGATTTTTTTATTTTTTATTTTTTAAAAAAATTGTTTAAAAAACAAGTTGGGTCATAGGTTAGACGGGTTAACCTAATATGACCCAAGAAAAAATAGATCTAGTCATGAGTCAACCCACTTTTATCTTTTGGTCAAAAATCTTGGTTTTAGGTCGGGTATTTTTCTTCAGGCTGGGTTACTAGGTTCGGGTCCAATATTTGCCATGTCGAAATGTGTCATGCCCATAATATATTCTGCTTTATGTGGCAATGTCTAAGTTTATTGTTTGTTTGTAGGTGTGTGAGTTTGTTTTGTGTTTTTGGATAATTAGAGAAGGACTTAAAAAAAATAATAATAATAATTAATTTGAGAAGTGAAGAGATAAAGAAGAAGAGGATTGGTAATGGCTTAAGCCTTAAGCACCCAAATCATTTAGGTAGTCATGATATTTGTTTTGGATTGGATTAGACTTGAAATTTGGTAATACGTTGTGAAGAATATAATGGCTCAAATTATAAATTTTTTATGGGTAAGAAGTAAGAGATTAAGTTTAATTTTGAGCCGTTCCTAAAAAAAGGTTAATTTTGATCATAATATACACTTGATAATATATGCTAATATTAATAACTAGTCGCTAACCTATGCAATGCACAGTATAGTTAGCATATTTTAAATATCTTCACTTTATTCAATGTTACAATAAGTTTTGAAGAAAAAAAAATCAAAAGATTCAGAGTTTATAAATTAATGAAACAAAACCAAAAATATATAACTACACAATAGAAAAATATAAAAGAAAGATGGCATACCCTCAAAAGAATAATCCATGACTATAGTCTTTGAAATCTGGCAAATTGTTTCAAATATTAGCAAAAAATAACCCAAGAATTCAAAAGTTTAAACTTCTAAAAAGCAAAAAGAATTTGAAGAATTAGAAGATTCAGTGCCTATAAATTATTGAAATATACACACACATATATATATGACTACACAATAGAAAAATATAAGAGAGAAAATATTCAATTAGCTAACAGAAACTTCAATTCGACATCCAACTTTAATGGGAAAAAAATTGTAATGGGATGGGAAGAAAATATGGACCAATAAATAAAAGTCAAATACTAACCTCCATGACTATCATAGAAAGGGGTGGAACCGTCCAAATTTGGATAAGCTGCATGCTACAAAAGAAAACACTATAAATTTAGCATACAATAGCATAATCTATGGAAAATTATTGAGATTATGAGTCCACTAAATGGACCCATTGAAAAGCCGACCTAGAGAAGTAATCTAAAAATATAGAGCACTAAACAATTGATCACAATTATTTAGAAAAAATATCAGTATCTTTATGGAGAGAAGCCAACTCATTAGCATGAATCTAAAAAACATTGATTAAAAAAATATATTATAGAGAGTATTTGACTATTTTTCACTCTCTCTTAGCGTTTCTTTACTCTCTTGAGTTTAGCTTTAGGTTTTAAGAGTGTTTATATATTACTACTTAGTAGTAGTTGTGTAGTAGTCAGTTTGTTTAGTTTCCTTTGGGCTTACGTAAAACTAATATGGAAGAGTCCCCATAAAAAGTTAAAACTAATAAATTAATTAAATAATTAAAATAAATTATAATGAGGCGTAAATTTATGAGACTTGTAAAACTGATGTGTCAAAATTTAAAAATGACAACAAAAAGTCAAAATTTTCAATTTTATATTATATATAGATGATATACTTTGAGTTTGAGTATAAGTTGGATTTGTTAGAGAGATAGAGTTTCACTCCTTATTAAGTTTGTATTAAAAAATAATAATTTTGTTTTAAAAAAATGATAATGATGAGTTTGAATTTAAGTTGGACTTGTTAGAGAAATAGAGTTTCACTTCTTGTTAAGTTTGGACTAAACAAAAATAATGAATAAAATGATAATTTTATTTAAATATTTTGTTGACGTGAAAAATTGTGAGAGTTTCAGAGGTTTCGGTTATATATATATATATATATATATATATATAGATAATATTAGATTTAACAAATCATGAATTTAGCTTAATATATTGAATACGTAATATTATTTTTTAATGAAATTAAATATGCCTGAGCATTGAGAATTTTTTTTTTTTTTTTTTTTTGGCCTAAACAAAGGAAATCAATTAAAAAATTAGAAATATGGAGATTAAACAAATGCGGAAAAGAAATAGAACAATCGCAAATAAATTAATATTCTTACGATGGCTTGTTATGAGAGAGTGGTATTGTAGTGTGAAAGATGGCAGTTTGGTTCCACCACTTGCAAAATAAAATAAAAATAAAAAGGCTAAAATGCAAAACTAACCCTCTAAATTTCTTTAGATTTCATTTCAGTCCTCTAACTTTGATTTCATTCATTTCAATTCTCTAACTTTCAATTTTATTCAATTAAGACTTTTCCATCAACTTTTGTTATATATTTGTAGTTAATTTTTCAATTTTTCTTCAAATTTTTTTAATTCAACTAATGATTAAAAACTATTTTCCAATTTTTTTTTTTTCAAAAAAATTTAATAAAAGTTTACGGAAAAGCCTTAATTGAATAAATTTGAAACTTAGTCGACTAAAATGAACGAAAGTAAAGTTAGATAACTGAAATGAAATCTGAAGAAACTTAGAGGATCAATTTCGCATTTTAGCCAAATAAAAAAGAGGGTAAACTATTTCATCTTAATCCCTTTAGGGGGAGTTTAGTTCATTTGATATTACATCAAGGTGCAATGTTACATTATTGTAATCTTAGATTCATGTAATCACATTACCTTGATGTGACATTAAGGTGTTTGGTCCATTAAATTACATTTCAATCATAATTCAAGAGTATAACATTCATATAATTGATTCATAAACATTCTTAGAAATAATTATAATTATTATAATAACAAATTGATTGAAAATAGCCTTAACACTAAAAATGCCAAAATTATCCTTGAACAAAAAAAATACCCCTGAAAGACCCAAAATAACCAAATTACCCCTAAAACCTCAACAACAAAACCACATGAAATCTAAAAAATGACCAAAATACCCATGTAACCTCTAAAATTACCAAAAATACCATAAATCTAAAGAAAATAACCAAAATACCCCCCAAAACCTCAAAATGACCAAAATAGTCCCGAAATCTAAAAAAATGATCAAAATAGCCCCAAAATCTCTAAATGACCAAATACCCCCGAAATCTTTAAAATGATCAAAATACCCCCTGAAATCTCTTAAATGACCAAAATACCCTTGAAATCACTAGAATGAGCAAAAATATCCCGAAACCTCAAAAATGACTAAAATACCCCCAAAACATCTAAATGATTGAAATACACCCCGAAAATTTCTAAAATGACCTCAAATCCTCTAGAACGAGGGGGGGGGGGGGGGAGGGACCTTGAATCCTCTAAAATGACCCAAATAACCCCCAAAAATATCAAAAATGACCATAATACCCCTATAACCTCAAAATGAACAAAATACCCCTTAAACCTCAAAATGACCAAAAATGCCCATGAAACCTCTAAAATGACCAAAAATACCCTGAAACCAAAAAAATTACCAAAATATACCCAAACCTCTAAAATGACCAAAATTTCTTTGAAATATCTAAAATAACCAAAATATCCTTAAATATTTAAAATGGCCAAAATACTCTAACTTCAAAAATAGCCAAAAAATATTCTAGAACCTCAAAAATTACCAAAAATACCCCTAAAAACTCTAAATTACATAAAATAACCCGAAACTTCTGTTCATTTTGAGGTTTTGGGGTATTCTTTGTCATTTTAGAGGTTTCAAGGTATTTTTTTCCTCATTTTGGAGGTGTTGGGGGTATTTTGGTCATTTTAAAGGTTTCAAGGTTATTTTAGTAATTTTTTAGGTTTGGGGTATTTTTTGTCATTTTTGAGGTTTCGGGGGTATTTTGGTCATTTTAGAGATTTCAATAGTATTTTGGTCATTTTTTAGATTTAGAGGTATTTTGGTCATTTTTAGAGGTTTTGAGGGTATTTTGGTAATTTTAGAGGTTTTAAAGGTATTTTGATCATTTTAAAAGTTTTGGGAGGTATTGTGGTCATTTTGGTGGTTTTGGGGGTGTTATGGTCATTTTGGACATTCATTGTGCATTTTAGTCATTTTGGCAGTTCTAAGGGTTTTTTGGTCATTTTAGAGGTTTTTTTGTTATTTTAAAAATTCTCATGAGTAAAATAAAATTTTTTTAGTATGAGCAATTTTGTGAATTCAATAAATTATTACATCCTCACCAATATGTAATGTATAATAACCCCTATTTAAGAAGGTGATGTGATTTGATATATTTTGTAATCTTAGATTACGGTAATATTAGAAAAAATTAAATGAACCAAACACCTTAGTGTCACATTAAGGTAATGTGCATCACAACAGAGACACATCACGATAAACCAAATGTCTCTTAAAGCGTAATGTAAAAAAATAAAAGACTTTTAAAAAAAAAATATTTGGTTTACTCACGAGGAAACATGTCATTTCTTGTTTTATTTTATTTAAATATTTTAATTTATTGAAAACTTATTAGTTTGGGACAAGATTGTAAAATGTAAACTTAAAAAATAAAAAAAAATAAAAAAAATCTAGAAGGGTGAGTTTTAAATACTAAAAACCATCTTCTTCTTTTTTGAGATCTTAATTAATAAAAACTATCTAGACATACCTTAATATATATATATATATATATATATATAATAAATTCATTTTATGATTTAGATTTACAATTTATATTTGTATTTAGTGTCACGTCATTTAAACATTTAATATATATATATATATATATATATATATATTGCTAATGTAGATGTTTAGAGTTGTTTAAGCACTTGACTGTTATTTTTGGGTATGTGTAGTTCACTCGTCTCACATATTCTAGAATTAAATACAAGAATCCCTTAAAATAGCCTTAAGATGTTATGCGGATGTTTTGAATCCAAAACTTTATGGATCTAATGAGATTTTCATTGGACCAATCAGGGCGAAGTAATTTAAAATTTTAATTTCTTATTATATGAATAAATTATATTAACGGAATTACAATTTTTTTTTGGTAAACAAAGAATGGGGGCGACCAATGTGGCTTCAACCCAAATCCTAAGACTTGTTGGTTCGGTTTCTCACCAACTAGACCACCGAATGTTGGTGGAATCACAAATTTTTAATTTCTTAATATAATCGCTATACATTGCCAATTGCCTTGAAGTAGAAAGCTGTACATTGAAAGTCAAAACCAAGTTGAGCGGTGGTGGAGATGATTGAAGTCATTCATTCATACATACGATACAAAATTGAGCAAACCTATCTCTACCTTTACCAAAGGGACCCGCCTTAGCAATACAAAAGTCTTGACTTCAGGAAATAGAGCTCACCAGAATCGTTGAGGAGGACACGCGGTGGAGCCTCCATGATGACAATACCTCTTTTGTCACGTAAGGTGCCAAAAGATTTTCTTGGAGACACAATATATAAAGGGATCTAGGGCATCTATCAATAAGATTCTCTATGACACTGTTTCGTTCTTTTTTTCTTTTTTTTTTAAACTTCTCTATTGCAATTATAGATTGAATGTTATTTGTTTCTAGAAACATGATCCGGACCATGAGGGATAAGGAGTCCCTATTTTAGGTTAGGGGGGGTGAAATAGGTGATCAAGCCCAGAAAAAACAGTTTACATCATAAAAGTGAGATAAATAATAAAATGAATGAATATATATATATATATATATATAAATGAATATAAACCATATAGTTTAGAATAAAGATTTTGATTTGGGTGAAAAGGAAAAATGGTTAACTAAAAAAAAAAAAAGCTGTTATCCTAAAACAAAGAGAAAATTTTAGGTAAACCCAAGTCAATGTTGATAATTTTTTTTATAGCAAAAAATGTGTGATAAATAGAAATATGTTTGACAATTTTGTTAAAAGAGCTCCCCTTTGCAAAGAAATACGGGACGAGTACTAGAAGTAGAGGACTTTAATGTCAAAATTAGTTATAAGTTTTCAGCATCATCTTAAAATTGCTTTTCAAGTTGCCCTATTTGTTTCAATAGAAAATCTAATGTTAAGATAATTTTATACATTTTCTTGTGTTTGGTAGTATCAGATAAGTTGAAACTCTTTAAATAAAAAAGGGTCAAATGAAAAATATCTCTTAACTTCCTTTATTTAGATTGACATGAGATAAAGTTATTTTTTGCTAAATTTTTTTGAAAAACAACTCTATCTCACGTGGAGCTAAATAAAGAAAGTCAAGAGATAATTTTTTAACTCATTTTAAGATCACTAAACATAGACAAATAGGAAGTTTTCTACAAAATTATTTTTGGAAAATTATTAATTTTTCGCAAAATGTTAACGTCGAAACAAAAAGAGGGCGAAAGTAATCTCTTTAGCAAAATTGTCAAGCAGACAACAAATTTTACATATAGCTTTGTAATAGAGCTTTCTTAAGGAGTTTTTTTTAATGGGCTTAATCTTTTTAGTGCCACTTTGGTATTACATTACCAGGCTGGGGTTTACCTCCAGTACTTTTTAAATTGGAATTTCCCTTTATTTTAATGGGAAACTGTCACGTTACCCACTAACTAAATAAAATGTGGAGATTAAAACCCACTATCATTTGTCATTGTATATTTAAAATAAAAGGACACGACCAGTTTAAAAAGTACTGGAAGTAAGCCAAACCCACATTACCAAGGGTTTAAACTAAAGATTCAATTTGTATTAATTTTAAAAGCAAAGTTACATGGGCAGAGGGGTTTTTTTTTTTTTTTTTTTCTCTCTTTCTCTCATTGTAAAGTTTTGTGAGGCATTCTAAAATGTTCTTTATGAAAAAAAAAAATACTAATTTATGGTAATGGACGAATGGTAACTCACCAAAAAGAGGTTTGAGCTCCTCAAAACCTCTATCAAGAAAAGATGAAATTTTAACTTTTCGGACGAAAAAAATCCTCTACCATTTACAGCTTATGCTTTTAGATATTTAGGATATGTTTGGAATCTGTTTACTTTGCTGAAATTGAAAACTTCTTGCTGAAAGTATTGTAAATAAAGGTAAAAGTTAGCTAAAATAGTACAATGAGACTTATGAATGAATAGTATCAAAAAGTGCAGTGATGCCCATAAATAGTAAAAATAAGCTGAAGAGTAAAATAAGTTAACAAAAATAAGTGGTGTCAAACTGCTTTAACAGCACTATTCATTGTAATTTGCTATATACTAATATACTCAATAGCTCCTCAATATTTTGGTGGGGGGGGAGGGGGAAATCCCTTCTCCACACTTCAACGACTCAACAATCTGCTTTGTTGTTGTCGTCCGCTCCAACCTACAGTAAATCTCTCTTCCCTTTCCTCTCTGTTTTGCTTTGTTAGCTGCTGAGAATCTGAGATATACCCTGTTTGGTAAGTCTCTCTGTTTTGTTGAAGTAGTGTTTAATTTGTTAGTGCTTATAGATGACGCCACTGCGTCAGTTCATGTTTGATTACTGACTTATGGCTGGCACCTTTTTCTAATATTTTATATTATATATTTTTGACTGAATATATTATGTTATATATATATATATATATATATATATATATTATTTTTGAGAATATGTTATATTTAATTTGATAACAATGGTTACTGTTTATATTCATTGATCCTCTCTTAAAATATGTTTATATTTGACAAAGTATTATGTGTAATTTTGCTCCCAAAAAAAAAAGTAGTATGTGTAATTATTGAATGATTGTTTAATTGTGTATAAAACAAATAGGCTACTATAAAATTTAATTCAAGATCAATTATAAGTAGTTTTAGTACCATAAAAAAAAAAAAAAAAATAAACTGAGAACACAACTTTATTGAATTAAAGCTAACTTATAATTTTTTTTTACTTAAAGAATTATGTAATTGTTATATTTAGCTTGACCCCCTCCTAAAAAGTATTCTTGACTGCGCCACTATCTGCAACAATACCAAAATGATAATAAAAGTGTTTTGAAGTTGTTATTTCCATTTGGGAATCAAATTGATAAAGGTCTTTAAGATGTGAGAAATAATAAAAGAAGACATAATAAATATACTTTGTATTTTCATACTCAAACATCATCATTATCCTCGTCATCACCATCATCATTATTAATAATGGTCACACATAGTCTCTCTCTCTCTCAAAATGGGTTAAGTGCAATTTTGAAAAATAAGTACAGCTATTATGTCAATTCATTACTTTTATTAAAAACTTAAGGGCAAATTACACTGTTCTCTCTTTAAATTTGGAGGAATGACACTCACTCCTAAACCTGAAAAGGAAAAATACTCTCTTCCCTTGAGATTTGAAAAAAATGACACTCCCCCCCCCCCCCCCTCCCTCACTTTCATGAATATTAGTAACAAAATTTTCTAAATTTTAACAGATTTTTTTTTATCAAAATTTAATCATGGTTAGTAAAAAGATCATTCGCATGAAAAAAAAAAATGAAATGAGCATATTATAAAACGTTCTGCTTAGTCTCTTTTAGTCGCACCTTACCAATTGATATTGTAAGGATGCGATTTGTAACGACCCAAAACAATATTGGGTTCGCACGTAAAAAGGCCCAAACAATATCATTTATAGAGCGTGGGTTTGAAAGGCTAGGCCTTGGTCACCGGACGGAGGTTTTCCATGGCGTTCATACATGATTAAATCGTGTTCGCTCTAGGAGTCTTTCTCCTAGAGGCGGGCTGGGAGGCTCTGGTTTTTGGCCATTTTTCCCAGCCCCTTCCTTGATGCGTTAACCTTCATATTATATAGCCCTTTTTTGGTTGATCTTAGCCCTCCACTTGTTGGCCAGGCAGGTGCCTACTTCTGTACTCGTCCCATCAACTGTCCCATCTTGCTTTCTGTTAGTTGCGACGATCGAAGTCACCCTATCCAGGCGTCTTCTCTCATTAACACGGTCAGGACGCTGGCGGGTGCATTTAATGTGGAGAGGACATGTTTATCCTGAACCAGTTTCGCACCGTACCCCCAACGTGGGTCCCATTCTACTCGTATCACCTTCAGGGGGCTTTTTTTGGGGGTAGCCATCATCGAGACGTTGCTCTTCCTCTTGAAGTCCTGGAGTGCCGAGGACAGGGTCATCCTCGGCTGTTCCACTCGACCCTTCGGCCTTTCCCCCTTCGTCCTCGGCAAATACCCTCCTCGGCATGGGCCCCGAGCCCTAACAGAGCGTGGGCCGAACCATAAGTTCCCTGGCCCCACAATAGCCCCTCAAAATCCTGCTATCCGACTCCTCGGACGGATAGGAGGGTTTTGATGACATCAAATATCTGTCAATGCCTGTCAATCCTTGTCACCTACCGGTTCCTGAGACTTTTCATCTGCCCGAGACACGTTCCCGGAGCCCTTGGAAGGTGAAACGTGGCCTCATTAAATGCGGGCGGCTCTGTGTTTCCCACGTTCTACGGCATGATGAAGATCGAACGGTGGTGATTCCTTGGTCTTTATGGGCGGGAAAATTTGTGCAGTTACCCTAGAAAGTATAAATGATTTTTTGGAACGGATCCGCCTCTTCAGTTTTGCACTTAAGAGTTCTAGTGCGTATACCCTGGGTTCATCTGAACTTTCGTCCAAACTCAAGTCTATCTCCAGCACAAAAAGCCTGTCCGAAGCGTCTTTCCTCTTTTATGTAAGTTCCCTGTCTCCATTAACTCGTGCTTTTTCTTTTCTAGGTTTATTTTTCTCTGGTTCCCTTTCTTCTCCCGTTGCTAGTTGAGTTTGTTTAGTAAATCATAGAGATGGCTAAATCGAGACTAAGGAAATTAGTCGATACTGAAGAGGCGATGAACAAGTTCATCGCCGATTACAGGATTCCTCCCAACAAAAGTCTGAGGCATTGTAAGAGGGGGGAGTGGCACTATAAGAGGGAAACGGGCGAGGTAGTAATTCCCATCCTCGCCTTTGTAGAGGGGGGTATGAGGATCCCTATGGGGCCGGTAACGAGGGGTTACCTCAAGCACTTCCGATTAGTCCCCACCCAGTGCGCCGGCAACGTGTTTAGGATTCTGGGTTGCGTGGATGCTTTAAACGAAAAGATGGGGTTAAGACTGACCCACCATGACGTGAATTGGTGTTATAATCTCCAAAATTTGAAGGGGAAATCATACTACATGAAGACGAGAGACGAAAGGGTTCGACTAATCCAATGCCTCCCCGATTCCAACAAGGGATTAAACAAGGATTTCCTTATCGTCTCCGATGAATGGCATGATGGCAATCCGTGCCCCACGGTAGAAGGAGAACCAGGTGGGGTATAAGGAGTGGAAGGGCGCTGACCCTTTGCGCCATTTCTAATCTGATGTGGCTCGGTAACTAACCATGCATATGTGTTTTTCTTTTGTAGATTCACACGCTTATTAACGGCATTTTCACTTAGTTAACCAGGTGGACTTGGAAACTGTTCTACAAGCGGCAGTTTTCGTAAATGACGGAGATGGTCAAGTCAGAGCCGCTCACAAAATATTAGGGTACCCTCCCGTTCAGAAGTCATTTGCCGACCCTAGGCACGTAATCAGCGCCAGCCGTCCTCAGCTTCCAAAAATTACCGTGGTCGAGACAGGATTTTTAATCTCCGAAGTACCGTCTTTCCCAGAGAGTATCCCACTGGTGAACCTCTCCTCATCTCATCAAGTAGCGGAGGACGAAGGCGAGTTAGATCAGCCCGAGGAAGGGTTTGGGGCGCTTGACCTAGCCAACCAATCCAAGGATCCTTCTGGTGATATAGGTGACCCAGCCTTGTCCGAGGCGGAATTATCATCAGTAGGCACATCTTCGCAAGCCGAGATGGGACTCAAGAGAAAGCCCCCGACCAGCCTATTCGAACTCCTCGAGGGTCAACCGGGGGAGGGCGCGCAGGGAACGCCGCAATCTAATGCTCCGCCCCCACCGCCACAGCCCCAGACCATCCAGACTAGATCATCCTCCACCAAGTCACAGCTACAGTCCCCCCGCCCCAAACTTCCTGCTCCTTCCCAAACAGCTCTGCCTCATCGGCCGAAAGGCACTGATTCAAAGAGAAAGAGGAGCCCCAAGGGCAAGGAAACAATGGATGGGGGAAAATCCCAACCTTCTAAGGAGAGGGAGGAAGCCCCTCGTGCGAAACAGTTGAAGATTGGGCACCAAAGCAAGGGTAAAGAGACTGAGTCCCAATCTTCCCAAGGCAAGGGAAAGGGGATCGAGGCCCAGTCCTCGCCAAGTGCCTGGCTTCCCGCCCCAATGCTCCACGGGGGTCCACTACTAGAGACCGCGTCCATGAGGGACCTTGGAGATGGCGAGGGTGGTTATGTGGCAGACGCATTAAGGAGAGCCATGCTGCTTCCCACCTACATGGATAGGCTGAAGAAAATGAGGATGCAGGAGGTCTTCCTCAGTACGAAGAGGTACTTGGGCATGGTAAGGCTCTTGAAACCTAAAACTTTATTAACTCCCACTCCCGGTTTGTCATCCACGATGTATTTATCTCCCTTGACAGGCTCTCCAAGCCACCTATAGGATGGAGGAAGAGGTAAACAATCAGAGTAAGGCGGCCGAGAGTGAACGCTCCAAGCGCTTAGTGGCCACACGGACTCTCAAAGCTTCTGAGGATGACCTCGCCAAGACCAAGACTGCCCTAACAGAGGTTATCCGAGAAAGGAATAGTGCCTCGGCGAGTTTAGCTAGCGCCCAGAAACAAGCCGAGGACCAAACAAATCGTCTGCTAGAAGCCAAGGACCAGTTGCAGATAGCCAAGGAGCTGATCAATGATTTAAAAAAAAGTCTGATCACGGCAGAGCATGACAAAAGGGTGGCGGAGTATGCCCGCGACGAAGCCATAAGGGCCAAGCGAGAGGCCGAGTTTGCCAGAAACGAGGCTGAGGCTGCTAAGGAAACGGCCGAGGATGATGGTTATAACGCGGGGGTAGCTGAAACCCAAGCCATCCTTAAAGTCCAAATTCCCGGAGTATGCAGGTTTTACTGCTCCCAGGTTTGGGAAGAGGCCTTGAAGCGAGCTGGGGTGAATGCTTCATTCGATTTGTGGAAAGCGGAGAACATATTCTACCCTACAACCATCCGCGAGGCCACCTCCACCAGCTCCGTGGCTGTGAGCGACCAACACGAGGAAGGGGTCACTCAATCGGAAACCGTACGGGTCGGCGCCTCTCCTGGCGAGCCGCTCAAAGAGGGAGAGTTTCAGGATGTGATAGAAGCATCTCAGCGTACGGATCCCGAGGTACCCAAAGAGGTTGCTGAGCCCGTGATTGGCACTCAGATGCCTAATGCCGAAAAGCCAGCCATACCTGCCCAGCCCCTACAGGCAATTCCCCTTGCTGTGGCCCCAAGAGTACCGATACTGATCCTGCTTAGGCCTCCCCAGAAGGGACTGTCCTCCAGGGCACCGAAGCTGATCCCGTTCCTCCTTCCCAGGACGTGGCCGATGCAAAATTAAAGAAGTAGAAACCCTGGCCAAGCTTCGTATTTGTTTTTAGTTTAACGATTAACTTGTTTCTTTTTCATTTTGAAAACTTTGTAATCTGCTAGTAGTTTGAACCTGTTGAACAAGTATATGAAATTCTTTTCTTCCTTTTTCCTTTTGGTTACTGATTAGTTGCCCTTGTCGATACTTACTATTGTTTATGAATTTTGAACTAATTATCTTAACACGTATGAATAGTCGTGCATGCGATATATTTAGAATCATGTTTCAAAACGCTAGCTTAACTGCACCTGTAGAGCTTTGAACTCATGTCTGATCCTCATTCAATGGAGATCGTCACGTGTAGTGTTAGGTCCTGCTTAGTGTCCAGATTTCTTTAAAGTAGTTGGTTTCCCCATAGGTTTGAGTCCGAAGACCATGCAATACCTTGGTTCTGTCCAAAACTTGATTTTGATAAGTAGTTGGTTTCCCCATAGGTTTGAGTCCGAGGACCATGCAATACCTTGGTTCTGTCCAAAACTTGATTTTGATAAGTAGTTGGTTTCCCCATAGGTTTGAGTCCGAGGACCATGCAATACCTTGGTTCTGCCCAAAACTTGATTTTGATAAGTAGTTGGTTTCCCCATAGGTTTGAGTCCGAGGACCATGCAATACCTTGGTTCTATCCAAAACTTGATTTTGATAAGTAGTTGGTTTCCCCATAGGTTTGAGTCCGAGGACCATGCAATACCTTGGTTCTATCCAAAACTTGATTTTGATAAGTAGTTGGGGGAATTAACCTCTCGGCTATGGCATGGGACCTTGGTCTTAAGGGGAACTAGCTCATCGGCCAAGCCCCTAGAACCATCCGTGTGGCTGACGCGACGAAGCTTAGCCCCTAGTAAAGGAACGTAGCCCCTAATGGAGCTTTACGCGAGGACACTACAACCGACTATTAAAAATGACAAGGGGACTGTCTCGACCTACCGTCTATGCCAACACACAAGCCTTTCCCACAGACGGCGCCAATTGTAAGGACACGATTTGTAACGACCCAAAACGATATTGGGTTCACACGTAAAAAGGCCCAAACAATATCATTTATAGAGCGTGGGTTTGAAAGGCTAGGCCTTGGTCATCGGACGGGGGTTTTCCGTGGTGTTCATACATGATTAAATCGTGTTCGCTCTAGGAGTCTTTCTCCTGGAGGCAGGCTGGGAGGCTCTGGTTTTTGGCCATTTTTCCCAGCCCCTTCCTTGATGCGTTAACCTTCACATTATATAACCCTTTTTTGGTTGATCTTAGCCCTCCACTTGTTGGCCAGGCAGGTGCCTACTTCTGTACTCGTCCCATCAACTGTCCCATCTTGCTTTCTGTTAGTTGCGACGATCGAAGTCACCCTGTCCAAGCGTCTTCTCTCATTAACACGGTCAGGACGCTGGCGGGTGCATTTAATGCGGAGATGACGTGTTTATCCTGAACCAGTTTCGCACCATACCCCCAACGTGGGTCCCATTCTACTCGTATCACCTTCAGGGGGCTTTTTTTGGGGGTAGCCATCATCGAGACGTTGCTCTTCCTCTTGAAGTCCTGGAGTGCCGAGGACAGGGTCATCCTCGGCTGTTCCACTCGACCCTTCGGCCTTTCCCCCTTCGTCCTCGGCAAATACCCTCCTCGGCACGGGCCCCAGGCCCTAACAGAGCGTGGGCCAGACCATAAGTTCCCTGGCCCCACAGATATTATTTAAGTTTGTAAATTCTTGAATTTTTTAATTCCACCTCTCACCAATCCTTTGCACCAAAATTTATGTGATAAGACGGTAATTAATTTTGGATTTAATGAATTTTTTAACGATAAATGGAGAGTAATTTTGAAAATCTACCCTTAACCAAATGACAAATTAAGATACAACATTTTCAACTTTAATTTAATAGAGTTTGGTCAAATAAATGTTAAGTGGGAAAATTTTTTTTCCCTTCAAGTTTTGGGGGGTAGAGTTTCATTTCCTTAAATCTCAATGGAGGTGAATCTAATTTGCCCAAAACGTAGATAGTGCCTTTTAAAGATCCTTAACTCTAAAACTCAAATTTTCAGCTTTAGCCTAAAGCCACTAGCGGAGGGAAGTAAACGGGGGCCAACCCCCTTGGGCTTTAAAAAAACATCTATCCACTCTTGCAATTTTTCTTTAAAATGAAAAACATATTTTAAGTTTCACTTATTATATCCTTTTGAAAAAAATTTACCTTCTCTTGCAATTTTTCTTAAAAATGAAAAACATATTTTAAGTTTCACTCATTAGCCCCTTTTGAAAAAAAATTCTTGCTTCATCCATTAAGTAAAGTTGTTATTCAACTTTAAGGATCTCCTTAAAACATATTTATACTAATGAGTTAGACATACTTTGATGGACCTTAAATCTCTTTAGTAAAAAGTGCTATATGTTTGAAAATTTTGCTAAAAAGCTCTAGGGATCCCCTCAGCTAAAAGAAAACTTTAAGCGAAAGCTAGAATTTTAAGCTACTTTAGGCTTCATTTGGAAGTTTATAAGAGAATGGAATGGAATTGAAATGAATAATTATGAAGAAATGTAATGTATTTAAGTAAAGGAAATGAATGGAAAAGAAAGGAATGGAATGGACTTAAGTAACTTTTTTGGATGTTTCAGAATAAAGGAATGGAAATTAATGGAATGTAAGTAACCTTATTTGAAAATAACATAGAGGGAAAATAATGAAATCATTTTATGATAATATTACTATTAAATCCCTGTTTTAAAATAAATGGCTGAATATAAAGGGGTATTTTGGGAGTTTTAGTAAAAAAAATTATTAAATCTAATTCTATTCCCTCAAATTCCTCCCAATTTTGAAGAGTGAAAATTTGAGATTTTATGGGAATTGAGAGGAATGAGTGTTCCCTCTCACCCATTCCATTTTTCCTACTTAAACTCCCGAATAATGCTAGAGATACAAACTATTTTATAAAAAATTTTACAAACTGCTGATGTAGTAAATGATTATTGATAAATGAAAAAGTTATATTAATGGTGGACCTAAATGAAAACCAATAAAATGTTGGCCACATCAGCAATTTGTAAAAATTGTGTAAAATAATTTGTATTTGTAGCATTACTCTAAACTCCCAAACAAGGAAAGGAAAAATATTCTATAATTGTTATGTTTATTCTATTCATTCCTCCTGAACGAGAGCTAAAGCTCTTTGTGCATTATTCCTTAATTTAATAGAAATAAATTAATTTGTATTAGGCTCAAGATTAAGTAGCCAATAAATCAAGAGAGGGAGAAATTGATATGGTAAAGCATTTGACTCTCTTGGCTCTTGAAGAAAAGAAATGGCTTCAGACTTCAGAGCTTTTAAGAAGCCAAAATGCACACTGTTTACTTGTTTTAGAAGTGGTAATTAAGCACAACAACTTATCTGCCGCTTGTATGCGTTCAACACATGAGCTTCAAGAGCTTAACCCAAAGCTGCCTCAATGCTCAGAATCCAAAATTAGGAAAAAGCCCATCTAAAACATAGAAGCCTAAATAAGTGGTAATATAAAAGGATGGACATACATATGATGAGCTAACCTGTCCATTGGGAGATGCTTTTAAAAGACAATCTGTTTCTGTAGCCTCAATCCCAAAACGAATGTGGCCCATATCATGGTTCCTATAGCATGCGAAAGCAGAAGCGCACAACCCAATTTCGTTGATGTAACTTTTGAACGCCAGAGACTAACAACTGGTCCCGTAGCTCAGTTGGTTAGAGCGTTGGTCTTATGAGCCGAAGGTCGCGGGTTCGAGCCCCGCCGGGACCATGTATCCCTAGACTAACGAATTAATTTTTTATAAAATTAACAAGTACAAATAACATTACGTGATAAGTATGCTTTTGATATTTTGCAGTATTACACAAAATTGACTGTTGAACTTGGAAAGATAAAACAGCAGCTTCAGTTTAGTTGCGTTGTCAGTTGGAGGTTGAGAGACCCTGTAGACAGAGAGATACCATCACCATGCCTCCTCTCCTCTCCTCTCCTTTAATTTATTTATTTATAAGTGCCAACATCATCTCTGCCTTTTTCTTGAATTATACTCCAACCCATTTTCTCTGGTGCGCATCCCTTAAGCCATCTTAATTTGTTTCCCATTTCTGAGTTAATTATTAATTGTTGTTACATTTATTTATAGTTTTTTTATTCAATTAATTATGTTCTTTGATCAATTGCTTTTTCTTTTTCTTTTTTTGTGCCTTGAATTGTGTAGCATACACCTAGAGTCTAGAGAAGAAGAATATTGCTGTGAGTGTGATGAAGCATGCATATATATATATATATTTCTTTCTGCATTCATTGAAAAATATTTTATATATGTAAATTTTATTAATGTATCAGATGCTAGTAGCTTATTACGTTTGCTCTACAGGACTAATGGTGTTGTGAGGCATAGGTAACCTCCCTTGATATTGATGGCCTTTCATTTTTAGAAGTAGAAAAGGCCTATGGCCTTTGTGGCTTTTCAATTCTTGTGCAGATGATTGATACCCATATTTTTTGTTTCTTAATTTGGCTGTTGCAGTTTAAGTTTTCTCTTGGAATTGGATTTGAAGTGTTGATGTAGTATTTTATATAACACCATATCTGGATATTACAGACACGATTGTGGTTCTTACTTGTTTTCTTTTCCTACCTTCTTGTTAATGTCTTTCTCATGACATATATGAATTCTATTGCCTTGGCTGAGGAAACTATACTTTTTGTGCCAGGTCTGCCTTGGGCTCCGTTGCAATCTTCTGAATTCTAAATGGGTTCTGGAGACTGTTTTAGGTCGATAATTAGCCTAAGAAGAGTGAAGAAAGATAGATCCAAACAAGCAAAGGTAAACATTTTCATATGTTTATCATGCACAGTTTATGAACCAAGTGTTTTCGTATATGCCTTTTTGCCTATATGAGAGGACATAACTTTTTGCCTTTTTTTTTTTTTTTTTTTTTTTGGAGTGACATATAAGCAATTTAAGTTTTGTAGAGAGAGAGAGAGAGAGAGAGAGAGATATATATATATATATATATATATATTTAACTCAAATTTTGATTTTGTTTTTGTTTTGGGGGTGGGAATTCTTATTCCAAGCCAAATAGTTAGGCACTGGATTCAAAAAATAAATAAAATTAAGTAAGAAAAAAAGAGGAAAGAAACATTCAATTGTGTTAAATTCTTTTTATAAATTTATAGAATGACTTTCATTTTTTAATGGGCGTAATAATTGTAAATTAGTAACATAATGGGTTCCAGTTAACTCAACTGGTAAAGTCTCTAATGGTTGAATAAGAGATCTGGGGTTCAATCCCTGCTTACACCAAAAACCGATTGGTGTCTTGGTCTGATGATAAAGAGCATAATCAAGAGCGGACGCTATATATTGAAACTCTCTAAAAAATAAATAATAATAAAAAATTAGTAACATACAATAATTACAACATGATAATACTAAACTCATTACACGCGCTTTGCACGTGCAATAATGTTCTTTTTCTTTTAGAGTTATAATGCTTAAAAATGATATATAAATAACTATGTTTTAAAAAAAAAAAAAAAAAAAAAAAAAAGATGTCAGGTAATGTAAAATAATATTTAAAAATGAAATAAAGATAATGTCCTAAGTTTTAGGCCGAATTGAGAAGATAAAGGAAAAAGCCTAAAACTTAAGAATAGTAAATTGCTCTTTTAACCAGTTTATATTTTCCTTAATTTAAAATTATTTAACTATAAGATATGGGTATTTTAAAGAGTTTAAGAATTTGTGTAAGGATATTTTAGTACGTAAAATGTTGAAAACCCTGTTATTAATAGTATAGATATGTACAATATCTTGAGTGTAATGAATGACCAAAATATCTACAAGAGTTATCTAGTTTTTCTTTGGATTCCCCTTTGTATTGTCATAATTCAAAATGATTCTAGGTGCTCTCAGATTTATCAGTTCTTATTGAAGCAACAAAGCATTTCTTAAAAATTGTATGTGGAAACCATCAGATTCTATTTACAAAGGCCAGGATTTCTTTTGTAACTTCTAACTTTTTTTTGGGAGAATCTTGTAACTTCTAACTTAGTAGTAAACAAAATCCTACAAAATTAAAATAATTTAACAGTTGAGTTGGACAGCTAAGAGTTTTTTTTTTTTTTTTTTTAATATATATATATATATAAATTTCAAAATTCAATTGTCACAAGAATTGGAGAGGGAGAATTTGAACTTCGATTCTATTGTAAAAGAGACAAGACAATACCAATTAGTTACAATAACATAAAGCTGAATTTTTTTAAAAAAAATCATTGAATATTAATTCATTTCCTCTCCCTTCTACGTTGTAAATTTGTAATAAATAGAAAACTGGAAGGGAGATGACTAAATTAAGTTTGCAGTGTTGTTTGTTAATGCTCTTTGATAGATCTTTTAGTAGGATTAGCATCTCCAAATTTAAACGGGGTTTGGACCTCCATATTCTGAAGATAAATATCACACTTTTGTAGTCTTCTCTCTCCTTTCCGAATATTCCTCTCAAAATATCTATATATCATTTTTCTTACTTACCCTGTTACCTCAATATACTGTATTATTTTTCTTGAATGAATACAATATCTTTGACAAGAAAAAAGAAACAAATACCTCTTCTTCTTTTTTTGTTGCCAAATTGACCAGGCTTTTCCTTAATTTAAGTCCATCGATGTAGGATAAATAAATGACAGGAAGATTTCAACAATCACTTGGAAGTGGAACTAAAAACTAAGTTTGAAAATTTTTTGTGAAATTAATGCTATTCTGGCACTTACATATCAAATCTCTCTATCATATCTGAATTTTGTTTTGATAACTATTTCCTTAATCTAATCTAGTAATACTTATTCAACATAGGTGCACTCAACTACTGATAAATCAAATGGTTCCAAGAGCAAGAATCAGTCTCATACAGAGTCAAGTAGTTCTTCCAATGGTGGTCCAAATGAAATTCCAAATGCTCCACCAGTTCCAAATAAAAATATAGCTGCCACTCGGATTCAAGCTGCATTTCGGGCATATATGGTACTCCCTTAACATTTCCCTTTTGGGTTGTCGTAAAAAGGATATATATATATATATATATAAATAAAGGGATTTACTAATGTGTACCCTTAGGACATACATTAATAAACCATTTTAGGAAACTTTTTACGGAAAAACGAAAAAATAATTCACTGTTTTGACAATTTTTTCAATTTTTCATAAAAACTTTCTCAAAACTTTCCAATAGTAGAAGTTCAATTTTCTATATCATCCTCACATTTTTTTCAAAAAATAAAAATAAACAAGATTCTTGTCAATATTTGTGCTACCTCTATTATACAGTACAGTCTAAGAAGATCATCATATTTTTATCTTTTCATTAATAATCGTGCCATTTGAAACATTTCATATATTGTGGGACAAATAGAGTATATGCTACTCTACTTGTCCCACAATATATGAACATCAAGCTAGTGTCCCAACTCCCAAGTAAGGTTTCAACTTTTTCCGTCGCAACCTAGATATTTTGATTTTGAGGGAGTGTCACCAACTCACCATGTTATTGTCCCTTTATATATATAATTTAAGCATCACGTGAGATGGCACTTCCCCAAAATGCTAATTTTATATCATTCCTTATTTTACCAAGGAAAAAGATTAATTAAACCATAGCTTTGAACCTCTTATGTAGAAGGCATAAGATTCAAGATGGTTCCCTCAAGTGTAGTATGTTGATTGGCATAATAAAACACCAAAGATCATTTCTGCATATTTCTGAGTACAGGAATAACTAATGAGCTTAATGAATATGTATAGTAAGCTTTTCATAGACTAAATACAGAGGATTGCAATGTAGAGCATACAATTTAAGAATAACAAAAGAAATTAGGCAAGTAGATTTATTTTGGAGGTATTTATTAAATTAGGAGTTATAACTGATAGTTATGACATGTGACATGATATGCTAAAGTTTTTCACTGTTTCTGGGATGTTAAAATACTTCCTTAATTGATTCATTCTCTCAAATGAAATTCGAAATACCTGATGACATAGTTCAAATCACCGAAGAATAAGAAAATAGAACCTGAACAAATGATATTATTAGTTCAAATCAGCAAAATAGGGAAGTAAATTTTTTTAAATAAATCAAGTAGTTGAATATCTGGGCTCTCCTTCCCTCATTCACCCCTATACATCAACCTCGGAGATAGGAATCAGTGTCTGTCTGTAGTGTCCTTAATTTTCTTGTCAGTGAAATTGATAATACAAGTGCCACTGCATGATGTTAACAGTCCAATTCTCCTGGTAATATGTTTCTTCTCTTCTTAGAAAAAGATACAAGAAATGACAGTTCTACTTGACTTATTTGACATCCGTTGTGTAAATGGAATTCTACGACTTTGTTACCAGGGCAGAATTCCTATCACAGAAAAGCATGAGAAATTCATCAGGTGGACAACTTTCAGCATTGATCAGGATCTTTGGTATTTGTCTACAAATATATTGGAGTATCATTGTTAAGTTTTAAATCGAAGTTTTAAATTGCAGGATCATTGACAAGCTGTAAATCCAACAAGTAAGACTGTCTTAAGAAATTTATGCAAAAGGGCAGAGAAAACTAGTTAGAGTTTATTATTATTATTCAGCTGTTCTTCTCTCTCTCTCAAAAAAAAAAAAAAAAAAAAAGTAAATAAAAAGGTGCTATGTGAATTGTGAACTATGTACTTTTAACCAAACATGTTTATCACCTTATGAATTCAAAAAAAAAAAAAAACTATCTTGAACATACGAAGCTACCATTCTAATTGCCTTTATGACTGTATGCTTAAGCCCACCTCAACACTTTGTAGTAATAGGATTGCATCTGCATATCGGACAACTTCAATCCCAGTTATCTTTGGCACGAAGCCATAGGAAATAGTAAAAACTTGTATCCATGTATAATGGTGCTTCCATATGTGGGCAAAAGCTCATCCCATTAGCACTTATGGTGAACTTGAATTCTCCATCATCAAAGTCTCTCTTTCTACTTATGCAGGCAAGAAAAATGTTACAGGCAAGAAAAATGTTATGCCATCAACCATCAAAAAATGAAACATTATGCCATCCAATGGGGACAGTGAGATTTCAGGGCTTCATTCAAGATCAAAATGTCAGAGAGCAAGCATCAACTGCATTGAATTATATACATTCATGGAGTAGAATACAAGACCAAATCAGAGCTCGTCGACTCCATATGGTCACAGAAGGTCGAATTAGGCAAAAGAAATTGGAAAATCAGTTAAAGCTTGAAGCTAAGCTCCATGAGCTCGAGGTACTGTGAGTCTGTGACTATCTCCTAATTGTCATTACTGCTTTGTTTTATTGCCTATAATAATAATTAGTACTTTGCTGCCAGTCGTGTGCAGCCTCTCGTTTGGTGGGAGGCCAATGTAATTATATTTAATTTCTTAGTAACATGATTTATTAGGAGTCAGAAACCAAAATAAAAATAAAAAATCCTCTTTCTATGGCATTTGAAATCAGTAAATTTTCTTCTGCTAATACTTTTTTCAGATAAGGTCATCTCATACTTTTCTTGCTCTTGTAATTATACTGGTTCTGATGGTATTTGCATTTATTCAATTGATCAACAAATCATCATATCATGTGGTTTAAATTCTAAATATTTGTTTATTGATGTATTTGGTTCGCTAATCCAGACATTTCATTAGAACAACTATACATAGTATTGATTACTGGGACTAGGGGAAGGGGTTGAGTGAGTATGCTTTAAAGGCCAAGCATATGTGACTAGTGAGTTCCCCGCTGAACCTAATTACACTAACTAGTTACATGATTGAGAACAAGGTGCTACCTTGTATCATCCTTTAAGACAGATTTCTGGTCCTATATATTGTCCCTTGAATCAGTTGGGAGACATTTTTTTATTTTCCTCGATTGTGCATCTTATATTCTTATTTCATCTATATAGCAAAGCTAGTTGTGTTGGATATTGGATCTTGTAGTCGTGACCATGACTAGCTAGGAGCATTCTACATAATGTTTAGCTCGCTAACAATCAAACATCAAGTCTTGAAAATGTTTGAAGAGAAACTAATGGTTTTCAGTAATATTTAGCAGTCACTTTTACAATTTGAAGTCCATTATACTTGGTAATAAAACTTTGTGTTGCCTATTATCGCACTTTGAATTAGGTTTTATGGAGGGAAGTAGGGTGGCCATTGCTTTGTAGTTTCTAGCACGGTTTTCCTAGTTTCCTTCGTGCTATGCGTATGCGTTCCTTTAGGGTCCATTCTCGGGTTGTGATCAATAAGATAGCTTTAATTTAATTAGACTAATGGCCGCTTGGCTGTTTTGAAGCACATCCAAGCGGATATACATATACTGGAAATGAAATCGCAAACAGAAAATTAGATTGTGAATTATTAAAACATATGGCATGCCCAAAATTCATCACCATAGTTTGGTCCCGAAAAGTTGAATAAGCAAGCATATGGGTAGAACTCACCTTCTCTGTTAAAGCACATTTGTTATAATTACAAATGTTACAAACTCAAGGGTAAAACTCATCATTGAAAACCGACTTGCAAGGGGAGAGTGCACAAGAGCTTATAAACACATGGTTAAACTTATGCTTAATCCATGTGAAATACTAGGATCATAACAACATTCGTTTGTGGTTTTTTTTTTTTTTTTTTGGGGGCTATAAGTAGGAACTTGTATTAATTGCAAAGAGTAACACAGTTTGTATGGTTAGCTTTTTAGAAATATTTCCCGTTTCCTATGCAACTAAAGCGTATTAGCTATTTAGCTTTCGTTATTTATTTTATTATGCATATCGTTTCATATTTTCTCTTACGCAGCTTTCAAAAGTATCTAGGCTCCTTAAAACAGCTAAAAGCTAACCTTATCTGAGCATCCAGGATGGATGGCCATTTGCTTAACAATTGTTAATTTGCTCAATAGGTGGAATGGTGTGGTGGCTCTGAAACCATGGAGGAAATCCTTTCCAGGTTACAACAGCGAGAAGAAGCCGCAATTAAGCGTGAGCGAACCATGGCATATGCCTTCTCTCATCAGGTCTGCCCTAAGAGCACTTACATCCTCAGTTTTAATACTAATGGTTATGAGTTATAGAAAATTAATGCATAAATTTGACTAGCAGTGGAGGGCCAACTCTAGCCAATATCTAGGCCAGGCTTCATACAATCTTGGCAAGGAAAACTGGGGTTGGAGCTGGATGGAACGCTGGATAGCTGCTCGCCCTTGGGAGATCCGGGTTCATGTACATTCTCCTGAATCGAAGAAAGTGCAAACCAAGCAGAGCAAATTATATAAAATTGGAAACCAGCCAGAGAAGAAATTATCAGTTTCATTCAAACCTGCTTTATCAAATGGGAAGGAAACCACAAAAGTGAAAAGCTTGGTCTACCCAGCTACTGAAAAATAAGCTACCTAAGAATCATCTTTATGTTGGCTTAAAATTGAAGACATACCCAGCTCAAAGATTTTAGCTTTACCACTTTCTGTCATGAATTTATTGTGGTTGTTTTATATCTTGGTTTATTAATTTGCCCGTTTGGATTTGGTATGAATCTGTCCTTGTGTGTAAATAAAATAACTGACATCAAATTATTGTTGGATTGTCAGTAATATAATTATACACATTGTACATATATATTAAAATGCGTGTTTAACTTGGCTTTGTCTTTAAAATTCATTTCCCTAACATATAAACTTATTCTGATTGTCGTGTAGCCTATGATGGAAAATTCTGAACTCAATTATTTTGATTCTTAGATCATATGGCTTTTTAAAATATGAAGCTTTAACAAAGAGGGGTCCAAATAGTACGGAATCCAATCATTCATAGCGTGAAAGAAAGCAATGGAATATCAGATTATGATGCAGAGGCAAAAAAGCTCTAATATTTACATTATATCTACACTACATAAAGAATATTCAACAAAGCATAATCCAACTCATGCGTCCATTATATATAAACTATATCATACAATAATACATTCTTCATTTGCCTCCTTAATTAAGGTATTTGATATGCATCAAGAATACTACATCGTCTCCTTTTCCTCTTCTCCTCTACCATTCTTCCCCCACTAATCTACATATTCTTCTGCTCATGCGTACCAATTTCCCCACCAAGTACTCATGATTTTATTACTCTCATTTAAAAGACTAGCAATACGGTTGGCCACCTAAACTTTCAGGCTTTCTTAATTCTAAAGGTTTATTAAAATCTTCTCCATTTATGTACATATGCTTCACCCACATTCCTCTGCCGTGCGTATTAACTATTAACAAAACATAAGTAACAACAATCATAAAGCAAATGTCACAATCTCAACATAAGGCAACTGTTTTTCCCCCCTCCTCCCCTAAAGAGTAGAAGAAAGCTCCTGGTTAAGACTGATGAATTCAATTAGGCACTGAGATTTTACAGCGTAGGGGACCATAGACAGATGGCCAACTACCACATTTTGGTGGTATCCATCTTTGCATTCTTCCATAATTAAGCAGGTTGAATACAATCCATTCCCCTTTTATGGTTCCTACTTCAGATGTGCTCCACTTAGCACCACAAGGTCGGCACGCAGCCTGTTTTATATTTATCAACCATGCTCGTCATAATCATCATGGAACATCTTAGATACCAACCCAACCTGATCTTTAATGCCAAAGTGAAATTTTGACAACTTGTAATTCAGATCTATGCCCTCTTTATTGCACAACCTAAAAATAACTTGTTTTGAAGACAGGCTAGCTCTAAGTCTCTAACACATAGGCTCAATAAGAGAAACAAGATTTGTAATAATGCGGGGCACACAGGGGTTTCAGGGTGGTTCATGAATTTAAGTTGAGGCCTGATTAAGACTCATCCAACTTGTCCTTCAAAATATAAAATAAAAAGACTCATCCAACTTGCATTAATTCAGTAAATAGATTCGCATTCATAATAAACATTTTTCAAGTTAGTTTATAGTCTATGCTAAAGTTCCTAGAGATGGACAATAAAGAACCTGCTTAACAAAATTTCACATTTTTTCCTTCTCTACTTGGGAGGAGAAATTATTGTGGAATAAATTACTATTCTACTTCTTTTCAACCCTCAATGAGCTGTAACTAAAATGACATTTTCTTTCCTTGTAAGAACAAAGTGGATGGTGAGTTCAATACTCACCGAATGTGCTTAAACTTACCATCAGAAACATCAAGTTCAGTGCTCCGAAAACCCAAGCAACCAAATTGATGAAAATTATAAGATATATTCTTTCAATTCTTTTGCAAGTTTAAGGAAATCCTTGAGGCCAATTGAACTGTTCCATTGGAATGCAGTAAAGGAACAAAACAATCACAAGTCACAAAGAAACTTCCTCACATCAACCTGAGAAATTGACCATTACTAAAAGTAGACGAAAAAAAAGTGCCTGTGTTTTATGACTAAGTGTTCAAAATAGAAATGAAAGCAAACAGTTCTTGGAAAAAAAATAGTTGCAATTTCACCAGTTGAAACTCCAGAAATGGAAGCTGAAGGCAAACAGCATGACATAACAAAAAAGTCTGACAACAGAAACGCTTAGCAATCCAATTCAACAAAGCTTAAACAGCGTTTGAGCTTTAAGAGCCCACGCAAACATAACAACAAAGCTAAAACATAATCAGCTGATAGAAGCTAAACAAACCACGGATTGAATAACCTGAACCGCACTCAGATTTCTTCTCCCCACGGTACAAGCACCATCGATTGAATTGACCAAACATTCTCCTCCCTACTAATTCTTGATCGGCATAACAGCTTTACTTTCTTAGCCTCCTTCTAGAAGATAGAAGACTCCTGCATTAGCATTTTAACATTAAAAAAGAAATAACCAATGAGGAAGCATATTAAGAAGAATTGAAGTAGCACCTTGTAAAGAGAGGGAATTCCGGATTTTTATTATTATTTTTCAATCAATCAATGGCGAGAATTGGAGGAAGCAGAGGACAGCTTATGGGAGAAGCCGTCGTGTTCCTCTTCACCCTGGATACGTGCTGGAACTCGAAACCCGGAGAATCCGCCAGGGGCGAAACCGATTCCTGAAATGGAAGACTGATGGAATGTTGGTGGAATAAGATGGGGATGAGTCGGGTCTATCCAAGCGCGAACCGAAGGTGTGTTACTGGACTGAAGGGGTCCCCTCTGTTGAAAAAACTGGTTTTGGCCGAAAAACGGCTGCAGCAGTTGCTGAGTGGAAGTTGTAGGTGGCGAATTGAAGATAAATTCACCACCACCACCACTACTACTGGCACTACCAGTTTCTGCACCTGTACCAGCATTCCAAGCTAGCATTCTCTGGAAGCGGTTAATCTCTGCTGGGTGGTGGTGGTGCTCAGACCACCCAGCAGATGACCCATCAAAACCCAACTGTGTGGTTCCAGAGAAGAGCATATGCTCATGCTCATTTTGATGATGGGTCTGGGCTTGGTGCTGGTGCAGAAGAATTGGGTCGTGAAAAGATTGAAGTGAGAGCCGCAGATCTTGGCTCTGGCTACTGGTTCTCGACAGCAAATCTGGTGGTGGGTGGTAATTCTGAAACTGTGTGGTCTCAGCAGATGCACCCATTGGGAAAAAGGACTTGATTGTGTCAGCAATGGAGTCCGAGTCCAGCGACGGTGGTAGAAAACTCGAACTACTACTGCTGTTATTATTCGGGTTCTCGCTCATTTGATGCTGAAGATTATGAATATTAGTATCTGAAACTCTACCACCATCGCAACCCACCATTGTAGTTGCTGTCCTACTGCCAGAAGCAACGGTATCCACCGCGCTGCAGTGAATACCAGTTGGATTCTGGTTCTCGTCGAGTATCTGGGTCTGGTGCTGGTGCTGGTGTTGCTGCTGGTCTTGTTGTTGTGAGATGGTCGAAGTGGTGGGCTTCCATGCTGGAAGCTCTTCGAGTTCGTCGATGGCGGTTTTGGCCTTTTTGATGAGCCAATCGACGGCCTTGCTGGGACGGTCGTAGCCAAGGCGGTCCTGGACGTCGTAGAACTGGATGGCGGTGGGTGCGGAGAGGCGTACACGGCGGTCTCTGGGTCCCTTTGCGGTGCAGACCTTGCTGTGGCGGTCCTTGCGTCCAGTAGAGCGAACAATGTGGCCTCCTTGAACCTCTACGATCTCGCCCCCTCCGCTTCTTATCCCAAATCTTGTCGATGTTTTTGCTTGGTGGTGGTTCTCTCCCATTTTTCTTGCATATTCGATGCAAGTTGAAGTAGGAGGTGGAGGTGGAGCTGAAGCTGAAAATAAAAAGTGAGAGCGTTTCTTTGGGGTTTGTGGTTGTGAGAGTGAGTCTAGGCCTCCATACAAAAACTGTTGATGATTTTGGTTCTGGTATTGATGGGGGTATTGCTGGAAATGGAAAACTGGGTCTTGATGCAGTTGATGGTGATGATTTTCTTTTTGTTGTGATGGAGAATCTTGATGGTGTTGTTCTTCTTCTAAGTGACTTGAATTTAGGTAATAATGATGATTCCTTTGAGGATCCAGACTCAGTCCCTTGTGCTTTTCCTCTTCCAGCTTTTAATGGAACAGCAAACTTTTTCTTAGTGGGTTGTTGATTCTTTACTCTCCTTTTTCTTCCCAGTAGTACTAGTACTCTCCTCTTGTTGCTTGTGCAACTGCCACCACTCTGAAACCTGATACTTCTGCTTCTGCTGATGCCTCTCCCAAAACGCCCTGCCATTCAGTTTTCCCAGTTCCATTTACTCAACACCGCAAACCAAAGCCCCCACGCTATTCTGATAAAAGAATAAAGAAAACCAAGCAAGACCCAGAAGCCTAAACGAACTCTATTTTCAGCCTAACCCATCTCTTTGCCTTTCTCTCTCTCTCTCTCTCTGTGTCTGTCTTTTTACACAGCTTTTGATAATTGTGCCTCTTTTATGTACCAAGCAGTACAAATAGGGTCAATTATTTAATACCCCACTTGACCAAGCAAACCAGGGAACTAAAAACACCCACTTTCAAGAGGGATCTTGTTGGGAAACTTCCTGCAAATTTTCCATATTTTTTCCTCGCAGGCACTGTGAGTGAGTAAAAGAGAGAAAAGAGAGGAGAGTGTGAGTGAGATTTGTGTGGTGGTGGGGGTGGTGGGGGTGGTGATGATGATGGAATGGTAAATAGAGGCTATAGGGAAGAGGAATTCTTTGTAGGCCTATAAGAGCCCTTGATGATGCCAGTGATGAGTGTGGCAGTGTTTGGTCAGAAAGAGGATTAAAGATCCCTGTGATCTCATCACTGCGTCTCCTGCTGTTCTTGTACAAGCTACACTACACATAACAACAACCCAAACTCTTTCTCACTCATTCAATCACCTTAACTTTTAGCTCCTCGCCTCCTTTCTCCCTTACAACTTTCACCCCTAAACTTGTTTTTTTGTTGTTCAGTTTTTTTCTTTTTTACATCTTGGTAAGAAGTTATAACTGTTGGTTATATGGCTGAAGAGAGTGTCTGGATGCTTCGGTGGACTATATAGATCCTTTATATGCTACCACCAACCCATTTGAAAGTGACCCCATTCAACTTTTTCTGGTCACTCACTCTCTCTCTCTCTCTCTCTCTAATGCTTCACTTGAAAGACACAACATCATCTTTTTTTTCTCATTTCCCTTCTCCCAACCGACCTTTTTCTTGTTTGTTGGATCACTGCATATTGCATAATAACGGCCACACTTGTTTCTTTTTTTCTTCATTAATTAACTTTTTTTGCTGAATTCTTTATTAATTAACTTAATCTGTAACAAAATATGTTCTTACCTATTTGTCCTGTTTTCTAATTAAATAACCCTGATGATATCTTCTTATCTTTTGGGAGCGGGACCAAAGGCTTGGGGAGCCCTATCTATTATTAATATCTTACCTGGGTTCCATGTAATCAACATTTTCTACATGGCTTTGTAGTTTGTACTGTTGAATTCTCTGTCAATCAATTGATAAGGAAACTCAATAAAAGATTTAAGTTAATCCATTTTATTTTATTTTTTTTCAATGTTGCAAATGGAATTTTAGATCTCGTTTAAAAATAGTCTAAATTATCATAATGTCAAAACATATCCATATCATTAAAGTACAAACTTAAATAAAACATATATATTGACATTTATAAATCCTAGATCACAATACTTTTATAATATTTTCACAACAAATTCTAAATGACAAATTCTTACTATTGGTTAAAAAAGTGATGTCAATGACAAACCCAAATTATAACTAGTAAAAATCTAACACCTAAGATTTGTTGTGAAAATATAGATTTTTTTAATATTGTAATATATATATATATAAATAAAAGTTAAAGTATAGTATTTATTATTATTACGCTCTTATTAAGCCATATCAATAGCCACATCATCCACCTATTTCCAACTCTCTTTTTCCCTCTCTCATTTTTAACTCTTTTTCTTCTTATTAATCCCAAAATTATTGTTAAACTTTTTTCAACTTTTCTCTCCCACTTTTACATTTTCATCTCCTCACTACTATCTACCTTAATATCACTCTTCCTTCATCCCTTTATCTTCTTTTATTTTTGCATCTTCTTGTTTTACCATAAATTTGCAATTCTCTTACATTATATGCATAGCTTTTTCAATTCCCACACAAAATGTTCTCTCTCTCTCTCTCTCTCTCTAAATTTTTTTTCATATTTTGGTGGATTTTTTTTTTATCTTGTATCTCTATTTTAGGTTGATTAACTTTTATGTTCTTTTGAACTCTACTTTGGATTGATGTGATTTAATTTTTTGTTTTTTAGTTGTTATCTTCTTCTTCTTTTTTCTCTTTTTTTTTTTTCCATTTTTTGGTGGATTTTTTTTATCTTGCATCTCTATTTTAAGTTGATTAACTTTTGTGTTCTTTAGACCTCTACTTTGGGTTAATGTGGTTTAGTTTTTTGTTTTTAAGTTGTTATCTTTTTTTCTTTTATTTGATTTTATAGATGTATCTTGTTGCATTCTAAAGATAGTATATTGAATATAGTGTTATTCTATTACATAGCATGACTATGATAATTTGGTGTTTATTACTATATCTTTTAACTCTTTTTTTCTCATCTAATTTCTACAAATTAGTTATTATCTCTCACATTCTCTCTTGAAAAAATGATTACTGTCTCTCTCTCTCTCTCTTTATTATTTATTGCAACTCTACTTTAGGTTGATGAAACATTTGTGTTTTTTATAACTCAATTTTTGGTTAATATGTTTTTGTGTTGTATTTTTTAGTTCCCCAACACAAGTTGTCTCTCTTATAACTTTGGTTTGATTTTTGTTTGAGTTAATATTTAGCTATTTTGGTAGTGAGAATTTAAATTTATATTAAAACAGAATATTGGCCATGCATTTGAATGTATCTATCAATTATTTGAGTAAAATTAAAAAATAATTTTGTTATGAGTTTTGATTATGATAATTTCCTTTAAAAGAATGAGGAATTTGAATAATTTATTTGAAACTTAAAAAGTTTAGTTGTAGAGAAAACAAAAAATTGGAAAAACATAGCACACTATATATCATAATTTCAAAGAATATCGACCAGCTCATAAAAGGAATAATATCAATCAAACACTACACAAAAAATAATTTAATGATATATTGGTAGAGATAAAAATATAAAAAATAATTTTAGAAATTGTTTGATTTTTAAAGAAAACAAACTATCTTCAACAAATTTTGGGGAATTAATTATACATTATATTACAATTACAAAATAATTATCTATTTCCACGAATCGCTTAGATCTGCTACTAGTTAGTTTTAACAATCAACATAATGAATCAAACAACAGTTTCTTTGTGCTCTATACCAAAATCATCTTTAGGCAAAATTTAGAGCATTCACATCCCAAAATTCTATCACATCCTATTTTACCATCCCAAAAAGTTACTTTATCAATTATACCATATCATTTTACAATACTCTCAGCATCCCAACTTTTATTTTACAATACAACACATTAAAATAATATTTCTACACAATAAAATAACATATCCCAAAACCCAAATAAAAACAAAACCCAAAACTCAAAAACCCAGTAAGAGAGAGAGAGGAATTGATAAAGTAAGCGAATAAAATATTAGTTTTTTTTTTTTCAATTCTACCTTTAGAATTGCACTGTAGCACTATTGCAAATTTTTTTGCAATAGTTGGTTTTTACAAGTCTGAATGTGTAAGGGGTTTTGGGCTTTTATGCTAAATTTTCCCTACATTGGTAGAGATAAAAATATAAAAAATAATTTTAGAAATTGTTTGATTTTTAAAGAAAACAAACTATCTTCAACAAATTTTGGGGAATTAATTATACATTATATTACAATTACAAAATAATTATCTATTTCCACGAATCGCTTAGATCTGCTACTAGTTAGTTTTAACAATCGACATAATTAATCAAACAACAGTTTCTTTGTGCTCTATACCAAAATCATCTTTAGGCAAAATTTAGAGCATTCACATCCCAAAATTCTATCACATCCCATTTTATCATTCTAAAAAGTTACTTTATCAATTATACCATATCATTTTACAATACTCTCAGCATCCCAACTTTTATTTTACAATACAACACATTAAAATAATATTTCTACACAATAAAATAATATATCTCAAAACCCAAATAAAAACAAAAATCCAAAACTCAAAAACCTAGTAAGAGAGAGAGGAATTGATAAAGTAAGTGAATAAGGTAGAATTGCACTGTAGCACTATTACAAATTTTTTTGCAATAGTTGGTTTTTACAAGTCTGGATGTGTAAGGGATTTTGGGCTTTTATGCTAAATTTTCCCTACATATGACATATGTCATTCCCAACGTGAATGCTCTAACAAAGAAAAATGGTTAGGATTTGAAGAAATGTGTGAATCATTAGCGAGTATATGCACCAAAAGCTCTTTTAAGAAGGCCCTACTGCGTAACTCTATTTCATCAAAAGCAGCCCGGAGGATAGAAGACAGAACCAAGTCCACAAAGATAGTTTGCATAGAGGAATAAGGGCCAAAATGGCCAAATGGCCATAAAATCCTAACTATATAGTTAGTAGTTCTAATTTCCAAACTATATTTTTTACTAGCATTTCGAGTTTGAGAGACTCGATTTCCATGTAGATGCCACGTGGAAAAAGTGCCACGTGGAAAAAGTGCCACATCAGACATGAACAACCCATAAAAATCGAGTCTCTTAAACTCGAAATGCTAGTAAAAAATATAGTTTGGAAACTAGAACTACTAACTATATAGTTAGGATTTTATGGCCATTTGGCCATTTTGGCCAGAAATAAGCTAACCCCAATATTCCTCTAACTCAACAAGTTCACTGTGCATTACATGCTTTTAGTGCTTTATTGCTTTACTCCACTTAGTTAGCTATTATTAACTTAGACAATGGTATTCTAAATGTACTGGTAGTTTGGATTAGGCTAGTCCTTCTCTAAAATAACCCCTAAAACCAAACTCTCACATACAAGACCGATTCAAATAAACTTAGATTTCTTTTTGAAAGCAATCTGACTGAATTAAAAATAATGACAAGTATTTATTGAAAAATCAAATAATTTTCAAAATTAAATTGTAATTTTAGGGCATGTGTCCTAAGACAGTTCAAAGTTAATTTTGTTCAAATTAGGACTAAATCTGGTTGCAGAAAAATTTATGGAAACATCCTAGAGAAATCCATCATGCATTTCAAAGGAGAATAATGGCAGATTTTTATGAAATAATGTACATTTCCCATCAATTTAGTAATTTTCATATTTCCATGATATCTCAAATGATTGGAGCACGATTTTTACTGTAAATAGTCAAATTGAAGGGAATTTCATGGTTTTTTTTATACATGACTAAAATTAAGTTGATCAAACAAGGTTATGTTTGGTAACAATTTTTGTTTTCTATTTTCAAAAACTTGTTTTTGAGAATATAAAGAAAAAAAAAATTCTTGTATTTTCGAAATCAAACACATGTTTAGTTCGTTGAAATTAAAAAAATAGTTTTTTGAAGAAAAAATAAAAAATACTAAAATATATTGTTACTAGGGTTTGAACTCTAATGCTAACTAATTAAATGAAACAGATTCATTAAATCAAATGTGTGTTTTCATTAACTTTTGAAAACCAGAAACTGAAAACAGCTTTTTGCATGTTTTCAGTTTCCTTCACAAATTGAGTTTTGAGAACAGTTTTTGTTTTCTATCCATTTTGTATTGCCAAACAAGTTTTTTAGTTTCAAAAATAAAAAATTGTTTTTGAAAGCAGAAAATAAGTTAAAAAAATAGTTACCAAACATACTTAGATTTCAATTAAAACTCAACTAGATTTGGTAAACCCAATAAAAATTGATTGAAATCAACAACAACAAAATAGGGTTTAACAGTTAAATCCATGAAATCTCTTAATTCAAGACTCAAATTTCCATCAAAATTCAAGGTTGGACAAAATACGAGAAATACCAATGCCAACAGGCAACAAGAATTGCTTTAAAGTTCGATTAACAAAAATAACCTATTGTAAAGCGTAAACATCAAGGGAAGGTTCTACAAGAGAGTAATACATTAGACAATGCACATGATGTGAAATCTGAGTCCGATGAATGTGCTTAAGATTGACTCTCCATGGTACATGATGATATAGAGCTTCCCGAAGTAAAAAAGATTGATACAATGGTACTCCAGCTCAAGAAAAGACTACCTTAATCGCAGCTTTCATTCCACACACTGATTTTGTAGCTTTCAATGACTTTAATGATGTGGAATGCAAGATTTTTTTATTCTTAGAGTTTGTTTAGGATCCGTTTATTTTGTTGAAACCGAAAACTTTTTATTAAAAATACGTAAATAAAGATAAAAGTTAGCTGAAATAGTATAGTGAGACCCATGAATAGTATCAAAAAGTGCAGTGAAACCCATGAATAGTAGCAAAAATAAGTTGAATAGTAAAATAAGTTGGCAAAAATAATCTTTGTCAAACGAACTAAGGTCTATTTGGATGCATCTTATTTTGCTGAAATTGAAAACTTATTGTTAAAAGTACTGTAGATAAAGGTAAAAGTGAGCTGAAATAGTATAGTGAGGCCCATAAATAATACCAAAAAGTGCAGTGAGGCCCATGAATTGTAACAAAAATAAGCTGAATAGTTAAATAATTTTCATTTTTTATTAGTATCCAAATGGAGGATTGTGCTACTAAAAGTGATTTTGAAATTAAAGCACATGTCCAACACTAGAATTCTTATGCTTCAACACTTCATAACTCGAGGTTAAGGCCCTCTTTGGTACACAATTTTGAACACATGTTTTCAGTTTTTAAACAACATTATACATATTTCCACACACTTTTTCACCCACACGTATTTCCAAAAAAACTAAAAACTATTGTTTAAACACACGTACCAAACATGCCAAGAAGTTTTTCCCAGCCAAGAGATGCTGATGTAGGTAATTCTCAGTTTTAAAAATGGCCAAAAGCAAATGTCCCTTGTATCATTAATCATCCCCCTTTCTTACATCGTCATAACTGTCTCAATGTCGCCTTTAAAGCCTCCACATTGAAAGATTTTGGTAGTTTGCAATTTGACTAGGAGAATAAACTTAAGATTTTGGTAGTTTGCAATTTGACTAGGAGAATAAACTTGGCTTTCTGAAGCATTGGCTCCATCGTGGATGTTTTTAACTCAACTATAGTGCTCTCCACATCTGAAATTTTCAACAAACTCTCTAGATCCTCTTCCTTTGATGCTTCAACTGTTGTAGAAACCACATGATCAAAATGAGAAATTTGTGGGTTTTAATTAATTTAACAGCAAAATCTAGATATAAGATTCAAACCCCGCTTACATCAATACTTAATTAGTGCCTTAGCATGATAACAGAAAGTAATCATTATGAGATTGATGCAATCCTATAAATTATAAAAAAATTAAAATTAAAAAAAAAAAAGAGGAAAATCCGGAGAAAACGAAGAAAGACAACCCCTTCAAAGCTCATAGAGGAGTAAATGAGTGGTGAGAATTTATACTTGCGTAATAGACGCAAGTTGGGACTCCTACAAACCACCTGGACTCAAATCAAGAGAGTTGTGGTTGGTCCTGAAGTGTAAGCCTATAAGACTAAGGTGGAGAAAAATCAGGGCCGGCTTGATGTATTTGGGGGCCTAAGGCGAAAATTGATTATCTTATTTTAGATGCAAAATTACTATTAATTAACATAAACTATGTAGAATTTTTTTTTTTTTTAGAAATTTTATAAACAGAAAAAATTTGACAAAATTTTTCATACTTATTGATATGGTAGATTGATAATAGTATGTAAAAGAGTGGTGTTAGTGGTGGATTTAAACGAGAACTAGTAAAAGTTTGTTAACTAAACTCTTATTATTATTCTTATTTTTTTTAGAAGTACAACATTCACAATATTTTTTTACAACAAATCCTAGGTTTTAAGTTGCCTTTTTTTTTTTTTTTTTTTTTTTTTCTCTCTCTCTCTTTGAAAATATCACTATAATTATTTTTTTGCTATCAATAACAAATTGTAACAACCTGCTACTTAGCATAATTGTAAAAGTGTTGTAAAAAATATTGTGGACGTTACATTTTTCTCTATTTTTTATTTGTTTTTCATCTGGTAATTTTTTTATTTATTTATTAATTATAAATAACCCTATTGGTTAAAATTTGGGACATTTTTTTTACTTGAGGCCTTAGGCGACCGCCTCTCTTGCTCCACTATTCAGCCGGCACTGAGAAAAATATATTGTCAAAAAGATAGAAGGGCATGGGGAACTTTTTAGACTTTTGATTTTATCTGGCGCACCTGGGTCAAATTCTGAAATAATTGAGTTTGTTCTCCTCCACAATTCTTTGAACGCCCTTTTTCTTAGGGCAGACGTATTCCTTTTGTGGGTCATACTCATAGACATATAGACTCATAATCACACTCTCAATTTAGCATGTTAGCTTAGGAGAGAGCTAATTCTTCTCCAGGTGTCATTTTCTTTAAGAATTTGTAAGGAACATTTTGAGTTAGTAGGATGGACAATGATGTGTGAAAGTTCCACTTTTTTTTCCCTTCCATTTTGATTGGAAGAATGGTCCGGTTTGAAGTGGAATTTTATTTCGATTAATATCAAATATGTGAATATAATGTTAATTACTAGATTAACATTGTATGAGACATTTACGATTTTTTTTTTTTTTGAGAGAATTTCAACCTATGGCGTCCAATCTTGATGATAGCTCTTTTATCATTAGATCAAGACACCAATCAGATTTTGTTGTAGGCGGGGATTAAACTCCAAATCTCTTATTCAATCATCAGAGACTTTACCAATTGAGCTAACTGGAACTCATAACATTTACGACTTTTTGTAACATCTTCAAAGACTTTTATATATTTCCATTTCGCATCATAAGGTCTTTAATTTGATAAATGAATCAAGAGCTTTGTAGCTCAACTGGCACCTCCCAACATTTCTAACGAAATCATTCAAAATTCAAACCTTTCATCCCCATTATATCTATCAAATTATTCATAAAAAAAATTAATAAATGGAATGACTGAAATTCTTTGTCATGTTAATTACTAGATTAACTTTTTTTAGGCTAATGACAGGTTCCTTTTAGTTCAAGAAGTTGGAATAAGTTGTATTTAGTAGAAAAGGAAAAAGTTATAATTTTGAAAACTATACCTAATGAGCCAAATAAGCATATATTAAACCTCATGTTGAAATCTTGCAATCAAGATCAAGCTCCAACAATGGAGGTTTGGGAATCACAGAGAGAGAGTGAGAGAAGAAGATAGCAAGTGAGAATTTGTATGAATGATTCTCATGTGTATTAAATATCTGAGCTCTGTCCTTTATATATGAGGAGTAGAGAGGCGAGAAACAAAACTAAAATAACTAACTCCTAAGCTAACCAATACAAAGATAACAAGTGTCAAAACAGATTTCTAACAAACTATCTATATACAAAACGACATGCCGTTTATGCTCACTTATCCTAAACTACTTATAGTTTAAGTAGTTCCTCCTTCATCCTTCATTCAACACAGTTTAACACTCCCCCTCAAGATGAACTGTATATATTGATCAAGTTTATCTTGGAAAGAAGGTGAAAGAATTGTTTTTGCCTAAGAGCTTTACTGAAGAAATCTAATATTTGATTTCTTGTTGGAATGTGGAAAGTCTTGATCACACCATCTTGAATTTTCTCCCTAATGAAGTGACAATCAATCTCAACATGTTTTGTTCTTTCATGGTATACTGGATTTGCAGAAATATACAAAGCTGCTTTACTATCACAATACAAAAAAGCAAGTTGTGTATGATTCAACCCAAAGGTCTTGAGCAAGGCAATAAGCCAAACAATCTCACTAGTCACTTTGGCCATAGCCTTATACTCAGATTCAGCTGAGGATCTTGAGACAACTTGGTGCTTTTTACACTTCCAAGAAATCAAGGAATCTCCTAGAAAAACACAAAAGCCTATAATGGATCTTCTAGTATCAGGGCAAGCGGCCCAGTCAGCATCACAATAAGATTTCAAACGCAAATCTAATTATGCAAAAAGAAACAAGCCTTGTCCTAGTGTCTTCTTCAAATACTTGATAGTATTCTATAAGCTGCCTGTAGATGAGGCACCTTAGGCGAACTTATAAATTGGCTCAACTTATGCACTGAATAACATTTGTCAAATCTTGTCAAGGTCAAGTAGAGAAGCTTGCCAATAAACCTTCTATACAGTGAGGGATCTGAAACTGGATCACCAATAGTGCTACTAAACTTTGTAGATTGCTCCATAGGTATACTTGCTAGTTTACTAGCCAACAAACCTGCATCAACCAGAAGTTCCAAAGTATATTTCCTCTGAGACAAAGACAAGCCTTTTGCAATTCTAGCTACCTTAAGGCCTAAGAAGTATTTCAGAGTTCCCAGGTCCTTAAGCTTGAACTTGTTGTCCAAAAACTGCTTAAAAGAGTTCACTACATCCACATCATTGCTTGCAATTAATATATCATCAACATATACCAGAATAATGATGATAGAACCACCTTAAACTCTGGTGAAGACAGAATAGTTTGACTTGGATTGGACAAATCCATGATCCACAATTGTAGACGACAGCTTGGCAAACCACTGTCTGCTAGCCTGTTTAAGGCCATGGAGAGATTTAATGAGTCTACAAACCTCCCCCTTGCTGCCAAATCTAGGAGGAGGAACCATGCAAACTTCTTCATTGAGATCACCAAGCAAAATAGCATTGTTGACATCAAGTTATGTCAAATGCCAACCATAGACAGCAGCCAAGGCTAGCAAGGTTTTAACTGTTACAAACTTAACCACAAGAGAGAAAGTTTTATAGAAATCAATGCCTTCAGTCTGAGTGTACCCCTTAGCTACCAAGCCTGCCTTATACCTTTCCACGAAACTATCAACCTTCAATTTCACTTTGTAAACCCATTTACACCCTATAGGAACTTTATCAGGAGGAAGCTTACACATAACCCAAGCATGGTTTGCCTGAAGAGCATCAATCTCAGCTTTCATGGCATCTTGCCATCTAGGGTCCAAAATGGCTTAAGCATAAGAGTCAGGTTCTTTAGAAATGGATAAGGCAAGAGAAAAAGCCCTATGACCAGTGGAAAGCTTGTCATAGGACAGAGTAGATGAGATGGGATAGAGTATACCTAAATTATTAGAAGCAATGGAATCATGTGACTGAGTAAAGGAAGCTGAGGCTGACACATGACCAAAGCAAGGTTACAATGATAATCATGAAGATAAGTGGGAGCTTTATAAAGTCTAGTGGATTTTCTTAGTGGTTAAGGAACTGGTGGAGGGGCAGGAGGTTGTTCAATAAGATGAACATGGTCAACTAAAGTAGTAGTGGAGTGATCTAGGTCAGAATTGTTATGAACAAGGTCAAGAAACTCATCAGGAGGTGTAGCTATATCAGTATTTAAGTTGGGTGTGAATTCTGCAGAAACAAAAGGTGATCTAGACTCTGGTATAACAAGCTGCATAGAAAACATGGAATGAGAAGAGGAAGAGGGAAATGAATTAGATTTTGAAGACCAATGCTTGAAAGGAAAAATGGACTCCTTAAAAACTACATCCCTAGAAACAAAACAAGTTCTAGAAGCTAAGTCATAAAGTTTTTAACCTTTTGTACCAAAAGAACTGTAAAGTTGTGATTTACAACTATATTTTATGTTATCTTTAATTCTGTATCAAATTTGATTGTATTTCTGTTCAATCATTTCCCTGTATTTTTGTAGAATTTAATATAAGGGCTGTGTGTGAGAGTTTGGTGAAGATTCTGTAAAGATAGAATTCACGACTAGCTCGCGACTGTCTCGCGAGTGCCAACCCACGAAAAGACCGTGTGAGAAGCATATGCTGGAATTTGAAGAGTCTTTGCCAGGCTAGATTTCGCAAGTCATTCGTGACTCAGGCTAAGTTGCGAGTGACTCACAAAACTCTATACCTGATGTTTTTAAGCATGCCTTTTCACATACCTTTATCAATACTATACAAACCCTTATTACCCATGAAATTGTAAGAAGAATAAGGAGTTTTTCCAAGAAACATTTGAGAGAGAAAACCCCAGCCAAAGACTTGAGAGTTACTGAGTTAGAGATTGTTTACCCACAATCATCTACACTATTTCTCTAAAGTTTCCTTTACTCCTACCTCTCAATCTACATATCCTAGAAAGGTTCTTAACCCAAACACTTACCTCACCCATTCTGAGTGTTGAGAGAAGTTTTGGTGCATATGGGAAGCATTGGAAAAAACCATTGAGTGGTGGATGCAATTTGGAGCTAATTGCGGGATCTGGACAACCAGTGAAGACATGGCTCTGTGAAGCCCGTTGGTAGCAGGAACTTGAAGGGTTCAAGTACATTTGGTAGATTAGGCTTGGAGGGTCTCTTCGTTATTCATGTACTCCAACTTTATTCACTAGTGGATCGATTTCAGCTTGGAGGGCTGCGGAGAGGTTTTTCGCTGAGTACTTTGGTTTCCTCTTCAATAATACGTTTTGGTGTTATCTTGTGTTTGCATCTCTCTTCTTTACTCTTTAAGTTTTACATTTATTGTTTATTGCACTTGCTTATGCCTTAAAGTAGTGTTTCAGTTTTATTGCGCATCTTCTACTCTTGTTCCATACTTAGTTAAGTTAGAATAAAAGCAACTAAGCCGTAATTTAAAATTGGGAGTCTAAATTGGCTATAGTGTTTCACACTATTTAAGCTTTCAAGGAAAATGCGTGCTTTAGCTCTGGAATCAAATTTGGACTTGTCTCTAGATAATATGGAGGCATAACAAAGGCAACCAAAGGATCTAAGGTGGCTGTATGAAGGGGTATGACCTAACAGCTTTTTGAAAGGAGTAACATCACGCAAAAGGGGACTAGGAATTCTATTAATTAGATAAGTTGCAATAAGAACACAGTCACCCCAAAATTTTAAAGAAAGATTTGCCTGGAATCTTAATGCTCTAACAACAGCAAGAAGGTGCTGATGCTTTCTTTCAACAACTGAATTCTGTTGTGGAGTTTCCACACAAGTCAGTTGATGAATTATACCCTTAGAAGCATAAAAGGAAGCCAAGGCAAATTCTAGACCATTATCAAACCTAAGGACCTTAATAGGAGTTTTGAACTGTGTAAGAATCAGATTATAAAAGGATTGAATTAAGAATGAAGTATCAAATTTGTTTTTCATTAAGAAAACCCGAATGCACCTACTATAATCATCCATTAAGGTAAGAAAATACTTAGAGCTATTGAGAGAAGGAGTAGAATAAGGGCCCCAAATATTAGCATGAATTAAATCAAAACAACAAGAAGAAGAAGAAACAGATGAATGAAAAGGCAACCTTTTTTATTTGGCAAGAGGACAAACAAAACAATCAAAGTTCTTATTATTATTGCAAGAAATAACATCTGGTACAAAAGATTGTAACAAAGCTAGTCTTTGTGGGGAAGGGTGACCCAACTTGCAATGCCATAGGCTAGTCTTATCTACTGCAGAAATACAAGAATAGAGACAAAAGGAAGAAAACTTGGAAAGTTTAGAAAGAACATCAAAAACATATGGTGGTAGAGAATCAGCAGAGATGCTTTATAGTGTGTAAAGTTATACTTACTTCTTCCCAACCCAATCATCTTCTAAAGCTGTAAGTCCTAAATAAGACAGTAGTGTGAAAGAAAAATACAACAACAAGATGGATTTTGGGTTAGTTTACTTATAGAAATCAAATTGAAGGAAAAACTAGGAATGCAAAGCACATTTTCTAAAACTAGAGTGGGAGACACCTGAACAGTTCCTATGTGTGTGACCTTAGCCATATCTTCATTAGGCAATCTAACAGAGATTTGGACTATGGAAGTAATGGAAGTAAAAAATTGAATAGAATGAACCATGTGATTAGTGGCTCCACTATCAAGGATCCAATCAATGGAAGCAGTGTGTGTAGTAACAACATTTGAAGAGAAAACAGAATACTCTAAAGAAGGAGTGGACCAAATACCTGAAAACTGATGCCCTTGAAGACCAATGGAAGACTGAGTAATGATGTTGGCAACTTGGTGAGCGTCTATAGCTACTTCTGGTGGTGCTTGAGTACCAAAGTGACCATGAGAATTCAGCAGACCAAATATGCTTAAAAACCACACAAAAATGACCAAAATACCACCAAAACCTAAAAAATGACCAAAATACCACCAAAACCTAAAAAATGACCAAATACCACCGAAACCTAAAAAATACCAAAAATACCCCCATAAACCTAAAAAAATTACCGGAATACCCCTAAAACTTAAAAAATTACCAAAATATCACCGAAACCTAAGAATTACCAAAATACCCCCCTAAACCTAAAAAAAAAGACCAAAATACTCTTGAAATCTAAAAAATACCAAAATACCTTCTAAACCTAAAAAATGACCAAAATACCCCCAAAAACCTAAAAATTGATCAAAATACCCTTGAAAACTAAAAAGTGACCTAAATACCCATGAAACCTAAAAAAAAAATGAAATATCCCCAAAACTCGAAAAATGACTAAAATACTCCTGAAACCTAAAAATTACCAAAATATCCCATAAACCTAAAAATTACCGAAATACCCCCCGAAACCTAAAAAAATTACCAAAATACTCCTAAAACCTAAAAATGAACCAAAATACCACCGAAACCTAAAAAATGAGCAAAATACCCCCAAAACCTAAAAAATTGACCAAAATACCACCTAAACCTAAAAAATGATTGAAATATCCCTGAATCCTAGAAAATGACCAAAATAACCCTAAAACTTGAAAAATGACCAAAATGCCCCCTAAAACTAAAAAATGAACAAAATATCCCCAAAACCTATAAAATGACAAAAATGCCCCTTAAACCTATAAGATCATAAAAATACACCCTAAACCTAAAAAATGACTAAAATGCCTTCAAAAAAAATTATCGAAATACCCCGAAATCATAAAAATGGCCAAAATACCTCGAAACCTAGAAAATTACCGAAATACCCCTAAAACCTAAAAATGATTGAAATATACCCAAAACCTAGAAAATGACTGAAATACCTCTGAAACCTAGAAATTTATTGAAATAGCCCCAAAATCTATATATTAACTGTAAGGACTCAAAATGTGACGATCCCAAATGATATGGGCTTCGCACGTAAAAAGGCCCTTGCAATAAAATTTATAGAGTGTGGGTTTGAAAGGCTAGGTCTTGATCACTAGATGGTGGTTTGTCGTGGCGTTCATGATAGCAGCACGTTTAGTAAGACCTTTCCTCCGGCATGGCCTATACGGATCCAGTCCTTTGGCCTTGTCCGAGAGGTTTGGTTTTCTCATAATTCACCCTTGTTTAGGACTCAGGGTCTCCCACCCCCCTGAGTCCTAAACAAGGGTGAATTATGAGAAAACCAAACCTCTCGGACAAGGCCAAAGGACCGGATTCGTATAAGGCCATGCCGGAGGAAAGGTCTTACTAAACGCGCTGCTATCATGAGCGCCACGACAAACTACCGTCTAGTGATCAAGGCCTAGCCTTTCAAACCCACACTCTATAAATTTTATTACAAGGGCCTTTTTACATGCGAAGCCCATATCATTTGGGATCGTCACATTTTGAGTCCTTACATTAACGAAACACCCCTAAAACCTAAAAAATTACTAACATTCCCTCGAAAGATCCAAAATACCCTAAACCTCTATTTTGGTAAGTTTAGAGGCTTCGGGTGTATTTTATTCATTTTAAAGGTTTAGTGGTATTTTGGTCATTTTAGATATTTTGAGGGGTATTTTGGTCGTTTTAGAGGTTTAGCACTATTTTGGCCGTTTAAGAGTTTTTAGGGTATTTTTGGTAATTTTATAGGTTTCAAGTTATTTGTGATCATTTTAGAAGTTTTGGGTGTATTTTGGTCATTTTATTGGTTTGGGGGTATTTTCATCATTTTATAAGTTTAGGGGGTATTTTGGTCATTTTATTGGTTTAGGGGGCATTTCAGTCATTTTATAAGTTTCAGGGGTGTTTTGGTCATTTTTTAGTTTTAGGGGGTATTTCGTCATTTTTTACGTATAGAAAGGATTTTGCTCATTTTTTAGGTTTCAAGAGTATTTTGGACATTTTTTAGTTTTAGGGGGTCTTTTGGTCATTTTTAGGTTTGGGGGATAGTTCGGTCATTTTTTAGGTTTCATGGGTATTTTGGTAATTTTTTAGGTTTCAGGGATATTTCAGTCATTTTTTTTTATGTTTAGGGAGTATTTTGGTTATTTTTTAGGTTTCGAGGGTATTTCGGTCAATTTTTAGGTTTGGGGGAATTTTGGTCATTTTATTAGCTTTCAGGGGTTATTTTGGTCTCTTTTTTTGGGGGTATTTTGGCTGTTTTATAGGTTTCAATGGGTATTTCAGTCATTTTTGGGTTTCGGGGGATATTTCAGTCATTTTATAGGTTTCGGGGGGTATTTTGGCGATTTTATAGGTTTCAAGGGTATTTTGGTCATTTTTTAGGTTTAGGGGGTTATTTTGGTAAATTTCAGGTTTCAGGGATATTTATGTCAGTTTTTTAGGTTTGGGGGCTATGTTGGTAATGTTTTAGGTTTAATGGGTATTTTGGTATTTTTAGTGGTTTTTGGGGTTTTTAGAGTTGGGTGATTTGTAGAAATAAAGCTTGGGTCTAATTGGGTACCTAGTTAAAACCCAATAAACATTAATGTTAATTGGGTTTAATTGGATTAATACCCATTTAATCCAATTAATAATTGGGTAAGTTTGGGTTATATTAAAGTGGGTGAATTTGGGTGGGCAAATGGGTTTGGGTTGATTTTGCCATCCCTAGTCATAGATTTCATCGAAGGTGGCATTAAGTTCCCTCTTGACATGTTACTTATAAATTTCGTCAACTACATACTTAAGTCTAAGTGGCTTCCAACTCCAACCACTCACAAAGTGATCTCCACTCCGAGGGATTTTGATGATTTCCCAATGGTCTCGTCCCTCATTGATGAGAATAGCAAATGGTGGAAGCCGGACTTGGTGAAATCTCTTTTTCTACACTTTGAAGCTAATGAAATCCTAAAAATCCCTCTCACTCACAGCCTCCCTGAGGACTCTCTAATCTAGTTGGGGAATAAAAAAGGCTCATTCACGGTGAAAAGTGCCTATTATGTCGCAAAGGAGTTAGTGGAGTCAGGTGCAGCTTGAGAAAGCTCATCCAATCACCAAGTTTCCCCTTTCTAGAAGAAGATTTGGTAGTTAAATGTTCCTCCGAAAGTTAAAATTTTTGCATGGCGTGTGTGTTTGGATGGCCTGCCAACAATGCTCAATCTTAGGAGAAGGGGTTTAAATACTGCTGGTTTTTGTCAAATATGCGACAAGGATTTGGAATCAATCTCCCACGCTTTGTTTCATTGCAACCATGCAAAGCAAACCTAGTCTTATTGGAGTGATTGCCCCAAGAATCTTTATTCTCCAACCTAAGACTTCATTGGCATTACATCCCAAATTATGGAGAAAGGTTCCTCCACTGATTTGGACCTTTTTTTCACAGCTGCTTGGTCTATTTGGGGAAACAGAAACAATTCCATACATAATGATGTTGGCTGCCCTCCAACTCAAGTTTGGGAGATTGCAAAGCGATCTTTAATAGACTTCACCACTTCCAACTTACCCGATCACCCCTCCCACCCCACAGTCAGAGCTAATTGGTCTCCTCCCCCTCTGGGTTTTCACAAAATTAATGTTGATGGGGCAACAGCTAATAACAGGGAACACTCTAGTATCAAAGTTATTATTCGAGACCACACCGGGGCCACTATTGGAGCTTTCAACAAGCTGCTTCCATCAGCTTTTCTTGCTTCTATCACCGAGGCTTTTGCTTTGCTACAAGGAGTCCTTTTTGCTGCGAAAATGGGCTCGACAAAAGCTATTTTTGAGTCTGATGCTTTAGCTCTTATTCAGGCAGTTAACTCTAATGAAAATGGGGGAGTTCTTGGTCACATTCTATAGGATATAAGATCTTCAACTCTTGTCTTCAACTGGAGCACCTTCCAGCATCTGGAAAGGGACGGCAACATGGCTGCCCACGAGTTAGCTAGAGATGCAAAGCTCACAGGTCACTCTCACACATGGAAGGGGGTCTCACCTCCTTTCATTCAACAGATCTTAATTGATGACATGCTGTAATTTTTCTCTGGTCCTGTTGTAATCCAATTTCAAATCAATGAAATATTTATTTTCCCATTAAAAAAATAATAAAAAAAACCCTACCCCTGAAATATCGTCCGACTAGCTCGTAATGGGGATGGTGGAGTTGAATTGTTGTCTCGGTCTAAACGTATCAATGTATGGCATCATCTATTTGTATATCTTTAGTTGGACATCCATTGGTTGTATTTCTTATCTGTACAAGAAAAAGGGCTTATTACAACGAAAAGAGTCATTGCAATAACAACTAAAGTCGTTGTAATAAGGAGTTATTGCAATGACAAACATGTAAGCCATTGTAATAAAGTCCGAGGCAATAGGTTTATGCAACACTAGATTTCGTTGCAATAAATTTCACATATTGCAACAATTAGGTCGATGTAACAAACTATTACTTCGACAATCTCGTTGCAATAGGTTGATATTTTTATTAAAACTTTTTTTTAAAAAAATAATAATTTAAAAAATAAATAAATAATTTTTTTAAATAATAATTTTTACATTAATCTTTCCATTAACCTGTTTTGCAATTCAAAAACCATATCTAGGAACTACACTAACAAATCAAAGATACACATAAAAGATGAAAAGTTCGAAGTACTTCATTTCAATAGATATGTCAAAAAACGCATATATATACACAACTTGTTGAGTTTACATTCAAGCATATAGTTTCAAAAGGTATGCAAAAATTAATACAGCATGAAAGTAAAATTTCTTACCGAAACTACTATCCAAGCATGCTTCACGACCATTTCACTGACTTATCACCTATTTTGGAAAAAAAGAAAAAGAAAAAAAAAAGAATAAGAAAGAGTCTCTCCAAGGAGACTATGAAAGAGAGACTAAAATTTGAGAGAGATATTTAGAGTTAATAGATATGAGAGAGAGAGAGAGAGTAAGAGAGAGAGAGAGAGAGAGAGAGAGAGATGGAAATTTGAGAGATAAATTTTGTAGTTAGTAGATAAATTTGAATTTTGAGATAGGCCTAAGAGAAAGAGGGAAAATGAGAGAGAGAGAGAGAGAGAGAGAGAGAGAGAGAGGCATGAGAGAGAGGGAGAGAAATTGAAATGAGAAAAAATAGGAAGATAGATGTGGGTGAGAGAAAGAGGGAAACTAAGATGAAAAAAGAAAAAATAAATAAAGGTAGGCGTGTGAGAGCGAGAGAGAAAGAGAGAGAATTTGAGATTTAAAAAAAAAAATAAATAAATAAATAAATAGAGAGAGAGAGAGAGAGAGAGAGAGAGAGAGAGATAGGCGTGGGTGTGAGGGATATTTGAGATGAGAAAAAAAAAAGGAGATAGATGTGGGTGAGAGAATTGAGATGACAAAAAAGGGGGGGGGGGGGGATAGGCATGGGTGAGAGAGAGGAAAGTCAGGAAACTAATGAAAAAAAATAGCGCAAATTTCACAAATTTTCTCGCTACTCAATTATTCACCTCTAATACATCAACAAAATTTGATGTGAAATAAAAAATTAATTTATTACAACAATATAATTTAATGTGAAATAAAAGATGACCTATTACAACAACATATCTCAATGTAAAATAATAGTTAATTATTACAACAACACATTTTGATATAACATAATAATTATTGCTACAATCTCATATTGATGTAATAAATTTAAGTTATTATTACAACAAAAAACAACTTAGAGATATAATAGTATATATATTACCTCTATTTTTATTTTTATTTTGTTACAATAATATTTGTTGTATTATGTCTTTTTTCTTGCCCTAGGGCATCCCAAGGCCTTGTGGTATTGAGCCTATGGCACGAGGATGACTTTAGGCGCCCAAACTGAGAAGGAGATCCAGGTTTGCACCAATTGAGAGTCGTTGTAATTTATGCAGTGTCTTCTTGAATGCATTTTTTTAAGTTCATATTTTTCTGCGCAACCAAGGACTGCAAGATGCCAATCCCATGCCTTTGCAGGCTTTTGGAGCATAACATCGCCTTAGGAGGGAGATTTGCATGGACAGCCATAGTTTGCTCCCCTTTCTAGCTGCACTATATCCCAAAGTATAGAGCCTACCTTGCAAGCGTCAAGGTCCACAACATAAAGGTAGTCAGATCCCACCCCAAGAGCCGACCTCTTTCCTAGACACAATTCATGGAATTATCTCGCTAATTAAAGACTCCAACCTAATTAAGAAACATGTTGCTACCCTGTTTTGTCATTCTGGAAACCAATTGTCACCGGCCATGCATGAAAACTGAGAAAAATCTTAATTCCACTCTAAACACTAACACCACAAAGCCTGCTCAAACACCTCAACTTTTGGCTAAACCTAGTCAAATTTGGTCAAATTTGGGAATTCTTAAGAAAAATCTACCATTAACCAACTTTGACTAAGGGTGTAAACCAGCCAAGTTCAGTCAACTATTAGGAGAAATTACACTTTATCACTCTAAATTATACTTTTAATTACATTTTGCTTCCTAAACTTTTCGAATGCACATTTTGCACCATAAACTATGATTTTTGTTACTCTTTGCATCCCGACATCAAGTTTGTTGTTAACTTGAATGGAAAAATATAGCACCGCGTAAAAAGACATAATTGCCTCAATTCTCAATACTTTAAAAACAAAAGATAAATTATACTTTATCACCTTAATTACACTTTGCATCCTAAACTTTTCGAATGCACATTTTACACTATAAACTATGATTTTTGTTACTCTTTGCATCCCGACGTCAAGTTTGTTGTTAACTTGAATGGAAAAATATAGCACTGCGTAAAAAGACATAATTGCGTACATTCTCAATACTTTAAAAACAAAAGATAAATTACACTTTATCACCCTAAACTATACTCCTAATTACACTTTTTACCCTTAACTTTGAATTTCCATCCAAGTTAACCACAAAATTAACATCGAGGGTGCAAAGTGTAACAAATGTCATAGTTTAAGGTGCAAAACGTGCATTTGAAAAGTTTATAGTGCAAAGTGATTATTCGCTGCGCGCATGCAGTCTCCTACAACAGCAGGGCTCTTCGGGGGCAGGTGTCTCCAAAAGGCTCTTAAGAGTCTCTGGCGGTCGCGCAGGTCGTTCTCTACCTACTCTATCTCCTCTCCAACTAGAGCGAGCCTTTCTGAAATAGCCATAGTTCATCAACCGTGCTAATCAAAAAATTCTTTGATTTTCTTTTAGAGCTCGAAGGCTTATTGAGCCTTTCTTTATAGAGTGTAGAGTAATCCTGCCATGCGGCACGAATTTGATGGCAGGCACAATCCTTACTAGTTTGCAGTAGTTGAGTACTATCATGCCTGTGTGAACAAACCAATCAGCCAATTATCCTATCCTTACCTTCATTTAACGGATCAACACAAATAGAAAGCATACACGATAGAGGAAGCATACGGGATCAGAGAATATTGGAAGTCCACAACCGATATCGAAAACATGAGAAAGCCGTTAATGCGTCCCCTTACTAGATTAAATAGGGCAATTCGTAATGCTCTCTTCCTTCCTTGCCCGCCTCAAAATATTCCTTCCTTTTTAACTAGTAAAGTTCAGGGTGGTAAAGTATAATTTTCCCCAAGAATTAAAAGTTTAGGCTTGTACATTTTATTTTATTTTGAACACAATCTGAGCTCGAGCTTATTATCAAACAACATCACATATTCAAGATTGGTTCATTTTCTTGTTAAACAAGTTTGAGTCTGTTCACAGGCTTCTTGATTAACTAATTATTTTCCCACAAATAGTACAACCATGATTGGTTCTTAAGATAAGCTCAAGCTCGAGCTCAGCCTTAAGGTATTAGGCTATCATTTCTCGAATTGCTTTCGGCGGTCCTCGGGTAAGGTGTTACCTCGGCAATGCGATCTCGTCGGCTTACCTCAGCCAAAGGATCCAAGTTAGTCTTTTTTCTTGGGAGTTGGGCCAAGCCCAGATCCTCAGATCTTTGCTCTTATCCAACTTCTTCGGCCTATGACTTACTTGAAGGAGTCACCCCCCTACACAAGGTATACAACAAACATATGGCTATATGAGTGTGATATCTCTATTTTTTAAATTACTTTAAATGACAATCAATTCCCTCCTCTCCATTATATAAGGGAAAAAAGTTTTAGGTTTTAATATATTAATTATAATCAATAAATCACGATAATCATTTAAATAATAGTTACATTCTTGCTCACCTATATATATATATATGAGCAAACCATAACTTGGAATTCACAAGTATGAGAGTAATATTCTACCACACAAAAATTTATACAAAGGTTTGTCATCCTTTCATTTTTCTACTTTATTTTTATTATGTCAATTTGAATTCATTGTTTTTGTAAGAGTCATGTTTACATGTATGTCATATATTTGATGGCTGATTTAAATGATTTCTTGACAATTTTGTTTGAACAATTTGATAAGTTATGTTATATAGTAGTTTATTAAGTTAAGATTTCTCTTTTGGTCATTCACAAAATGAACCTTAACCACTTATTATTATAAAATTTTTACTTTCAAATAAGTTTAACTAAAACTTAATTTGGATTTTTTTTTCTCTAAGCACCTATTTCCTATCTCTCTAAATTTTCAAGGTTTCTTCTTTATTAATTTCATCCATCTCTACATAAAAATCCTCAAGTTTAGGGCTAAGCAAATGGACATTGAAATTCAAAAATAAATTCTCAAGATAAATGCAGATCTTATTTTACTTATTATTAAAAAATATATACTTTCATCTTTCTTAATTATGCATACAATTTAATTTATAAATTTCTTTAACATATCCATTCAATTGATATATTTTTAATCAATCCATTATAATAAATACTAATTTAAGTGTATATGTGTGTGAAGCTCCCTCCTAAAGACTTGAATCCCGGCCCTTCCCATAAATACTTATACTTGTGGAGTGACTATCATGCCAATGGTGTGTGGTGGTAAAAGTCGTATATATCTAATTATATACATGTCCTCATAAAAAATAAAAATAAAAAAATCATTTAAAAGAGTTAAAAAAACCCCATCTTTAAATCATTGTCATTTGAATTATTACATATTATATTCCATGAAACGACAATGGTGAAACCAATTAATTTCTTCCAATAAATGTTTTTGGTAGTCCAAATATTAAAATATATATATATATATATATATATATATATATATATATATATATATATAAACATAATAATAACAATGACATGAAAATATAAAATCTAACATTTTTGGTAGTTTAAGTTATAAAAAAAAATAAAAAAAAACAAAAAAACAAAAAAAAAAAAAATGAAGTTAGAAATATGTAATTATTTTTTAAATGGGAAATATGAGAATGCGTACAATGATGACACATGTACTTTTCTCAAAGCATGTGAGAATGACATATGTTAAAATCATTATAATATCTTTTGATTTTAGAAATATAACTAGGAAAATAAGAATAATGCTACAGACACAAACTTTTCTCAATAACCACTCGCTACATTAATAGTTTGTAAAAAATTTTGTAATAAAGTTTGTATCTCTAGTATTTTCCAAAAAATAATAAACACAATTAATTTCTCCCCATAATGATAATTTACAATTAACCAAATATTGTGTGTTTAGTACTACTAAAATTTCCCTTAAACGTTTTAGGCAGTCTAGGAGAAAGAAAACAACTTAAATAATATTAATTCTAGGTTACAAAATGTAAGGACTTATCCGTAATTAAATTCGGACGTTAAAGGCCCAAACAATAAATTTGTAGAGCGTGGATGTCAAAGAACTAGACTAACCCCAAAAGAAAAACGATCAAATTCCACATTTACAGATGGATTCGCCCTAGTATAACGATCAATTTTTCCTGAAAAACAAGTTCAGTTCTTCGTTTCACAAGATTTTCTTCTTAGTACTACTTGTTTAGAAGTTCTGATCCCTTCTCTCAAAGCATTCTTCCATGTTATATACTGCCCTCTTGGCGTCATTTTCACCACACACGTGTTGGTTGGATTCGGAGGATCCCCTCCCGTCCCATCCAACACCTTCTGAAACCTCCAACCAGCAGCTGTAAGGCTGCTTCATCACTGTTCAGGTATCACCTCCACATCAATGCGGCCAGAGAGTTGGTTGAGAGGCAATTAATGCGGAGGCAGTTGTTATCAAAGATATTTATTTACCCATTTTCTTCCTTACCCTTGGTCCCATGTCCCACCTTTAGTGGTAATTTAGCTCTGAAGTGTGTTTGTAACAATATAGCGTTCAAGTCGTCCTCGGACACATATTGCTGAGAAGGATTTTGTCCTCGGACAAACACTGAACTCACCTCATGCGATATCTACTTTTCTTTTCATTTGGTTACCCTTATAATCTGATATGGGCCTCCTCGGACAGTTTTACGTCCTCGGATGGGCCACAGGCCCGGTTAACACGGTTTTAACAATTATTGATTAACCGGCCCCCACACAAAATATTGTGCATTTAATGCTACTAAAATTAATGGTGTATTAATTAAAAAAATTGTGTATTATTATTATTTGTCAAAAAAATTTAGTAGTATGTATTACTAATGATATTTTTAGTAAATGTAATAACTAATAATGATAAATTAGAAATGCATGATCTATATATAATATAAAACGCGATACGTTTGACATTTTGTTTACCACTCCTTATTGCGCCATGTGACTATATAAATTTATATCATGTATATATTTAAAAACACCGAACAGTTGTGCATTTTCATTTTTCAATAGGCACTTTTTCAATTAATAGGCATATTTTCATTCAATAGGCACATTTTTGTCAATAGACACATTTTCATTCGATATGCACATTTTTGGTTAATAGACACATTTTGGTATATATATTACAACATATCTTATATATAGCTATATATACAACACAAATTAAATTAGAGATGCAATATTCTGTCTCTTATTCATTCCCACAAAAAACTAATAAATAAAACAACATTACTTTCTTCTATCTAACTAATAAAACTTTGTGCTATTTCTTTCAATATCTTTTTTTTTTTTTTTTTAATTTCATGCATTTTTGCTTACTACTCCAACTAAAAAATAATGGTTTTTTTTTTTTTTAAACTCATCCAGTAGCTATTCTCATGCATCGCAAAGGTTAGCAACTAGTGACTAAATAATTACAATAACAAAAAAACCAAAAATATTCCTTTGGTAGTACATTACCCTATAATTAAAAATAATTCCAAAAGGAAATAATGAATCACTAAACTAAAATAGTACAAGTAGATTAGTTTTCATGCATCACAATAATAAGAATACAAATTTACAACAACAAAAAAAAAAAGTGTGCAACACATGGTTCTATGACTAGTAAACATAATAGATGATAACGCGACAACAATATGTACAAATCTGGACCAATGCACAACTCTTTACTATTAATTAGGGATGAAATTTGGATTTTGTTTTAGATTCCATGACTAGGAGTCTAGGACCAGAAAAAGTTCCAATAAAAAAAAAAATAGAAGACACCACTTTATATTTATAAGCACTAAAGTGCAGAATAAGCTAAACAAATTTCACCTTGCAAGAAGAGGTTTTAGATAAGTGGGAACACAACACAAAAGTTTGACAAAGATTAGTTTATATATTCATATTGGAAACTATATACAGTCTACAGCATGGACTGAAGTCACTGAAAAAAAAAATCTAAAATTATTATATGAATATTTTTTATGAATTATATAAAGATTTATTTTCACAATAATATTTTACAATTATTAGAATAATCATCATGAAACAGAGCATTATAAGTTGAAGTTTTATTCTTAAAAAAAAATAAATAAATAACAATGGTTAGCTTGAATAAAAAAAGAACCAAATTAGCTCCATCCATTTTACCATAAAATATTCCTTTCAATGATTCCCCTTTTTTACCCTACACAAACGGCATATATAATTATATATCTCAACAAAAGCCCAAACAAGTTGATTGGAATATTTAATTCGCTTTATCCAATTTGGCGGGCGTTAAGAGCTCGCACATACTCGTAACCCCATTTTCTTTGGGATGAAGGTTCGGGTTATAGTTTTGGAATACTCTCTAATCAAATTTAATGAAAAATAAAATTTTGTACTTTAGGAATGAAACCTTTAGAGAGATGCTTGGTCATGTGACCTAAAGAGTAAAGATCTTTGCTACGTTCGCAAGTGAATTCGACTATTATTCAACAGGTATTTGGCACTAGAAATCATAGCATTTAGTTTTTGAAAATTTTGGACTCACGTGAGATCCACATGTGCTCTTGGTTAGAAAAGTAATGGAGTATTGACACAAGTGGCCTATTTGGCACAATATTAAAGTTTATGTATAAAATTTACAAAGAAAAAAAAAAATCAAGAGATCTTAGTGTACCAACATGGAGCTTCATAAGGGGTCCGTTTGGATTGAGCTTATTGTTGCTGAAACTGAAAACACTGTAGCAAAATAATTTTTAAATGTGTGAAAAGTACCGTGGAACTCATTTTTAATATTTTTAATGCGTGAACAGTGCTGCTGTTACAGTACGTGAACAGTATTACTACAGTACATAAACAGTAATTTTTGTCTCTGTACAGTAAATTTACTGTTCATGCACTGAAAAAAAAAAAAAAAAAAGGACAGAAACGCGGAAATGAAAACGTGAACGTTGGCTTCAGCTGAAACCAAACGCTCACAAGATGTAGTGCAATGTCCCCCTTTTTAGTTATCTAAAACAGGGTATTCAACCTATTGTTCCAAAAAATAGATCAAAGCAAGATCTAGTTCCAACTCCCAATAAAACTAACCAGAAACTTAATTAATATAAGAGGTTAAAGTACACGAATTTTTATAACTATTGATATAATATGTTATGAATGAGGTCATTCTAGAATTGGTGTTGATGATAAATTTAAGTGATTGAAAGTAATGTTGTTTGAATTATAACAAATTATTTAAAAATATATAAAATTATTTATGAAAAATATTGTGTCTAGCAAAATTCTAATTAAGTAATGAAAGTAAGATCCAAGAGGAGGATATAGTAATGAAAATATTTATCCGAAAACTAAGGTTAAAAGTAAATTTGTTATAACTTATTATCTGGGCCATTAAAAAAGAAAAAAAAGAAAAAGAATTAGTAATAGCCAATTTCCCCGTCTTTATCTTAATTGTGGGGTTTCTGGCAAAAAGGTTTGAGTTTTGTGTATCTAAATGATTTTTATCCTTCGTTCAGTCCCTTTCCATAGTTCGCCGCCCCATTCATCTTTCCATAAATAAGAAACAGAGAGAAAGCAAAGTAGTAGCTGCAGCCTGCACTGCAGCATCACCATCATAAGCTAAAGCTGCTACAGCTCTCTCTACATACTCGTACAGTCATACTGTCCTATTCCATTGTTTTACTTTTCACTTTACAGTGGGCTGCACCTATGATATATTTTATATTTTATATATATATATTTTATTAATATATACCCTAAAGACACATATTAACTGGATTATTTATATATATTCAGTTGTAAAATCAATAATAAGAATATATAAAATAAAAAATAATATATTAATAATATTAAACATGACAATTGGTTACTGGAAGGGGAGTGAGCTTTTATATATATATATATATATATGAGTCCGGTTAATATTAACCATCTATTTTGAAAAAAAAATTATGAAAAATTAAAAAAAAGTTAAAATAATGAATTACCTTTACATTTTTTTATAAAAAAAATTTTAAAATGAATTATTAATATATGACTTAAAGACACATATTAATAAATTTCTATATATATAATATTTGTTTAATTGTTTGGGTTATGTATTGTAGAAAGGTCATGATGATTCGTGAAATGCATGGGACCAAGATGATGTGTTCAAATTGTTCTTTGAGCTAAAGAGCATGTGAGCGAAGGCCCACTAAATGATTGGTGTACTGTTGGTCTACTCTGCTGGGGCAGTACTAGTACTTTTTGGGAAGTGAGATTGTCAACTAGGCTGGTCATCATAGGTGCCATTACTTATCATTAATTATGGTATTACTTTCAAAATCCAGTAGGATCATTTTTAAAAGGAATTGAAAGGATTTATTTCATTTGTGACAAAGTTTAGGGTGACATTATATATTATAAAATCAAAAAGGCTAGGATCACGATTAAAGCAAAAACTTTTTGCCACAACTTGGTGGACAAGTTGCCGTAAAGCCGCAGCTCTAGAGTATTTTCAGATTTTTTAAATTTTTGTATTTTTTAGAGAATAAAAATGGTTATATTTATCTTTTATTTATTTATTTTTTCAAATACACTTTTTAATGTGTTTTTTATTTATTCTTTATCTCATTTAAATATTAGTTAATATAACAGTATGAGAGAAAAAAGAAGAAGAAAGAATTGATATAATAATAGTTGCTGTAATTTTTTAATAAAAAAATCCAATTGCTAATGTACAGTATTCCATTAGACTTGATGAGCTATTATTTATTAGCAAAATTTTTTTTGTGATTTAAAGAAACCATTGGAGACCATTTTTTTTGTTATCATTCTCTATTGTAGAGATTATTTTGTTTTTACATATGCGGTTGGAGATGCTATGTAATCTTAGCATTATTGTTATAAAATTTACCATCCAAACCTTATAAACCAGGGATGGAGCTATCATTGGACTAGGTACAATGACACCAGATTTTTTTTAAAAAAATATTATTATATATGTGTACTAATTTTAGTATTTTTGTTTTATAAAATTATATTTTGTTTCTCTTAAATAATATCATTGATTCTTTTAAGCATAATGCTATACTTAGAAACTTTTTTAAAACATTTTTATAATTTTTTTTTTAGCAAATTCTTATTGGTTCGCATAATGAGCCCATCACTCACATCATTTTTTTTTTACTTACTAGTAACCACTTATCATATCAGTAATTTATAAATAAAATTAAAAAAAAAAACTTGTAGTTCTAACATTTTTCCTCATTTTAGTGACCATAAAAAAATTTATAGATATAAAATCTAAAATAAAATATACAAGCCCAAAAAAATAGCTAAACAACAAAAATTACCAGTAGTAAAACTTGAAAAATCTTAGCTCAATTAACCAATTTTATCAAAAATAAACAACTCTACCTTTTAAAAATTTTTAAACAAAAATAATTTTGTTCTTATCCAAAAAAAAAAAAAAAAAAAAAAAAAAAAAAAAAAAAACTCAACAGCTAAGTAGTAGCAAAGTTAGAGGTTGAAACCACTGCACACAGCCAACAGTAAAACCCTCCCCCTAACTCAAAGTTCTAACTTTGTCCTTATTATAAATTAATGCATGATCTAAAAGAAAATGTATTATCTATCACAAATTAGTAATTAAAATATGATTACAACCAATTCCATTATTTTTATGGATTGAAGCTGCACTAATCATATTAGTCTACATTAGTACATAAGTTATATAAGTTTTTTGTACTTCAATTTGTAACAGCTTTTCTAGTTTTCTAAAATTTAAAAAGAATGGTTTATTGCGCATGTACACTAAAATGACTTCCCATTATTGTATTTTTTTTTTTTAAGATTTTTTTTTATACAATATAGAATAATAATATGTGTTAATCTTAGTGTAAAAAGAGTCCACCTCAAATAAAATAAAAATAAGAAGTAGTCTAAAAAAAGTGCCTGTATGCTGCATTGGCTGAATTACGATGTCAAAATCATCATAACTTTTTTTTTTGAGAATATTAAATATTTTTAACTAACATATGAGGAGAGGAGAGGAGAGGAGAGGAGGGAATGTTTTAAATAAACTTATATAAAAAAAAATAACACATTGACAAGGACGTTCAAAAGAAATTAAATATGTTAAGAAGAAGTTACATGGCCTTTTATCTTTCAGTCAAATAGTAAAGCCATGCATGATACAGATACTATCGTGGCCCATATGTTTTTTTTTTTTTTTTTTTTTTTTATGGGAATCGTGGCCCATATGTTTTATTTGCATTTTTCCCCTAAGAAACCCCCAATGCAAACACGTTGCCATGTCGCTCGGCATGTTATGTAGGGTCCTCTTAGCGTAGGGCGATGTTACTGTAATAATTGACCCACGATTCAGGAATTTTGTTTAGGGTACTGGTTAAGAAACTTAAATTATACCAAATGTAATAAAAAGAGAGTTACATATATTGCCACCAAAAAAAAAAAAACTCTCACATACGCAAACACATAAAATCTTACAATGTATTTTTACAAATTTTCTAATGTTGAAATTATTACATAATAGTCTCATTATCAATGTTGCAAGCTACATCTTTTCAAAAGTTTAGTTAAATAAATTTTTTCTTGGATTTTTTATTTATATTTATAAGGACCTAATATATTGTTAAGTGACTAAAGTTTAAAGACAAAGTTTGATTACAAATTTAGTTGTAACCTAAGACTACAACTCTCACTAAACAAATTAACATTTCTACATATTTTGAAAATCTAACCGTTGATTTACAGGTTCTCTATATTCTTAAAACACATGCCAAATTTCATATCAATCGGATATTGTTTATTATTCGATTCATAAACTTATTTTTTATGTATAATTTTAGACTACAAAAACTCGAAATTAATTTAAATATTTTATTGACGGTATAGTTATTGATTTTTAATCTTGTTGAAATTTTACAAATATAAAAGATATAAGAAGAAAATGTAATTAAATGGTGGATTTGTTAAAATTCATCACATCCAATAAATATATTTAATGGAGTTGTAGTCTTAGTCTACAACCAAACTTGTTGCCAAATTTTGTCTAAAGTTTAATTATGTTGGACCTAAAAAAAATTTAGGATGGTCACAAATTTGTTTTAAGAATAAAAAAAATCATAATTTTTAAAATTTATATGTAATAATTTTTTTTCAGGCTAGGATGGTCCTATGACCACCCTGTACTCTATATAGAGCCGCCCTGAATTGACCCAAAGGATGCAACTATATATGTGCGAGTACATAATGTACAAGAATTACACTCATTGTTTTGTAGTTCATGATCCTTGGTGGCTGAAGCTGGAGCAGCATTATTGGCTGCATACAAAGTGGTGGAGCATGGGTATCAATTTGCTCAATGTAATCCAACATGGGAATTGGGAAGTATGTCATACCTTTGGAGTTGCAAATTTTGTAGCCCATAATTAGACATGCCAAATGGGTTGAGTCAAGTTAATTGAATTACGAGTTAGGTCAATCGAGCTGCCCAGTATAGTTTGGAGTTGCGAATTTTGCAAGGCCTTTTATATATAAATTTTAGTTTAATAATAATAATAATTATTATTATTATAATTATTATTATTATTATTATTGTGGGGTACAGAAATTTGATAAGGTAATCGTGTCATGTGTCATACCCAAGGCTGAGGAGGCCAATACAGTTCTGAAGAGTCCATACACTCAGATGGTAAGGCCGGAGAGGCGAGCCATGGCCACATCAATGGCACATTACATGAGTGGGCCACACTATAGAGGAAGAGCTTTAGAGAGGGGATTAGCCCTAATGTAATTGGAGGGATGGTAGCTGTCACCACATTTAATGCACCTCACCAAACACCCTAGCCACATTTATGTGAAGAAGACCCCTGAACAGTGTTGTCTTGGTTGCCACAACTTACAGAAGACTTGGAAGGGCATCTAATAGAACAAGTACTCAAGTAGTGGCCTGCATAATCAACAAATTAAGGGTTAAGATCAGCCAAAGGAAGCTATATAACGTGAGAGATCCTCCAGGGACTAAGGGGGTTTTTTTATCTAAAAAACTAGAAAAACACTTTAACATAAAGAACTGAAGTTGTAATCAAGTTTGAGAAGAATATACTTTACTCTCCTCGAACCTTGCCGAGGAAGGATTGCTTCGCATAAAACCTGTTTTCCTTTGTTTTATTTCAATCTTAAATTCATTATGGACGTTGACCAACTCACCGAAACCTAGTTTTCAGCCCACTCTCTAAAAATTCATTGTGTTGGACTCTTTAGGCCTAAATCCTTTTACTTGTTGGGCTCAGGAAACAAAATGTTGCCTTTACAATTATTATTATTATTATACAATATATAAATTCTACTTTAACTTAATTTAATGTGTATATGAATGTGAAACTCTCTCCTGAAAACTTAAACATCGACTCTCCCCCCCCCCACCCCACCCCACCCCATAAGAACTTTGTACTTGTAAAGTAACCATCACCCCAAGGGGTTGCGGTGATTAAATTATTTAATACTAAACAAATCGATGTTAATTTGATGCATTAAATACATAATTTAATGAATAATACTAAATAAAACTAATGTTAATTTCATATAGAGAATTGAATATCATAGTTGAAGCATAAATTTTAACAAAAAGAAAAAGAAAATTACTTTATCTTAGATATATGATGATATATAGTTAAGTAAATTTGTAATCTAATTTTTAAGAGAAATAGATAGATATTATTTGGTGTGTGGCTTTTGTAGGAGATTAGTTTACAAAAATTAAAGTCTCAAATTATTAAGGGAGATTTATCATCATTCATGATCTAACACATTTGCAACTTTTTTTTGAAACATTTTAGGATTTCAATTGGGTTAGATTTCTATTAGTATCATATTTTGAGAGCCTTGTTAAAAATAAAAAATGAAGATGCTAAAGGTATAACAAAATTTTCACAATATGATGTGACAATAATTGTAATTGATGAACTTTAATAACATAATTAATGAATGTTTGAATTACTTATTTTGTATGTGTTGGTGACATGATAGTTTGTAAGTTTATAATAAAATTTGTAGTATTCCATAGCATCACTAATAATAAAAAAGTTACACAACCATTTGAAAAAATTCATATATATTTTTTTTTTATAACATTTGGGCCTTTTACAATGGGGACGGGACCTTTTTTCTTGGGGGTGGAATTTTTTTTTTTGTGGTGGGGGCCTTAGCAGGGCAAAGGTACATTATGTGTTGGGGGCCATGGGCTTTAGTTGGTAAATTTAGATTTCACCCCATTTTTTTAATAGCCGGCCCCCACAAGAATAAAGCTCCACCCCCCCCCCCCCCCAACAAACACATCAACCAAATTTGGATCCCCAAAATCCTAATTTTTCACCATTTGTTCTTTTCCATTCCTTCTCTCAACACTTAGGCTATATCTCATATACTTTTATTAACTTCTTCTAACTTTTAGTTTTAGTTCCATTTAGAAGATTCATTCATTTTTTCTCCAAAAAAAAGAAGAAAGATTCATTCATTTTTTTCTAAAAGGATAAAACTTACATAATAGTATATTAAATTCCCCAATTAAACTCAACTATATCAAACACAATTGTTCTTGAAAATGAAAATAATGTTTGTGTTTTAATGGTCATGGTAAATAGGTGATTGAGTTTCATTAGAAAATGTAATGTACTACACTTAAAAATGTACTGTGTTTAAGTTTTTCCCTTTCCCAAAACTCTACAATATGCCCTTTCATTTTTAAGATATAGTTTCAACTTATGGCATCCGATCCTGATTATTACTCTTTATTATCAGACTATAATACCAATTTTTTTTTTTTTGTAAGTGATGATCAAACCCCATATCTCTTCACTTGGTTGTTTAACTTGTTAGTATTTTAAGTGCTAATAAGAATTAAACTAATAAAAAAATTAATGCTCAAAGACGCGTATGTATGTTGTAGTTTGAATTTTTCTTGAATTATAAAATAATATGATAGTTTTACTTCGGCCCCCCAAACATAAATTTCTGGTTCCACCCCTGGGCCTTAGACTAAGTCCTTAGAGCATCCACACCAGCTCTTTTATAAATGTGTAAAATACATATTTTGACCACTTTTACATATTTTGAACCAAAAAACACTTCACATCAGTCCATTTAAAAATGTGTAAAATCATCTAAAATTTTCAACGAGCTACAGTACCCGTGTAAATTTACACGGGCACTGTAGCACGTGTATTTAATTTTTTAATAGTTTTTTCTCTCTCCTCTCTACCTAACTCTCACCTCCCTCTCTCTCAGGCGCACAACACAGCTCTCACTTTCTCTCATCTCATCCATTTTTCTTCCTCTAGCTTCCACCGATCGCCATCGCCGTCAATGAGAACAAGGTCGAGCAAGCCGAGTCGCCGGACGAGTTCGTCGCCTAGAATCTCGTGGGTTTTGATCCATTTTTGGTTGAGCTTGAAGCCGGCGGCCGTCGCGAGAAGGTGGCGGTGCTGCGAGGCACTTTGGTTAAGGCCGACGGCTGTTGTGAGGAGGTGGGTTTTGATCCATTTTTTCTAGTTTTTTGGTTGATTGTGGGTGTGGGTTGGTGGGTTTTGATCTTGATCGGCTTGGCTTTTCTGGTTCATTGGTGGGTTTTGATGATCTTGCCGCCGATTGGGTGGGTGATGATTTGGCTGGGTGGGTGATGATGGTGGTGATGGTAGTTGTGGGTCTGTGAGAGAGAGGGGCAGTGAGGGAGTGAATAATAAAAAATTGTAAAATAATGAATATTTTATTGAATAAATGTGTAGAATAGATAAACTGATGTGGGTGTTTTGTAAAAGTGGATGTGTAAAATAAAAAAAATAAGTTTTTTCGTGTAAAATAGACAGAAAATTTAAACGGACTAATGTGGATGCTCTTAGGCCAGCCCTGTGGGACAGGTGGATTGGATTGACCTATATTTTACACATTAAAAAAAAAAAAAATTAGAATACATGTATCTATCACTTGTTTTTAGATAATTATAATATGCTACTAATTTCGCTGCTCGAACCTTTTCCCCTTAGGCCCCTAAGCACTTTATGCATAGGGAGGTGCCAATTCAGTTACAAAGCCCTTGGCATGTATGTATTTGTGACTTACGCTTTGTTTGTTTCAGCATTAACGTTTTCTAGAGAATAGGTCATTTTCCTAAAAACAATAAATTACTTGTGGTGGAATACATTAATTTGGACTCACTCATGTTAAGAAATAGCTCAAATCAACAAATTGATATTTTTTTCATTAATCATAAAATACAAATCCCAACAAGCTTAATAGTAATGGAACACAATGCAAGTGATTCAAATTTCTTAAATTTATTTTCTTTCATTTAGTTCTTTTTATCAACCAAGCAAAAAACTAATACATTCAAAACAAAAGGAGAATTACCCCCCAAAAAAAAAGTTACAAAAACAAAAGACTAAGCTAACTACCATTGTTCTTTCTACCAAATTTGGAATGGAAAACACGCAATTCTTTAACAAAATCCAACACTTGGATTCAAACCCACCATAAAATCTCAAAAAAAAAAAAAAAAACCAATTAATTGTATATATTTTAAGTTTACACAATTCAATCGTGGCTATTATTCTAACAGTTCAATTGTTACATCTAGCCAAAAAAAAAAACCAAAATTGTTTTTTTTTGAGGGGGAATTCAAAATTGTTATGATATAGATGTAGTGTCAATGGAAAATTAATGCCACCATGAGGTGAGTTTTGTGATAAAGGAGTAATTTTATAACGTGGGTGTTGTTTAATTGTTTTGATCCTCAAGTATGCGCAGCAGAATAGGGGTTTTTTTTTTTTTTTTTTTTTTTTTTAAGAAAGAAAACGGGACTTAGATTGATAAATATAAAAAGAATACATAGATATTGTTTCATAATGATGTGGTTGGGCAGATCCAAAAATAAATAAAAATAAAAATGATGCTGTTGGGCTGGCAGTAGTGTGGGCAGTGGCTTTATTATTATAATTATTAATTGAGTTTGGGTTATGCACTTATTCAAGAAATCTAAATTTATTATCATTTTTTTATTTAAAAAATATCAATTTAGATTAACCAAAAAAGAAAAAGTCAGATCACAAGTCAACATGTTTTTACTCCTAGTCAAAAGATTCAGGTTCGAATTAGGTTGTCAGGTCATAACCCATTTTTCCATGTCTCCATAATATTGCTAGGTGGTCATTTTTGTGTAATAATATGGGAATCCTCCCCATCTCTAGTATTCCATATTATTGTTTTTGCAATGAAGGTGAGGATGGGGAAGATTCCCTTGTATCCTCTTTTATTTCTTTGCAATGAAATGAGGTTATTCAGAAATAAGAAAAAAAAGGGTAATTTCTACCACACGCACAAAAAAAAATAAAAATAAAAATCATTCTTGGATAAAAATTTCATTAAACTAAAAGAGAAAAAAAAAACTCCACAAAATTTGAGCTTTAAAAGTGAGTTTTAGTTAATTCAACTGATAAAGTATTTTATCATCGAATAAAAGATCTGAGATTTGAATTTTGCCTATACCAAAAATTAGTTGATATCTTAGTCTAATGATAAGATAAATCATTATGAAATGGTTCGCTATAAATTGAAAAAAAAAAAAAAAAAAAAAAAAAACAAACAAACAAACAAACCAACTTGGGCTACAGAAGCCAAAGGCCTGCCCAAAAAAGACAAATCCTCAAGGAGCAAGGAACAAGGCCTACAAAAGCGGATCGTCACACTCACACCCAAACACCCAGTTCAGTTCATGAGCCACTTCGTTAGCTACCCAGGAGAGGAGAAACTTCACAAATAAGAAACTTAGCTAACTTTAGCGAGACTCGTACAATGGCAGAGATTTTCCTGCACGTGTTGTTGGCCATTTAAAAGGATTGCATCCACATATTCTTTTGATCAACCTCCTTCATTTACCACCTTTAGTCAGTTTATGCATCATAACCAAAATTAGAGTCTTCCCAATGCTTGTGTTTGGTATATCGTACATGTTTTCAAATAATAATTTTTAATTTTTAAATAATGTTATATATATTTTTATATATTTTTTTATTCACACGTATTTTCATACATATTTTTAAATAAAAATTTTTAATTTTTAAATGTATGTACCAAACACTTTTTAACTTCGAGAATATATTTAAACTAGTTTTATATACCTTTTGGAGAATCCCTGTTTTATTTTAAAGCTTTAATTATTTCCACTAGCTGTTGGTGGACTTCTTGCACGTGGTCCTAGTCAATTCCATTCTTGCAAGTTAAAATTAGTGAGGTGTTTTGTTTCGTGGTGATGATTCTCTGTAGTCTGGAGCTGCTGTATGTAGTGCTAGTTTAGTTCTCCCGTTGGAATAGTCTCTTTTTTTTCCTTTTTTTTCTTTTTAAAGTAGAACTACCACTTTTTTTATTTTTAATTCCAGATCAGATTGAGACATGAGCCATACTGATTGGAATTTGAATTTGACAAACTCGAATTCCAAAAAGATGCTATATAATTAAATAACTTTACTCGCATGCTATTCATCTAAATTTTTTATGAAAATGTGTTATTTGGCAAATTTTGCCGTCTTTTTTAGGTTAAAGTATTATTTTTGTCCATAAATTTTTAGAGAGTTCATTTTTCATCCATAAATTTTAAAGAATCCATTTTTTTTTTTAGAGAAACAAACACACACACAAGGATATGTTTCAAATTATTTCCTTTTGTTGTTTTTGCTCACCTTCTTTTTTTCTTTTCTTTAATTTTAAAGTTTGACACAGGACACCAAATAATTGTTCATTACCAATTCACACTTTTCTTTTTGTTTCTTCAAATTTTTCCGAACAGAAACTTTATTTTCTCATCATTTCTTACCAGCCAAACACAAACAAAAGAACTAATTGAAAAAAAAAAATCCACATTAGGGATTGGCATAATTCCATATATAATCTAGCAAAATATCCTACATTTGAGGCTTCTCACTAGCAATGGGATGTGAACTCAGAAGTAAAAGCCTATTTGCTTCATCAACAGTCATTGCAAGCCTCTCGCCTATAACTTCTTCAGTATTGTTGTAGAGACCCTATTTTGCAATTGAGGAGTCCACAGGGGTAAAATCATAATTTTAAAATAATCCAGGAGTAAAATTGTCATTTAAACCATCTGATGATCATGAATTGCACTTTAAGACTACACCACAATCAAAACGACATAAAAAATATGGCAATCAGATGACTTGATCAAGAAATCAAACCACATCAAGATTTAACTGTTAATATGCATTCTAACGCATTAAGGTATAATCTATGTGATTGTGGGTGATTAATTTCATGTTAAAATCTCGTTGGTTTATTTTTTTGTTAAGACAAGAATGTAACTAAAAATAATTAAGTGTGGGGAAAATTCACAAATTCTCAGATCTGTGAGAGACAAAAAATAGATAGAAAAATAACACACACATAAGGTAATCACACGACACAAGAAATTATGTTGTTCAGCAGTTTTCCTTCATCCATGTAGTTGCAATAATTTACTATTTCTAGGGAAAAAAAACAAGATGCGATAGTAATTATTTCTCTTAACAACTCAATAAACCCTAATCTGTAACAGCAATATTTATATCCTGCATGGGGGTCCACAACAGGCTAAAAAACAAGTCAAAAAAATTTTCTCAGCCCAAGCCTCTGCTCTATGAACTAAACCTTAGAAAAACTCATTTCCTATTTCCCTCCAAATCTGAGTTTTTGCATATCTTATCAGCTTGAAGCCAACTTCAAACGAGTTTGAGAATAAAAAAAGTTGAAAACTCTTGAGGGAAACCGTGGAGTAAAAAAATTAAGTAATCTTCTCCATTCTCCCTCTATAAATACATCATCAAACTAAAGGTTTCGAAAATTTTAATTTTCTACAGCAATAGAGTTTATTAAAAAATTGAGAATAGTGGGTACTGTAGAAATTTTGAGGGAAAAAGGCTTAGAGGAGAGACCTTAGTTTGTAGAAATTTTGAAAAATCATTCATTTTTGGTCAAAGTTGGTCAAATTTCATAATTTTGAATAAATTTAGCCGATTTGAAGTGTTTGGAAGGGTGTGTTTTTTTTTTTTTTTGTCATGATATATATGTTTATTTGAATTATAAGATGATTCTTGAATGGCAAAATAAGGTTAGGAAAAAGTTAAAGTACAAAAACCCCGCTCTCTTTAAAGATGTTAAATCATATATAATTGAAAAACCCAGCAAACCGATATAACAATTTTTCTATTTTTTTTAGAGATAATTACAACATGTGGCTAATCTCGCAGCCCGAACCATTTTCCCCCCTAGACCTCTAAACATTTTGTGAATGAAATGTGCCAATTTAGGTACAAGACCCTTGACTAACAAATTTTCTACTTGACTTGTCCTCTCTTCAATATCACTTGATCGAATCACTATATAATTCGGCTCAAACTAATTATACATTAATAGTTTAGGTGAAAATATAGACAATTTCTTAAAAATTTCTCCTATATACAATGACTGTTGTGTTATATTTAGGTGACTGTATTTATAGATATTGTATTGTATTGAGGGATGATGTAAATAGGCTTATTTATAGCACTTACTCAATGTGTAAAAGTTAAAAGTTAATGTTAGAATCAGTGCCCTTAAATCCTATTATATGATGCTATGTATGACTTAATGTATAACTTAATGTTATGATTAATAAAGTTGTTTTATTATTATCTAAAATAATGGTAATATGAATATTTGGACATTATCATATAGTCCATGAGATGCATAGTATGTGATTTAGTCACAGAAGATATAAGTCACAAGTTCTTTGTAAACTCAGAATTTTAGTTCGTAGTCGGTGATGAATTAGGCATTTCATCTGCGAAGACTATAACATATCAATTAAGATGATTTGTCTTGATCATGGAAGTGGAGACTTCTAGTTGATATGTTGATATGTTTTAAGAGTTAAGACGTATTGAACTAGACCGCTGTGAGATTTATTATTCTCCTAACGACTGTCAAATGAATAATAAATCTAACGACTTCTAATTACATGAACTCTTAATCCTGAAAGAATAATGGACCTGATTATGAAGTGTAGATTGTTTTGATATATCAGGAGTGAGATATAAAGTACCGGTCAAAACCTCAGTATGTTGGGCAGCCACATTTAGTGTTGATGGAACATATATTCTCAAGATGAAATTTATAGTCCCTTAACGGAGATATAAAATATTCCCTTGAAATAAGTTTAATGAGTTCAGTTATTTAGAGAGTTAGGCCTAACCACTTTGGTAAGAAATTACTGAAGTATATATTTATGAAATTGGATTTCATAAATATATGATGAATAACTTAAAAAGATTAAACCAGATACTCAAAGATTAAGATGTAGTGATCTACAAAGTGGCAGTCTTCATTCATGACTTTGTATTACTACGAATATTTTATGAAGGAGTTGCATGTACAATAAAGTCTTGGGATATAATTTATTTATAAGGCCTAGAGTGCAATTATATTTATATAGTGGTATTAAATATAATTAATGGTAACTTTAGACTTGTCAAGAGTTGACAGAAAAGCTCAAGGCCCATTGGAGCTAGTGTCTTATTTGTTCCCTTTTAGTCCCACTCCAAGCCATACTAAAGCCCAACTGAAAAAGCCCAAAAGGTTAGCCCAATTAGATAATCAGTTATAAGGAGAGAAACATACAGAATTTTTGTAAGAACATGAAATTGTATGTATGTGAGTTTTAAACACTCTTTCATTCTCTCTTGAATATACACATATAACTGATTGAGAGACCACACTTCTTGGGTATCAAGTGGAATTGGAGTGAAGATTAAAAGTGTTCCCAAGTGCTTTTAATCTTTGGTTTTGAATTTCACCGCTTCAAGGTACACTCTCTTGTTCTTATATTCTGAAACTTACATAGCACATATTATCAATTACGAATGAAGTAGATCCGTTAATTTTCCGTTGCATATGTATTTATCCAACAGTTAAAGCCCATTTTTTCATATAAATTCCATTATCTATTATTGTCGTGGTGGGAGTTTTTGAAACAAAATAGTGGGAGTCATAATGCAAACCACTAACCCTTCATTAAGAATTGAACCTCCCACACAATTGTCATTTTCCAACTCACTTTAACGTATATAATTAGGACAATAATAAGTAGTTTAACCATTTATTCATTTTATCAATATAAAAAAGTAACAACAATAAAATAAAGAATACCATATGAAAAAAGTTGTTGAGCTCAACGTCAACTTGGTCAAGTTCTAGGATTATTGCGTCAACATCACTTTGACGTACATTATATTATTATTTTTTGATGGGTACGTACTACAACTCAAATGGACTCCCACTTGCTCAAATGACAACTCGAATTCTCTCTTCGAGGTGTGTATGAGGGGGAGAGAGAGAGAGAGACGTGCAAGTAGGGTATGTGATATGTGGTGATTAAATACTAAAGTAAGTCTATAATGAAACATTTTGTTTGTAAGGGCATGTCCAACACCAACGGGGGTGGGGGTAGGGGGGCATGCCAGTGCACTCAAAATCCAGACGCTTTGTTGGACCTGGACCTGTCACGTGGTGTGCGAGTGCAACGGTGACATCAAAATTAAATGCTTGGCGCTTCCCAGTACCATCAATATATGTCTCTACTCTACTCTACTCTACTCTATCATCTCCTTTAATATCAATTCCTCTTACACATTTTCTTCATAGAAATACATCATGTGAAAGTGAAAGGTCCTTTAATTTTAGTACTGGATTTACTGATTATAAGATCGAGGGTGGTATATATGTGGAAATTGTGAAAATGGATTCACCATTTATATATATAAACCATTCAATTTGTATGATTTTAGAACCTTTCACATGTTTAATCACGGTGTATAATACAATATCAGATTTTTTTTTTTTATGAAATATAATAACAAAAAAGAAATAGGAAGTGATATATAATAATAAAAACCATATGAAATAAAATTTTTAAAAAACATTCGCACAAGAGCAAAAACTTTCTCAAAATATATATATATATATATATATATATATATATATATATATATAAACACACACACAAGAGAAAAACTATTTTAGAATAGAATTTAAAAAAAAAAAAAAAAAAAAAAAAAGTGATCTCGCTAGAATGCCTTTAGCCTTTACTCGATAGTCTCGATTTGCCCTTTAGTTTTCAGTTGATTAGATTTTTTTTTTTTTTTTTTTTGGTACTAAACACCCAATATATATATATATATAGATAACGTTTTTCAAAATATATTTTATGTTTGAAAGCTCTTGTGGACAACTAAATTTCTAGTTTGAAATAAATCAAACAAGTAAAATAGTTTCACAAATGTAAATTTGTATTGATGAATGTGTGGTACAATTTTTTGTGATTACAAAAGAGTGATCGTCTGATTCGGTCTCCTTGAAAGACTTGTATATTGGAATTGTGGTAATGTGATTTTGACTCGAACACTAAATATCTTTCAATTTGTTTAAGGAATGGATCGAAGATCTTTGAATAGAATTACAACGAATCTCTAGCTATGAGCTTGCTATAAATCCTTTGCTCTTCACGTTCTTCATGTGTTCTTCATGTTCTTCGCGTGTTCTTCATCTCCGAAGGTTTGTGTGTAGACACCGCATTTTGTACCTCTTATGACTTGGGCCCCCATTCTCTAATAACGCTCGAACTCTAAGGCCCAAGGCCAGTTTAGAGCCCATCAGATATTAAATTGACTTGAGGAGTGTTAAAATAGAAAATATAACCTTTTAAACGAGTCTATTTTTGGAAAATTAAATGACCAAAGTGGCCCTTGACTTGCATACGTGAGTCACGGCCTGCGTACGTGAGCTAAAGCATGCGTACGCAGGCACACTCTTACGTACGTAGCTAGGGTTTCAGAAGTATAAGAAAGACAAGTTTTCTGCAATAATGGCTAATGTTTGAAACAAATCTCACATCGTCTAGGAGCCGTTTCAATCCCCATTTTATCAACTATAAAAGGCCTTACATGGTACATTTTCAAAACACATAAAAATCCCACCGGAAAAACTTAAGATTCACTAGAAATAAGTGAATCAAAAGGAAGTTTTTCACAAAACACCTTCAAGTCATTTTTTATTTGATTGAGACATTTTTTGGCCCTAATCCTTTGAGTTTAAGATTGCTAATCACCATTTTATTGAATTGTGATAGATTTGACTGAGGGGAACGGTCAAAAATCAAGCCTAGGAGCTTTTGTTTTAAGTATTCTTTCTAGCTTTTCTTTTTATTTTCTATCTTTCTTCTCTTGTTTTAATCTCGTTTTTGGTTTGGTTTATGTTCATACTTGTTTGCTTAGTTCAGCCCTTTAGTTCCTTTCTTTTTTGTGTACGTAGGTTGTTAGTTTGTTGTTTTAAAGTTCTGCTCTATTTCTATGTTTTTAGGTTTTCTGGGTAAGGATCTGCGTACGCATGATCTAGCCTACGCACGCAGGCTAAATTCATGCGTACGCAGACCTGTTCTAGCGTGCGTGATGTCGTTACCCAAAAACCCTAAATTCTTGTTTGTTTTGTTTTTGCTTTCACATGTTTGTTCTATGTAGCCTCTTTTTCACATGTTTTAAGCCCCATAATTGTTATTGCTTGTCTGCCTTTTAACATGTTTGTTCGTTATCACATGTTTAGATTAGGATTTTCTTAGTTTTAATGCCATTCATTCACATGTTCATGCATTAATGCCATAAGTGTTATGCTACTGAGAGATAAGTAAATGGTAAGTCATACATTAGGAATGTCCATGCATTTGTGTTAGGGTTTTACTTTGATGATATGATAGAACATGCTTAGATGTATGATTAGGGTTTGTAATACGTTAATGCCTTACTATTATGTTTAAGTTGCTGCATTGTTTTAGATGTATGATAGGGTTTTCATATGTTAGATGAATGCTAGCGTTTCTTTTGTGTTTGGCTCTCTTTTTGTTTAAGGGTAGATAAGTATGTGTTTTGGGATGAATAATGTCATGAATGTATGCTTAGATCTATGCTAGTGTGTGTGTGAGTATAGATACAAGTGTTAAACATGTTTTTAATAAGGTTAGGATGTAAGACATAATGAAGGGAGGCCAACCTTAGGGTTGGGCGATCTTGGGTGCCTAACACCTTCCTAAGAGCATACCTAAACTCCAAACCCATACTCTGGTAGTAAGACCTAAGGTCCTTCCTCGAAAGGACGCTATATTCATGGATCCTAGACCATATAACTAGGTGGCAACTCTGACACTTCCTTTTCCCTTGTGCCCACATTGTGGGAGAAATTCTTCGGGGCTTTGGAGGATTGAATCCATAGAGCTTCACTGATTTGTGGTTTCTTAAAGTTTTTGGAGGCTTTTAAGCTTGATTCCAGTGAACTTTAAGATCTAGGAAGATGATTTGAATGATTCTGCTTTGAATGTTCTTTGTATTCGAGGTTGAAGTTCTTTGATAGGGTAAAAATGTATTGACCCCTTGCAAATTAATTAATTAATTACCCAAGTTAATTAATTAATTAATGATCAAATTTCATGCAATAGCGTGACAGTACAAACAAATCACCAAATTATCTAACTGTAGCGGAAAATAAATTTGACACAGGTAATTTGTTTATGAATGGGGAAAACCACCAAGGCAAAACCCCACTGGGTGATTTTAAGGTCACTACTCCTAATAATCTACTATTATCAATCACAAGTAGTTACAAGTATAAGGAATCTTATCAAACCCTTTGGCCTATCCTGAAATACTAACCTGCAATTGAACCTTTACCCAATACCCAATTGGACTTGTATTGTAGCTGCAATCTTTCCGTTTAATGCAGTACGTGACTAACTAATGATACATGGATCCCTGTACATGACTAACTCCTTTACACGAATCCCAGTATGTGACTAACTCCACAGAAACCATTTGATTGATGTAGTTGATTTGCAACAACTTCACATAGAAACACCAATAAGATCTTCAATGATGGTGTGAGAGATTTTTCTTGGTTACAGAACCCAAAGGCATACAAGAAACATAGCAAGAACTCTTTATTTTGTAGGAGAAGGCTAGGGTTTCAAAAAAAAAAAACCTTATAAAGCTCTCTAGGGTTAGGTTTTTCTTTTCCACCTCCTTGTTTAAATTAGAGCTCAATGGGCTCTCCTATTCCAAATATGTATACACAAACCTTGGGCTTTCTTAGTCCAATAAGGATTATACAAACCCATAAACAAATAGCCCTTTAGAATAAAAATGTTGTTGGCTATAGTCTGAATCCTGTAAACTCAATAGAGTGAGACATGTGTCGAGCTTTAATGAATCTCGATAGATCAAGTTTCTATCAAGGAGGTATTGAGGCTTGCAAATTGCACTTTTCTTGAGTAGTTCTTGAGTAATCTTCATGTCTTTAATGTAACCACTTGTAATGATTATTTTGAACCTACTTAGATTTACCCAAATAAAGTAAAGTGCGTTTTTTCAAAGGATATGCCAATTACAAAAAAATATGTCCCTTACATTCTTGAAGTTCCTGAAGGTTTTAGGGCTTGATTCCAGCAGAGTTTCTATACTTCTAAATCTTCTTTGATGCTGCTTGAAGTGTTAATGCCTTCCAAGATGTGTTCCAAGATGTTTTGGTGTGGGTAGAAATGCCTTAGGAAGGCTTCTATTTATAGGAGTTTGGGGGTGAGTGAGCGACACGTGGTGGAATTTGATTGGTGACATATGTCACAGCCTGATTGGAGGAGCTTTAAGACTTTTCCTTCAAGACATATGGCATGGTTTGATTGATCGAAATGTTTTCATTTTCAAGATGACACATGTCAGCAATCGATTGGATCACTTATGTCATTACTTACACGCGTCGACGTGTGGCCTATGTCATTGCTTACACATGTCGGTGTGTGATTGGTTTTTGCATGATTTTTATGCATTTATTTCAATGACACTTGGTAAATCTCTATTGGTTTTTGAATGGTGATAGTAGAACCTAGTAGCAGTACGTGACACTTTGTAATTGGCTGTACTTTATGGATTTGGTAGTATGATGTGTTAGCTTATGATAGGTCGGGAATTTTCCCTCTCTATAAATGCCCTTTTGAGACTCGTTCACGCACACAATTTCTGAGTGTGGTGAGGGAATGGGTCTCAAAAATGGATTTTGACACTTGACTCTTCAAGTGAAGTAGTTGAGGGTTAACCTGTGCGGTCGATTGTTTAGAGATACCTAGTGAAACTTTCAGTAGGATGAGGTAATTTCATAAGAGTAGACTCACCCATATGAAAGGTTTTGATGAGAGTGAAAAGTGGTCAGCAAGTAGTCGAATGTACCTACGTGACTGGGCCATGTCAATATAGGTTAAGTTGAGGTAATTTCAAAAGAGTGTTCCGTGGTATCTGGGATAGGTTGGTGAGGTTGAAAGTTATTTGCAAGTAGCTGGATGTACTTGCATGGTTGAATCATATCAGAGAGGTTAAGTTGAGGTAATTTTAGAAGAGTATTTTGGATTGTTGGCAGCAATCACAAGGTGTAGAAGATGGTGATGAAGCGAGGATGTTGCTGGATATAACATGCATAGTTTTGGGGTTGGCCTCACGCTTTTAAGAATTCTAGGTGAAGTAATTTTAGAAGAATAAACTTCGGATTACGGAAGGGACATATGGGAAAGTGGTTGAGTGCACATGCGTTATTGTATCACCCCGGTTAAGTTAAGGTAATTTCAGAAGAGTATGGGCTGGTGGTGATTGTGAAGGGAAGAAGATGGAGATGAAGCAGAGATGGTGACTGTGTGAAACATAGGAAACCATGGAGCTGGTCCTGTACGTTGGTGACTTTTTGGTGAAGAGGTTTTTGGGAAGTATATTTTGGAATATAGGACGGATTGCATGTTGAGCGGAGTCCGGCGGTAAGTTGTAGAATTGCGTGCATGATGGGACCATGCCAATGAAGATTAAGTTAAAGTAATTTCAGAAGTATTCTTTTTGAAATTCTTCAAGCAAAATTTAAGTTGGTGTAATTTAAGAAAAATGTGTTCTGAAGTACCAACAACGATGACCTTTGTGCCCCGAACTGGTGGCGATATGGAATGAGGCTTTGATGGAAACACATCTTTAATTGACCAACACTAGAGGCTAATAATTGTGGAGGATCTAGACTAAACCATGTTATTGATTTCTGATGTGCTAGGACCTTGAAGGTTGCTGTGAGTGTTGGATGAAAGGAAATTTGTAGGATACCCTTGCACTTTTACAACCCCTACCTAACGACACTTGTTGAAAGATATGAACAAAGTCGGGAGGTTGGTTGAGTGTGGGCGCAATGCGTGGTTTGGGGAGTATGCCTCAGCCAAGTGGACTGGGGCGAAGAAAAGGAGTTCCACCTAGTTTTATGGTCTAGGAACCATGTATATAGTGCCCTTATGTGGAAGGATTGATTTTACTATCAAAGTATGGGTTTGGAGTTTAGGTACAATTTTGGGAAGGTGTTAGGCACCTAAAACCGCTTAAATCGTGGGTCAGCTTCCACTCATTATGTCTTATGTCTTAATTTCATTAAAGGCACATTCAACATTGCATTCTATACTCACACACATACTAACATACATCTAGCAATCAACGTGGCATCTATCCCACACTCATCTATAGCATAAAACCCTACTATTCATTTAGCAATATATCCAAGGGTAGCTAATACATCACAAGGCATTTAATCAAGCATATTCAATCATTCAAACCTAGCATCATGGTATTTATCAATCAAGGAGACCAATCATCATATTCAAATATGCATGTTCATATTCATATGCATGACTTACTTTCACTTACCTCGTTGCACCATAACACCTCAGCACCTATGCATCAATGCATATTCATGTTCATATGCAATTTCATGTGGTTCATCAAAGTTATAAACCCTAATCATTAATTCAATAATCAAAGCATGTGAAACATGTTATTCTACTAACTCTAATGCTAAACATATGTAAACTAGACCTAACAAAACATAAACATATGATTAAAACAAACAAAAATAAATAAAAATAAAGAACCCTAAATCTGTGTTTCTAAGCATGAGGATGCGTACGCATACATAAGTATGTGCATGCATACACGCCTAGAATCATAGTTTTAAAGCAAGCAACAAACAACCATCAAACAAAACTTAGCATGCTTCTAATATATAACCAAACAACCTAAACTAACAAAAAAGATATCAAAGATCAAAAAAATAAAAATAAACAAAACAAAATATATTCCTAAACATGCAATGGATCTAACAACAAACAAGAAAAACACTTAACACATCAAAACATGTCTATCAATATATCCAATCATTCATTTCTTTAATAAAAAAACATGATGAGAAACAATAAAACAAAATTAACCAAAGAAAAACATATTTCTAAGCATGTAAAACAAATAAATCAAATTAAAAGCAACAAGAACACAAGAAAAATTCAAATCAAGGAAAAGCCATGAAGAGAGACTCACCTTACTTATGGAACACAACTTGATTGATATTTAACTGGCCCCTTAGTACCTACACAACAATATTCAATGAGATAATCAAGGGATTCAAAGTATTCAATGGGCCATTAGTAATCACAACTCAAAAATAAAAAGATGTTCTTGAAAGAGCTTTAGAAAGAATGTTTAAAAAATGTTTCATGGAATGAGATCAATAGTATCTATCTTAATGAATTATAGAGAGAGGTTTTGAAGAACCAAAAAGTGCTTGGTGGCTATGTGTGCAGAAAATCAGAGTTAGAAAAGAGTTTTGGAGGAGTTTAAGTGAAAAATCAACTCTCTCTTGCTAGCATCTCAGTTTGGAGGCATAAAGTTGTATTTATATGTTTAAACTAGGGTTTTTAGACTCATTTAGAGGGTTTTGGACGTTCCAAAGGGTTTAGGGGCCAGGACCCATCAAAGAGGGAGGCTTTGGACCCTAATAACTAAAGTTCTGAGGTTCTAGAATGGGCCATACGTACACAAGTTTGTGCATGCGTATGCATGCATGCTTCATGCATACGCATACATCCCCAAGAACCCTAATTCTGAAAACTCTGATGGCCAAACTTCAAACGGTCATAACTCACTCAATTTAAGTGTAAATTGGGCAAAATTTATATTCAAATTGAAACTCAGGATGTCTAATTTCTAATAAAATAAACCTCACTAAAAAAATCTTTGTGGATCAAAAGTGATGGTAAAAAAATGAGCAAAGTTCATTTTTCAGCATTGTTTTCAAAGCGATTTGAACACTTTTGAGTTGTGATTACTTCCAAACTATCAAAATAACTTCAATTACCTTTTTGTAGATATTTCAAGCTTATCATTGGGATTGGAGACTAAATTTTATTAATTAAGTACAAAATGAGGTGTCTACATTGAGACAGATGAAGTAATGGTTTTGCGGTATGTTGGGAAAGCCCAGAAAATGAAAGATGGAGCTAACTTGTGATCTTGGTTTTAGAAACCAACCAAGTTACTGTTTGTTTTGAACCGCTGCTTCTGCTGGAAGACCAAACAACTAGAGAAGGACTATGGGGTTCTTAAAGCAGTTAGGAGGCTCCTAGCTTAGAAACATGTGTCTCTGTTGGACATAGATCTCCTGGCTAGGTAAATCCAAGGTTGCAAGAGTTTCTGATGTAGGCCATGTTATGTGAAATTTTTTGGACAAATAGGGTCGTTAAGTGGGGAAACAAAATTTGTTTGGATCTTAAAATTGCAATGATGTTGTGAGAAGGGTTTCTACTAAACCAAGAGAAGGTTGGGTTCAAGCTGATTATGAAGTAATAGTGGTTGCTAGGTGTTGAGAATGATGAAGTAGGCACCGAACGGGAATGGTAAATTGAATTGGTAACTCAATGTAACTTCAAGTTTAAAATACACTTGTGAGAATTCATCTGTTCTTTGAAAGGGAAGCCTTGATAAAGTCTGGAGGATAGCCCTAAAGGAATCTGGACTAAATGGATGAATCTCAAACTTTGATTTTGAGAGCTCAAGTTTTGGACTTTACCAGTACTTTAGAGAAGTGGGTCAAATGGGTGGTTTCCAAGTGGCACAGCTTTGCTTGAAAATCTTGATGCTTGGTCAAAGTTTACATCAAAGTCAACAATTGTAGAATCACACTGTTTAAGCAATTTTGGATTCTCAAATGAAGAAATAGACCCCAAAATAGGAACCTACAGGAAAAACTAAGCAAGATAAGTCTGGCTTGAAATTTTGACTTTTGGTCAACACAACACAAAAGTCAACTATCTTGGAGTCGAGCCATTTGTGCACTTGTAGAGTCTCGAATGTAGGAACGGACTCCAAAATCGTAATGTACATGAAAAACTGAGCAAGATAGGTCCTTCTTAAAAATTTTGACTTTTGGTCAAAATTTATGCAAAAGTCAACTTTCTAGAAATCGAACCATTTGCATGATTTCTGAGTCTTGAACGAAGAAACAGATCCCAAAATTAGAATCTATGTGAAAAACAATGTGGGATGAGTTCAGTTTGAAAATCTTGACTTTTTGGCCAAAGCCAAAGTTCAACCTTGGTCAAAGCCCCTTTTTTTTATTACAGGCAATTCGGATCTGAGTCAGGATACAGGTTGGGTCTGAATATCCGGGTCGGTCTGGAGGATGACATCACGATGACATCCTGAGTGACATCAGATGCTTGCTAGGCACGTGTCAGCACATGGGCGCGTGTCGTCCTCGTTCGGCACGTGTGAGTGCGTCAAAGGTGATGGTGGTGCGTGTTGGCGTGTGTCTGTGAAGGCAGCAATGACAGATCTTCTGGCGGCTCATGGAGGTGCGTGGCAGAGTTTTTTGGGCTTGAAATTTTCAGGTTTTGTAGATCTAAGGCCGTAGAAGACCCCTGTAGGGTCAGTTTTGTGAAATTATGACTAGATTTGAACAAATTTGAAAGACTAAGCCACTGGTCACTGTGAATTTGTGGCCGTGTGTAAAGGCGCGTGGTGGCTTCATTGAGGTTGATTTTTTCTGGGTTTTGTAGATCTTGGGCTGTAAAGTCCTTTGACGTCAGTTTTGTGCAATGATGATTGGATGTGCACAAATCTAAAAGAGAAGGTGTTGAAGGCCAAAATTTTACAAGAAAGCCCATTCCATGAAAAGTAAAAAAGGCCCAATTCAAGCAGCAAGAAGAATCAACATTAAGGCCATATTTATGTTCAGATTTCCAGCAAAAAGGCCATTAAAAAATCCAGCAAACTGGTCACTGTGAAATTGTGGCCATGTGTAAAGGTGCGTGGTGGCTTCGTTGAGGTTGATTTTTTTTGGGTTTTGTAGATCTTGGGCTGTAAAGTCCTTTGATGTCAGTTTTGTGCAATGATGATTGGATGTGCACAAATCTAAAAGAGAAGGTGTTAAAGGCCAAAATTTCACAAGAAAGCCCATTCCATGAAAAGTAAAGAAGACCCAATTCAAGCAGCAAGAAGAATCAACATTAAGGCCCTATTTATGTTCAGATTTCCAGCAAAATCTAGTGAAAGAACTGGGTCGGGATACCCAGAGGCTGCTAGAGGCCCGGGATCCTCAGGACGTGCAGCATAGCTAATGTGGAATTGAGACAGTTCAAGAGAGGTACCACGAAATATAAGAAATGAAGAACAGATATGTCCTTCTCAAGTACCCAGTGGTGCAGCAAAGAATCAAAAAGTATAAAGCAAACATTCATGAATAAAGGAGCTGTATCACAAGGAACCAAGAATGAGAAAACCATAAGTAGAAGCGACTGGAAGGGAACTTTCAACCCAGCAGTAAAAGATTCCAACTATTTGGGAATAATGACAAGGATGGAGGGCAGCCAAAAAGCTAAAAAGGTGAAGAAGACCAAATAGCTAAGATCAGCAGCATGAGGGGATCTTGGAATGGAAAGCCAGCTAGAGACTTTCAGCTTGGTCGTACCAAAAGGAGGAAATTATGAGAAAAAGGGAAGAGACCAGCCCCTAGGCAACTGTCACAGCACGAGGTCTGAGGGGCAAAAGAGAGAATTCACTAGTACCTCGGAGCCCTAGAAAACACACTATAAAAGGAAGAGAAAACCCATGTTGAGGGGATCGATTTTCAGTGGGAAGAATATCATAACAGAGCCATTAGAACTCTGTAAAATTTAAGAAAAACAGAGGAACGTCTCCCGGTATCCCAGAAACAACCACTATAGCACATTCTTGGATTCAAAATGATTAAAAGGATTCAAACTTTGCAAGTCTTAGAGGCTTGGATAGCCATCAAAGTTTGTAATTTTTGAGCTTATTTGAACCTTGTATCACGTCTTAGTGAGCACATTTGTAATCGACAATTAAGAAAAACTAATGAAGTATTTCTTATTAATTTGAGGATCCTTAACAATTGTTTTGTGTATTTCCTGATTACTTTGCATTCCTTTTGCTGTTTTCATTGTTATTCAATACAAATATTCTCATTTGCTAGTTTATGTGTATTGTAGGAAGCTTGCCTTGTGCACCACTTGGTTCTTAAACAGTCCCTTTTAGCTGCGGTGAACCAAGCTCAATCCACCAAACTACAACTATCTGGCCTAGGATCCTTGGGCCTGTGTGCTAAAGAAAAAGGCACTCTCACAGAAGGTCGTGAGTGACAAAATCTCTTTTGTATTGGGTTGCTGTGGCTTTTCTGTTCTTTTTACGACGGCGGTTCTAACTAGCATGTGACAACTCAGGCAAGGCGGCGAGGTAGATGACTAATTAGCAAATTTTCTACCTTCTACATTAGGTAGGTGCAAATATTTTGGGATTTGGAGATAAGAACAAACCTTTTTATTCTTCTATGCTTGTCAAATTTGATTCTCAAACATTATTTGTTTTCACATTTTTTGTAACCTATATTATTTTTTCTTCACATGCCATTTGGTGGTAGCATTCTTGCTTACCCTCTTTATTTTCTTGCCTGTTATCTTAGCAAAAGCTCTCATCACTTAGACACATGCTCCATAGTTCGCATCATTTTTTTTCACATGCTTCTTACTTTCCTTATACTTGTTGGCTAGAGATTAAAATTGACGCTTTCTTTTCTTGTAGATGATTTTTTTTTTTAGACGTGCCCTAAGATTTTTTTCTGACAAATTCTTTGTTGTTGCCTATTTTTGTTTTGCAGTACAATTTCCTTGATCTTTGGGCTTTGACATCAGGCTCTACACTAACGTTCTTAGAGTAATGTTTGCCTTCATTCGATGGCTTTGCATTCCATTGATAGTAATGTTTTTGCAATGACGTCTACCTTCATATTGTCACATTCTTTTCTTGCAACAAAAATCTTTTAGTGACATCCATCTTTGCGATGACATTTCCATAATGACATTCATCTAGGCAATGATGCTATAATTGGTACTTGTTTTTGAAGTTGTATTGGCCCTTGGGTTGGCAATGAAGCAATACTAGCACTAGTCTTTGTAATGAAGCCTTATCAAAACTTGCATCTGCCATGAAGTTGCGTTAACACTTGTCTTTGCACTAAAGCCATGCCAACATTCATCTTTGCCATGATATTGCGTCAACACGTATTTGCATTAAAGTCATGCCAATATTCATCTTTGCCATGATGCTGCATCAACACTCGTATTTGCGTTGAAGCCATGCCAACATTCATCTTTGTCATGATGCTACCTCAACACTTGTCTTTGTAATGAAGTTATGCCAACATTCATCTTTGCCATGATGTTGTGTCAACAGTTGTATTTGCATTGAAGTCATGCCAACATTCATCTTTGCCAGGATGCTGCCTCAATACTTGTCTTTGTATTGAAGCCATGCCAACATTCATTCTTGCCATTATGCTACGTCAACACTCGTATTTGCATTGAAGTCACATCAACACTTGCATTTGCACTGAAGTCATGCCAACATTCGTCTTTGCCATGATGCCATGTCAACACTTGTCCTTGCCATGAAGTTGCGCCGATCAACACTCATTTTTGGCATGAAGCCACATCAACACTTGCATTTGCACCACCACCTTTTTTTTGATGAAGTTTCACTAGCACTCATTTTGAGAGGAAATATAGTCCAAACATCAAAGGCACATAGCATTGCAGCCAGACTATAGAGATTCAAGAATTCCACCAAAAGAGATGTGGTTCAGATTTCGAAGATAGAAGGTGACATCATCTAGACTTTAGAGATGCCAATAAAACTTTGAATATGCAAGGAGTTCCCATCAAGACTTTAAAGATGCAAGAAATGCTAACAAAACCTTGAAGATGCAAGGAGTCCCTATCAAGACTTTAAAGATGCAAGGAAATGCCAACGAAACCTTGAAGATGCAAGGAGTCCCTATCAAGACTTTGAAGATGCAAAGAGATGCCATCAAGAATTTAAAGATGCAAGGAGAAGCTAACAAAACCTTGAAGATGCGAGAAAAATGCTGCCAACACTTTGAAGATACTAGAGTATGCTACCAAAACTTTGAAGATGTTAAAATATTTCACCAAAAATTTGACATTGCATGAACATGCCCTTAGAAGAGAGATGATGCAACACTAACTTCAAAGTTGCGAAAGGATGCCTCCAGAGGAGAGATGATGCAACACCAACTTTAGAAACATGATCTACTACAACTCAGAAAGGACGTGATATTCTCTAGATTGCAAAGACATGATGTGACTTAGAAAAGTGGTGATGCTGTTCAGATTTCAGAGATGAGAAACAAGACCACTCAGAAGAAAGACAATATTGTTCGGTCTTGAGAGATGTGAAGCGATGTAATGTAAACTTTAGAGATGCAAGAAGATCCCCGCAGAAGATAGGCAATGCTGTGCAGATTTCAATGAGATCCCTTGTAAGACGAGGTTGAAGATTTTATTTTACTCCACAACTGAGAATCAACTTATGTTTATCATCATTTCAAGGAAAGCTTAAGTGATGCCTTGCCAATCAAAGGGATCTTGAAAGCACATTAACGGTCTATGGGGAAACTCTTCAAGCTAAACTGGTAATCTTTTTTCTCTTTCATGTGACTGAACTTAGTGGAAAGTTCTAAGCTGCCTATGTACCCCAGTAGAGGGATCAAGTCATTACGTAGTTCAAAAGATATATATATATATATATATATATATATATATATATATTTAGAGAGGGATTAATTTCTCGTTATTCATATGCTTTCAAAGGTAATGGGAAGACATCATGTACCCTTGCAGCATTGTAGTAGGCAGTTTAAGCTCTTACGGAGGAGTGATCCTTGATTTTCAAGCGTAAAAGTGTTGCAAGAGCTTCCCATTGATAGGGTTAACCCTTGCATCATCATTGTCAATCAACTTATGAGCTTCAATGGTCTTTGCCCCTTACCTAAGAGTTGGAAGTATATCACAAGCAACAGTCACATGGTTTGACCCTACAACTTCATCAAAGTCTAGATCAATCTTGTTTTCTTTGTCAAGTTTCATGATTTTTTTATTTGAAAACAAAACATTTTTGGATTGGGTGGCCAATGATGCGATGGTATTTACAGTAGTTAGGGTCATCACCTTTCTCCATGTCTTTTGGTCACTTGAATTCTGGCAGTTCAATCAATTTCATTTGCAGCAGTTGTTCAAAGATGTTTAACACATCTTTATCGGGGAACAGTTATACTTTTTACTCCCATTCCTTAAAATTCAAACAACGCATCTCATTCTTTTGCCATCTTTTATGCCATTTTTCATTTACCTTTGCTTATTTTCCTAGAACCTTGACTACGGTAATGTTAACAACCATTAAGTCTTTGTGATTGTCTTTTGCATTCCTGTCATTCCTCCTTACTTCCTTTCTTTCTTTCCTTTCCTTTGGTATGGGAGGTTTGGTATTTCCGTTTCTAGCAATGCTCAGCTCCATGTTGTGTGCATAAGTTGCTAACTCTTCAAATGTTCGGGGCTTTATCCTTTGAAGAATGTAAAGAAGTCCCCAATTCATGCCTTGGATGCAAATCTCTATAGCATATATTTCAGAATGCCTATCTTTGCAATCCAAACTTAAAGAACGCTATCGATTGATATAATCAACCACTGGCTCATTTTCCCATTGTTTGGTATTAGTAAGCTCCATCATACTCATCGTACGATGTGTGCTATAGAATCAGTCAAGAAGCTCTCTTTTAAGCTGTTCCCAGCTGTTGATTAACTCAGGTTCTAAGTTTGTATACCAATTAAAAGCATTCCTCTTGAGTGAACGGACAAACTACTTTACAAGGAGGCCTCCTTGAGTCCTTGCATTCTCATAAGTTTCTACAAAGTGAGCAATGTGTTGCTTAGGATTTCCTTTGGCATCAAACTGCAAGAACTTAGGTGGTTGATACCCATTGGTATTCTTGCCTGCTCACTCCCAAGTGCAGGAGATTGTAGCAATATAATTCTGTACTGAGGTTGAACCACAAGGAGCAGGGTAAATTCAAAGACAATATAATTATTAAAAAAAAAAAAAACTTTTAGTGAAGATGAAGAATAATTTTGCCTAGTAATTGTAAACAAGAATAACTGTGATAGCTGATTTAAGCAATAATGTAAATAGTAGGGCATCGGGGTTGATAGGCCAAAAACGAATTGATCCCTTGTGATAAATTAACCAATTAATTTAGCCAAGTGAATTAATTAAGTTAATTAACATACAAACACGTGGTAGCACAAACAAATCACCAATAACTAATTATGCAGCAGAAAATAAATAACACGGTGATTTGTTTACAAATGGGGAAAACCTAACGGTAAAAACCCCATCGGGTGATTTTCAGGTCACCACTCTCGAAACTCCACTATTATCACAACAAGCGGTTACAAGTAAAGGAATCTCAAATACCTTACCAACCTACAGTTGAATCCTTACCCCAATACCCAATTGGACTTGTTCTGTAGTGACAGTTCCCCCTTTTGATACACGGCTCCCAAGTACGTGACTGACCAATTGCGCAGATCCTAGTACGCGACTTCAATCACCAACTAAGAAGGTTGTTGGCTGCAAAGTTCTTCAGTTCATCCACAAGATGAAGATCAAGAAGATGCTTGGCCACAAAACCCTACGGTGCATATACACAGCAATTTCTTCAAGAGAAAGAGATGAATTAGGGCAAGAATTTCATCTCCGATCACAATTTGCTTAAACAAAGTTTGCTCAATACTTGTGCAACTTGTGAACTATTTGACAGCCTTAAAAACAATCTTTTTATATGTTTAGGGTTAGGAACATTCACGGATTCCAAGATAATCATATCAGAATTCTGAAATTCTTAAACCTCGACAGATAGGAGGTGTCGAGAAACTGTCGAGCAGGTGTCGAGCACACGGGCTGAACAGCTTCCTTAAATCTCGACACATGCTAGCTGTCGAGCTTTAGTAACTCTGCACTTTTAGCTTGTTTTGTTGGACAGACTTGAAGGCTTCAACACTTTATCTTGAAACATGGTTTCTTGAAGTATTTAAATGCATCCTAAATCTACTCAAATACAAGTAAAGTGTGTTTTATCAAAGGATAAGCCAATTACATAAAATAGTAACATATGTTCCTAACAAGTGAATCACATATGTCCTAACAATCATAAGGAGTGGGGTAAATTCAAAGACAATATAATTATAAAAAAAAAAAAAAAAAAAACTTTTAATGAAGATGAAGAATAATTTTTGCCTGGTAATTGTAAACAAGAATAACTGTGATAACTGATTTAAGCAATAATGTAAATACTAGGACATCGAGGTGTTTCCCTATATCGATATGAAATTCTTTGTGATTTAAGAAATTATATATTTCATAATTGATTGTTCTTGTACAATTAAATATTTATGATTCGGTTGAACTGAGACAATTCAAGAACGCATGATAACCTAAATTAATAATGCAGTTAGAAAAGTTTTTAGAAAAACTCATTCACTTTAAAACCTGATTTCTATTTGAAACTATTAGAAATTCATCTAAACAATAAGAAAAACATGATTGAACTTATTGAAAGCATGAAAGAACTTATACATCAAAAGAAATCTAATTGAACAATCAAATATATTGTTGATAAAATTCTAGAAAGAATCATATTGAATATTCATACCGTATAGAAGAAACATAACCCCTAGCCCTAGCAAAGAGTTTAGGCTGCCATTAGAGAAAGTAAAATACAAGGTTCTCTTTGCCCTATTTTGTTCTACACAGCCTCCCTTCAAAACCCTAACGTAAAAAGTATCCAAAGAAAATAAAACTTTTACTATTTTAATTTTCGTCCAGATTTACAGCAGTAACTTGTGAGTTAATTTCCGCCTTCAAAAATTATCAATTTCGAAAAATTCAAAACTGGAAAGTTGTAGATATTTAAGTCACGGTTCCAACCCATCCAGCCATGTGTCAATTGGATTTTTGAGGAGAGAGATACGCCTAAATACTGATCAGTGCTCAAATCTGATTTTTCCTTTTCAGATTCTGCCTCATTGATTTCTTTCCTTATTTGAAGCTTCCAAATATGGTAGACGACCCAAGCACTCCAGCTGCACCTCCTTAGACATTTAAGTATGGTCCTTTATCTCCTCTTTAATTCTATTTTGGCCTCCATTCTCTCACAAACTCCTGTAAACTCATATTTTTCACATGATTTCCTGAATGTAGAAAATTATACGCAATGAATGACATCTTATTCAAGAAATTATGTAAAGATAAATAATAGGGACTAATGTAAATCATGGCTTAATTATACAAATTAAGCATAGTAATAAGGAGATAACGCCTATATAAATATATAACACGTATACATTTTAAGGCGTTATCAATTCTCATGTTGGTAATGTGTTTTGTATAGGATTTTGAATATGTAAGAGAACTTGTAGAAGAACCTCTGTAATGTGCCTAGATGGTATTTATTATCATGTCTTGCAATTGCTAAACTGATAACGAAGCAATCGAAATAGATTGTTCTCGTCGAGGAATGTCTTCAGTTTCTTTCCCTTTGTCATCCTTTATGGATGTGAAGTCGGATGGGAACTTATGACCATGGCTTGATTCACCTAGATCTTGTACTTTAAGTTTATTCACTAGAGTTGCAATTTGGAGGTTCTTATCTTGAAGTGCTTTTGTAAGAAGGACAACCCTTTGTTCCATTTCAGCCATCTTTTCTTCTATGTTAGAGGTATTAGTCATCATGACTGACACAACTTCCCAAGATGATGGAGAAGAAAGTGAATTAAAGTGAGCACGTGAAATCTCATCTTTTAGGTACCCTATAGTGGGAGAGAAATCATGCGACCAACTTCTTGTGGAGGAAGAAGGGGATTTGCCCCCCTACACTTAAGTTGTTCCAAGGTGGAGATGTCCTTGTTGATAACCTTGTTTCTTTCAATAGGGTCTAAGTAGATTATTGTTTGGACCTTGGCTTCCTTGGTTGATTGTGAGCTTTAGGTTGGCTACAATTGATTGCACCAATGCAGTTGTTGGTGGTAGCCATACCAAGTCTAACTGAAGTAGCTATTGTTAAAGCTTGAATGTTATTGCAAGAGGCTATTGAAGCTAGTAGCAAGATGATGGAGATTTCTTTCTTTGAAAGAGAAGGAGATGAAAGGCAGAGACGTCCCACTAGGCGTGCCAAAATTTATGGACGACTAAATTTCTAGTTTGAAATAAATCAAACAAGTAAAATAATTTCACAAATGTGAATTTGTATTGATGAATGTGTGGTACAATTCTCTATAATTATAAACGAGTGATCATTTGATTTGATCTCCTTGAAAGACTTGTTTGTTGGAATTGTGGTAATGTGTTTTTGACTCAAACACCAAATACCCTTCAATTTGTTTAAGGAATTTCTCGAAGATCTTTGAAGCAGAATTACAATGAATCTCTAGCTATGCGCTTGTTAGAAATCCTTTGTTCTTCTCGTTCTTCTATGTTCTTCGTGTTCTTCTCGTGTTCTTCATCTTTGAAGGTTTGTGGTGGAAATTCTTGGGGGTTTTGGAGGCTTGAATCCGTAAAGTTTCACTGATTTGTAGTTTCTTGAAGTTTCTAGAGGCTTTTGAGCTTGATTCTAGTGAACTTTGAGATCTAGGAAGATGATTTGAATGATTCTGCTTCGAATGTTCTTAGTATTCAAGGTTGAAGTTCTTGAAGTTCCTAGAGGCTTTAGGGCTTGATTCTAGCAGAGTTTCTATACTACTAAATCTTCTTTGATGCTGCTTAAAGTGTGGATATCTTCCAAGATATGTTTCAAGATGTCTTGGTGTGTGTAGAAATGCCTTAAGAAGGCTTCTATTTATAGGACTTTTGGGGGGGGGGGGGGTGAGCGACATATGGCGGATTTTGATTAGTGACACATGTCACTGCCTGATTGGAAAAGCTTTAAGACTTTTCCTTCAAGACATATCGCATTGTTTGATTGGTTGAAATGTCTTAATTTTCAAGATGACACATATCAGAATCGATTGGATCGCTTATGTCATTGCTTACACGCGCCGGTGTGTGATTGGTTTTTGCATGCTTTTTATGCTTTTTTTTAATGACACTTGGCAAATCTCTATTGGTTTGTGAATGGTGATAGCAGAACCTAGTAGCAGTATGTGACGCTTTGTAATTGGCTGTACTTTGTGGACTTGATAGTATGATATATCAACTTGTGATAAGTTGAGATTTTTCCCTCTCCATATCTTTTATTTCGAGGAGTGCCATAAGTTATAAGATAAATATATTTACTATATAAAACTAAACTGAGTGATCTGATTGAGCTTGAACTGAAAATCAACCAATTCGATTAATGCAACTGTGAACACAAATTTCTCAATAGTAGAAAATCAAACAATTGAAAAAAAAAAAGTGTTCCATAAATATATTTTTGTATTAGTCAAGTAGTGGGTATAATCTCTGTTTTGACTCTTTTACAAAAAATGCTCCTCTAATTCTATCTTCTTTGTGGTCTTGGCTTAAACGCGAAATTTTCTTCACTTTGGTTGGAAGATTGATTGAATGGTCTTCACAACGAATCTTTGGCTTTGAGCTTATTTGAGATTTATTGTTGTAGACACCACATTTTGTACCCCTTACGACTCGGGCCCTTGTTCCGCAATGATGCTGAAATTCTAAGGCCCAAGGTTAGTTTAGGGCCTAATCAGATTACAAATTGACTTGAGAGGTGTTAAAATGGAAAATATAACTTTTTATGAGAAAATAAATCTAATTTTGTAAAATAAAAGGTCAAGGAAACCTTCGGCTTGCGTACATAGGCAAGGACCTGCGTACGCAGGTCTACTGCATGCGTAAGCAGGCAAGGACCTGCGTATGCAGGTCTACTGCATGCGTAAGCAAGCACAGACCTGCACACACAGCTAGGGTTTTAGAAATCTATGAAAGACAAGTTTTCTGCATTAAAGATTAAGGTTTTGAATGAATCTCACATCATTTGGGAGCCGTTTCAAACCCCTATTTTTCAACTATATAAAGCCTTACATGATATATTTCGAAAACATAGAGAAAATCTTAAGAGAAAACCTAAGATTCATAAGAAATAGTGGATCAAAGAGGGAGTTATTCACAAAACATCCTTAAGTCAATTTTATTTTGATTGGGAACTTTTCTGGTCTTGATCCTCGAGTTTTGAAATTTACTAATCATTTTTGTTTGGTTGTAAATTGATTTGATTTAGGGGAACAGTCAAAATCAAGCTAAAAGAGCTTTTGTTTTGAGGTATATGTTCTAACCTCTTTTCTTTCATTTTTGCCTTTTATCTTGCTTTTAATATTGTTTCTTTGCTTTGTATATGTGTTAACTTGTTTGTTTAGTTTAGGTTTTAGTTGTTTTATGTTGTAAAGCATGCTAGATTGCTAGATTTGTTGTGCTTTCAGTTTTTGTTCTTGCCTTTTGGGTTAGGGTTTTTCAGGCGTGTCTGCGTGCAGATGCTTTTACATGCGTACGCAGGCTCAAAGTATGCATACACGTATAATTGGCCTACGTACGTAGGCCTATGTATGCACATGCATACTCGTGCCCAGAAACCTTAAATCTGAGTTTTTGTACTTCTGTTTCTTTGTTACTTCCATATCATATGCCTTTGTTTGGTCTCTTTTTGTGCTTTCTAAGTCTCTGTTCCTTTGTTTAGTCGTTTGTTTGTCTTTAACATGCTAGATTAGGGTTTTTTTGTTTTTGTTTTTTGTTTCTTGCTTTGATACCATGAACATGCATTAATATGATTAAGCATTGATGCCATAGGTGCTGTGATGCAGTGAGATAAGTGTGGAAAGACATGCATTTACATGGACATGCATTGATTTGAATATGATTTTGTTTGGATGATGAAACATGGATGAGGTTTGCAACAACATGTTTGTTTGATTCTTCTATGATATGATGTCATATGAGATAAGGAATATGATAGATGTATGCTAGAGTTTGTGATGTGATGATAAGCATGATAAATGTATGCTAGGGTTTGTGATGTGATGATAAGTATGATAGATGTATGTTAGGTTTGGGATGAAATGCCATGTTGTTTGTTTAGATGTATGCTAGTGGGTGTTTGTGTGTTTGAGATGCAATGTTGAATGTGCCTTTAATAGGATTAAGACATAGGACACAATGAGTGAAAGCTGACCTACAAGTCAGGCGGTTTGGGCGCCTAACACCTTCCTAAAATCGTACCTAAACTCCAAACCCATATTCTGGTAGTAAGATCAGTCATTCCACGTAAGGGCACTATATTCATGGTTCCTAAATCATAAAACTAGGTGGCGACTCCTTGTTTCTCTGCTTGGGTCCACTTGGCCGAGGTGTACGCCCCAAACCCAAATGAAAAAGTGGCACCGATCACGCGTTGCGCCCACAATTGTCCTTCAAGTTCTTCAAGTCCTACGAATGTTCTTCAAGTCCTATGAATGTTCTTCAAGTCCTTCAAATGTACTTCAATTTATTCAAAGATTCTTGAGATATAATTTCTCCAGAGTATAGACTTCTTGAGAAACTTGGTGTTCAAAATGAGAGGGGATATCCTCTATTTATAATGGTTTCAGGGGATAAGTTCCACTTTGAATTGATATGCTTGAAGATATGTAGTAGACTCTTAATTGGCCCAAATTTATTTAGAGATAATTATCTTTATTTATCTATTTTGATAAAGATCATGTTTTAATAAAGATAATAATCAACAAAGATAAATAATTATCTCTGTTTTATTTATTTATTTTAATAAAGATAATTATCCATCAATTTCGAATTGGAAATTTATCTTTATTTTATTTATTTATTTTAATAATGATAATTATCTATCAATTTTGAATAGGAAATTTATTTTTATTTTATGGGCCAAATGACACGTGGCAAATTTTAATATGCCAATGTGATGAAAATTTAGATGACACATGTCATCATTTGATTTAATTAATTTAATGACATATTAATTTAGAATTTGTCACTAAATTTTGATGTGGCATTTTATAATTTGCTTAAAATTCCTACAGTTGCAATTGATGGTGAGTCTCACCCTTCAAAATCCAACAAGAGATCGGGTTGAGTTCTAGGTTTCCTCTAAAACCCAATAATGAGCCTGATCCGATTGAGAAATCACTTCTACCTTTGTTGATCTCCATTGTTCATCATCGTGTGTTGCCTTTCCAATGAGATCTCAACAGATCTGACAAGATCTAGCAAGTGTCCATCAGACATAGTAGCTTTGCCATGACTAATCTAATCTCCACCAGATCTAATGGTTTCAACCAAACTAACCATTGGATTAATGAGGCCATGGCGGGTCAGAGACTTGTGTACCCACGATGGGCAACGGGTGGCGCAATTCAACACTCGAAGTTGTTGGGTCAAGTGGTGGGTGAACCCAAACTCAATCCGACTTAACTCACGAGCACCTCTAATAAAAAACAAATAGTTTGGGAGAGAAAAATGGGAGGATTGCTAAGGGCATTGGTCCCAACGTGAGCCCACCACCTATACTCAGCTTTTATAGTTACTAATATTTTTCTTCCTCATTTATTTATATGGAAATAAAATATAAACAAATCATATACTAAATATGATTACACATTGTGGTTAAAGCAAGTGTACTTTCAAATGTTAGTTTTTATAGCTAGTTGTAGTATAATATCTAATTCTATAGCAAATTTTATAAGTTTCTAAAGTATTAACCCAAGATAAACTGATACTGGCTTCAAATTCTCTATCTACTGGGGATAGTTTTTCAGTCTTTTTCTTGCTTATAAAGTATGCTAGGTAATCACCATGGAGTACTGTAGACGTTCAAGCTACGTTGTCACCATAAATTACTCACTACTGAATTTAATAAGAGAGCCTTACAATTACAGGCAACATGGTAGCTAGGGATGGCAATTTCGGCCCGACCCGCGGGTACCCGGTCCGGCCCGACCCTAATGGGCCGGGTTTTACCCGGTCCGATTAAGGATAGGGTCGGATATGGATTTAAAAAAAAAAAACCCAAAAACCCGAAACCCGAAACCCGAAACCCGACCCGGGTTTTATTGAAAAAACCCGAAACCCGACCCGAAACCCGCCCCGAAACCCGCCCCGTTTAAAACCCGGTACCCTAAATTACTAAAATGCCCTTTATATATATAAACCTATAATTCTAACCTAAATCCCTAACCCGGTAATCCCCAAATCTGAAATCACTCAGCCTCCCTCACGCAGCTCTCCCTCACTCCCTCACGCAGCACGCAGCTCTCCCTCACTCCCTCACGCAGCTCTCCCTCACTCCGACTGGCTCTCTTTTACTCCGCAGCCCATCTCCAGTCACCGGCTCTCCCAGTCTCCCTCACTCCGCAGCTCATCTCCAGGTTTGTGTCACCGGTTCTTTTTTTTTTTTTTTTGGTTGTTGTAATGTGGCTGACCATCGACCCACAGGTCCGGCTCTCCCTCACTCGGCAGCTCATCTCCAGTCACCGGCTCTCCCTCACTCCGCAGCTCATCTCCAGGTTTGTGTCACCGGTTCTTTTTTTTTTTTTTTTTTTTGTTGTAATGTTGTTGAGCTTCATTGTTTTTGTATTTTTAATTTTAAGTTTATGGGAGTTCAAAATAAATAATAATATGAACTGGGTTTTATTATTATTATTTTTAATCAGCTTGGAGTTCAATAAGGTTCGGATTTTTTAAAAATGGGGTTTTGATGATTTGAAATTGTAGACAAGTTGGCTAACCGTTTCTTGTCTCTGTTGTTTTCTCTGTACAGATTTGTGTTGGTTAGTGTGGACTGAGGCTGCTTGTGGTTTTGGGATTCCAATTAAATCCATTCTTTCTTCACATAAGGTAAGGAAGCTGAATCAAAATTTTGTTTTATTTTGTTCTTTCTGTTTTGATTAATATTGTTATTATCCTAACATTTATATCTAGTTCAGCTTCATTGTTTTTGTATTTTTAATTTTAAGTTTATGGGAGTTCAAAATAAATAATAATATGAACTGGGTTTTTTTTTTTTTAATTTATTAATCAGCTTGGAGTTCAATAGGGTTTGGATTTTTTAAAAATGGGGTTTTGATGATTTGAAATTGTAGACATGTTGTCTAACCGGTTCTTGTCTCCGTTGTTTTCTCTGTACAGATTTGTGTTGGTTAGTGTGGACTGAGGCTGCTTGTGGTTTTGGGATTCCAATTAAATCCATTCTTTCTTCGCATAAGGTAAGGAAGCCGAATCAAATTTTTGTTCTATTTTGTTCTTTCTGTTTTGATTAATATTGTTATTAACATAGAAATGTCAATGCTCTGAATATGCATCCCCACTTGTGTGGGTTTGGATTAATATTTTTTGCTGAACGTTGGTAAAGTATTAGGGCAAAATACTGCCTTAGGTTCCCTTCTCAAATTTTTTCCATCTGTTTAGTTAAATAACCATTCAAATGGAGTTAAAACACTATATAGAATTACTTGAAGGCCATCTTGATGCTATTTGGAAATACATGGTGAATTCCTAAACTTTTTTGCTTGGAGAGAACAATGAGGTGAGGAGATTACTGAGGTGGTTGCAGTGAGTAGGGGATTGGGATTGGGTTTGGTTGCTTTTTGGTAATTGTCTAATTTCTATTTATAAAATTAAAATTGTAGTTTTATATTTGCTAGTTACAATTTGATATTTCATTCTTTAATTCATTGTTATTGTAGGTTCTTCAACTATGTCCGGAGATTGTACCCTTCAAACAATTCTTGATGATGGGGAGCCTAATGAAGAGGATGGGAGTTGTGTCACAATTATGGATGATTAGACATTTTGTATTAATTTAGTAGCCTTTTTAATTTCTTAAACTTGTTGGATTAATTTGTTGGTTTGTAATTATTTTAAGCCTTTTTAGCATTTTGTAATTTTTTAGCCTTTTTAATTTGTTGGTTTGTGGAGGATAAGACATTTTGTAATTTCTTACACTTGTAGGATTTGTTTTGTAACTTTTTATTTTTGAATTTGTTGAACTTGTTGGACTTTTGATACTTAGTTCTTGGACTTATTGAATTTATTTTATTGTTATGTTTAGTTGGTGATTTTAGTTATGATTTATTGATTTATAGATGTATTGATGTTTGGTGATTTATTGATTTATAGTTATGATTTATTGGCTGCCCAATGAATGGGCTTGAATTGACTGCCTTATTTGGTGATTTATTGATTTATAGTTATGATTTATTGGCTGCCCAATGAATGGGCTTGAATTGGCTGCCTAATAATGCCTTGAATGGGCTTAAATTGGCTGCCCAATGAATGGGCTTCAATCTGGAAAAAAACAACTCAATGGGCTTTAAAAAAAAAAAAATTAGTTGGGCCAGATTTGGGCCCAACAGGTTAAACGGGGCCCGGTGGGGCGGGTCTGGGCCCCGTAAAAAAAACCCGATTAATATTCGGGCCGGGTCTGGGTTTAGGGTCTTGGCCCGCGGGTCGGGCCCGGGTATGCAAAAACCCGGCCCGAACCCGACCCGTTGCCATCCCTAATGGTAGCATTTAGCCCAAGTGCTCACAAGGGTACAACTCGACCTAATCGGGCTAAGCATAGGAGCAGCTCTCTTAAGCTGACATCTTGGCAGTTTTTCTACATTCGTGGCCTTGGCTTAACGCATGTAATTTTTATGGTTTGATGGTAGCATAAAATAAGGCTCACGCCTCACGGCTAGTTATTGTTTCATTAAACCCATAAACTTGACATTACATTCGTTTTAATTTAATACAACATTTGATAAAAAAATGGGAAGATTCATCCTCTAAGAATGTTACGCAGGTAATGGTTATGTGACATGGTTATTTGACTCTTTAAACCTTATCTTTTACTGTGAAAAATTTAAGTATGTGGAAAGGAAAAGAAACTACTAAATTCTATAATTAACCCTATAATTTGGGAGTAATTTTAAATTAAACAATTTAAAATTTTTTAATTAAAACTTTGTATTTTTTAACTGTTTCAATCTATATTCTTAATGAATCATTGGTAACTTAAAAGGAAAAGAAAAAAAAAAGAAAAAAGAGAAAGAAGAAGAAGAAGAAGAAGAAGTAAACTACTTATGCATTAAAAAATTGGTCACAAGAGCACCAAGCGATCTTTTACTGCGAAAAGGGTCTCAAAATAATTAGCATTCTAATTAGGAATTTATCTACAAAATTGGTTGTAATCTTAGCCTACAACCTTATTCAATATCTTTTTAATGAAGGTAAATTTTGACAAATTCACCATTGGATTACATAATCTTCTTATATCATTTATGTTTGCAAAATTTATAGCAAATTAAAGATTAATAGTTATGTCATCAATAAATTTTTTAAATTGTAAATTTTTGCATTTTAAAATTATGCATAATATAAACTTATAGATTATATAATAAATAATATTCGATTGACACAAAATTAGACATGTGTATTAAGAGCGTAAATAATATGCAATTCAATGGTTAGATTTTCAAAATATGTAGTAATGTTTATTTTATTAAGTAAGATTGTAGCCTTAAGTTACAACCTGTTTTGTAACTAAACTTTATCTTTCTAATTAAATAGTATTCATTTGTTAGGATATTTGAGTGCTTTATTAGTAAACTTCTAGTGTCAAAATGCTATATGTATATGTGTTAGGGTCGTGTACACTGGGCTATATTGGATGATATACTGTTGTATTTTTGTTGTGGCTGTGTATGCTGCTGGTTGTTAATGAATGCCATTGCTATATTTGCTGTTGTGTATGTGAGTTGCTATTATTGTATGGCTCAATAGCTGAAGTTGCATAAATTGTTCAAGCTGTTGAAGCATGGTTGGAGCTACTGCTTGCAGATGAGAACAAGACAAGCCTTGTTAGTTGTAACACCTTGACCCATCACTGGCATGATATTGTCGGTTTTGGTCACATAAGCCTCACAGCTTTAAAATGCTTCATACTAATAAGATACAACCAGAAGATCAGCCAAACAATCAAAAGTCAATTTCTATAAGAATAGAAAGATCTCAAGCACAAACATAGGAGGATGTATTGCTATGATTTGATTGTAATTAGCATTGAATCTCTTATTGATTTGCCCTAATTGAATTTGCATTATTTATTTTCTATATCTTCTATATAAATTCAATCTCTATTCACGTTGGCAATGTTAAGTTTGTTGTTGTTGATACTCGTTTCTAATAAAAGGGGCCCAATAGCAGAAAAGCCTAATAACGAGCAAAGAAGAAATAAAGGAAAGAGATTGGTAAGCAATGGTAAGAGCGAATGAGCCACAAAAGCTTGAAAAGAAAGAGATAAGGCCCAATGGGCCAGACTGGTAGAAAATAATAATAGATAGGCCCAAGAAATGACAAAAGTAAAACAAAGAAATAACGGGCCATAAAACCCTAGAAAGAAAGAAAGAAGGAAACAAGGCCCAATAGGCCAACCCGACAGGAAATGGCAACAGACAGGCCTATAGGCCCATGAAGAGACAAAAGTATGGTAAACTCGAGAAGCCCACGCCATCCTTCCATAAAGGATAAGCACAGGCAGAAGGGACACTGAGCAAAATGAAATAAAGTTGAATGGCAGAAATGTGGGAAAGAAAGAAAACAAAAAGAAACAGAAAGTATTGGAGCAACCATGCTATAGTCGAAATACCACTAACCTGTACCCAGCCAATGCATGGGTGGTGGGCCCTCAGTCAAGAGATTTACAGAGGGTGTGGTTTGGTAGAGGGGGAAAATGGCCTATTTCAGGTTTCCAGCCAGGACCTCTTTTGGGAGATACTTTGCTGGGATGGCACCTTTGCCTAAATATAGGTAGTAAGTTGCTGGGACTATTTGATGCATGCTAGAAAGGTAGGTAGTGAGAGACCTATGGCCTTGTCCATCCAAGGGAGAGGGAAGGGCTCATAGCAGAACCAAACGAATCGGAACTTGTCGTGGAATGGGTAGTGGAGGGGAGAGAAGGTACTGGGCATGCCCAGAGTTGGTGGTGGTCGAATAACCAAACAAAAATGGTTGGTGAGCCAAAAGGGTAAAAGGGAGAAATCCTATAGGGATAGCCTAGTATAAATAGAAATAGTAGTCATAATGTAAAGGGGATAGCAACCAAGGCTAGAAAACAAAGAGAATTGAAAACAGAAACAATAGAGAGAAAGGAAAAGGTGAAGTAAAAAGGAATGAGAGAATACACATTAGAAAGGTATGCATTGATAGGTTGTTTTTTCCCTTCTCCTTAAGAAAACCCACTCTTTGAAATTCCAGAAGCAGCAATAAGTAGCCATCTAGGCCCATTCCCCAAAATGCACAACCTTGATGGTATAACCCAATAGCAAAGTTGTTCAAGTTGGGGTTTGAGTTCCTTTTCAATTTACTTCTTACGGGAAGATCCATCATTTTACATTCTGCTATAGCATTCTTAAACTCCGTTGTATTGTTTAACTTTTTACTGTATTGACCGTACTAGTTATCTTGTTGACTAACTTTTTTGCTGCAACCAACTTACATGCTATAACTAACATTTCTGCTATAAGACATTTACTTTTAAATTTGCAAAACGTGTACTAATGCTTGCCAATTAATATACATATCTTTGTTAATATTCGTCGTCTTTACCTTTGGGATGCTGGGCTTGTGCATAAATTGGCCCTTAACAAGGTCCTACTAGAATAGTAGGTTAGACTCAACTCTCTGATCCACCGCAGAATGGGCTTGAGAACAGCAAAACGAGCCTCAACCCTTTAACATAGAAGCACCCACAGTTGTCTTGTTGAAAAATTTGTGGGTAAAAAGAAGGGGTGAAAGAAGAAGAAAATTCCTAGTTTTTCTCTCATATTATTTAAACATACAAACCGATCTTATGGTTTTTGTATTGATATCACCAATTTAAAAAGAGGTGCAAGTCCATTATTTTAATTTGTTCTAGTTGATTCTATGCCATGCTATGTTATGTTTTTATTTTTATTTACCTCTCTTTCCTATGATAGTCACTAAACAAAGTCAAGTCTATTATCTCATCAAAAAAAAAGAAAAAAGAAAGAAAAAAAGAAGAAGTCAAGTCTATTATTTTCTAGGAAAAGAGTCCATTGTTTTAAGATTCCGTTTGAGAGTTCATAAGGGAATGGAATGGAATGAAATGTATTTAAGTAAGGGAAATGAATGGAAAAGAATGGAATGGAATTAAGTAACCTTGATTGGATGTTTTAAAATAAAGGAATGGAAAAGAATGAAAATGAATGGAATGTAAGTAATCTTGTTTGGGAGCAACATGGAGGGAAATGAATGAAATCATTTTATGACAATATTACTATTAGACTTTTATTTTAAAATAAAGGGTTAAATATATAGGGGTATTTTGAGAGTTTTAGTAAAAAAATCATTAAATCCAATTTCATTCCCTTTCATTCCTCCTAATTTCGGGGGGAATGAAAATTTGAGATTTTAAGGGAATAGAGAGGAATGAATGTTCCCTCCTACCCATTCCATTCCCTCACACTTAAATTCCCAAACAAGGGAATGAGTTTTCCATTCACTCCATTAAAACTCCCAAACAAAGGAAGGAAAAAATATTCTTAAATTATTATTTTTTTCATTCCTTTCCATTTCATTTCATTCTCTTATCCCAAACGAGGCCTCTCCGTTTGGGAGTTCATAAGGGAATGGAATGGAATGATCATAAGGGAATGGAAAAGAATTGAATTGAATTGAATGTATTTAAGTAAGAGAAAGGAATAGAGAATAATGGAATGGAATGGAATTAAGTAACCTTGATTGGATGTTTTAAAATAAAGGAATGGAAATAAATGAAAATGAATGGAATGTAAGTAATCTTATTTGGGAGCAACATGGAGGGAATTGAATGAAATCATTTTATAACAATATTACTATTAGACTCCTATTTTAAAATAAATGGTTGAATATATAAGGGTATTTTGGGAGTTTTAGTAAAAAAATCATTAAATTTAATTCCATTCCCTCCCATTCCTCCCAATTTCAGGAGGAATGAAAATTTGAGATTTTAAGGGAATAAAGAGGAATGAGTGTTTCCTCATACCCATTTCATTCCCTCCCATTTAAACTCCCAAACAAAGGAATGAGCTTTCTATTCCCTCCATTAAAACTCCCAAACAAGGGAAGGAAAGAATATTCTAAAAATATTCTTTTCATTCATTTCCATTCCATTCCCTCATCCCAAATGAGGCTTAAGGGAATAGAGAGGAATGAGTGTTCCCTCCTACTCATTTCATTCCCTCCCACTTAAACTCCTAAATAAAGAAATGAGTTTTTCATTTCTTCCATTAAAACTCCCAAATAAGGGAAGGAAAGAATATTCTAAAATTATTCATTCATTTTAATTCCATTCCATTCCCTCCTCTCAAACGAGACCTAATTGTTGGAAAGAGCTTCGAATATACTCCAATGGAAATTGTTTCATTTTTTCCCTCTCTTTCCCCCTTGGTTTTGTTTTTAGTTAATTTGAAATGTAAATTATGGTTGGTATATATGTTTTAAATTCCATTTCGGATATGGTTTTGATTTGTTTATTGAAGTAGAACATTTTTATATCAGCCTACTTCAACGTAGAATTTGAGGTTTATCACTAAATTACTAGATTAGTTGGAATTTAGTGAAATATACCAGAATAGATAGAATGAAGCAAAATAGACAAAAATTAGGAGGAGATTGAATAGATGAATAATTTGTAATAATTAAAAAAATTGGAATGAAAAATTTCATTATTCACGGAAAGGAATTCAAAACTATACCTTTTTAATGTCAACCGGCTACTCTATCTTTTCTTTAAAAAAAAAAAAAAAAAAAAAAATTCAACCGACTACAAATTATAAATTACAAATATATTATTAAAATTAAAAAAACGCAAGCCCACCATTGAGACATTCATGATTCATCACAAAAAATCTCCATTTGAATAATTGAAACCCCAAATCCAAACCCTAAAGGCAATCTTCCCGCCAAAGCAGATGCTCTATTCTGCTTTGCTTCCCCAAACCACTCCATTCCCACACGGACACCAACTCCAACTTCCCAGGACCCAATCCAAAATCCGCTCTTACTACTACCAAAACCGATTCCCACCACGAACACGCCCATTTCTTCCTCACTTTCTCACCAAATATCCATCTGGGTATCGAAAATCTCTTCTGGGTTCTTCCAGTTTTGACTCATCGGCTCCTCCTTCGTTCTATGACGACGACAGCGACGATTTTGATGTCGAATTGGGCCGCCTTTTGGCTTTACTGCCCGAAGAAATGCGGCGAAGGGTTAGCGAACACCCTGAGCTTCATCAGTTGATTGAAGTGGTCATGGATTTGGGTCGGAAGCCACTGGCTCGGTTCCCTTCTGGAGACTTTGTTTTATCGGATTTGCCCATTATGACTGAGGATATTCAGCATGCCACTTCTCAGGTGAAAACATGATTCTTGCCCACCACCTGTTTGATTAAATGATTTGAGTTGTGATTTTGATGTTTTCAACTCAGGCTGTTGTATGGTTCTCAATTGTGTGTTTTCTGTGTGTGTGTGTGTGTGTGTGTGTGTGTGTGTGTGTGTGTGTGTGTGTATATTCTCTGCCCGGTGTGATTGTTGTTTAGCTAACATTGTGATTTGTAACATTGGAAATGCTATTCTTCACGAATGAGCATTCTCGAATAATCATCTCAAAGCTATGTCGTGGGTGCAATAATGCAATTTTTGGGAGAGTGGTGGTCATTTCCTTTCAAGATGATAAGTATCACTTGATATAATGGGAAATTGAAATTATTCGATATAAATGTTTTTATTTTTTATTTTAAAAAATCTGAAAATTGAAACATCATACACAATTGGCCTAGGGTAGCCTTGGAGTGTTTTAGAATGAGAACTGAACATGATTATTTTGATATGATTCTACATTAAAAAAAAATGTTCTTAGATGTTTGCATGGTATGATGAGACTTTGATAACAAGAGAACCTATCTGTGGGGTGAGTGCCCAGATTATGCATTGATATGGTGAAAAAATATGAATAGTCATGCACGTGCAAGACTTGTTTGGAGAATTTCATAGTATGAGCAAGTTTAGGAAGGATCATCATATCCAATTCAGGTGGCATTAACTTGGTTATCAAAGAAAAGGGCAGTAGCATCAATAATGCCTTCGATTGAAAACTAATTTGGATGGTAGGTTTATTTTTACTTTCTTTGGAGAGGTTTTGGGGAGGAGAAAAATTTTCATATGGAAAATTGAAATGTCATTTGTAATTTTTTATAATTAGGGGGCTTGGCCGTTAAAGAAATTTGTGGATTTTTTTTTTTTTTTTTTTTCCCTGCTGATGGATTAGATATTTTATTAGAAGGAAGGAAAGCTCGAAATGGCAAGTTTCCTTAAAGAATTCAAGTGGACATATGTGTAATTAAAAAAATCATGTAATAGAGCTAGATGACACCCCCAATCGTAGTACAATTTGATGGTGCAACCATAGTATGGTAAGAGGAAGAATATCCATCCCCTTTGAAAACCTAAGGTGAAGGCAAAGGCCAAGAATAAGTGTCCATGGTAGTTAACTATGGTTTAAAAAAAAAAACTGTTTGGTTATTCTAGAGTCAAGGGTATTTTAGTAATTCTACAATTGTTAGGTATGGGCTGTAGTTATGAGCTTAATAAGTTAGTCCTATTTAGTTTATGGGTCTTTGTGTGTGGGCTTGGTTTATAATTCAATTTGCGTTTGGTTTACTAGTCAATGTAAAAGTCCTAGTTCTACTATGTAATTGTCTCTTATTGTATTCAAACAAGTTAGAGTTAATAAAATTCAGTGTTTAAGTATTAAGGCGCGTTGGCCTTGGGGTTATTTTTCCTCCCTTTCTTCTCTCTCACTCTTCCTAACTAGAGTACACTTTCTGCCTTTAAAGTTTGGGTTCTTTTTATTGGTCTGTTTCAAATTTTAATCTTGCTCTCTCATGTTTAATTCTGTTTTATATTCCCCCCACAGTTCATTTCCATTTTCCATTTGTAATTTGATTGTTTGTACTATGACGACACAAATCAAGAACCCAGATTACAACGATCAATAAGATTGGGGAGAGATAAACAAGAACAAGATGGCAAAGCTAAACTCTAATCAAGGAGAGTACAGAAAAAGAAAGACTTAATTCTAGAATAGACTGTTCACAATCCTTAAAGCATTTAGCATTTCACTTCCGCCATAAACACCAAAACAAACATTGCGGCACAAACCTCCATAAATCAATATTTCGATGTCTATTGAACTTGCGTTGCCAAGAAGCTAACTGCTCACTAACTTTATACGGCATAACCCAATGGATACCAAACAAGCAAAATAGAAAATACCATAGACCACAACTCATGTGTTATAGGACAGTGAAGAAGAAGGTGATCCACTAATTCCCCACACCTTTTACACATAAAACACCAATCTAGCATTGCAATATGCCACTTTCAAAGATTAACTGTAGCTAAGGTCTTACCTAAGGTAGCGGTCCAAGAAAAGAATGCTACTCTAGGAGGAACATTCGATTGCCACACCATTTTCCAAGGAAAATAGAGGATAGGAGATAAAGAGTGATAGAAATTTTGAACCTCAAAACCTCTACTTATTGCTCGGTTTTAGCAAAGTTTGTTAGCACTAACCCCCCACACATTTGTGGAAAAAAGCATATCCAAAAATAGAGCCAATGAGTCTACCTCCCAATCCTGCGCTAGACGACGGAACTAAAATTCCCAATGAGGCCTCCCATCAGAGAAATGCATGACCTCCAACACTGAAGACTCCCTTGCTCGACTAATGCTATACAATTTTGGAAATTCTTCCTTAAGAGAACAATCCCTACACCATACATCCTCCCAGAACTTTACGCTAGTACCATCACTCACATCAAACCGAAGAAATTTAGAAAAAGCCAACCAACCACTCCGAATGGATTTCCACGTTCTAACACCATAGGTCCCTGACATTAGTTTTGTACACCAACCATTCCCTCTGTCCCCATATTTCGCCTCAATGACCCTTCTTCAAAAGGCCTCTCTCTCCGTTCCATACCGCCACAACCATATTCCAAGCAAAGCAGAATTAAATCTTCTCAGACGCCTAAACCTCCATTATGCATTGGCATACAAACCTTAGACCATTTCACCAGACGTACCTTAGGAGCATCAGTACCACTCCAAAGAAAGTCTTTTTGTAGTTTTTCTATACGATTAGCTGGGAAGCACGGGTGCGGCAATCTGGTCGTTGCAGTCGTGTCGGACGCCTCGGGGACGCGGTGTGCGGCTTGGATACGGCTGCACGCATGTCCCAAAAGAATTTATTTTTTATTTTTTACGGCCAGCAATTTCTCTCCTTCTCTCACTTTAGTGTGTTGCAGATATGCTAAAGAAGCTTCAATCCCAAGGTGGCCACGTGTATGGTTAATAAACCATACACTTTACAATCAGCTACCGCCATTTTTTTTTCACAACTTCCAAGTATGTGCATAAATATTTTATATAAAAAAATATTAAAATTAAAAAGTTTTATTATATAAAGAGTAGTGTTATGAGCACAATATTTTCGCAACAATTTTACAACAAATTTTTGGTAATAAGTTGTTAATAGTTCTCATTTGGATTCACCACTTACTTTTGATAAGTTGTACTATTGACTTAATTTCGTGATTAAAAAAGATATGTTGATTTCTTTTCTTTTTTTGCTAAGTAAAAAATATGTTGATTGCTTCTTTTGTTTTATAAGTTTTACTGTTGATTGAAAAAAAAATGTTGATTGCTTTTTTTCTTTTGTTGATTTATCATGTAATGGTTATGTATTCACTTTATTATCTATTATTGCTTTTAAATTGATATATGTTTACCATTATATGAAAAAAAAAATGCTTATCAATACATTGAAAATAAAAATAAAAATATATTTAATAATTAATTAATAAACGTATCCCGCCACACCCATGTCCTACTTTTTCAAAAATTTCCGTGTTGCCGCACTGTACCCGCACCCAAATCTGGGCAGGTGCTTCCTAGATGATTAGCGACCTTTATCGGAAGGAGAGAAAGGAAATAAGTACACAAGTATAACCTTTTCCACCCAGCTAGACGTTGCTCCATCTTCTCCAAAATAGGGTTCCAAATTGTCTCCTTTTTATAGGTAGCTCCCGACAGAAGGCCCAAGTATTTCAAAGGAAGTGAAGACTGTTGACAACCCAAAATCTCCACTAATTCCTCCATATTAGGCATGTTACCAATTGTGACCTATTCTGACTTCAACAAATTAATTTTTAACCTTGACACCACCTCAAATCTAGCAAGGTGCATGGACATGGACACGGGTACGGGTATGGGTACGATATGGCAACGCGAGCAATTTTTGAAAAATTATAATATGATACGGTTGATAGAAAACTGTTACGACATAGGTATAACACGGATATGACAATCCAAATGAAGTGTTCGTGCAACCTAGCTGCAAGAATCCCAGGCAAAGCAGCTAAATGATGTGGGTCAGCATCACAAAAAATAAGTGTATCATCTGCAAATAAGAGATGAGACACTGTTAGCAATGTACCAGCTGAATTACCTACTGAGAAGCCTGAAAATTGCCCCAAAGTAGCAGCCACATCCGACATATGACCTCCGCGACAATATAAAAACGGAGCGGAGATAATGGATCCCCTTGACGAACACCCCTAGGGCTTCCAAAAAAATCAATTGGAGTACCATTGATCAAAATAAAGAATTTGACACTTGATATACACCACATAATCCACCTTCTCCATTTTTCTGAGAAGCCACGCCACCTAAGCAAATACATAAGAAAATTACAATTCACATGATCATAAGCTTTCTTAACATCCAAGTTGCAAATAACCCGTGGCACCCTTGCCTTCATCCTACTATCTATACATTCAGAAGCAATTAAAACAGAATCCAAAATCCTAGGAAGCACCTGCATGGATACGGGTACGGGTAGGGTATGGCTAGGGGTGTGCATGGTTCGGTCGGTGCAGTTATTGGGCTAATTTACAACTGCACTGTAGGGATTAGTTACCTCTTCTCCATATCTGATCATTGTCGCTGGAGGTCTGTTCTCTGACCTCCATCGGTACGGTTTTTGGGCATCGAGTTGGCTTAATTGGTTGGTTTTTCTAACCCACATACTCACAGATTGAAACCCACACTTTCATAGCCACAAATCAAAACTCGCATACCCACAAATCAAAACCCATGCGTTCACAACCATAAATTGAAAACTCACATCTACAAATCTTAAAGAGAAAATTAAAAGTTCAAAAAGAGCTAGCCAGTACCTTGACAATCTGATCGATACCCAGTTACCCACAAGTAAAAAGAGCTGATTCAAGGAGATTAGAGAAGGCAACTAGATTTCAATAGAGAGATGGCAGCAAGTGGTGGCTAGGGTTAGGGTTTGAGAGAGAGAGAGAGAGAGTGACGCATTAGAGAGTTCGCTGTGAGAGGAGAGGGGCTTTCTCGTTTCAATCGTTTGTGAGAGAGAGAGACTTTGGTTGACACCCAAGCCGATTACTATATTTAAGAACTAATGATCCCAAGGGCCAAAGCCCAAGCCCAAGCCTAAGCCTAGCCCAAATCAAGTAGAGAAAAATTGTGCAATTTGATTTCAACGGTCAAGCCCAAGCCTAACCCAAATTAAGTAGAGAAAACTAAGCTTATAGTCCTAAAAATAAAACCCAAACCAGCCCATGAATATCAAAACCCTAGCCTCAGTCCACATCCCTCTCTCATATTCTGTTCTTATTTCTCATCCTGTCGCTCAGCTCTCTGTTACAAAATTCGGTATGTCTCGTTCTTTCTAACTCTCTATACATGTTTTTCTAACTCTCTCTATATATTTCGGTGCGGTTCGGTTAGCATCGGAATATACCATCCAGCTCTGATGGGAAGACCGCACTGGCGTTGAAATCAACTATCTTCTTCGATTGCTGACTTTGGTTCAATTGGTCGGCATGTAGAGCGGTGTGGCTCAGTCGGTTTCGGGGTAGAGGGTTGGTGCAGTTTGGTGCTTGCACACCCCTAGGTATGACGACATTGCAATTTTTGAAAAAGGACACAGTTGCGGCGGGATATGTATATTAATTAATTATTAAATATATATATTTTTTATATTTTTATATATGGTTAAGCATTTATTTTTTATATAATATTAAACATATATCAATTTAAGAGAAATAATGAATATTTTATTTCTATATATTATTAATAATTTATTTTTTTATCAAATTAAGAGTAATAATGGATAATAAAGCAAATTCATTACTATTAAAGGGTATTCAAAAATTAGAATACGAATCAAGGATAAAAGATATTTATTAATTTTAAAATGCAATATTATTATCTAGAGCATGAATGTTTTCTTTATTTTGTGAAATGGTATTCGATTCCTCTTGTTCTCGTGTCTCGGTTGTGTCCTGTATTTTTAAATTTTTATTTTTTATTTATTTTTTTTAAAAAGGACACAACTGGGACACCCATGCAGAAGTATCTGAGGAGTGTCAAATGTTCGATGTGTGTCCGACATAGGTGCGGCACCCCAAATGAAGTTTCCGTACTTCCTAGCCAAATCTGCCTACCATTAACAAAGGCTTTCTGAGAATCTGAGGTAAGACTATGCGCCTCCCTTCGAGCAATTGAATAGCCAAAACCTTAGATCTAATTTTAAACATCCCTCCCACCAAACTAATAGGATGAATATCCTTCACTTCCACAGCATAAGATTTCTTGGGAATGAGGGTAGTGAAAAAAAGATTAAGAGTCCGTTTGGCATCAGCTTTAGCTTTTATTTTTTAGTTTTTATCTTTTATATACAGCTTTTTAAAACTTCATTTTTTTTCCACATTTTCTCACTTTTTTCAAGGTATAAGTATATTTTAGCAAACTTTCAACAAAAAGCTTTCAGCAAAAAGTTAGATAAGCTGTTCCTAAACAGACACTAAGACTCCTTTCAAAAATATTTTGCTCATGGAAATTATGAAGGACAAACATAATATTTGATTTCAAGATGCTCTAGCAAGATTGAAAAAAGGCCATAGAGAAACCATTTGGACCTAGTGACTTATCATTGTTGAACCTACTAACCATCCCAAATACCTCGTCAAAGGTCTAACCGCATAGCATCTTCCTCAGAAATTCTTCCAAACTCCATATCATCCAGGGGCGATGAAACTCATTTTTAGTGCAAAAGTGTCTATAAAAATGAGTAATACTCCGCAATGGATCCTTGGTCGGAGGACATCACTCCATCCACCATAAGCTTATCAATGGAATTAAACCTTCTGTGAGAGTTGGACATACAATGAAAGAATTTTGTGTTTGTATTTTTTAATGCAAAAAACTCTTGATTTCTTCCTCCAAAAAATTTCTTCCAACAAAGTCATTTTCTCCAACTCTTCGCTAATTCTTTCCTTATCTAAATTTTCCTCCACCGTAAGAGCATGACTATCCTTAACAGTCACTTGAAGATCACTCCACAACTTCTTCCCCTTTTCTTCTACATTACCAAACTCCTCCACACTCCATCTCTTGAGATCAACCTTCAGAGCCTTCAATTTACTTGCTAAAAAAAACTAGGAGCTCCATGAAAATGATATGACTCCTACTAGGAGTGTATCCTTTCTACAAAACCCTCGTCCTTTGGCCAATAACCTCCCTATAGAAGAATCGGAAAATGGTCCGATAACAAACTAGACTACTGCTTTTAACAAACAGAAGGAAACTTATCCCCCCAATTTGTTGTCACAAGAAATCTATCCAGCCTCGGCCTTGAAACAACCTCACGAGAATTAAACCAAGTGAAATTCTCACCTTCTAAAGGAAGATCAATCAAGCCATGCTAAGATATAAAATCAGAAAATTGATGCATAGCCTGAGTAAAAGAGACACAGCCCGAGCGTTCAGAGGGAAATTGCACAATATTAAAATCACCTCCCACACACCAAGGCACATTCCACCAGCTGCACAAACTAGATAGCTCCTCCCATAACAACCTTCTGTCTCTGTTAGAATTAGGCCCATAAACTCCAATAAATGCCCATTCAAATTTATCAACCACATTTTTAAACCTACAAGAAACCAAAAAACGACCCACTGCTTCCTCCAAAATTTCCACTGCCCTTCTGTCCAACATCACAAGCACCCCTCCAGAAACAACCACAGAACCTAAAAAAACCCAGTCCACATGTTGACCATCCCATGGACTACGGATAATTCCTCTAGTTATAAGCTCCAATTTAGTTTCCTAAAGACAAACGATATCTGCCCTCCAATTCCTTATCAAATTTCTAACTTGAAGCCTTTTCTTTGCTCATTCAAACCCCTAATGTTCCATGAAAGAATTTTCACATTCATTGATGTACCACAACAGCCCGATCCCTACTAACCCGTCTTCCTCTAGCTGAGTTAGTCTCACCACTCCGGGTACTCATCAAATTTTTAAGTTCCCGACATCCCGGTGACCTTTCTGCCCCACCTTGACCATTTTCTTTTGTAAACCTTCTACACACAACTTCTCTTTTTTCCTAGCTTCTAGAGCTAAGAACAAACCCGTAACCTGCATTCAACAACATTTCAGAGATATTATTTCATGAAATAATTAAACATTAGGGCACCTAAAGGTTAGATTACTAATAAAAATGGATGGTATGACTAATATGAAAATGGAATCAAACATGAAGAGTTAAAGATGAAAATTTTGAAATGTAAAGGGCCAAATGAAACAACCCCAAACTTTAAGGGTCTAGAATATGCTTTTGGCATGACCTTTGGTGTGGTCTTGATTCTAAAGGATGCTTATTTAACTTTTTATAACATTGCAGTGAACAAAAGAGGTTAGTAGCTGATTAATTAGAGTCACACACTGGCGAACTTCATTGGAATATTATTTTATTCTGATCACAGCATGATTGGGAGATATATATCATGGGTCAGTTGTTAAAGTTATTATATGCAGTCTGCATTAGTCCTAGAGGAGGATGGAATGTTGGGGGTTTTTTTATTTTTTTTTAAGTAAAAAATTTATGAGAAAAGGAAAAGAGAATGCCACATAAATAGATGTCAGTAGACCCTTTTCGATGAATACACTTCACAAAGAAAGGAGACCTGAGATCAACAAAATCTACAAAGGACATCCAAGGGATCCTGCCTAGAGCAAGCATCCAATCAAACAAAGAGTGCAAAATATGCTCTTTGATGACAAGAGTAAAACACTTAATTCCAAAAAAAAAAAACCCTCCTTTTTTTTGAGCATCACCCAAGCTAGCCCAAAGACGAAAGTCCATATATGTTGCCAAAGAACAATGAAGAGGCAAGTGATCAATAGATTCCCTAATGCTTTTACACAGACAACATTGGTCAATTATCAATATGTGCCTTTTTTTTTTTTAAGGTTGTCAATTGCTAAGATTTTCTCAAGGGTTGCAGTCCACTCAAAGAATACCACCTTTTGAGGGTCCTTAGCCATCTGAATACCCTTCCATGGGAAAGTACATCTTGGTAGAATCCTTGAGGGTATTGTAGCATGTGCAAACCTCATACACACCTTTCTTTTAAGGCATCCACATGGTTGCTAATTACTTGGCAAGGAAAGCAAATTATCATATAGAAACTTAAGAAAAGGTCTGTTGTTTCCAACTCCAAATCCTGAAAAGAGTAAGAATTTTGGGACAATCAGTAATTTTTCATGGTATCAAAGCTAGAAATCTTGAGTTTGATTCCTGGTTTTATTCTTCCTCCCATTTAAAATGTTACAAATCCCATATGTTGGGCCCCTTAATAAGGTGGAGTTTAGCCTACACGTGAGGAGTGTTAAAACTATTATTAAATGGTTTAATTCACCCATTTCTAGAAGCTTGAGCTTTTGGGAGAATAGGTAATTTAGCATGGTATCAGAGCCACTTTCAAGATATTCCCTTTCTAAGATAAGGATAACTTAATCTTGTATAGGGATAAAACTTGTTTGGTAGCTAAAGAATTGTGTGGGTACAAGTACTTGGCTATTCCCTATCTATGATAACTTAATCTTGAATAGAGACAAGATATTGTTTGGTGGATTTTGGTTGTTTGGGTATAGATTTTGGCTGACCCTTATCCATGATAAGGATAACCTAACCCCTATAAAACCTTTATTTGGTTACGTATTGAAGAACTTTAGCCGGTTCATCTTAGTATTTTGGTCGGTTTGTATTCAATTTTGGCTAGTTCCCTATGGTTTTGGCAGGTTCACATCTCTTTTTAGCCTTTTCAAGCAAGTTGGCACTATGTAGAAATTGTTTAGAGTTTTATGTTTTACAAACTGGACTTTTATGACTATATGCTCCAGCTTGAGGGGGAGTGTTAAAGATATTGGTTTTATGTTGATGTAATGGCCCAAGAGGCCTAGTTATGTTGTAAGCCCATGTAGGGCTAACCCTAGCTTCTAGTCTTTATATACACCATATCAAGGGATCACTGTAATAGTTGACTTGATTGTATAGTAAAGATGTAGCCATTAGGGTTTTATCCAGTGAACATAGGCCGTTGGCGGAACCATATAATTCCTTGTGTTCTCTCTTTCTTGCTCTTGTTTCGCTATATTATTTTATTCTCGTCTTTAATAAACTTCTCCCTCAGACAGGTTAGCTAGATAGGAAGATATTGATGCCTTGTCCATTGCTAAGGCAAAGAGGTCTGGGAACATGTCCTTAAGAGAGTGGTCACCACACCAAATGTTTGGCCAAAGCCTCACGTTGGAGTTATCTCGCACCTCGAATAATAAGAATTTGGAGAAGGAATCCCACCCCCATCATATACTTTTCCACAATGGTCCCATATGAACCCCTACTATGTTTTGTTGGTCATCAGACTTAGTGAAATTTACTCTTCTCCAAAGGTGGTTGTAGTCCACTCCAAATCTCTTGAGCCACTTCCCTAGGAGAGCTTGGTTTAAGGTACTAAGCTTTTTGATACCTAAACCTCCCTCATGAAAAGGGAGCAAACCACTCTCCAATTAACAAATTGAAACTTTTTGGTAGGAATGGAAGATAATGTATTTTTAATTAAGGTCACTCTTCCTCCTTTGGATGGGTACAACTTTTTGCATCCTTTCCAAAATAGGGTTGCAGATTTTGCTAGCTTTGAATGTAGAACCCAAAGGTTTGCTTAGGTAGGTCATAGGCGATGAGCCAACCTTGCACCCTAGGACGCTAGCAAGACTTGTCAAATTCCCTACGTGTTTCACTGGGACCAATTCACTTTTGTGCAGATTCACTTTGAGTTCAGACATGGTTGCAAGGCAAATAAGAACACAACGAAGGTAATCAAGCTATTCAGGTGAAGCAAAACACAATGGTGCCATCTGTGAAAAGTTGGAAAATATCATGAATGCTTTTGCTATCAACCCCAACTGGTGGAAAATATCATGAATGCTTTTGCTATCAACCCCAACTTTAGAGCCTGTTAATCAAACCACTGAATTTTCCATCCATATTGTTTAGGGTCTCTAGTATCTCGTCTTTAGAAAATACTCTTTCCAGCCATCTACAACTTGTTTCACTAAGAGAAGGCAAGTCTAGCCAATTGGCATCTCCAATATTCATACTCAGAATAGAGTTTTTTATAGAAATGAACAATCAATTCCTTTACTTTCTATTCTTGTGAAAGATGTGCACCATCCCCTTCAAGCTTGCCAATTGTAAAGTTTTTGTTGGAATTGGCTAGTCTAAACCTTGTATTGTTGTCTCCATCTTTCAACCAGAGTGCTCTAGATTCTTGGTGCCAATTAATTTCCTCATGATGTGTCAAATTTTCAAATTCAAAATTTAACTCATCCTTCTTTGCCTCTCCTTATTTGAGAGGGAATCTACTTCTTCCTTGTCCAGCTCTTTTAATCCTTCCAAGATTGTCTTTTTTCTCACCCCAATTTTCCCAAACTCATTTTAAGTCCATTTTGGCAGGTCCTCCTTCAAGGCTCATAATTTCTTAACTAGAACATAGCTAGGTGAGCCAGTAAACTGATAATGTTTCACGATACTTTCACTTTCTCCTAGAAGCCTTCAACCTTTGAGCCAAATATTTTCAAATTGGAATGGCCCTTACCATGTTGGAGATTCTCAGAATAAGAGAGGATAGTGATCTGATAAAGCTTGAGGCTTGAGACTCTGGATGGATTTATCAAATTTCTTCTTCCACTCAGTTGAGACTAGAAAAAGATCAAATCCAAGACCAGCTGTGCATCTCGTGATTAGTTAGACCATGTAAAATTTCCATCCTCCAAGGGGAGATGAATCAAGTGCCTCTCAACAATGAAGTTTGAAAATTCCCCCCTTTGCTAGCATAAGCCTTTTTGTGTCCTTTTGCTAGAAAACTTAACCACATTAAAATCCTTAGCAATGCACCACGGATTGGTCCATCTATCCCCCATGCTTCTTAGCTCCTCTTGTAGCTTACACCTCATCTTGTTGTCATTAGGTCCTCACACCCTCAAAAACACTCAATGGGGGCCACCTTCTACGGACCGTATAAAACTGATAGAAAAGTATCCGGACCAACAATCCTGTTTTTCAATAGCTCTTTTATTTCACATCAACAAAACACCACCTGAATGTCCCATTTCCCCCAAGCCTCCCAGTCTACAAATGGACTACCATTGGTGAGAGGCAACCATGGGTGAAACTTTTTTGGACAACTGTAAGGGGAAAAAGATTCTGACCATAGATAACTTGCCTAAAAGGGGTATCATGGTTGTGGATTGGTTTTGCATGTGTAGAGATAATGGGTAATTGGTAAACCACTTGTTCTTACATTGCCCAGTAGCCCGTGTTTTATGGAGTTTGCGCTGTAGTTTGGTTGGCTTTTCTTGAGTGTTTCCTTGAAAGGTGATTGAATTTTTGGCATGTTGGAAAGGACAGTGGGAAAGATGCAAAGGATTGGAGAGATGGAAGATTATTCCTCATTGCTTGTTGTAGTGTATTTGGCATGAGAGGACATTTGAAGAAAGGTTGCTAGCAATTGAGGATTTATAACAACTATATTTAAGGACTCCCTTTGACTGGATGAAAGCTGCGAGATAAGTCTCTTCTTTGAGCTTTCATGATTTTATTAACATTTTTTTTTCCCAATAAGTAATAAAGATTTATTGATATAAAAAAAGAGAGACACCCAAGTACACAGGGAGTATACAGGGGTGTACATATCAAATACAAAAATTACATAAATCAAGTAAATCCAAAATTGAAGAAAAAGGTTGGTTTCTCCATACTTAGAACTAGTCCAATAAGGTTCTGAAAAATAGAAGCTTGAGATCAGGCATAGAATGCTCATTATTTTCAAAACACCTATAATTTCTTTCCTTCGAAATACACCACATCAAACAATGAGGAACAACAATCCATATATCTCCATTATGATGGCGACCAAATCGACCTTGCTAGCAAACAAGAAGCTCAACAATAGACATTGACATAATCTAACAAACTCCAAATAAACCAAAAACCATATCCCACAACTCCAAAGCAACCGGACAATGAAGGAATAGATGGTTAACAGTTTCACTATTACACTTGCACATATAACACCAATCTAAAATGCATACCTTTCTTTTTCCTTAAATTGTCAATTGTCAGACATTTCCTTAAGGCAACAATCCATACAAAGAAAGCCACTCTAGAAGGAATTTTCTGCTTCCAAATGATCTTCCGAGGGAAAAATTGCTCACTATGGCCAACTAAAAGATGGTAATATGCCCTAACCATAAACCCCTTACTCTTACAAGGTAGCCAACATCTCTTATCCTCCCCAATCCCCCTTACAGGAGTGCCATAAATGGTATTTATGAAGCTCTAGAAAGCTTATGATTCCCGATTATGCACATCCCTACAAATATGTATCTTCCAATGAAGGACTCCATTGGTGTACCTCATTAGATCAACCACACTTGCCTCTTTGTTTCAACAAATCCTATATAATTCAGCATAGTAGTCTGCAAGAGAAGATGTTCCACACCATCGATCTAGATAGAACTGCACTTTTGATTTATTTCCAATTTCATACAAAATAAACCGAGATAAAGAGGGCCACTCCCGTCTAATATTTTTCCACAAACTAACTCCATATGGACCAGAGAATGAGCTAGAACACCAACCACCCCAATCACAACCATACTTAACCTTTATCACTTGTCGCCAAAGAGCATCCCTTTCGTGCCCAAATCTCCATAACCACTTTTCTAATAAAGCTACATTAAAAGTTCTCAGGTTCCTAATCCCCAAACCATTCGAAGAAAGTGGAGCACAAATAGTAGCCCAATTAACAAGATGAAATTTGGGCTCATCCCCTAGGCCACTCCATAGAAAGTTTCGCTGAAGTCTTGCAATTCGGTTAGCCACTGAAGCAGGAATAGGAAATAAAGAAAAAAAATAAGTAGGAAAATTTGAGGGAGTGCTTTTAATTAAAGTGACTACCTCCCTTGGATATATTTAATTTTTTCCAACTTGCTAATTTTCTTTCCATCTTCTCCAGAATTGGATTCCAAATTGTCATGTCCTTGAATTTTGCCCCCAAAGGAAGACTCAAATATTTCATTGGAAGAGACCCTTGCTTATAGCCTAAGACAGCCACCAAAAGCTCAATGTTATGAACTGCCCCCACAGCCACCATTTTAGGCTTACCCAAGTTTATCTTCAAACCTGACACAACCTTAAATGAGCACCATACGTAGAATTAGCATTTGATCAATATTAGCATCACAAAAAATTAGAGTATAATCAGCGAAAAGGAGATGGGAAACCACCAAAGATCTTCCTGCAAAATCACCTACACGAAAACCTGACAGGCGACTTTCATGGACAGCCTTATCTAACATTCTACCAATGGCTTCCATAACCAACACAAATAACTCAGGGGACAAAGGATCGCCTTGCCGCAACCCCCTTGAACTCCCAAAAAAACCATAGGGAGAACCATTAATAAGGATAGAAAAATGAACATTTGATAAACAAAATGAAATCCACCGCCTCCACTTATCAAAAAAGCCACAACGCTCAAGCAAGTGTGTAAGAAATCCCCAATTCACGTGATCAAAGGCTTTTCTCTATGTCTAATTTACATAACAACCCTGGCAAACCATACCTCAACCTACTATCAAGACATTCATTAACAATAAGAACGGAATCAAGAATCTGCTTATTTAGAACAAAAGCATTCTGAGGTGCTGAAATGATATCTCCTAAAACCATGCAAAGTCGAATAGCTAAAACTTTAGCAAGTATTTTATAAACCCCCCAATAAGGCTAATAGGCCGAAAATCCTTTACTTCCATTGCTGCAGCTTTTTTAGGAATGAGAGCAATGAAAGTTGCATTCAAGCTTTTTTCAAATTGATTTGTAACATGGAAATGGTGGAACACAGCCATGATATCTGATTTGAGAATCCCCCAGCAAGCTTGAAAGAATGCCATCGAAAAACCGTCTGGCCCAGGTGATTTGTCCCCATTAAACTCCCTGATGACTTCAAAAATCTCAGTTTCTTCAAAAGGTCTCTCTAACCAATCCGCATTATCCCCTGAAATCCTTGGAAAATCCAACACATCCGGGAAAGGTCGTTGATCTTGCTGCTCAGAGTATAAATTCATATAGAATTGTTCAATATGGTTGGCAATCCTATCTTGGTTGGAAGACGAAGCCCCATCAATCATAAGATTTTCAATACAGTTATTTTTTCTATTAGAGTTGGCCATCCTATGAAAAACATCGTATTGGAGTTCCCTTCCTTGAAGTACAACACCTTGGATTTTTTCTCTAGCTAATCTCCTTTAACAAGGCTGTCTTCTAAAGTTCAGAGTGGAAGGTAGCTTTTTCCAATTTTTCCTCCTCTGTTAGAGGTTGATTCTCCTCTTTAACATCTAAAACATTTAACTTACTCCATAGTTGCTGTTTCTTGCCTATGATATTGCCAAAATCTATTTTGTTCCACTTCTTTAAATCTATTAAGTTCAGAGTGGAAGGTTGCTTTTTCCAATTTTTCCTCCTCTGTTAGAGGTTGATTCTCCTCTTTAACATCTAAAACATTTAACTTACTCCATAGTTGCTGTTTCTTGCCTATGATATTGCCAAAATCTATTTTGTTCCACTTCTTTAGATCCGTTTTTAGAGCAGTCAACTTCTTGGCAAGTATGTAACTAGGAGTCCTTTGAAAATGGTAATTTTCCCACCAGGATTTCACCTTGTCCAAAAACCCCTCCGCCTTCAACCACATATTCTCAAAACGAAAAGGGATTCGCCCTCTTTGATGACTCCCACTCTCCAAAAGAATTGGAAAGTGATCAGATAACACTCTAGGTAGCCTTTTTTGGGAGAAATGTGTTAAATATTCTGCCAATACCGAAGAGAAGAGAAACCAATCTATTCTAGAAGCTGAGGTAGAGTTAGACCATGTGTAAAGACCTCCCTCCAAAGGATGATCCATTAGCCCATGAAGAGATAAAATCTGAAAAGTCATACATGCAGTGAGTAAATCTTCCCGCCCCTAATTTCTCCGATGGAAAACGGATAACATTAAAATCACCTTCCAAACACCATGACAAATTCCACCAGCTGCCCAAGCCTGCCAATTCCTCCCACATAATTTGACGCTTCCTGTTCAAATTTGGACCATAGATACTTGTGAAAGCCCACTCAAATTGATCACTAACATTTTTGAACCTACAAGATACCGAAAAATGCCCCATTGCTTCCTCTATCTTTTCAACCACCCTTTGGTCCCACATGAGCAGAATTCCACCAGAAGCACCCTTTGAACCCAAATATAACCAATCTATATAAGGACAACTCCATATACTTCTAACATGTCCTCTTGTAACCCATTCCAATTTTGTCTCTTGCAAACAAATGATATCAGCCCTCTAAGTACGTAATAAATTACGAATCTGAAGTCGTTTTTCCTTCTTATTCAAACCTTTAACATTCCAAGATAAAATCTTTAAATTCATTGGGAAATAATTAGAGCCATTTCCTTACCATTACCACTGCGCCTTGCTGAAGTTAAACCATAATTGACAGAGCTAAATAAACACCTCAATTCCCTTATTCCTTTCCTCCCTAAGCTTTTCATAGTTTTTTGAGTTTTTTCCTTAGTAGTCCTCTGCTATAACTCAGCTTCAACAGCCAATAGAAACTTGGTTGCTAGCTCTTCCAAACCTTTGAGGGATGTCCCCAAAAAATCATTAAACCCACTGAATTTTTCTTGAAACCATTCTGAGTAATTGTCCTTACCCAACAATTTCTGCACATCCAGAGTTGCCGACCCTTCATAGTTATCCATAACACCCATAGACAAAGAGAAAGCCAGTGGTTAAATAGTTAGAGGCAGCGAAGACCCTTCAGTATACTGAAAAGCATCCTCGGAACAGACATTTGAAACCCAATCCTCCACAACAACATCATTCCCTTTTTCCTATCCTAATATTATCTCCTTAGATTTCGATGACACCCTCGTTACCATCGCCAATTGATTTGAGTCATCCACATTGTCAACGCTGTCTCCCGGTGGCAAAGAAATTCGAATCGGAACTGCCACCCTCCTCCCATCTCTCAATTCAAGAACCCACTACTCGGCATTCCCCCATTTCTTGATGATGTTTTCTGTATGCTTATGGATGATCCGTTGGATGTCACGTTGTAAGGCCACATCACCATCGGAACATAGGGACTCGTCCACGGAAGCATCGGAACACAGAGACTTATCCACGGAAGCATCAGAATTGTTGATCACTGAGAGAAGCTTCTCGGTGCATGTCGGTTCCATGTGGGTCGGAGTTGGCTCAACTTCGGTCTTATTGCTACCCACCAAAGAAGCTATTGTTGATGCCGAAGTATTTGGGTGAGAGAGAGGAACATGCGAGGAAGGCTTAGAGTGTGGGTGGGTCTGATTTTGTGCCAAGATGGAAGGAATTCTGGGCTGGTATGGTCTGGGCTGCCACTTAAAAACAGGTTTTTGTTTGGGCTTATTATTGTAAAGGTTTGGAACTTGGCCAACCGAAGGGTCCACGTCCACCTCAAAAACCTTGGACCAGCTAATCCCCCACTTACCATTAGGCCCACGTTCCATCCTAATATAAAGATCCATAATCAACCCATCTTCAATACCGTTTGAAACAATTCCATTTATGACAGACGTGATCTTCGCCCCAATCTGTGCTTACTCCTTCCCAGAGTTGCTCTCGTGTGAATCGTGGGTTTGATTACCAGGATTTGCAAAATTTGAATTTTGAGAATTCAGCATTAGGGTTTATTGTTGTATACATCCCATGAATTAGGGTTAAACCAGTTTTATTTCAATGAATTTTATTATTAAAAAAAAAAAAAAAGTATTAAGGCTGATGATTGAGTCTCTAAGAATTCATGGTTGGTTTGATTGTTTGAGTGAACTGGTTAAAGGAGTAAAACGTTATGAGGATAGTCGTGAAGGTTTTTAATTGTCAACCAATCTAGAGTGGATAAATGCCTCAGGTGTATTTTATTTTATCTCTTTGCCTGATTTGCTTGATCTTTGTAATTTCCATGTTTAAATTTAGTTTACTATTGTATACCCCTGTATACATGGGTGACACTCTTTTTCTAATTCAATCCAGTGTAGAAGTGTTCTGAAGCTCATGAGGTATGTGTCCTTGTGTCTTGATGTGTTATCTCTTTGAACTCATTATATTGCTGCTATAGCATGTCCACTCTTCTTCAATATAGATATTATAAGCAAAAGAATATTTTATTCAAAAGAGTAGAGATACCAAATGTACAATGCATGCATTTTAACCACTCCTAAAGAATTACTAACTAGGATTTTGAAATCTATATGAAATCAATATAAGACAAAGAAGTGATGCTACCCAATGTAGTCATCCACTCATGCAAAAAGATATTTGCAAAATTTGTTTAATGATATGATTTGGGCATTCAACACTATCAAAAGTTATTTTGTTCCTCTCTTGCCAAGTTGTCCACTGAACACACAATGGAATTGCTTTCCAAATCTTTGATCGAATATGACAAGGAAATCCTCATTGCCAACACTGCAACAACTGAAGCAGTCTTTTGCATAAACCAATTTACCTAAATAATGTAAACACACAATTGTCCGGATATCTCATGCCATTGAACAATGGGGGAGTAGATGCTAGATTGACTCTCTGTTAGCACATACACCATGAAGTTTCATTTTTGGAGATTAGTCACTATCATGATTTTACCCAAGCTACCTTGGCACCCCATATATTCCACGGAATGGCACATCATTTGTCCCTTTCAAAATCTCAAAATATGAATGCAACTCAAGTTGGCCATGTTTAGGCCCTCTCCATGCCATAAGCTCCTCTCTCTGCTAGACAGAAAGTGTGAATATTACTAAGTGAAACAATTGTTCAAAAAACTCTAGTTCACTGCCTTAAAATGACCGAATTAACTGAGGATCCCAATGCTGTATATGTTGGTCATGTCCATATATCAAGTAAGTTGCCACTGAGGCTTCCTTATCCATTGCTAGCCTGAATAAATCTGGGAAAAATTCTTTGAGAGGGTAGTTCCCACCATTAATCAAGCCAAAAATGGCACATGAGAGTAACTCTTCTTCAATATGAATGTATGAAATAACTCCTTTTCACAGTATTTCACTTCATGTTACCACTAAACTTTTTGTTGGTGGTGAAAGCATGTTTTCTCAATTTATTAATTGATGCTACAAGAGAATACCCTGCACCTCTGTTTCTCTTTTCTTTTTTCATTGGGTAAGGTTAAGGACCTGGCTTGTGACTTACTGGAACCACATGTGTCAGGTTGGTGACTTTATGATTGACAATCGAGCAGGCATCAGCAGGACATTACACCGCATTAGTGCCATAAGGAATCGGAAGGGTGCAATTATTGGTTTAACTTGTCGAGTTGGTCGGGCAATATCTGGTAGTGCAAATTTGCTTCGAGATTTGGTGCAAGATGGGTCTTCTTTGTTGCTCATAGGGCCTCCAGGTGTGGGAAAAACCACGATTATTAGGTTAGAGTTTCCTATTTCTTGATACACTTTATATGCATCCATGAGCAGCAATTCCTTCTTTCCCCTCTGCTTTGTGTTTGATTTCAAAGTCTCTGAATTCAAATGTGAAATCCCTGGATTAGTAACTCCATATTCAATAACTAGAAAAAGAACTATACCTTATGATATGTGGTGTACAATATGCTGCACTTTTGATGTCTCTACATTATTTCGTAAGCAATATAATATTAAGATCGACGGAGACAATTATCCTGCTGGTGGAGTTTTTGCTCTCTTGAATATTTTTACTGAGAATGTGGAAGTTTTGGAGTTCCAGTTGAAAACCTCTTTTCTTAGACAGCTAAGAGAGTGGTCTAATGTCTTGGGGTTGAGTGATAGTCGTACTTTCAAAGAATTTAGTGCTTCACTTTTGTTTGCTTGTAATTATTGACCTATTTTTTTAGATTTTCACACATGAGTTAGCTTTTATGCAATGAATTACATTATATTATATATATATATATATATAAACTTTTTAGCATTTGAAGTTCTGATATTGCAATGCATATCTTTCACCACTGCCCAGAAAATCTCCAATAATCTTCAAAGTTTTCACCTAATTTAAAAAGAAGTGTTGCAATTTTCCATTTCTTAGGGCATGCGATGTAAACAACTCAAGGAAAAGTGCTAGCCACATCTGCATTTTATCCTAAAAGGATTAGTTTAGTCACAATTGAGGCTCCTTGTAGTTGTTAATAAAGTTTAGATCAATCCAGTATATGCTCGATGTGGAACTCATCTCACACCTACACAACATACACTCAATCAATATCCAATCAATTTGGGGTATCACAATAATGAAAGAAATTGTTACATACCTATAGGATTGATTTTTTTTTTTTTTGCCAACTACACCTCTATGTTATGGCTCACAAGACACTGTTTCCATGCTCTAAAAACCTCCTCCAAGGGAGAAATACCAAGAGAGAGATTTTACGTTTATTACTACATTTACAACTTTAAGGGAATCAGCCAACCAATATAAATAGTTGCAATTCCCTTATAAAACCCATGCGTGTTTAATGCAATTAAACACGCTAACTTGGCTAACAGGTAATGCCCACTAATGGGTGAACTGTTTTGGATAAAGCTAAACATCTAGCATGTCTCCCATTAGTTATTGTTCATTGGGAAGGAATAATTTCTTAGTAGTGCATGTACTTGACTCTCCAGAATAACCCATAAGAAATAACCCAACTAAATGGTTTGTGTGCATAGTTTATTATTTGATGGTACTTTATGTGTCTGTTCTGAAAAGTTACCCAAATTCAGGGAAGTAGCTCGAATGCTTGCAAATGATTACAAGAAACGTGTGATGATTGTTGACACCTCCAATGAGATTGGTGGGGATGGTGATATACCTCATGCAGGAATAGGTAGTGCACGCCGGATGCAAGTCCCCAACTCTGATATGCAACATAAGGTATGATTTGGAAGTAAAGGATTTCAACTCTATTTGGTTTAGAAAATTTTGGTTCTTTTAGTTGTGTTACCAAATAAGGCATGATTGATTTAAATTTGGTTCTGGATTTTTTCAAAGTTGTATACTTTGGAGAAAGTTTGAGTAATTCTTGTCTCTTGAAATATTAGAGAGAGAGAGAGAGAGAGAGAGAGAGATAATTTAGTCGGAAATTTTATATTGGCTAGAATACTCTTTTAGTCCTTGATTTATTATTTTTTTTCCAATTAGATTTTTGTTTCTCCAATTTAAAAAGCTGTAATTTAGTCCCTGACAAATTTAAAAGGTATCAATTTTGCCCTTGTGTCAATTTCTGTTAAATAAATTGCACACGTGATGAATGGAGTGGTAATGTGGCACATTAAAAAGTTGAGGTGACCTGGAATAAATTTAATGGAAAATAGGTGGAAGGAAAAAATTGCTACTTTCTAAAGTTTTCAAGGATAAAATTGCTACTTTAAAATTTTAGGGACAAAAACTGAACTTGGGTGAAAGTTTAGGAGTGAAAATTATATTTCAGCCTTTTATGTCTTTACCGGATTCTTTTGGAATGTAGTTAAAATGATGCCACATTTGCTTTCTGTCAATTTTCTTAGAACAGTATGGTTATACTCACTACAAGTAGGATGACTCTATCAATTTATTTCATTTTGTCGTTCACATTCTTTTATAAGATTGTTCAGAAAGCGTTTTGGTTTACTATTAACTTGTCTATTTAATCTAGAGTTTTCAAGGTTGCTTGTGGTTATATATTTATAGTTTTCAGGTATTGATAGAAGCGGTTGAAAACCATATGCCTCAAGTGATTGTGATTGATGAAATCAGCACAAAACTTGAAGCAATGGCTGCAAGTACAATAGCTCAACGGGGAATTCAGCTAGTTGCCACTGCTCATGGAGTAACAATTGAGAATTTGATAATGAATCCTGCATTAGAGATGCTTGTTGGAGGAATACAGGTGCGATAACTATATCATTATTTCAAATTTAAATGTGTAATTAGCTTACAACACACACACATATCAAGTTACACCTGGTGTAATTTTAAAGAATGTTACACTACTCAATTTTTTTTTTTTAGGATATGAATTTTGACAAAACCACCATTGGATTAGATTTTCTTATTTTACACTCCATGCTTACAAAATTTCAAAACAATTTGAGATTCATAACCATCTCATTTATAAAATTTTTGAATTTCAATTTTTGTACTTTAAAATTATGTATAAAATATGAGTTTATGGATTGAATTGTAAATAATATCCAATTAGCACGAAATTTGCCATGTGTGTTAAGAATATAGATGTTAAATTACTGATTGTCCCAAATTTAAAGCTATTAGGAAATAGTGAGTTTAATCACTTAATCATAATTCTAACACTCCCCCTCACTTGTAGGCCTAAATTTCTCCTTAATAGTGGAGGCCTAACAAGTGAGAATTTAACATGTTAAATCACCGATTGTCCTAAAGCTTAAGTTATTAGAAAATAGTGAGTTGAATTACTTAACCATAATTCTAACAATAGAAAACATGTAATCTAATGGTGAGATTTTTAAAATATTAATTCGATAAAAAGTTACTAGGTGGTGTAATATTGCTTAAAGTTACACAAAGTATAACTTGATCTTCGCGCTTTATATATATATATATATATAAAATTTATTCCTACATTGTAAGAGCTTCACTCTGAAAATTTTGCATGTTAAATACCTCTCCATACTTTTAATGATAATTTTGCAAACCCTTTGACTGTGAGCTTGCTTGACATATAAGTGTAATTTACTGGTAAGTATATACTGTTGTTATATCCTGATGGTGTTATTATCTTGTTTTCCCTGAAGAAGACCTTGGAATGCTATTCTTAACATTTTGTTGATACATCTCTTGTTAGGTGTAATTTTAAATTTAAATGTGAGACCTTCCGTGGCCATTACCATCTGAGCCAGGACCGCAGCTTTATGGCTAGAGTCTTGACACCATCTGTGGCCTTCAAGTTTGAATATAAATAGTGAAATGTAGTCCGTCAAGAACTTGTAACACGTCTTTATTACTTACTGATAACATGCTGTTGTTAATTAAAAATTTATGGACAGACCAATGAATGCTACAATAAACAGTATTGGGTACTCAGAACTTTACTCGTAGCAAGATAGAAAACAAGGGATACACCTTTTGACAGACACGTGAACCAAATTTTGGTGATGGTAAATATTGATATCAAAAGGATCTGAAAGCAGTCACTTCCAAAATTTTTACTCTACGACCCACATTAATTGTGACTTGTGAGGTCAACAGGGAGGTTCTTCAGAAAATCAGACATATATGAATGGAACCAAAAATGATGTGTTTAAACAAGTATGCCAAGATAGGCAAAGAATAAGCTTGGTAAACTGCAAAAGCATACCCAAGAAAGCAATGTCATAATTACCACCAAAAGTAGTCTTATATATCAGTTTCAAGCATGAGTTGTTTAAACTTCAATAATTGTCTATCAAATATGTAAATTGGACCTAGGAAAATGATGTTATATCTTCATTCTACTTGGTGACATTAATGCAATCATTTTTTAGAGTGTGACACTAGGGGATGAAGAGGCTAGTCGAAGGGGTGTCCAAAAGACGGTTTTGGAAAGAAAAGGACCTTCAACATTTATGTGTGGGGTTGAGATAATTTCAAAGACTCAGTTGCGAGTTCATCGTTGCCTAGAATCAACAGTGGATGCTATTCTCTCAGGTATGATTTCCTTTTTCTAAAGTTTCATAATTTGATTTCTAAAATCGTGATAGGACATTGGTAAGTGCCCTTATTGTTTGTCTTGCTTTTACTTTTATTGGTGAAGGTCGTTTTCCAAATGTTGAAGTTCGCAAGATGGATTATCTGAAACTAAATGAAACAGCGGAAAGGGAACCCTTTATTTACGGTTCCTTTGACAAAGCAAATGAGATTATAGTTGAAGATGCTCAAGACTTGAGCAATGAAATAACTAGCCTTGATGCTTTCTCTTCTGAAGTTCCTCCAAACATGGGAGAGGATTGTTGGGAAGAAAGGATGCCCCTTCGCCTATTTGTTTATGGGGTAAGTCATCACCCTTCAACTTTGACAATTGAATGCAATTAATGTGGTCTTTATGAGCAGTCTTTGTATTATTTCTAAAATATTCAATTCTGATCTTATTGGGAAAGTTTTCTTTGATACTTTAAGAGAAAATTACACTTTACCTCTCTAAACTATGCGAATGCACACTTGCCCCCCTAAACTATAACCCCTTGCACACTTTGCACCCCACCGTTTACTTGTGTGTTAAATTGGATGGAAATTAGACTCACGTACAAGTCACATGATAGCTGCAAAGTTGGCATATAGTTAAAAGAACGAATTGTCCCCATTTTAATCTTCTAAAACATCACAGGTCACTCCCATGTCTCACGATTGAGTCCCTCAATCCTTGCGTCTTCTTCCACAGTCCCTCTGAGTCTCTCACTTCCTCTTAGTCTCTCACTTCTCTCCCTTACTCATAGGCTCTCGCTTCAAGGATTTTGTGTTTTCTCATATAATTTTTCTTCCTCGTGTGATTTTTTGTCTTGTATTAATTTCCAATTCCTTGATTGCTATATCTAATCGGTTAATCCTACACCATGACAATTCAATTTCAACAAATTCATTATTTTTGAAGCTCCTTTTATTTATTTATTTATTTTTTTGATAAGTAAGAATGATATATATTCAGGAAAGGTGTTGCATGAAAAGCACAAAGCACACCAAGATTTACAAGAAAAGGAAAAAAGAGAAAAGAAACAGAACAAACCAAGTAGCAAATTAATCATAAAAGAGAAGAGAACTAAGAAAAGAAGGGAGAGAATTACTAGTTGTGAGTCCCCATGCCAGTGACTAGTCGAATAAAGTTACACTAAAAGAAGCAAGCAGCTGATATTTGGAACTATCCAAGTCCTCGAAAGTCCGCTGATTCCGCTCCTTCCAAAGACATCGTAGTAAGCATAATGGGACTAAATTCCAGATTTTAGACGAGCGCTTCCTCAACCAATTCCACCAGCCAAAAAGCAGATTTGGAATCGTTCTAGGTATGACCCATGAAATTCCAAAAGAAATACAAGCAGAACTCCACAACCAATGATCCATCTTACAATGAAGTAGTAAGTGATCCACTGTCTCCCCACAGTTATGACACATAATGCACCAATCCACAAAATCAAAACCCCTTAGTCTCAGGTTATCACCCGTAAGGATCTTATTCCAAGCTATAGACCAAACGAAAAAGGAAACACGTTGAGGGGCCTTAACTTTCTAAATACCTTTCCAAGGAAAGACAACAGAGAGAGTAACTCGCAATTTGTTATAAAATGACTGGATGTCAAAATCCCCATTAGGTTTTATCTTCCATCTCATCTGGTCTCCAACATCCATTAAAAGAATATTAGGTCCCAAGATACGAAGAAAGTTCACCCCTTCATCCATCTCCCAATCATTAAAGTCTCGAATGAAACGAACATTCCAACTTCTTCTCTCTCCCTCCCCTAGCCTTGTCAAAGAAGATTCTACAGAGGCTTCCCTGTTAATAGCAATACCATACAGCCTTGGGAAGGCCAGTTGGAAAGGTTGATCCCCACACCACCCATCTTGCCAAAATCTCACTATATTCCCCATCCCAACAACAAACTGAGTATTTTTGCTAAAATCCTCCTAACCCATACGAATACCTCTCCATAAACCACACCCATGCACTCCCCTACCCAACTTAGAAGTCCATTCCCCCACTCTTCCCCAAACTTAAAAGCTACCACCCTCCTCCAAAGTTGAGTCTTCTCGTTCCCAACCCCTTCCTCCACATACATTTTTCCCACCACCATCATTCCTTCCCTCTTTCCCACAACACTTTCCACCACCGCCTTATCCTAATGCACAAGCTGTCCCACCTTTCGCTACCCCAAATCTTCTGCCCACACCACAATATCTCTTTCCTGGTCACCCTACTCCTATCCAACAACCTATCTACTGGCCAAGTCAGTTTGGTCAGTACATACCCCAATGTACACCGGCTCAACCTCCCTTGCCCCTAAACATCCCGAACTTTAAACCTTCTTCGTTGCAGCCTCCTCCTAAAGCATAAGCTAAGATGTCTCAGATTTCAAGGGGGACAGTGGGGAATTCTGCCTCTTTTCATATTGACACAAAGCTTTCTTCTTGGCTTTTGATGGGGGTCGTGTGGATTCTTATTCCATCACTGAAAAACGGGGCAAGCATGTTGGTTCTATTCGGGTAGGTAGATCGGGTTTGGATTGGATCATTGCATGCTTGGTAGAGTTACGCCGTTGGGATTTTAGCAAACAACAAATTTTCAAAAGGCTTCATGAGAATTATAAAATTTTGGAGTTTTCTAGTAGGTCGAATAAGGAGGGTGTTTTTGTGGAAGGTGTAAATGCACTTTTAGTTCCTACATTTTGGCTTTTTTCTATTTTGGTCCCTACATTTTAATTTTACCACTTTTAGTCCCTAATCCAATTATCGCATATTATTTTTGTCATTTCCGTCAGTCAACCGATATAAATATCTGAGGATATTATAAAAAATACCACATCGGCATCTAATTTTTTTTTTTTTTAATAATTTGTCAATTTTAACTAAATAAAAAAAGAAAAAACAGAATTAAAGACAATAAAATACATAAATTTAGATCTACTCATTTTGAACAAGAACACACAAGAGTACAAACCCAGAAAATCATACAAATCCAAAAAATCATACAAACCCCATCAACAACAGACGAGCACAAACCCAAAAAAATCATACAAACCCAGAAATCAAAAATAGAAAAATCAAATCCACATCATATTAAACATGAACAAGAAATTAAACATGAACAAATTAAACATTTGAACAAGAAGACAAACCCAGAAATTTAAAACCCAAAAAATTAGCATTAGATCCACATCAACACAAAATTAAACATGAACAAATCCGAAAAATCAAACCCCCACACCACCAAAGCATCAAACACAAAACTCAAACTCAGAATTTTTGGCCCCCAAACACAAAAACACTAAACTCTAAACCCAAAATTTCGGGCACCAAAGAAAATAGAAGAAAAGAAAGAGTATGATTCTCTTATCTTTCCGAGAAACCAACACAAAATCAACTTAAACCAACACAAAACTCAACAATCTGGAACCCAACGATCAACGACCCACCGATCTGAAACCCAACGATCTGAAACTCAACTCAAACCACCGATCCGAAACCTCCAAACCCACCAGATCCACCACCTCTGATCTTTACTTCTGTTTCATTGCAAGGAACCTAGGCCGAAGCTCCTTAAGCTTCAATCCTTCGTTGTTGACCACGACAGCCACGAACGGCAGTGAGTCCTTTCTGGGCTTGGTCTATGGGTTTCACATCAATGGACCTAGCCGATCCAGACCCAGAAAACCTAGATCTACCCAGAAAACCACCACCACAAACCCACCAACCACACCACCGCTGACCACCACCACATCATAACCCAGCAACCCAAATCAGCCAAAAGTCACGAACCCAGCCAAAACCAGATTCACGGCAGCCCACGGCCTGACCCACCAAGTCCACGACAACCCACCGCCGTTGCATGTCCTTAACCCACGATTCACAGCCACCAAACCCGACCCACCACCAACATCAAGAGTAGGGGCCATTGAAGATGAAGGAATCGACCTCGGATCTGCCCAGAATGACTTGAACAATATGCTCACAGTCACAGCAGTGAACACAGCCTTTGCATCCTCCGAACAAAAATTCAAAATCTTCAACAACCAACCACTCTTCTGATCAAACTTCGATTTCGCTGCCGCCATCTTCATCGTCGTTGTTATTGTTGTCGATGAAGTCGATGATGTTAAGAGAAAGGAGGAAGAAAGAAAGAAAAATGAAAGGGAGAAGACTGAAACGGTGAAGAGAAATAGGAAAAAGAGAAAATTTGTGATCATGTTCTTGTGTGTTCTTGTTCAAAATGAGTAGATCTAAATTTATGTATTTTATTGTTTTTAATTCTGTTTTTTCTTTTTTTATTTAGTTAAAATTGACAAATTATTTTAAAAAAAAATTAGATGCTGATGTGGCATTTTTTTTATAATATTTTAATTCCTCCGTTAGCCACCTCAGATATTTCCGTCGGTTGACTGACGGAAAGGATGAAAATAACACGCGTTAATTGGTTTAGGGACTAAAAGTGGTAAAATTAAAATGTAGGGACCAAAATGGAAAAAAACCAAAATGTAGGGACTAAAAATGCATTTACGCCTTTGTGGAAATATCTGAGTATCATTATGGGGCAAGACGTGGTTGTTTGCATGCCCCATAAGGATTTTGTAAGGGTGGCTGGGCTTTTCTTGAAAGGAATTTGTGTGAATTTTTCTTGGGAAAATCTACTTCTAGGCTGTGGAAGGAGGTGGCTGCCGGTGGTAGTGGGTTTAGAAAGTCCACCGGTAATTCAAGGAATCACTTTTGGAAAGATTTCAATGGGCATGTGAAATCAGGAAATGATTTATTTTTAGAGAAGCAGTTTTCCAAATATTACTGGCAATTTTAATCAGAAGGAGAGATTTGGGGTATCTGATTTTATTCAAAATTCAAATTCTCCAACTCATCTTAAATCTGGCAAGCCCATGTGTGTATCCTCTTTTAAGTGGACTCGGGCCCACTTTTCTTTAAAAATCACTACTGCTTTAGAAGGTGAAGACCAAAGATTGGTGAAGTGGGCCCACTTTGTTCAGCCCAAAGGTGTTAATGCTGACTATGTGGGTCAACCTATTGGGCTTGGGCCTCTTAATCAAACCCAACAAACCCAACTTGCCAATACACATCAGATACAACACGGTGGTTCTAAGAGCATTCACATCCGGACTTGCAAATGCCGTATGTTGGCATATTTGGCATCAAAGCCTCAAAAAACCTCCAGCATCCGGACTTGTAAACCTAAAAAAATTTACAATTTTGCTACAGTACCATTGCAAAAAACCCAAAAAAATTTACAATTTTGCTACAGTACCATTGCAAATTTGCAATGGTACTGTAGCACAATTGCAAACCGGTTTAATATATTTTATTCCATACCTTTTATCTGCCTCTTTCTCTCTCCATCAATCTCTGTATCTCTTCTCTCTTGACATTCCAAACCCCTCTCTCACATATCTCTCCCACGGTGATGGTTTTTTCTGGCGTGGGTCGTGGGTCTAGCGTGGGTTTGATGGTGGTGTGGTGTGGGTCTCTCTTTCTCGGCGATGGGTTTGTTCTCTCATGGCGATGGGTTTGCTGATGGGCCTCTCACGGTGGTTGATGGGTTTGTTGATGGGTTTCTGGTTTAATGGGTTTTGGGATTGGTGGTTATGGGTTCTGATGGGGTTTGTGCAGCGGTGGAGGTTGTGCGTGGTGGTTGGTGTGGATCGTGGCGAGGTCATGTGTGGTGAATCTGATGGGGTTCATGCATGGTGGTTCCGATGGGGATTGTTGCTGTGAGTTATGGTTGATCAGTGGGTTTGTTGAGTTGTGGTTGAATGAGCATGCTTGCTGAGTTGTGGGTTTGCTGAGTTGTGGTTGTAGTGAGAATATTTTTATATTATTTTTATTTTTATTTTATATTATTTTAATGTGTAGTATGGTAAAATAAAAGTTGGGATGTTAGGTGTGTTATAAAATGGTATGGTATAAATGATAAAGTGGGTTTTGAGATGGTAAAATAGAATTTTTTGTAAATTTCGGATGCGAATGCTCTAACCACTTGGAAAAACTTGGGTTTTCACGATCTTGGGAGATGGGTGAAGGATCCGGCACTCATGACTCATCCAAGAAGTCAGTGCCGGTGTCTAATTGCTTCGACGATGCAGGCGGGGCTCTCCCAAGGCTGATGGGGGCTTCGACGTGGTTGTGGTAGCAGGAAATACTTTTGTGGGTTCTCCAAATAGCAACGCCGATATGGGATTGGCAGTTTTTGATGATACAACCATCGATGATATATCTAGGGGCTGTTTGATCAGTGGGTTTGAGGAGGGTGTGCGAGTTTCAACCTCCAATGGGAATTCCAGCCTCACTGAACCTGTTGATTCTTCAACTGTGGGTTCACCGACATCGCAATCGCAGTCGTTGCTCTCCAATATGCATCGACGTCAACCAGTGTTGGAACATAATCGTTTCTCTCCTCTTTCTGAGTTGGTTTCTGATTCTGTTGAAGATGATATTTTGTTATTAAATTGGGTCAATCCCACGGGGTTTGTCAGGGCTGAGGAAGATTGGAGTGCATTAATTTTGCACCTCTGGCTTAATGGGATCCTAATGGGGGTTTGGATTTAATGACAGAGGAGGAAGACCCAAATGACATCTCTGTGGAGGATGACTTGGAACCTTCAATTTGGGTGAGCAAGATGGTTAAAAGCTTTGGTAAGTTTGTGGGTTTTTCTATTGACTCCTGTGAGAGGTAGTGTGTTGATTTCTTTCAAAAGTTTGAGAAAGTGTGGGAGAAACAAGCTGCTACAGGTAGTCAGCGTCACACTGTATCCTTATCTAAAAAAGGTATGAGTGAATTACGGAACTTAGTTTCTACTGTTAATTATGATGGGCAATCTAGTAGATGATCCAAAGGGATTGTGAAGTTCAATAGGTTAGGCTCTGTTGTTGTCCATGTATTTGAAACTCTTATCTTGGAATGTGAGAGAATTTAATAATCCTCATAAGAGGGGTACTGTGAAGAATCTACTTAAGGAATGGAAGTGTGATGTAGTGTGTTTTCAAGAAACCAAATTGGACAGTACCAATTCTTCGGTTGTGAAAAGTCTTTGGGGTAGCTCATTTGTAGATTGGGTAGCATTGGATGCAGTTCACACAGCAGGAGGGGTTCTTGTGACCTGGGACACAGGGGTGTTTGAGAAAATTGATTGTGTGGTTGGTACCTTTTCTGTTTCTATCTTGTTGAAGGGTGTGGCTGACGGGTTTGTTTGGATTTGTACGGGGGTGTATGGTCCAACTGATGCCAGGCTTAGGGACGTTTTATGGGCAGAACTAAATAGTGTGAGAGCAAGGTGGAGTTCAACTTGGTGTGTCTTTGGTGACTTCAATATTATTAGATATCCGGTTGAGTGACTTGGGTGTACTACGTTTAGTCCAGCCATGTTCAAATTCTTAGATTTCATTGAGAGGAATTTTTTGGTTGATCTACCTTTGGTTGGGGGGGGGGGGGTGAGTATACATGGTTTCGAGAATCTATAAATCCTTCTATGTCTCGAATAGATAGAGTGTTGGTTTCAGTTGATTGGGAGGACCATTTCCCATAAGTGATCCAAAGGCCTTTCCCTTGCGTGGTTTCGAATCATTGTCCTATTATTGTGGAGGCAGGTGGCTGGGTGAGGGGGAAGAGTTCCTTTAAATTTGAAAATATGTGGCTTAAAGCGGAGGGTTTTGTGGATTGAGTTCGGTGTTGGTGGAACGGTTATCATTTTGTGGGACCTCCTAGTTATGTTTTAGCTTGTAAATTTAAGGCTCTTAAAAAAGATTTGAAGTTTTGGAATAAACATGTATTTTAGAAAAAAATATTTGTTGGCTGAGCTCTCGGAGCTAGATTTGAGAGAAGGGTTGCAAGTATTGTCTCTAGTAGACAAAGCTAGAAGATTCTGAGATCAAGGCAGATATTGAGATTCTAGCTACCATGGAGGAGATTTCTTGGAGGCAGAAATCAAAGGCCCTGTTCTTAAAAAAGGGGGATAATAATACGGGTTCTTTCATAGGCTTGCCAATTCAACTAGGCGAGCTAATATTATGAGAGGTGTGGGGGTTGAGGGCACTATGTATGAGGATGAGTACGATATTTATGATCAGGTGGTGGGTTTTTATAAGTATTTATATCAGGAACCTGAATCTTGGAGGCCCATTGTTGATGGATTAGAATTTTCAAGGTTGGATGATTCTGATCGGTTTTCTCTTGAAAGGGAGTTTGAAAGAGAGGAGATCATTGCAGCCCTTTGAGAGGCTGAGGGTGATAAAGCTCCTGGTCTTGATCAGTGTAGTCAAAGGCGAGCCGGGCGCTCGCCTAGGCGCCCGGGCGAGGCGAGGCGCCACTAAGGTGCCTCAAAGGCTCTAAGGCGAGGCGCCTTTAGTGAGGCGCTCGCCTTTAGAGCCTAGACGAGCAAGGCGACCGCTTTAAGCCATGAAAAAGGCGCTAAGGCGAGAGCCTCAAGTTTTTTTTTTTTTTTTTTTTTTTAATTTTTAATTTTTATTTTTTATGAAGTTTGTTGTGAAACCTATTTTTAGACTATTAATTTCAAAAGGCATGTTATAAACCTATCGTTAGTTAAATTAATTTACAAATTTGTTTTGTAAGACTTATTGTTTTATAGAAGCTTATTGTAAAATGTCTTGTTAGAACTAACTAATAGAGCCTAAACCATGTTAATCCTATTTTGAAATAATTTGATAGACCTAATTTCTTCATGCTACACATTGAAAAACACTTCATTATAATATTATAATACACTAGGTACATATGATTTAAGTTCTACATGTATAATAAATATATTAAGAATTTGGCGCCTCGCTTTACTCGGGCTAGCGCCTTTTTGTCGCCTCACGCCTCAGGCGATACAAGGCCTTGGCGCCTCAAGGTTGCCTTTCGCCTTTGACTACCTTGGTCCTGATGGCTTTACCATGGCATTCTTTCAAAAATGTTAGGTGTATGATTGAGAGGGACGTTTTGGCTTTCTTTGCGAACTTTCATAGACAATGTATCTTTTAGAAATCTCTTAATGCTACTTTTTTGTGTTTGATTCCTAAGAAGATCAATGCTGTTAACATTAAAGATTATCATCCGATTAGCCTTGTGGATAGTTTGTACAAACTTTTGTCTAAGGTGTTGGCTAACAAACTTCGATGTGTGTTGGATAAACTACTTTCCAACTCCTAGAACTCTTTTGTTGGGGGAAGACAGATTCTTGACTCTGTTCTCATAGCAAATGAATGCTTAGATAGTACATTGAAAAGTGGTATTTCGGGTGTGATTGTCAAGTTGAATATTGAGAAGGCTTATGATCATGTAAATTGGAATGCATTGTTTTACCTTATGGAGAGGATGGGTTTTGGGGAGATGGATGAAGGCATGCATCTCTACAGTATGTTTCTCAGTGCTTATTAATGGGTCCTTAGCTGGTTTTTTTGGTAGCTCTCGTGGTCTCCGTCAAGGAGATCCTTTGTCTCCATTATTGTTCTTGTTGGTGATGGAGGTGTTGAGTAGGCTATTGAAGAGGACAGAGGAGGGAGATTTTCTTAGGGGTTTCCAAGCTAGTCCCAATGGTGGTTTGCATATTTCTCATCTTCTGTTTGCTGATGATACTATCCTTTTTTGTGATGCATCTAGGGAACAATTATTATATATTTGGATGGTGTTGATTTTCTTTGAAGCTATTACAGGCTTGAAAGTGAATGTTAGTAAGAGTGAGATTGTGCCAGTGGGTGAGGTTGAGAACTTGGATGCTTTGGCTCGTGTTTTATGTTGTAAGGTTGGTTGTTTGCCCATGTCTTACTTGCGAATGCCTCTTGTGGCTCATTTCAAGGATGCTTCGATTTGGAACCCTATTATAGAAAGGATGGAGAAAAAGCTTTCAGGTTGGAAGTGGTTATATTTATCAAAAGGGGGTGGCTTACTTTATTGAAGAGCACTTTGTCAAGCCTTCCAACTTATTATCTTTCTTTGTTTACCATTTCACATGTTGCGGACTGATTAGAGAGGATTTAGAGGAATTTCCTTTGGGGGAGACCTGATGAAGTTTTTAAATACCCACTTGTTGCTTGGGATAAGGTTGTTTGGCCGGTGGAGGTAGGTGGTTTGGGGATTCGGAAGATTGGGCTTTTTAACCAAGCTTTGCTTGGGAAGTGGCTATGGCGCCTTGGGAAGGAAGTTATCCATTTATGGCGTCAGGTTATTGCTACCAAATATATGGAGGGTAGTGGAGGTTGATGCACTAGAGTTGTTAGAGGGACACACGGCTGTGGGTTGTGGAAGTGTATTAGTAAAGATGCAGATAGTTTCTTTAGTCATGTGGTGTATGTAGTGGGAGAGGTTAGTCGCATTCTGTTCTGGCACAACCCTTGGAGTGGTCCTACTTCTTTGAAAGAGTTATATCCAGAATTGTTTGTTTGTGCTGTAGTTCAAGAATCTTTGATTTCTGATTTGATTTTATATGCACCAGATGGGGGAGGTAGGAGTTGGAACTTACTTTTCCGCTGTGATTTCAATGACTGGGAAACGGGGAGATTTTACTCTTTTTTGAGCATATTTCTGCTAGAATACCAAGGGGAGAGGGTGATGATGTTTTGATTTGGAATCGTAGTGCTAATTTTGATGTCTGCTCCTTTTATAATTCTTTATTAAAAGCCCCTTTTGTTTCTTTCCCTTGGCAGAGCATTTGGTGTATTAAGGTACCTAAAAGAGTGTCTTTCTTTTTATGGATTGCTGCTAGGGATGAGATTCTTACCATAGATAACGTTGTTAAGAAGAACTTGCCTCTTGTTAATTGGTTGTCTTTGTCGGTGTGATGAGGAAACTGTGGATCACCTTTTACTCCATTATAAGTTTTCTCATGCTTTGTGGAGTGAGGTTCTCCTTATGTTTAGGGTTTAGTGGGTGATGCCGTATACAATTGTCTCTCTTCTTTTTGCTTGGAGGAATTGGTTGGGGAATTATACTTCAAATGTTTGGAATATGGTACTGGTGTGTCTTATGTGGTTAGTATGGAAGGAACGCAATGCCCGAACTTTTGAGGACATTGAGAGACCTATTGAACTGTTGAAGACATCACTAGCGAGGACTTTGTTTGAGTGGTCTCGTATTTGGGGCATCACGCATTGTATTTCCTTGTTTGATTTCCTTATTTCTATTGGATTGGCTATTTGATTTGTTTGTATTCTTTCTTTGCCGTGTGTTTACGATCGTAAACAAATTGCATTTTTGCTATCAATAAAACTTTTATTGCCTATCAAAAAAAAAAAAAAAAAGAACGTAGTTAGTTTCCTTATACCTAAACCACCGTTGGCCATGGGCGCACAAACTTTATTCCATACTACCGAATGAATCTTGCTCCCACAAAAAATCCATTTGCAACTTTTCAATTTTGTTAGCCACGAGTAGGAATGGTGAACAACGATAGAAAATAAGTAGGAAGACTAGAGAGTGTACTCTTGAGCAACGTCAATCTACCCCCCTTAGACAAATACAACTTCTTCCACTCGGCCAACTTACGCTCAATTATTTTCAGAATAGGATTCCAAATTAAAGGTGATTTATGAGAGATCCCCAATGGCATGCCAAGATAAGACATAGGCAAATTTCCAACCCTGCAGCCCAATATCTCAGCCAAGGCATGCACATCATTTACCTTCGCTATTGGAACCATTTCACTCTTCTGTACATTGACCTTCAAGCCTGTCACAGCCTGAAAACAAAGTAACAACAACCGAACATGAAGTATCTGCTCCACATCTGCATCACAAAACAGAATCGAATCATTTGCAAACAAGAGATGCGAAACACATTCCCATCCACCCCTCCTACTATTAGCTTTAAAACTATGGAGTAAGCTTGCACCCTCCACTCTTTTCACCATCTTACTAAAAACCTCCATCATAATTAAAAACAACATAGGAGATAGCGGATCCCCTAATCTTAATTAAAAACAACATAGGAGATAGCGGATCCCCTAATCTTAATCCCTTTGAACTACCAAAAAAATCAATTGGAGACCCATTGATCAATACAAAGAACTGAATTGTTGATATACATGTGCGGATCCACTTACACCACTTCTCCCCATAACCCATTCTCTCCAAATCCAAGAGAGCCTCCCAATTCACATGATCATAAGCCTTCTCAATATCAAGTTTACAGATGACCCTTGGAACCCTACTCTTCACTTGGCTATCAACACATCCATTCGCAATAAGAACTGAATCAAGGATTTGTTTCCCACCCACAAAACTATTCTGAGACTCAAAGATCAATTGATCTAAAACCACTCTAAAACGATTTGCCAAAACCTTAGCCAAGATTTTATACACCTTCCCACCAAGCTAATAGGCCAAAAATCTCTAATATTGGAGGTATCATTCTTTTTTGGAATTAAAGCAAAGAAAGTAGCATTAAGATATTTTTCAAACTTACAATGTTAAAAAAACTCTTCAAAGACTACTAACACATCTTTCTCCACTACTCTCCAACAATGATGATAAAAAGGCATAGTAAAACCATCCGGATCTGTAGCTTTGTCCCTTTCCAAGTCTCTTACAACCTGAAAAATCTTCTCTCTCTCAAACTTCCTTTCAAGCCAAGCCCTCTCCATATCCCCAATACATACAAACTCCAAACCCTCCACTATAGGCCTCCACCCCTCTGTCTCCTAATACAAAGTTTTATAAAACTATACCACGTGAGCAGCTACCTCATATTTCTCTTTATAAACCACTCCATCCACCTCCAAGATGCTCAGATGATAATACCTTCTATGGGAGTTAGCCATCTTGTGGAAGAACTTGGTGTTATTATCTCCTTCCTTGATACATAACATCCTTGATATTTGTATTCAAGAAATTTCTTCCAAAGAATGAAGTTGCTTCACCTGGGAACTCAAATCAATCCTATAACATTTCTCCCCATCAGTGAGTCCAAGATCCCTTTCCTTAGCATCTAAAATTTTTCAACTCCAACAATTGTTTATTATGACAATCTACATTACCAAGCTCTCTACGATTCCACTAAATAATGTCCTTTTTCAAGGCTTTTAATTTTTTTGTAAGCACAAAACTAGGTGTACCTACAAATGAATGCCGATTCCACCAAGATTGAACTCTATCCATAAACCCATCCGTCTTCAACCACAGGTTCTCAAACCTAAAATGACTTTTTCCCCTTGCCATATTCCCTGCCTCCAAGAGAATCGTACTGTAATATGAAATAGGATGAGGTAAAATCCTTTGAATAACATCCGGGTAGTGTTCCTCCTAGTCAGAAGTAACCAAAGCTCTATCAATCCTAGACATCGATGGTTGATTTGTACTACTTGACCAAGTATAGCTTTCTACTTCCAATGACAAGTCAATCAAATTAAGATCCTTGATAAATTTAGAGAACTTTTCCATAGTCGGGGTCATACGTGTCCCACCCATACGTTCACTTGGAAAATGTACAATATTAAATCCCCAAAGCAACACCACGATACTCTCCACTACTGCTAAATACTGACCAACTCATCCCACATTTGACCCTTCTCATTGTTTTCATTTGGGCCATAAACCCCTGGGCATGCCCTGATAAAACCATTCATTACCCCTTACCACTTGACCAATACTGAGTAAGTACCAACCATAGCCTTCATCTTTTTTCAAAGCCCTTTTATCCCTTATAATCAAAAACCCACTAGCAGTCTGATCCGCCAAGCACAACTGAGTAGCTGAGAGGCTCTCTTTAGCCTCGTCGATTTGCGGCATCACTTCCAGCGACACCAAGCTCGACTAAGAAACCGAGGAGCTCTCTCCAACCTCGTCGGCGTTAGGGAGTGAATTCTAGAGAGAGCACTTGATGTTTTAAAAGATTAAAACGGGGACAATTTGGTCTTCTGATTATATGCCACCTTTGTAGCTGTCATGTGACTTGCACATGAGACTAATTTCCATCAAATTTAACAGATAAGTAAAAGGTGGGGTGCAAAGTGTGCAAGGGGTAATAGTTTAGGGGGTGTGCATTCACATAGTTTAGGGGGGGTAAGTGTAATAGGGGATATAGTTTAGGGGGATAAACTGTAATTTCTCCAGACTTTAACGGTTATTAAGACTGTCAATCAGGGCTGAGCATGCTGGCATCATGCTCAAGGGGCTGAACTTTACGGTAGATTGGGGGGAATTTTTGAAAATTTTTACACCAGTTTTATATTTTAAGGACATTTTTAGTACTGAAGTATATTTCTGGCCCTCCAAAAGTTACCTGTTTCAATATGGTCCTTACATCTCAAATTTCATGCAATCCCCGTTTCTAATTTTGTTCCCTGCATTTCTATAACCTTGGCTCTGCCCATGTATGTAGCCCATTGGGGGTCCCCCATTTCTAAAATCTTGGATTTGCCCATAGTTGTCAAAACATGAATCATTTTGATTCTATTTTTCATTTTGTTGTATCGTGTATTATATCAAAACATGAATCATATCATGATTTGATTTTTCATTTTGTGGTATCGTGTATCGTAAGATACAAAAATACTTTATAAGATTTATAGAAAAATTATAGATATAAATATATAAAAGGTATATATTTATTATAAATTTGGAACATATTCACTTAATGACTAATTTAATCATCACTTATGTAATAATATTTAACAAAGCTAATTAAATAAATCAAATTAAAACTTATAACATCCACAATCAAATTGGTGAAGGAATGGTTCTTGTGGGAGCCTTGAAGGTATGGACAGCAACAGCCCAGTGCCGTGTATTTCTGAATCGGGGATCACAACTGCAGTTACTTGGTTGCGTAGATTTGGGGACCATTGAGACTTCAAGAGTAGTTGAATTGTCAACCCAACAGCCAAAGAATTTAGGAAATTAAAAAATCTGGCAGTCACTGTGAACTAGGACAGACCAGTGGCTGGTAGTTGAAGGATAAGGGCAGGTAGGTCTTGTTTGGGGTTATTATAGTCATCTCTATGAAGCTGCGTATTTGTACTTTGAATGTGCAAGGGTTGAATAACCTTAACAAGAGAGCAGTGGTGAAGAATGTTGTCATGAATTGGAAGGGTGATTTAGTATGTTTATAGGAAACAAAAATTGATAAAATGGAGCAGTAGATTGGGTGGAAGTTGATGCTAGGAACATTGTAGGGGGTATTTTGTTGAAGAATGTAGAGGATGGCTTACAGGGAGTCTTTTTAGTGGGGTGTATAGCCCAAATGATGACACTTGGAATGGGGTTTGGGAGGAAGTAAAGAAATAAGGTTGTGGGAGGAGGCTTGGTGGATTGGTGTGTGGCAGAGGATTTCAATGTCATTAGATATCCTAATGAAAGGTCATGGTGCTCAACATGATTAAATAATCCAAGATAAGGCATCTTTAGAAATTTACAAATATATCAATAAAATTTGTAAATTCTCCATACAATGATTAAATTGAAGATGCTCATCTTTTCCAAGCCAACAAGTCATGTATATTTCTCCATAATCAGTGTCAAACACAATGTACGTTCCATACGTCTTAAATAATAAAATAAAAGCATGGCAAGGCTTTACAGATAAAACAACAAAACAAGAGGCAACTATATCCAGCCAGAACCCAAACTAGCCAAACACTTATTATCCAATGACCATCAAATTCCTCCAAAAGCCTCACATATGTAATTTCCCAAAAACAAAACCTGATTCGGTTTTACAAAGCCAAATAAACTTGTGCTCTAGACTTCTAAAAAAGCCACCCTCTTCGTCCGCTTAATTATATAAAATATTTAGCCTTCCAAATCAAATGAATAACCTCCACAATGCAGCTTTTAGGCTGTGTTTGGTTCGTGTAAAAGCATTACCGGAAAATATTCCATTTTCCGAAAATGCTATTTTCCGGAAAGGAAAATGTTTTCATGTGTTTGGTTGCATTTCAAAAAATTTTCCGAAAAATATTTTCTGGTGTTTGGAAAAGAAGAAGGAAAAGACAAACCCAGAAAAACACGGACAAAACCCAGAAAAAAAATCATCAACGATCGACGCTCGACTAGGTTCGACGGCGCGGTGCTTCGCGAGCTCCAGTCTGACGACCGCGCCGTCGATCGATCTCACGAAGGCGAGATCGCGATCGACGTCGCGAGATCGCGATCTTCACGAGATCGCGATCGACGGCGCGATCTTGTGAAGCGTCGATCGCGATCTCGGATCGCGGTCGTCGGACTGGAGCTCGCGAGATCGGCGCGGACTGGAGCTCGGGGTTCGCCGGCGATTGTCGGACTGGACTGGAGCTCGGTCTTCTTCCTCTCGCGCGCTCGCTCTCTCTCTCTTTTTCCGGAAATACTTTGAAGTGAAAATGAAAGTGTAAAATGATTTCCGTAGTCAAAGCCATTTTTTTTCGGTCAACGGAAATCAATTTCCGGAAAATTCTATTTTCCGGACCAACCAAACACCCCCATTTTTGGAAAAGCATTTCCGGAAGTGATTTTCACCCAAAACAAACACACCCTTAATCAAAAACCAATTTCTACTTATAAAAAAAAAGACAACCAATTCCTAGAAAGGCCCAGCCTTGGTCTTAGACCTCCAAGTCTTAACTGACATCCAAACTTACCAATAACAGTTTAAATGCATAAATTTCAAAATAAAAATTATAAAATACATATTTAAAAGCTCTTGGGCATTTCCCAAACCTTGGATTTGATTGAAAGTTACCATTTGTATATTTTTCAAAAAAAAAAAAAAATTGTCTCTCTCATACCACTCTAAATATTCCCATTTACATCATACTTTAGCCTCTAACTTTCAATTTTCGTAAATTGAAAAACCCCTATATGAATTGGATAATTCGGATTTAAAAAAACAATTGCTACCTGAATCCTCCTAACCCTCCAATCTTCCATTATTTTGTGAAAGACTTCAAATATTCACCATAATAATCACGTAATAACAAAACCCAAAGGATTTTACAGAAGAAATTGAGATAAAGTCATTCTTACCATTTTCAAGGTATCTTTTTACCTATAAAAAAAAATACCTTGAAAATGGTGACACATTAATCTAGAGACATTTTAGAAACTTTGATTAGCTGGCCTGAAAATGGTGACTGGAGCTAGGTAGGTGATGACTTGAGTTTTGGCTTTTAGTGGTGTAGATGTTGGAGTGGCTGTCCAAGTGATGTGGGAGAGTTGAAGAGGGGGTTGGGTAGAGAAAGAAAGGAGAGAGGTTTTGGAGGAAAGGTAACCCCTCATCTTTTTTCTTTCTAGGGTTGGGGAAGGGGGGGGGAGGGGGTGGTGTTTCATGGGACAAAAAATTTGTACCACATGTTAAAAATATATTGATAGAGAATTCATGAAATTGTCCCCAATAAATCATTTAGTTTCTTAAATGCCTGGGTGTTACAGTTCCATTCTAAATGGTGTAGATTTCTTTTGACTGCTTTGATCGTGTTGTGCTTGTGTTGATACCTAAAGTAAAAAAGAAAAGAAAGACTAAAATAGACTAACTCATTTATTAAAGTAGAACTCAACATAAAATGAGGCTTGACAGTACATTTGACATTCCAAACTGTTATCCCAAAGATATTGAGCCTGATGTAAAACTGCAGCACATGTAACACACTTGCAACAGCCCTGTCTCGAAATAAAAACAAACATTGTATTGCATGGGTGTTTATAATAGAAAAAAATTGCCAGACATAACTTTATGCATTTGTGTCCAAAACACCAAAAAAAATGCTTGATTAAATGTGTTGGGTTTTGATTGACTTTATTAAATTGGATAACTCTTTACTCTTTTATTCTGGATTGACTTATTTAAATAGAACTATTTTATTACAGTTTTTTTTTTTCCTTTTCTTTCTTCTTATTCGTTATTTATTTTATTTTAAAAATTTTTATTTTGATTACGTGATAGAACACATCTAAATTTGTTTTGTGAACCTTCTGTGTAGGATATGTGATCTTAGTGATTATTTGGTTAGGAATTTATTTATTTTATTGTAATGTTAGTATGTCATTTTACTGAAGCCTTTTTATAATTCTAGGAGAATGCATATTCATATATAAGGGCTTCTTTGGAAATTGATTTAAAAAACTGTTCTCTAGATCTAAAAACAAAAACAACTGGTTTCATCACTGAAAAGTTTGATTTGTCAGCTTATTCTCAAAAAATTTGTTTTCAAGAACAAAGACTCCAAGAGGGTTGGTTTTGGAGAACATGTAAAAGATATTCTCTGATTCTGGTTTCCAAAAGCAAGGGAAAAAGCCCTTGATGAACAGTGAAAGACTTTAAGTGCACATTAACAATCGTACAACCTTTTTCCCATTTCCCCTCTCTCATTATCCCTACTGTGATTCTCTCTCTAACTCTTCATAGGTCCAAGCCATCGATTAGTGACTAAGGGATTTTGGGTCATCAATTGGTGGTGGTTAGAGTTTGATTAGAAGGGTGCGAGTTTTGGTAGTCATTGTGGTAGTTAGAGTTCAGTGTTGTGTTGCGGCAGTTTGAATTTGGGTCATTGTGGCTTTAAGTTACGGTAGGTTTGGGTCACTGCAGTTAGAGCTTGGCACCATGTGTAAGGAATTTTGTGCACTTGATAGTTGATTTACCTTATTTTTTGTTGGATTGTGTGTTTTAGACATCGATGAGGCCCATATATGTATGCTTTTGTGGTTTATGGGTTTGTATTGATTCTGTTGGTGGTTGGCAGTTGCTAGCTGGATGCTTCTAGCTGTGTTTTTTAAGTATTGTATAGTTTGTGTTGATTTGCCAATGAGCTAGATCCTCTCCTTATGATAGCAAGGTGGAGGATGAGAGTATGGGTTCGAGACCCATTGGGGGTGTGCAACCTATCAACAACAAAATAAAAGAAGTATAAATTTATGTTGATTTGCATGTGTGTGTGCATGGTTTGTATTTCTGTTTTTAGTAACTTCCTTAGAGCTTGCTTCTTGTATTTATAGTATTGTAGCAACAGATTAGTGTTTTCTTTGTTCTTCTCTGCAAAAACATGTTTATGTGGGTCTTTTAATAAGTATCATAGATTAGGTTTATTGAGTTCGATGATCATGCTAAGTTCAATGAAATATCAGCAATTGATTGTCTACAGTGTTTATTAAGAATCTATTCAATATGTAGCTCATTCAATGAGCAGTTATTCTAGATCCTGGAGGCAAGTGTGACTGTTAAGAAAATGCTAAGTTCAATGAAATATCAGCAATTTATCGTCTAGTGTTTATTATGAAACTATTCAATATGGAGCTCATTCAATTAGCAATTATTCTAGATCCTGGAGGCAAGTGTGACTCAAGCGATTAAGCAGTTGAAACTGAATGATGCTGCCATTGAGTTAACTGAAAATATCAGCGAGGCAGATGCACTACTTGCCTTGCAATCCAAGCTCAAGAAGAACTCCCGGATTCAAGCTGCTGTTAAATCTCATAACACACCCATTTATGTGACCAAGGTAATTAATTGTAACTGCTTTCCTTGTTTCAACTGCAACACCTAGTCATCAAAATTTTAACCATGAAGTTATCTATTTGTTTTTAGACAAGCTCGCTGGTTCATATAACAAAGGGTATACGGGCATTGATGACTGATCTTAAAGATGGTTTGAAGGATTTTGAACCAGTAGATGAGATTAAATTATCTGAGAAGCTTGATGCCTTAGAGGTATAAGGATCTTCTATTTCACTGCGGTGGCTATTCATGTCACGTGTATATAACAAATTACTTTACACACAGTTACACTGGCGTGTATACATTTTCGTGAGCTTGTTCAGAATGCCATTATGCTTCATAAAGTAGTTTCTTATCTTACAGGAGGCAAGAATTGCCATTGAGCAGGTAGTCATCCCAAAAGGGGAATCCATAGAGCTACTCCCAAGGCCGTCCAATGTTATGTCTCTTCAGGTGGACCTTATTCAAAAATACCAACTGGAAGCAGAGAGAATTGGTACAGAGTCGGATGTACGTCTCCGGATCCTTCCCCACCGTTCTAGGATGGATGAAGGAAAAATCAGTGAGAGAGACAATGCTACTGGAGAATTAGATGACTTTGTCAGTGCCAATGGAGACCCAAATGGTTCATTGTACGTTGTGGACAGGTTACCACTGTTGCCTGATTAGTCCTCGTTAGAAAGTTGTACATAGACCATTGCTACTGATCATCATTGTAACACGTATAGCAGCCTTTCAAACTCTGGTTCCTGTCCCATCTGATTTTGTAAAAATTGGTTGCTTGACATTATTGATTTACCATTACCAGCCAAGGTCTTATAGGTTTATTTTTATTTTCAAATATTTGTAAAAAATCTGTGGTTCATATATGTAATATTTAATGATAGTTTCAATTATATTATGTTATTAAAAGAGAGGAAATATAAAAATATAAAATTAATTTAATTAATAATGTGATTATGTTATTTGAGTGAATTCACAAATATTTGATATTTCATTACTTAAATGCATAAGTATATATTTTTTATTTGTATGTGATTAAATTTGTTTTTGTCTCTTATTAGTTTTTATTTTTATTTATTTATAGATATGATAAAATTTCAAATTATTGTGTTTACTCTATAATGATTATTCTTATCATTAGGTTAAGATGTCAATTAATTTTTGATGTAGGAAGGGTTTGAGCTTCAATTTTTTATCAGTTGAGTTAAATGGAACTCACATTTTTTATTAGATTTTGTTTCAATTGTTGTGAAAGCAACGAAATTTGGACAAGGTCCGTATCTTAATTTATTACTTTGACTTTATTTGATCCTTTATCAAGTCATTAATTATTCCTTTTCTGTTTATTTTTTGTTATCCACATCAATGTTTCTCTTGTTCTCTTGTTTTGGTGCAGTGAACTTAATTAAGATAAAGATATAGGGAAACTTGTCACTGTACATAACCTAACTATTCCCAACGATGATTAGGTCATTTATATTAGATTGTTTGTGGTTTTACTATTTTTCATATATATATATATATTCAAACCTTGACCTAATAAAGAGCATTTCCCGCCCTGTCCTTCATGCTAACTTTGTCGTTGTTTATTCACCTCCTTCCACCTCTTATTTGTTTATTTTTTATTAAATTTTTAGTAAGGCCACAGGTCTTTAAATTCTGGTTTTAAGTACATCCACTAGTCTGTACGTTTTTAATTACACTAATAAAAGAGAGGGAGGAACCTCTGGTATCTATTTTTAGACCACTTTTTAGCTGAAGCTAGGGATCTCCTATCCCAACATTTGATTTATAATAACAATGGCCTTATAAAGTTGCAATTGTCCTATAACATTACAACCTACAAACTATAGAATATCCTGCGAAGATAGTGGAATCTGTGACCATTACCTACTTAGCACTCGGCAGCCATTAATACTTGCTAGCTTCTCCCAAAAATAGCTCTTTCATTTTGACTTCATTATTCATATAAAATTTTAATTTAATGGCAGTGGAGGTCCATTTATAAAAAGGATCCGGTTAATATGTGCCCTTAGGGCACACATTAAGCTTTCTATTTTTGGAAACATTTTTTCGAGAATTAAAAAAACTGTCATTATTTTTTCAATTCTCGAGAAATTTTTTTTCAAAAATAGAAATTAATGTGTGCCCTTAGGGCACACATTAGTAAAATCCTTATAAAAATATAGCCAATTATGGTAGCTCTGAGAGACAGGGTCCACACCTAGTAGTTTTGAAAGCCAGCTCTGAGACTTCAATAATGGCTGCACTGAAATTCTTGTTATGCCTTTTCCTACTCTTTGCTTGCTTTCCTAGTTCGGAAACTCGTCCTCCTACTCCTTTTTTTAAATAGAGCGACCGACCATTGATTGAGATTGCCAAAGAAGTGTTTAAGTCTAGCATTGCAAGAAAAGCTGCACAGAGTTTTGAGCCTAATCGTATGAGTCCTGGCAGACCTGATCCACGACATCACTAACACTATGTTTGGTTTGAGGGAATAGAGGTGGAAGGGAAAAAAAGGAGTGAGGGAAAGTAACTTTTCCCTTGTTTGTATTGGTGGAAATAAAGAGAAGAGAAAGGAAAAGCAAGGATTTTGTTTCCCTTCAAATCCACTATTTACTTTCCTTCCAAATTGAAAAGAAATGGAGAGTAAAATAGGAAGTTTAAATTTTAAATTTTTATTAATAAATTCTCTCCTAACCAAACAACATGAACGATGAAAATTTTCCCTTCCCTTCCATTTCTTCACATTCCCCTTTCTCATTATCTCTTCCTTTCTTTCCCCCTCCATTTTGCCCAAAATAGTGTAATTTATCGCTAATTTCTTGCAGAGTTGTGGTTTATGCAAAATTTTGTTTCTGTTTCCTACTTTTCTTTTTTTGAGTCATAATTGAACCTAAGATAAGTAAATTCTATTGTATCCTTTACCATCTCTTAATCTAGACTCGGGGTAAGAAAGTTTGCTTAGATCCTACAAGAGATGTGCTCCAAATAAGATGTGACATTTCTTTAGTTAAGTAACTAGTTGAAAGACATGTGCGTGTAAGCTAATAGTTTGTTTTAAAATTTCTAATAAGAATTTATATTTTTATGGTTCATGTATGATACTCATTATGTGTTATAATATTTGAAATTAATTTCAATTATATTACACATCTTTGATTTTATTTGGGAACTGTATATTATTTGCTACTAAATAAGTTAAAACAAATGTAACCTTAAAAATCTCAAAATATCCCAAAACTTAAAAAATGACTGAAATATCTCGAAACCTAAAAGATTACTAAAATACCCTGAAAGTCTAGGGGGTGGCAAAATCAACCCAAACCCACCCACATAAATGAGACCTAAACTCACCTAATTATTAATTGGGTTAAATGGGTATTAACCCAATTAAACCCAATTGACATTAATGTTTATTGAGTTTTAACTAGGTACCCAATTAGACCCACTTATGATCCAAGTATTATTTCTACAAATCACTCAACTCTAATATAAACCAAACCGTTGAAAATTACAAAAATACCCCCTAAACCTAAAAATGACCAAAATACCCCCTTAAACCTAAAAATTACCAAAATACCACCGAAACCTAAAAATTGACCAAAATGCCCTTAAACCTAAAGAATGACCAAAATACTCCCGAAACCTAAAAATTGACCAAAATACCCTCTAAACCTAAAAATGATCAAAATGCCCCTAAAACCTAAAAAAAGACCAAAATACCTCTTAAACCTAAACTACCAAAATACCCCCGAAACCTGGAAAATGACCGAAATATCCCCAAAACCTAAAAATTGACCAAAATAACCCTAAACCTAAAAAATGACCAAAATACCCTCGAAACCAAAAAATTGACCAAAGTACCCTCGAAAACTAAAAAATGACTGAAATACCCCTGAAACTTAAAAATCACCAAAATACACCCCTACACCTAAAAATGACCAAAATACCCCCGAAACCCAAACATTACCAAAATACTTCCCAAACCTACAAAATGACTGAAATACCCCTTAAACCTAAAAAATGAATACAATACCCTCGAAACCTAAAATTGACCAAAATAACCCCGAAACCTAAAAATTGACCAAAATACCTCCTAAACCTAAAAGATGACCAAAATACCCCCTAAACCTAAAAATAACCAAAATACCCCCCCCAAACCTAAAAATGACCAAATTACCCCAATCCTAAAAATTGATCAAAATGCCTCCTAAACCTAAAAAATGATCGAAATACCCTTGAAACCTAAAAATTAACCGAAATACCCCGAAAACCTAAAAAATGACCAAAATATCTCCGAAACCTAAAAAATGACAAAAATACTCTGAAACCTATAAAATGACAAAAATGCCCTTTAAACCTATAAGATGATAAAAATACACCCTAAGCCTAAAAAATGACCAAAATCCCCCTTAAAACTAAAAAATGACCAAAATACTCCCTAATCATAAAAATGACCAAAATATGCCCTAAAGCTAAAAAATGACTAAAATGCCCCCTAAAAGCTAAAGAATGACCGAAATATCCCCAAAACCTAAAAAATGACTAAAAGACCTCCAAAACCTAGAAAATTACTGAAATAGCCCCAAAATCTAAAAATTAACGAAAAACCCCTAAAACCTAAAAAGTTAGTGACATTCCCTCGAAACCTTCAAAATGACTGAAATACTCTTATTAGAACCTTTAATTTGACGAAAATACCCTCGACACATCCAAAATACCCCAAACCCCTATTTTGGTCATTTTAGAGGCTTTGGGTGTATTTTGTTCATCTTATAGGATTAGTGGTATTTTGGTTATTTTAGATATTTTGGTCGTTTTATAGGTTTGGAGCTATTTTGGTCGTTTTAGAGGTTTCAGGGTATTTTTGGTAATTTTAGAGGTTTCAGGTTATTTGTGGTCATTTTAGAGGTTTTGGGTTTATTTGGGTCATTTTATAGGTTTAAGGCTATTTTGGTCTTTTTATTTGGTTTTAGGGGGTATTTTGGTCATTTTATAGTTTTAGGGGGGTATTTTGGTCATTTTTTAGGTTTTGGGGGTATTTTGGTCATTTTTTAGGTTTTGGGGGTATTTCGGTTATTTTCTAGGTTTAGGTGGTATTTTTGTTAATTTTTAGGTTTCGGGGGTATTTTGGTCATTTTTAGGCTTCAAGGGTATTTTGGTCAATTTTTAGGCTTTGGGGTTATTTTGGTCATTTTTTAGGTTTCGGAGGTATTTCGGTCATTTTTAGGTTTAGGTGGTATTTTGGTTACTTTATAGGTTTTGGGGGTATTTTAGTCATTTTTAGGTTTCGGGGGTATGTCGGTCATTTTTTTAGGTTTATGGGCATTTTGGTAATTTTTAGATTTCGGAAGTATGTTGGTTAGTTTTTAGTTTTTAGGGGTATTTCAGTCATTTTCTAGATTTTGGGGGTATTTTAGACATTTTTAGGTTTCAGGAGTATTTCGATCAATTTTTAGGTTTAGTGGGTATTTTAGTCAATATCTACGTTTCGAGGGTATTTTGGTCATTTTTTAGATTTCAGGGGTATTTTGGTCATTTTTAGGTTTCGGGGGTATTTTGGTCATTTTTTAAGTTTCGAGGGTATTTCGGTCATTTTTTAGGTTTATGAGGTATTTTGGTAATTTTGAGGTTTTGGGGATATTTCGGTCAATTTTTAGGTTTTGAGGATATTTCAGTCATTTTTTAGGTTTTGGGGGGTATTTTGGTCATTTTTAGTGGTTTTTTTAGCAAATTTTTAGTGATCATTTTTTTTTAGCAAATTTAGGTTTAGGGGGTATTTTAGTAAATTTAAAGGATTTTAAGAGTATTTTAGTCATTTTCAAGATTTAGTGGCATTTTGGTAATTTTGATTATTGGGTGGGTTGGGGTTTACCCATAATAATTGGGTTGGGTTGGGTTTGGGTTAGAAGTAATTAGTTAAAGGGCAATAAATGGGTAAATGGGTTTTATGTACCCAAGCTAATTATGCCCACCCCAAACCCACTCATTTGACACCCCTACCCAAAACCTAAAAAATAACCAAAATACTCCTAAAACCAAAAAAATTACCAAAATGCTCCTGAAACTTAAAAAAAGAAGAAGACATAAATACCCTAAAATAAAAAATATGACCTAAACATCTCCAAAACTAAAAAAATGACCAAAATACCTCAAAATCTTTAAAATGACCAAAAATAACCCGAAATCTTTAAAGTGACCAAAATTATCCCGAAACCTTTAAAATGACCAAAATACCCTCATAAACTCTAAAACAACCAAAATACCCTTCAAAACCTCAAAAAGACCAAAATACGCATGAAACCTCTAAAATGACCAAAATATACCGAAACTTCTAAAATGACCAAAATATACTAAAATCTATAAAATGACCAAAATACCCATAAACCTCTAAAATGTCCAAAATGCACCAAAAACCTCTATTTTGGTCATTTTAGAGTTTTCAAGTATATTTTTGTCATCTTAGAGGTTTAGGGGTATTTGGTTATTTTAGATATTTCGGGGTGTATTTTGGTCGTTTTAGAGGTTTAGGGTTATTTTCATAATTTTAGAGGTTTCATGGTTTTTTTTTTAGGAAATTTTAGAGGTTTCGGGTTATTTTTTGTCATTTTTGAGGTATTGGGTGTATTTTGGTCATCTTAGAGGTTTAGGGGTATTTTGGTCATTTTAAAGGTTTAGAGGTATTTTCTTCATTTTAAAGGTTTTGAGTGTATTTCGGTCTTTTTAGATATTTTGGGGGTATTTTTGGTCATTTTAGAGGTTTGGAGGTGTTTTGGTTGTTTTAGAGGTTTTAGGTTATTTTTAAAGGTTTTAGAGGTATTTTGGTCATTTTGGAAGTTTTGAGAGTATTTTGGTCTTTTTAGAGTTCTCGAGGTGTTTTGGTTATTTTAGAGGTTTTGGTATATTTTTGGTCATTTTAGAGGTTTAAAGGCATTTTGGTCATTCTATATGTTTTCAAGGGAATTTTGGTTGTTTTAGATATTTCTAGGTATTTTGGCTCATTTTAGAGGTCTCCGGATATTTTGGTAATTTTAGAGATTTTGAGGATATTTTGATCGTTTTAGAGGTTTTTGGGTATTTTTGGATCAATTTAGAAACTTTTAGGGTATTTTGGTCATTTTAGAGATTTTGGGGAATTTATTTTGTCATTTTAGAGATTTCAAGTGTATTTTGGTCATTTTAGAGGTTTTTGGAATTATTTTGGTCATTTTAGACGTTTTTGGGTTATTTTGGTTTATTTTAGACGTTTCGGGAGTATTTTTGTCATTTTAGAGGTTTTTTTTTTAAATTATTTTTTATTATAGTATTTTTGGTCATTTGGAGTGTATTTTAATTTTTTTGTGGTTCCAATCTATGAGAGACACGTCCCTCAAAAAAAGAGATTCGGGTACCTTTTTAGCGCACCTCTCTTTTTGGGTAAGTGGTATGGAGTTGCCACTTATTTTTCTTTATACAAAAAAATAAGAAAAAAATACTAATTACAAAATACATGACTGAATTGTTCCATCCATTGATTGAATAAAAATTACATATCTTGGAAAACTTGAAAGTTACATAGCTTTGAGTCCTAGTTACAATCTACCAAAAATACATGGCTTGTTGTCCTAGTTACATTCTACCTAAAACAAACAAAGATAAGGCTAAATCTACTTAGCCAAAGACCTAAATCCGGAGACTAGGTTATGGAATGGGAAAGTGTTAGACACCCATTCCGCCCATACAAAGTTTGGTCTTCTAAACTCTTGTGACCAATGTACTATATTATGCATGTCATGAATGATATGTTGAACATGTGACACAAAACTAAATCACATAAATTTATTTATAAATGAAGTCTCTTCTTTTGTTAAAAAATCAAATCTGTTTTGTAGTAGTTTAAAATGATTTTTATTTGTCCAAAATATCAGATTTGTTTTGTAGTATTTAAAAAGATGATTTTTATTTGTCCAAAATATCAGATCTGTTTTGAAATATTTAAAAAGATGATTTTTGATGACAAAAATTTAGATCTGTCTTGTAATATTTAAAAAAAATGAAAATGATTTTGCTTTTAAGAAGAGAGTTTCACTCATAATATGAATTTATGCAATCATGAATTAAAATAAATGCAAACACAATAATACATAATCTCTTTCTTTATTTCAACAATTTGCATGTATTAAGAAAATAAGATCTGTATCTAAGAAGGATACAAATCAGTTTTTAATTGAGAAAAATTCAAATTTGCGTCTAATGAAGATGTAAATCCATTTTTATTTTGAGAAAAAGTCAGATCTACATCTTATAAAGATGCAGATATGTTTTTATTTTGAGAAAAGTCAGATCTACATCTTATAAAGATGTAGATCTGTTTTTATTTTGAGAAAAAGTTAGATCTACATCTTATAAATGTGTAGATTTGTTTTTATTTTGAGAAAAAAAAAATTAGATCTACATCTTATAAAGATGCAGATCTGTTTTGGTTTTAAGAAGAAGTCAGATCTACATCTTATAAAGGTGCAGATCTGTTTTGGTTTTAAGAAAAATAATTGTTCACATGCAGATTATCGGCATTCAAGAAAGAGATTAAAAAAAATTACATATAAGCAATCATGCTTTAAACAAAACAATGATTAATAGTTCATGCTACACAGATAAAAAAATCATCAACATAAAAAGAAGCATAAAGAAAAAAAAGGGTGAAAGAAACAACCTCTTGCATGAGCACACTTTGTTCTTGAGGGGATGTTTTAGGGTTCAAAGAAATTTGTTCAATTCTCTTTGAAACCTAAAAACCCTAATGTTGCAGCAACACTCAGAGAGAGGATTAGAAAATATACGTGGTTTGAGAGTAAAAAACATATGCCTCTTAAAGCGTAAAAAAAAAGTGCTGAATTATGAGGTTCAGTCTCTATTTATAGAGGCTAGAAAACTCTAAAAAATAGGTACGGATGATTAGGGTTTGAATCCATACGCATCCTTTTGCAAAAAAGATTGAAAAGGGTGTGTCTTATCGTCATCCAAAGGCCGTTGGGCCAAAGCCCACATGATGGCAATTTGGCACTTTTAGAGTGCCGAATTGGCTCTTGGAGGCCGAACGCGCTTTCGTGTTCGGGTGGCATTTGGTCTCTCCTTCTAGGTTTTTTTGGCTGGTCCTTGTACCTAGACGTGTTTTCAACCTCTTTTTATGATTTTTTGTCTCTTTTTTGGATAATTCAGACTTTTTTAAGAACAATTATCTTGTGGATAAATCCCTTAAAAATAAATCTTGATAATGTTTAGATTATCCCCAATTTTGTTGTTATCCAATCATCCCTTTTATTCCTATGAATGCATCCCTATTTTAAACACTAATTATCAACCAATCACAAAATTATCTAATTAATTTTAATTGCTTAACCAATCAAAATTAATTTAAATTAATCATGTGCAGTTGATTCTACCTAGACGCAATGCATGTTGACCGTGCAAACTTGATCACGCAATATCTTTCGATTCGATGGTCCGATTTGGAAACCGGAAACACTGTTGCGACTGTTGGAATCTCAAGATCATTTTTATGATATGCAAGGAATGAATTAATGCATACAATGCAGGAACAAATTAATGCATGTGATGCAAGAACAAAATGATGCATGTGATGCAAGAATGATTTTTTTTTTTTTTTTTTGTACATGGATGGTCACTCCAGTCATCTTCCTTGATTAAATCAAGGGTGAAAAATTGAGTGTCTACACAAGGATCTTTTGGTCTTTTTATTGGTTTTAGGGTATTTTAGAGTTGAGTGATTTGGGTAAATGATACTTGGGTCATGATAATAGCTTAAAATTACAATATTATCTTAGTTTTGGTAGGCATTATCACCTTTTTTTTTTGATAAGCACACTGAAAATCTTATTGAACAACATCAAGATCCAAATACATCCTGGATAAGAGCTTGCTGAATACAGCAAGGAGTCTCTTCAATCCAAATTACGTCATTGACAAGTTTTTGAGCTCGTCTAGCTAGAATATGGGCTAGCTGATTACCAGTTCTTCGCACATGAGAATAATTAACAACACCAATATTTGAGCCTAAAGCATGAATCCCTTCCACAATAGCAGCAACCGAAATAGGAGGCTCTGTAACCCGCTTGAGAGCATTAGAAATAGTCAAGGAATCTCCTTTCAACACCCTAGCCTGCAGCCCCAAATGTCTTGCCAACAACCCACTAGCTTCATAGGATTTGGCTTCAACTTCAAGCACCCCCAATGGGTTTCTAATTTTTCTGCATAATGTAGCCAATAATCTGCCTCGTAGGTCTCTTTTAACTACACCAATGCCAGTCAACTTCTTTGTGGGAAAAAGAGCACCACCAATATTAATTTTACACGAACCTGATGGAGGAGGAATCCAAGCCGAATGCAGAACCCCTTCTTGTCTTTCAGCTAAATGCGAAACCAGATTTGAAACAGCAACATCATTTGTCTCAACTGCAGACCAGTACTCCTGAAGGTAACTTGCTACCCAAAAAGCCACAACCGGACCTGTTTTGCCTTCACCTCCATGGTAAATTTCATTTCTATTACACCATAATGCCTAAGCAATCGTAACTAGTCATGAACACTTCTCCTCCCTAGCTGCATTAGTCATCATTACAAGCCATAAAAGGTCCTGAAAAGATTCGATATGAACATCCGGAGGTAGCAGGTGCAACTTCGAAGCAGCCCAAGCCTCCTGTGCTTTCGGACATCCCCAAAAAATGTGACCATTCGCCTCAGCATTATCCTGACAGCACACACACAAGTCTTCAGAGATAACATTATGCCTCCTCAATTTGACTTTGGTCGGTAAAGTGTCACGGCAAGCACGCCATCAAAAATGACGCACCTTATGAGGAATTAGCAACGACCAAACTTTCTTCCAAAACTTTCTCAACAGACTACCATTAGAAGTAGTTCCACGGTTTCCTGATTTAAATAAACTAACCGCTAATTTATATGCACTCCTAACAATGAATTTTCCATTGTTAGTTTCAGCCCAAACAAGTTTGTTCACTGATAAAGTAGCACTCAAAGGAATGCTTTTAATTAATTCAGCTTTATGAGCTATAAAAAGACTATCAATCACCTCATTTTTCCACTTGGCTGTACTTGAATTAATTAAGTTAGCAACCATCGTATTAGCACTCAAAAACATCATTGGAGAAATTACACTATGAATTGAAACCCGTGGTAGCCACTTATCTTGCCAAACCTTATTATTGGCTCCATTGCCAACCTTTCATCACAACCCTTCTATGACCAAGCTTTGGGCAAAAATTAGACTCCTCCATGTGTAATAAGGATTGTGTCCAATCGAAGCATGAACAAAATCACATGTTGGGAAATATTTAGCCTTAAGGACCTTATAAACAAGAGAATCACCACCCATTTGAAGATGCCAACCCTTTTTGCAAGAAAAGCCTTATTGAACAATTTTAAATTCTTGAATCCCATTCGTCCATCACACTTAGGCTCACACATTTTCTCCCATCTAAGCCATGCAATTTTCCTTTCCTCCTTTTTTTGTCCCCACCAAAAATTCCTAATCATCCCCATTAGTTCATCACTAAGCGAGTCTAGAAGTTTGAAACAACTCATAGTATAAGTTGGAATTGCTTAAGCCACTGCTTTTATTAGAACTTCTTTCCCCGCCTTTGAGAGCAATTTCTCTTTCCAACCCACCAACACTTTTTCCCAATTTCTCCTTAATAGCATTGAAGGTAGTTCTTTTATTTCGCTCCACTAAAGAAGGCAAGCCAAGATACTTGTCATGTTGCTTAATTATTTGGGCACCAAACCGATTCTTTATCTCTTCCTGAACTTCTCTTGAGGTGTTACTATTGAAAAACAAAGTTGTTTTTGCACGGTTTAATTTTTGACCGGAAGCTTTCTCATACACAACAAGCAATCGTTGTAGTGCGTCACAATCCTTCAACGTTGCCTTGCAAAAAATCAGACTATCTTCTGCAAAAAACAAATGAGACAATCTTGGACCACCTTTACAAATTTTTACAACCTCTATTTGTCCCCTGTCTACTGCTGATTGAATCAAAGCAGACAAGCCTTCTGCACACAAAGGAAGAGGTAAGGTGACAAAGGGTCTCCTTGACGGATCCCCCTAGATGGAATAATGTGCCCCCTTGGTATCCCATTAATTTTAATTGAATAAGTTACCATAGAAACACATCTCATGATCAAATCTCTCATCCGGTTAGCAAAGCCAAATTTCTCCATAACTTTTTCTAGCCAAACCCACTCTACCTTATCATAAGCTTTACTCATATCTAATTTAAGAGCCATCTCCCCAACCTTACATACCCTTTTTTTGGCTAATATGGTGCATGGTTTTAAATGCCACCAACACATTATCAGTAATCAACCTTCCATGGACAAAAGCACTTTGTGTATCACTAATAATCGAGGGTAAAATCCATTTCAACCTATTTGCAATAGCCTTTGAGGCAATCTTGTACACAACATTGCATAAACTAATAGGCCTATAATCAGTTATCTTCTTAGGCTCTTTAATTTTTGGGACAAGTGTTATGTGGGCCTCATTAAACTTTGGTGGAGAAATACCAAGGTTTAGAAAGTCAAGTACCGTTTTGGTGACCACCGCGCTACTAGTGCTCCAAAAATGTTGAAAGAAAAGAGGAGGCATCCCATCAGGTCCCAGTGCCTTAAGTGGGTACATTTGTTTCAAAACTCCTTTCACTTCACTCTCCACAAAAGGCTGAACCAGCTAGTCATTCATTGCTTGAGTCAACTTAGGTTGCATGGCCAAAAGCAAATCAGAAAATTCCATCGGATTACTAGTAGAGAAAAGATCCCCATAGTACCCAATTGCTATCTCCCCCATTTTGTCCTCTTCAACCTGCCATACCCCATCACCATCTAATAAACCATCCATAAAATTCTTCCTATGTCTTGCCAAGGCCTTGGCATGAAAGAAACTTGTATTCCTATCATCATTTTGGAACCAATTAATCCTTGATTGTTGTCTCCACATGTCATCTTCTCTATCCAACCACCAATTCAATTCAATTCGAGTATGTCTCAATGCTTCCACTACTTCCTTAGATATGAGCTGCAATTCTAACCATTCTAATTTTGTTTGAAGCTCCACTATATTCCTTCCCACATGACCAAATTCAGTAGCATTCCAAGCAGTCAAGTTAGCCTTACACCGATCCAAACAATCTTGAAGAACCCAATCTGACCCTACCATTTGACCACTCTCCCATGCATCCTTGACAACTTGTTCACACCTCAAATCCTTCAACCACATTGATTCAAACTGAAAATTTTTTCTATGTCTCCTTTCCATCCATTGTTAAACCAAATGAAGGGATAATGGAGAATGATCTGAAACCGAAGAAGACAAATGGTGAAGCTTGGCTGTAGGATAAAGAGACATCCATTCCAAAGTTGCCAAAGCTCTATCCAATCTTTCTCTTATTTGAACCCCACTAGATGTTTGATAGAGCCAAGTGAACTTAGATCCAATGAAACCCAAATCACACAATCCACAATAATCAATAGTAGACACAAAATCCTCCATCTGCTTTCTAGGATGAATACTTCCACCTTCCTTCTCCGAGAGACCTATAATCTCATTAAAATCACCAATAACCAGCCATGGTAAAGAAGACGTACATTTCAAATGCTTCAATTTAGCCCAAGATTCATGCCTCTGAGCTGTATCCGGATGACCATAGAAACCCGTAAAATGCCACCAACCAATTTCCCCATTATCCACCCATGCATCAATGTGATTTTGAGAAAACGTTTTAACATCTACCCTTAACTCCTCTTTCCACAACAAAACAAGATCACCGCTATTCCTAATACTAGGAACTACAAAACGGTTTTTCATTTTGCATTTTTCCTTAATCAAATCCAACCAATATTTTTTCAACTTTGTCTCCATAAGGAAGACAATAATGGGCTCTTCTTTATTAACCACCTTTGCCAAGGCATTAACTGTTCAGAGGTTCCCAAGCCCCCGACAGTTCCAACTTAAAAGACTCATTGTGCTCGGCAGGGTTGCTGAGCAACCTTCGCCATTAAAGTAGTTGAACATACCTCAATTTTCTTCTTCTTCTTCTCCACTTCAATAGAATGATCTTCCTTACTTTCTGTTTCAGCAACTTTTCGCTTCTCACCAAGGTTAGGACACGCTGCTTTCTTCTCTGTACAATTTAATTTTTTGCCACCAATTCGTTTCCAGGTTCTTTTTGGAATACGGGTTGCTAGAGAAGAGCTATTAGGAGATAAAGGATTGTATTTTCAGCGTAAAACAAGTCTCCTTTTGAAGATTTTCTAGGCCTCCCACGTGCTCCTTTCTTTTCTTTAGGAATAGAAGTCCAGCCCATTTTAAATTCTTCAACACGGATGGCCCCCAAAGAGTCCACATCATATCTAACTTCATCCCCAATTAAATTCAGATTTTCCTTTGACACGTTTGCGTATGATGTGGCATGAGAAAAATTAGGAGCAACGACTAAAGCAACACCAGGTTTATTGGGATTCAAATTTAAAAACACTGGAGAGGAGTTAATTGACTGATCTAATACGTGTAATTGCTCCTTAAAATTCAGATCCTCCCTTACAATGTCCTTCCCAGCTTGCAACATCACCATTGAGAGCTTCACCGAGGAAGAAACATACTCCCTAGCCTCCATATTCCTATCCACCCTCCGAGTCACCATGTCATTCTCATTAGTAGCACGAGAGTCAGATGGATTGTTCGTGTTATCAAAGCCCTGGTGAAGTCCTGATAAACCATGAGGAACCCGAGTATCTGGAAGTACCATCACACCATCAACACCACGATTCAAAGCTTCATATCCTTTAACTTTAACAAAAGACTTCTTTGCCAGATTAAAGAGAGGAGCCCTAATCCACGGACCAAATTGCTGGTCGTCTAATTTCAGAGTACCCTTACTTCGCAACCAAAGTGAACAATCTTTATTGTCGTGAGAGACAGACCCACACTAATAACAAATATTAGGCAACCTTTCATACATAAAAGCAGCCCAACCTTCATTCTCCTTATCCCAAGAAATCTTTCTTCCCCTACACAAAGGCCTAGAGACATCTACAATCACCCTCACCCTCATGAAATTGGCTCCCAACATTTCTCTTAAATCTTTTGGTTTAATAATAGGTCCAATAGTTTCGCCAATACCGAAAGCCGTTTCAACAGTTTGGAGAGGAAAATGTAAATTATGAATTTGCACCCAGAAAGCAGTTGTTTTGAAACCCAGCATGTGAATAGGAGCATAACCATCAAATCTTTCAAAGACAACAAGATGTCTGTCAAAAGCCCAAGGTTCACCTTGAAAAACTCTTTTAGCATAAACTTCCAATTCAAAAGCAAACAACAGAATATTTTCACTGCCAATAGTGACATTGAAACCACCTTTTGTGCGCCATAAAGGCAAAAAAGTTTTTGCAACAGCCTCAACATTTAGAGTTCTACAAGTAAAGAATTTCCTTGCAGGTACAAACTCCCTCTTCTTTCTATCAAGTCTCAAGGCAACCTTATTTTCCTCAGACTTTGACAGTGTTAATTTCTTCCATCGAGTTGATAACTCCTCTATTGAACAGTTTAAATGAAAAGTAGGCAATGAACAAAGTACTACTAAACACAATCCGACACACACCAATTCTCCAATTAAACGAATATACTAGAGAACCGACCTTCCTTCTCAAAGAGAAGGGAAACCATATACTACAAGGAAGAGAAGTATAACTTACCACTACAGAGAAGCCAAACTGCTCTTACTTGAGAACCTTAGTACCTTTATAATTTAGTAAATTGCACTTCTCGTTAATAACCAAATTGTAATGTGGCATTATCACATCTATTTCGTGTTTATTCCCATACTTACACGTAAATATGAGAGTTTGCAAGTTTTCTCTAAAATATACTCATTAGGTGTATTTTTCTCTTGTAGGAGATTTAAACTAATGATCTAAGCATGTAGACATGAATCCAAGAGAATCCAAAGGTGAAGATCAATTGAGAAGTGGCTTTTAAAGAATTTAATGAGTCAAAGATGTGTGGAAACATAAAAAGAAAGAGAGAAATTTGTTTGAGACAAAGATGGAAAAAATCCTGGCATGGAAATATTCTAACCAGTTTTGATATTTTGGCCATATCTTTTTACTCCAATATTGGATCGATGTGATTCTTACTGCCACGGAAAGAAGACTTAAAGATGTAAAACTTTGCAGTTTACCAAAACTTTAGAATCGGCCATATTCAAGGCCAAAACTGACCTGGAAGTTGACCCACTGTTGAAAAATGGGAATTGACATTTTATATTTTCCTTTTTGGGAAGCATGTGTTTTAGGGTTTCGAATTTTATAAATACTAGCTTGTAACCCGTGCAAACGCACAAGATTTTTATTTAAAATTTATTTATAATTTTGTTGTAGTATTTTTATAGCATCTCAAAAGTATTTTTTTATATATATAACATCATCAAAAGTAAATCAAATCACACTTCATCATAGTAACATAAATTAACACACTTCGAATAAGGGGGAAAAAATTAAACTTACAATAGTGGAAAAACAAATAGTTTTCTTCATAACATCATAAAAATTTAGATTCATAGCTCAAAATAACATTTATAATCTTAAAATAAACCAAAAGTCAAATAGTTTAACCCCTTAAAAGTTTATGGGTCTAATGTTGTGAGCAACCCAGCCATTGATGATCTTTTTGCATACTTGGACATATCAGAACTTTAAAAAAAAATACGTTAAATTGATTCCAAATGAAGAACACATACAAATGCGAAATTAGTTCTACCATCTCAAATCTAAATCTCATGAATCAGTGTTAGATAGCTTATCATTTCTTTTTCCTTTAACATGTCTAATAAAAATCTCTAAATCGAAAAAAAAAAAAAAATTTTATGGTAAGCATTAAATGTAGCTTGTACTCATTTTCTTGCCCACTTATCCAATCTGACAATAAGTAAATCATCATGTTTTATATTTCCCAAATTTCATCATGATTTTAATTGCCTCATTTGCAACAAACAAATGTCCTAACACCCAAACACAAATCCACAATTACCCAGAGTATTCCAACCACAAATTAACATAAATTCATTGGAAAGATTTTTAAAATAATAATAACATTAAGTAACACCTTTTTCCCAATTCAAAAAAATGAATTCAGTTAAATTTTCAATTATAATTACTTAATATATCAGTTGCATTCGCTAGTAAATTACATTATCAATACAATTTTCCATTAACGTAATATTTAACTTCAGCTTTACAAATTGCAAATGGCTTCAATAAAATAAAAAGGAAGCACTAACTCAATTAAATTTAAATAGGGGAAGCACTATTTCTCATTGAGCAAGAACAAAAGAAAGAATGTGTAGGACTTTAGAAGCACTAATTGCATATGTTGCTTGTGATTCTCTTTCAATGTTTTAGGGCATTATGCTCCACCACTGGCTATTTATTTTTACAAAAACAAAAGATCTAAACCCCAGACGTTTGTCTCTAGGACTATGATCTAAATCAATAAGTTTAATTTTTAACCATTTAAATAAGGTTAGCTTATATTTATATATGGTAGAGTCCAAAGCTTTTTGTCCAAATTGCTTAAAATTAACCACTATTATAGACACCTACCCTAATTTGCAAAATTGAATTGTAGACAACATGTTCATGAAAAAATTGTTTGCAAAGTCCTTGACAGGATTTTTTTCTTCTTCTTTTTTTGGCTGAATGAAAATTTTCATTAATAAGAAATAAAGGATACATTTCTGAATCAAACCTCCCAAATGAAAGAGGAAGAGAGGAATTACTACAACATAAAGACAAACTATTTGTGGGTGCAAATTTTTCTATCGTTAAAGGATCACTGGATTTAAACTTTTCTTTGTCTAAGCTTTAAGATAGATTGCATTTCATCTTGAACTAATACTCTCAAAATTGAAGCATTCACTGACATAGTAGCATCAACATTTACTTTGACTGTACCTGGTAGGGTAATTTCCATCTTTTGATTACTTGAAGTCCTTGCTCATGATCTTCTCATCAGCCATTTGACAAGCACTTGGCATTAGGTAATGCACTTATTGAATCATTAGCCATTACATAGCTTTAATTCTCATGGATATGACAAAGAGGTTGTTGAATTGTTCGACAAAGGGGTCTAGTATTATACTTGATAAGATTGTGTATATTGCAGTTTTGAGTCTTGTAGCCATACTGAACTTGTAAATGAAGATCAGGTGGTTTATGGCTGCGTTGTAGGTATGCTGCTGTAAGGAGAGTTGAGGACGCTTATGAGCTAAAATAAAGTGGGCCATTCAAACCTGACGAGTTTGTAACCAAGACATCAATCATCATACTGCTACTTTTCACAAAAAGTTTTTTAATTACAAATAATCCCTTGGACAATAGTCATTAAAAGTACATAATCTCAGCATGAATCTCCATTAATACACCAAAGAAATCATGCATAGATTATGCAGTCCTCTCCAATCATCTTATGGGTCACATTTATATAAAAAAAAATCCTCTAACTTCCTTTTAAGTTGTAAACTTATAGTTATTTCTTTTTGCAGATTATGCATGTGCGATCCTAACAAAAATTGGGGGTTTAGAGATTAATCCAGAGAGATCCTAAACCTTCCTACTTTTTGAAAGGTATTAGAAATAATGCTTTGAAATACTAAAGGAAAAAAAGGGCACAATATTATAGTGAGTAAATAGACATTCCTCACTATGGTTAAAAAGCATCACATGGTCCAAAATAACGCTGAGGCACCCTAGCCAATAATTTTCCTTCAAATTAAAGTTTTGACTATTTGCAATCCACACAACATAACCCAAAAAAGAAAAGAAAAAAAAAGACACGATTAAATAGTAATAATCAAGTTGTATCTCTCTTCAATAACTACTTAAAGTCTAAAAGATAGAATAGCAAGGAAGCATCTTAAAGAAACAAACTTACCTTTTTTTTTTCCAAGCAGTTGCATAATTTTTTAGTGGTGCATTGGTCAGATCCAAGACAAACTTCACATATGCCACAAAATCTCTTTCTTGTGATTTTGCTGAGTTGCCCTCAATTCCTACACATAAATCAAGTGCACTTAATTTGCATAGAGTAAGAAAATGTAAATATTAAGTATTCTAAATGGCACAATGGATTCTACAAAGCCACCTTCCCTAATCATATCAAAATATGCCCGAAGTATCCAAAAGCCAAGACAAAGTATTCAAATTAAAAACTTTCACCCCTAACCATAACATTGTTTGCCTTATAAACAACTTTTGCATGTCAATTCCCAATTATTAAGACTACGAAATTTGGAGCAAAGCAAATGAGGATGGCTATTTTTCAATTAACGATATACGTCTTAACACAACTTCAGGTATTGTTTTATCAAATTTTATTGTTTCTCTTTCTCCTAATCTCCCATTAAGTTATGCATTAAAATATGAACTTTGATAGTTTTAGTGACATGTAATGCAGTGTCAAAATTGATTAAGAAATTTAATTGATTTTAAAAAATTACATGTCCTGTTTTATTCAGGTCCAATTTCTTTGTCATATTTGTTCCCTTTAAGAACAAAGAATGGTTTTGGGAAATGTTTATAGATTTTATTTATCAGAACCTATATTTGTTCTACGTATTCATTGAAAAATTTAAATGAACACAGAGAAAAAACACAAAGATAACCAAGACAAAAGTTATTTAAAAACAGTGCAGAAAGTTATTCAAAACATAGTAGATTTAATGAAATAGTGTAGTGCAGTGCAGATTTTATGAATCAGTGCAGTGTAGATTTTGTGAAACAGTGTAGTGAAGATTTTAGTTGCAAAAAAAAAGCAGATTTTAGATGTGTAACAGTACAGATTTTATGTAGAAAAATAGTGCAGAAAAATAACATCTTGAAGAAGAAATTTTTTTAACAAATTGGATCCATAGACCAAATTTTATTCACTAAGAAATTTAAACAAACAAATAGAGAAAAAACACAAGGATAACCAAAACAGAACCTTCAAACTCACATTGCTCATTTTATAGAACTTGGCATATAAAACAAAAATCCCAAAGCCAAATCTTATTAGTAAAATCACATACCAAATAAAATGGAGGTTATGATGTGATTTTGGAGAAGGAGATGGGTAGAGAAAAGAGAGGATAGACTAACAGAACACAATGTATTCAAGGCCTAGTGATACCCATTGAGAAGCTTCAAACATGGAAAAAAAAATCCTTTAAAAGACCTTTCTTTTAAAGGTATAGATAATAGGTTATACAATATCAATTGATTTTTTTTATATTCTAAATAAAATTTGATTTGTGGTAAATTATGATAAAATAAGCTTCAAGACCCCAATATTTATAAACCACTTAAGTTAGAACTTAAATTCCTAAAGTCATAATCTATTCATTCTAAAGACAACCACACACAAAGACATTTAACGTTCTTTCAAACATTACCCTAACAAAAACATGTGTGAGAGAGAGAGAGAGAGCGAGAGAGAGATAGATAGAGACAGAGGGGGGCGGGGTAATTATAGAGAGACAAAGTGAGAAAACTGGTGAATCTATTGGACAAAATTCTATTTTGATTAGTATATTAAAGCCAATGAACGTTTTAGAAACCAAAGAATGTTGAAGGCTGATAGCAAAGGGGTTTTGAAGAGATCATTGTTGATTTATTTAAGTTTTAATTTTCTTTAAGAATACCTTACAAATTGGCTCCTTGACTAACTCTTCTCCCTTGCTTGGTTGAGTAACTATTCTTACTGAGAGAAACTGATGTAGAGGGAAAAATACAGAGGCGTTTACAATTTAAAGAAAACAGGTTGAATAGCTAAAATTGATGATATAAACTTTGCAACATTTTCTAATAGCGCAAAGCAATAAAAATAAGGAACCAAGCCAACTAAAACTTAGGAAAAAGAAATTTTATTTTCATAAAAATAAACCAAAGAAAACTTAATTTTGCAAAGAACTATCCCAAATACATCAATTGGCAAAATGTAATCCAATGGATGAATCCAATGATACTGATATTGAGATAGAAAAGAAAAGAAGTCAATTGGAGAAACAACGGAATCAACCTAGTGGAAGTCATAGGATAGAGAATGAGAAGAATGATAGTTAGAACGTCCTAACTTGCCAGTTTTATCCAGCAATGTTTCTTGAAAACACCTGGTGAACGTTATAAATCTGTCTAAACAGAGGTAATTCAAATAACAAATACATAATGGATAGAATCTATTACAATGTATAGGATAAACGAAAGAGAAACTAGTCTTTCATAAACAATGCTGACCCAATCTCCAAGTATGTTTGATCATATCTAAAACAAATTAATAAAGTACCAATATACCTCATTGTCATAGTCAATCTTTCTTTAAAAGACTGATTTTCAATTGGTAATCTTATCACTTCTATGATACCATTTCTATTAAATGCTCTTCAATTGGCATATCTCATCCATATATGTTAAGAAATCACACTGGGTTAATTTGCAAATTTTAGCAAGTAACAAATATTGATTTCAGAATTTAATCAAACAAATAGGAATCAAAGAGAGACTATATACCAATTAGGAATAGCTACCACACATTGAATTCAAACCCACAATCCCATTGATTAAATAGTACAAAAAAATTAATACTTTTTGGTCAAAGTAATTTCTCTTTCATGAATAGCTTTTGTTATATTTTTTTGGAACATAGTTTTTATTTATAACGAAAACATATAAACATTATAAATACCAAGACAAAGAAGAATGTGCAATAGAGGGAAAATGTGAAGTTACAGGCTATAGATTAAATCAGACAGATATTACAATTTTACAGGTCAATTCAATCCAAATACTTGAGGAAAAAAAAAAACTAAAATATGGAAAATAATTATACAACAAAAAAGGGCATGAGTAACAATAAAGAAAACCCAATTGGATAGCAAAGCAAAAAACCAATCCCTGATAAGCAAACAACACTGGTTACAAAACATATAACATGGGAAAATAAATAAATAAATACAACTTATGCATAGGTTAGTGCTTTTTAATTAACTTTCGTATTTATTTGTTTCTAATTTCAGTACAAATGAAAGTCAATTATAAAGTCATCAAAAGGATAAATATAATTAACAAATTAGTAAATAACAAAGTACTGGAATTGTTCTTCCATGAAATCTAAAGACCAAAACCCACAAACACCAAAAAAGAATAAATGCTATAGAGACCACAAACCAAATATAAAACCTGATTTGAAACTGAAATTAATGATTACATAATCATCACTAATAGAAACTCAAATCCTTCAAAACCAACATAATGTAATCATTGAGCTACACTGAATAGTAAAATTGCACAAAAACAAATAAGCCAAATCGATTGCAAAGCAGAGCAAGCATAAAAATAAAGATCCATGGACTAATCAAAAACATTAATGTGTTCATAAGATTTTAGTTTCAAGTTTAACACTTTTACTACTGCTTTGGTATCCGTTTAGTAAAACTGCCATTATTTTTGATTGCTCAAAAAATAAATCATAGCAGTTTTAAATTTCAGCAGAGAAAAATGAAAGAAATACTACAAAAGAAGCCTAAGAAAACATTGAACAGATGGGTTGAATTTTCAACAACACAACATTTAATCAAATCTATGTCATTTATTTCTATGTTTCTATTTCAAAGAAGGCAGTAAATAATCGAAGAAAACAATAATTTCAATTTGGAGAAGATTACAATGTTACTAAAACAGAAAAAATAAATATTATAATTTGAGACCAAATCATTCAAAGAGATAGAATAAACAGTCAGATTTTAATTCAAATTCGAATAAGAAGTACCGTTGAGGAGTTCCAGAGAAATTAGTGCATACCTTTTGCATACACCGGGTTTTAATATGCAATAACACCAATCAAGCAGCGACAACCAAGAAAGAAAGAATACCAACTTTTAAGCTAGTGAACAGAAAAAGAAAACACAGACACACACTATTGTTTAGAGAATGACCAACCTGGCATCAACACATGATCTAGAAAAAATGATAATTGAAATCTCATAAGCTATAACTAATGCAGATTTGAAATAAGTAGAAGGGAAAATTGGCTAAAAAAATCAATTTGTAAAAAAAAAAGCTGGCTAAAACATGCAAATCAGAGCCAATTGAAACACATAGGACAAAATTTAATATGAAGTATGAGATAAGTAGAAGGGAAATTAGACTATCCTAACCTATCAGTTTGTTCCAACAGCGTTTCTTACAAAAATACTTGGTGAACATTATAAATCTATCTAAACAGGACATTCATCATGTCACTTTTGATATATAACTTAAGTATTAAGCATATGTCAAAGCATAAAAAGGAATCTTCCACAACAAAGGAAAAAAATAATCCAATCTCTCTCTATTAATTAATGAACCACCAACCTCTCCTTCAATTTCACATACAGTGTTTGTGGAAGACACTAACGAAAACTTTGTAGACATAAAGGAACTGTAAGAAAAAAAGTAAAAGTGAGACCAGAAAAAAGAGTTGAAGTAATTGTTGTAAAAAACAGCGTCTAAAAATCTGTTGCAAAGTGTATAACATACATTAGTTATCAATTTTTTTGTTTGTTATTTTAAAATGCAGTAATTAACCCAAAGAATCCCATAATCCCACTTACAAAAAAATTATAATTACTATACACTTTGAAGCATCCATGTTGAAATCTATTTATAATCCCTAATGTACATCCACATGCTTTCTTCCACAAGATCCATATCAACTTGAAGTAACTCTACCAGATTAAGAGCCATTCATCTAGTTAAGAAGAAAATAAGGATAGAGAACTAAACATTCAAGAACATACCAGATCGGGCCAAGAACATTTGGTATGTGCTCGGGCCTAGTTAAAGGCATGGAACTATACATTCCATCAGGATTCATCACATCATACTGCCATGTTGAAAAATGAGGATAAGTCTCTGCGAAAGAGCTAGAAGAGCTACCAGTATAGTGAGGAGAGGGAATCTCTTCCTCTCCTTCAGAAGATGGAGGTTGAAAGTCCAACATGCAAATATTGTTACCAAGCAGAAATATGGAAAAGGAAATTGCAAAACAAAAGTTTGATCTTAAAAGGGAAGAGAAATACCGTTCTGCCAACCAAGTAACCTTGCAGATGATCCTGGACAAAGTCAGAATAATTTCCTTCTCCTCTTGCAACAATATAGCCATCATGGGCCCGAGCAATCTCTTCATCAGCCAGAAAGTCAGCCAATCCAACATTGCGACAAGGAGGAGTTGGAATTGTGGTAGGAGGATACTCATGTTCAACCTGGGGCAACACCTAATCACCAAGATACCAGTACTTTCCATGCCCACATTCAAACAATACTTGGCGGCCATTCAATTCTAGAGCCCGCTCACACTCAGCATATTCCTCACATCCAGCCCAAGGATTTAAGTTCATCTGAAAAATCACAAAAAGTAACTCAGAAAGAGAAGAGATTGAATCATAACCAAGTGCCAAAGATTTGAAAAGGAAAAAGAAGAAAGAACTCACATCATCAATTGTCAGGTTGTCAATCACCAAGCGCCAAATCTCCAAAGAATGCTTGGAGGATAAAGCTCCACCAGAAAGAACACCCTTCTTTGACTAGAACCTCTCTATTTTTTAGTGTATAAGAATGCTTGCATTTGCTGGATTTTTTGGTGTGATAATGTTGTAACTTGTATTGGTTCTAAAGGAGTCTATTTATATGCTCAATGGGTCTCACGAAATTATTAACCAAATTAATTTGATTAATTATGTCCATTATTTTGATGTAGTAGGTGTTTTAAGATTAATTGTTGGATATTAATCTGATGGGCTGGAGTTACACAATTAATGGATGAGATAAGGAGTTTCTGAAGAATAAAAAGGCTCAAATGGATAGTCCATTAAGTGGGTTAATGGCTCTTCATTTTCCATAATAAAAATGGAGTATAAATTCGACCATTTACATACCAACATTATGGTAATTATTTTGAACGGGCTGTCAAGTAAGAGGATCCAAGAGGCTGATTCATTTCCATTTTTGACACCTCTTCCCTTCACCTCCCCCTTGCGCACGTATCTAGCCCAATATCTAAGTCAATTCATATTAGCCCATTAATAACCATAATTAAAAAGAATAAAATAGTCTCTCTCCTTTTCAATGTGGGATTAAACATTTTCACTAACTCCTCATCTTCCATATTCACTCCCACACCTTTACATTTATGTTGTAATATTTATTCATTTTAATTAATTAATATCGAAATGCTCTAACAATCCCCCATTTATTTTAATATTAAAATTTTTAGTTAAAAAAAGATTACTAGGCAAAAACGAGTCACTATGGATCATGAAAGTATGCTTTGCATAGAAACTTCACTTAGTAAAATAGCGATCTCAACTCTAGAGTCATAGTGGTCTCCAACTTGAACTAGGACTGCTTTGGGGAAATTAAGTGTCATTGTTTACACATAAGAACCCAGGTGTTGACATGAGCTTTTATAGCTAGCACTTTACGACCGTGTGCTAATCCTAGTTTTATGAGTGTATTTGAGATTAAGTCCAAATCTCATAGGGAGTGGCCCCACCCCTCACACTCACATAAGTGAAATTTTGTCAAGGGTGCTCTTGTAATTTTGACACCCCACTCATACAAGCTACAAATTCCATTAAGAGTTTTTTTACTTGACCTCTCCATTTTATAGGATAAATAAACTTACATCATAGGGATGAACAATTAAAAAATTATTTACAAAATAAATAATTAAAGAAATAAATAGTGCATTTCTTACGACCATCATATGATTCGTTTTTCCCATTGAACCTAATTCTCAAGGTCTCTGGTCCTTGGGTTGGGTATCCTCATACATGGCTCATGAATTATGGACTTTAGTTCCATCCCCCTCGATGTATTCTAGACCCTATCTTTTGCCAAGGCCTTGGTAAATGGATCTGCAAGATTATCATTAGACTTAATAGAATCCACAATTATGGTGCCACTTCTCAAATAAGATCACACAGTATTGTGCTATCTTCTTATAGGTCTGGATTTACCGTTGTAATAACGGTTTTTAACTCTACCAATTGCAACAGTGATATCACAATGAATTATTATAGGTGGAATTTGCTTTTCCCAAAGTGGAATTTCATATAAAAAATCTCTAAGCCAATTCACCTCTTCACTAGCTGAAGCTAATGCTATTAATTCAGCTTCCATCATTGAATTAGTAATTATTGTTTACTTTTT